>OX104113.1:101493541-102693541 GCA_944474755.1 Limnoperna fortunei | reverse complement strand
TCAATAACAGATGTGTGATACCTGTATGATTTTGCAAGCTGTCAATATTCATGGTTAATTAATATATTTACCAGGTTGGCCAAAAATTCATTTTCAAGTGTGGCATCAGGATTCCTATGGAAGGAATGAACTGTATGGTTATGGATTCTGTCATGTGCCTACATCACCTGGGACCCACCAGATCTCCTGTCCCACATGGAGACCAGCAGGAACATTTAGAGAGCAAGTCTCACAGTATTTTGTTGGAGGTGGACCACAGTTAAAGAATCCTGACCTGATATACAGCGGTGCTGATAGATACAGACTGAACACTGTTGCCATGGGAAACGTTCACATGAATTTAGGAGTTATACTTAGAAACTTTGACAAATATGGAATTGAATGTTAGCTCTGTACATTTAAAAGATTTTTATTGGGGAAAGATGTTCAAAATGGTCAAATATCCTCACAACACAATATTCATTAAAGCAAACAGTACCTTCACATGTATTAATACGTAGAAAAAAGTGAAAGCTATAAATGTCAAAGTATATTTATACATGTGTGTCAAAAGACTTTCTAAACTAATTGAATTGATTTAGTAGTTAAAACCTCAATTTATCAGTACAAAAAGACATAAAACATCGACATGAATCATATTTATTCATTAGATTGTCAACATCTAGCAGTTATGTGTTTTTTATCACATGTTTCCTAGTGTTAACAGCTCAATATTTACATAAACTAAATGTATTAGAACCAATAATTAAGTTTTATCGGATTATTGCTGATATATATCTTTTGTTAGGATAAACATTTGAATTGAAGGCTGATCAGAATCTGTTTTTATCTTTTAAATAAATGATATTTATCAATTATCAGAATTGTTGCATAAAGTTTTAAATGTATTACAATGTAGTAACAGTGTTTGTGTTATCAGTGAAAATCTGTACACCTTGTTTATATATGATCATTATACAACAATAAATAAATCCAGATAAACAGATAAACATACCATATGTCAGAATAAATGTCATCTTGGAATCAACTAATTAATGAAGGAAATAGGGTAAAATAAATTAATTTCGAGCATGTCAAACAAATAATGACATACTGATACATTATATAATATGATAACTGATTAATTTGCAGAGAATTTTATTATGTCTGTAATTATTTTAATAGGTGTTTTAGATTTAAAAAAAATGTCTGTTGTGATTATCAGTATTTAGAATGGTATTAAATCTGTATATTTTCACATCTGGGATCAGTGACATGTCAAAGGGATATTGTTCTTTAAAACACTGTTGTGCTGTTGGTTCATCTGTCCAACAAATTTTAACTTAAAGTATTTATAACTTGAAAAAATTACTTTATTGTATCTGTGCTAACTATTACATTGTAAATGTTTGTAATTGTTTTGTAAAAAATATTTAACTCTTGATATCTATTGTACAAGTCATGAAAAATTTGTGTGCATATAATCTCAATAGATTTGTTATAATTTGATGATGTGCATATCACTTGACAAATGATTAGATGTTTAAATTTAACTTATATCAAAGCACTACAAATGTACATTGTAAGTTAAGGAGCAACTAATCTTACAGTTTTAATGGCTGACCAATTGTTGGTTTATGTATCATGATATGGAAGTGGATTTTTCATTTAGTCTGTATCCTTTGTCGAGTCTTACAATGAATTGAAATAATATTACTTGCAAACTAACTTGTCTTTGATCGACATACAATAATCTGTCTACATAAGCAGTTATCAAGTACTAATGATGTAAATATACCTCAGCAAATAACTTATTAGGTAATAGTTATCAGCTATCGAAAATTTTTAGTTTATACTTCACAGTTTTAGGTCTAGAGGCAATTGATGTCATAGTGTAAAATAGATCTGACATTTTTAGTTTTGTGCCATGAATTAATTACTGTTTTTACAATTTTCTTGCTTGCACAATATTTGTTCAATTTAATGATGAGAACAAGAATTGTTTGTTTTACTCATAACAGATCTGTTAATTATGAATATTTGAAAATCTCAACAGCCACACAACAGTGTATGGCTTTAAACAATATTATGTAAAAATATAAATTACAGGTGACAGCATTTAAAAAAAAAACTTGTACTAAAACACTGATCACTATTTGTGATGGTTGATGATTGGGAACATAACTTTTTTGTTGATGTAGATTGAACGTAGAGTCACTTATATTTACATTATATAATTAAAATTACCTTAAATTAACAGAATGAATTGTTTTATTTAAATACTTTGAACTTTTCCAGTGTTTGGTACTAAGTACACATTAACTTACGTATTAAAACAACTACTTATATACTAGATAGCTAAGTGGAAACCTTGAATTGTACTCGGGGAGCAAAATTATCTCTAAAGGTACGCAGGTCCTAGATTAAAGATTCCAGTTAGTCTGTAATGCAGGAATTTAGTAATGATGTGTACAATATGCATAGAATGTTTATACTGAAGGCCAGTAATTCTTTGTCATATTTAAGAACACTTAAAATTTGTTGTTGACCAGTTGCAAGACCTATTCAAACATTTCTTGGATATTAACATACCTCATCTGTTACCTGTTTTAACGTTAAATTATTGATTTTTTTCTTTAAATGTTGATGAAATATTTAGCTACTTGGAAACTACAAAACAGTCAGACACAGTATCTAAGTCATATTTATATGAGCCGAGCAAGACTGTTACTTATCATAATAAGTCATCATAGACTCTTAATCTCAAAATAAATACACAGATGATGAAATCTGTCAAATTATATATTTTTAAGTGACAGTATATATCTTGTCACATGTTTTCAACAGACTATTGACATTCCTATGGGTACTAATTGTGCTCTTTCTTTACTGACCTGTTTTTGTACACCAGCCTTTAATTTCATACTCCGCTATATCGATGATGTCTTGTCACTGCAAAATGCTGAATTTCGCGATTATTTGCATTTAAACTACCCGAGAAATTAAAGACACCATTAATATTTATGGTCGGCCTTCTAATAAAATCTTTTACTGGAAATAGAAAACTACAATAAAGACTCGACAACAAACTTTCCGTTCATTCATTGACTATAAAGTTATTTAAATAGGTTTGTTGTACCTAAGTTGATGTTCAGAAGTTCTATAGAGGTCACCATAACTTAATTGATCATTATGGGAACTCCATTTCTCAAACATCATCACATATTTTTGTCAAGTCCTATGTCTACTTTTATCCACTGGATGTGACTTTTGCCTTGACAATGAGTAACTCCACAGGCGCTAATAAGAGGAGGAGAAACTGCCCACTCATCTGGAACACCTGAATGCACTCAAGGCTTGTATTGGACTTTGGTTACTCGCTTATAATTCTATTCATGCTTTAATTTATTTATATTAAGTGCATTGGATAAAAGCACTTAAATGGCGTCATCTCATATAATTTATATATCAATTTTCCTTCAAGCGGGCTATTTTCAGTATCCAATGTAAACAAGATGGCGTCCTCCAAGATAATCGTCAGGGAGAGGGGACAATGTTTTGTCTGCCGATATGATTTCCAAATAAATAGATTGAGATTTCAAATAAAATATAATATAAATACAATTTAGTGTGTCATTTTGTTTTTTCTTATCAATCTACATAACCGCGATTCCTTTGGTACTATGTTTTGCATATCCCTACGCTTTCCGGCCTAGGTACGTTTTGAGGTCTAGATGGGTTTGGTAACTGTTTTTTGCTGTTTTAAAAATCGCAACGATTATTTCACAGAATTATAAGGATTAAACTCTGGGTTTTTGGAAATTATTAATGTGTAAACTCCGGCGACTCCCTCACAAACTTGACATAAATTCGGACTTTATTAGTTTGTGAGTGAGTCGCCGGAGTTTACACATTGATAATTTCCTAAAACCCAGCGTTTAATCCTATATCAGTTGTTGTTTAGTTGTTATTCATTTATTTTTTCCTGTATAAAATGTCTTATTCTGTATCTCTAATTGTTCATTGACTTCCGGCTCTTCTTCTGTCAGTCTCCTTGCTATTTTCCTAAGGACTATTTGGAACCAAGAAAAGATGGCAACATATTTAACAGATCCAAAATGTTTATTTTGTTTTATTAATCAGTCAGACACACACTAAATCAATCAGTCAGTCACACAGTCAATCAATCAATCAGTTAAAGCGATGAACTAGTAGAGGAATACCTGAATATGTGTTCCAGTATAAAGTTCTGTTATCACTGTTTATCATTTGTTCCAGTATAAAGTTCTGTTATCACTGTTTATCATGGGTTCCAGTATAAAGTTCTGTTATCACTGTTTATCATGGGTTTCAGTATAAAGTTCTGTTATCACTGTTTATCATGTGTTCCAGTATAAAGTTCTGTTGTCACTGTTTATCATTTGTTCCAGTATAAAGTTCTGTTATCACTGTTTATCATAGGTTCCAGTATAAAGTTCTGTTATCACTGTTTATCATGGGTTTCGTTCTGTTATCACTGTTTATCATTTTTTCCAGTATAAAGTTCTGTTATTACTGTTTATCATGGGTTTCAGTATAAAGTTCTGTTATCACTGTTTATCATGTGTTCCAGTATAAAGTTCTGTTATCACTGTTTATCATTTGTTCCAGTATAAAGTTCTGTTATAACTGTTTATCATTTATTCCAGTATAAAGTTCTGTTATCACTGTTTATCATGGGTTTCAGTATAAAGTTCTGTTATCACTGTTTATCATGTGTTCCAGTAAAAAGTTCTGTTATCACTGTTTATCATTTGTTCCAGTATAAAGTTCTGTTATAACTGTTTATCATTTGTTCCAGTATAAAGTTCTGTTATCAGTGTTTATCATGGGTTTCAGTATAAAGTTCTCTTATCACTGTTTATCATGGGTTCCAGTATAAAGTTCTGTTATAACTGTTTATCATTTGTTCCAGTATAAAGTTCTGTTATCACTGTTTATCATGGGTTTCAGTATAAAGTTCTCTTATCACTGTTTATCATGGGTTCCAGTATAAAGTTATGTTATCACTGTTTATCATGGGTTCCAGTATAAAGTTCTGTTATCACTGTTTATCATGGGTTTCAGTATAAAGTTCTGTTATCACTGTTTATCATGTGTTCCAGTATAAAGTTCTGTTGTCACTGTTTATCATTTGTTCCAGTATAAAGTTCTGTTATCACTGTTTATCATAGGTTCCAGTATAAAGTTCTGTTATCACTGTTTATCATGGGTTTCGTTCTGTTATCACTGTTTATCATTTTTTCCAGTATAAAGTTCTGTTATTACTGTTTATCATGGGTTTCAGTATAAAGTTCTGTTATCACTGTTTATCATGTGTTCCAGTATAAAGTTCTGTTATCACTGTTTATCATTTGTTCCAGTATAAAGTTCTGTTATAACTGTTTATCATTTATTCCAGTATAAAGTTCTGTTATCACTGTTTATCATGTGTTCCAGTAAAAAGTTCTGTTATCACTGTTTATCATTTGTTCCAGTATAAAGTTCTGTTATAACTGTTTATCATTTGTTCCAGTATAAAGTTCTGTTATCAGTGTTTATCATGGGTTTCAGTATAAAGTTCTCTTATCACTGTTTATCATGGGTTCCAGTATAAAGTTCTGTTATAACTGTTTATCATTTGTTCCAGTATAAAGTTCTGTTATCACTGTTTATCATGGGTTTCAGTATAAAGTTCTCTTATCACTGTTTATCATGGGTTCCAGTATAAAGTTATGTTATCACTGTTTATCATGGGTTTCAGTATAAAGTTCTCTTATCACTGTTTATTATGAGTTCCAGTATAAAGTTCTCTTATCACTGTTTATCATGGGTTCCAGTATAAAGTTCTTTTATCACTGTTTATCATGTGTTCCAGTATAAAGTTTTGTTATCACTGTTTATCATTTGTTCCAGTTTAAAGTTCTGTTATAACTGTTTATCATGTGTTCCAGTATAAAGTTCTGTTATCAATGTTTATCATGGGTTTCAGTATAAAGTTCTGTTATCACTGTTTATCATGTGTTCCAGTATAAAGTTCTGTTATCACTGTTTATCATTTGTTCCAGTATAAATTTCTGTTATAACTGTTTATCATTTGTTCCAGTATAAAGTTCTGTTATCACTGTTTATCATGGGCTTCAGTATAAAGTTCTCTTATCACTGTTTATCATGGGTTCCAGTATAAAGTTATGTTATCACTGCTTATCATGGGTTTCAGTATAAAGTTCTCTTATCACTGTTTATAATGAGTTCCAGTATAAAGTTCTCTTATCACTGTTTATCATGGGTTCCTGTATAAAGTTCCGTTATCACTGTTTATCATGGGTTTCAGTATAAAGTTCTGTTATCACTGTTTATCATGTGTTCCAGTATAAAGTTCTGTTATCACTGTTTATCATTTGTTCCAGTTTAAAGTTCTGTTATCACAGTTTATCATTTGTTCCAGTATAAAGTTCTGTTATCACTGTTTATCATGGGTTTCAGTATAAAGTTCTGTTATCACTGTTTATCATGTGTTCCAGTATAAAGTTCTGTTATCACTGTATATCATATGTTCCAGTATAAAGTTCTGTTATCACTGTTTATCATGGGTTCCAATATAAAGTTTTGTTATCACTGTTTATCATGGGTTCCAGTATAAAGTTCTGTTATCACTGTTTATCATGGGTTCCAGTATAAAGTTATGTTATCACTGCTTATCATGGGTTTCAGTATAAAGTTCTCTTATCACTGTTTATTATGGGATCCTGTATAAAGTTCCGTTATTACTGTTTATCATGGGTTTCAGTATAAAGTTCTGTTATCACTGTTTATCATGTGTTCCAGTATAAAGTTCTGTTATCACTGTTTATCATTTGTTCCAGTTTAAAGTTCTGTTATCACAGTTTATCATTTGTTCCAGTATAAAGTTCTGTTATCACTGTTTATCATGGGTTTCAGTAGAAAGTTCTCTTATCACTGTTTATCATGGGTTCCATTATAAAATTCCGTTATCACTGTTTATCATGGGTTCCAGTATAAAGTTCTGTTATCACTGTTTATCATGGGTTCCAGAATAAAGTTCTGTTATCACTGTTTATCATGGGTTCCAGTATAAAGTTCTGTTATCACTGTTTATTATTGGTTCCTGTATAATGTATCTGCAGTGTTTGTTTTGTGTCAATACATCTTATTCATAACAATTTATTATACCTTGTCATCAAAAAGACCAGAAATTTTACTCAAAACTCTTTCATTAATCTGTTGCATGATTGTTAAGGTAAAAACTTCATTGTTTACTAAACTAGTGTAAAGTTTCTTTTAGCATGGTTTGCATTTGGTATCGCTTTATATGTATATAAAATCTAAACGTGAGTTGGTGACTAAATTAATAAATGACAAATGTAATACTTCTGTAAACACGTATTTCTGATAGAATAAAGGATATTGTTAGTTTGTCAATTGTCTCAATTTACATATTGTTTTTATATTTCTAATAGAAAATAACCACAAATACACGAAACTTCCTTATTAACATTTGAATTAAATTTAATGATATTCTGAAAAGATATAGTTTTGTTTTACACACCAAAATAAATTACATTGAATAAATAAAACAAACAAGACAGATATTAATCAAAATGATTCTCGATACACTATGTTCAGGACTTAGTAAGCAGATATCAGAACTTACAAGATAGCTGCTTAAGGCAAATCAAACTTTTCATTTGTTTTTTTATGGAACGTGGCAAACAAGCTAAATCATATGAACCCTACTGCTTATATTTTAAAAAGGTATTAAATACTGTTCTCTTTAGGATTAATATCATTCCAGTACATCGTGCAGACCTGGCGCTAAAACTGAGAACAATTATCATTATTTTTGTAATGAACACCCTTCAATGATATGATTCTATTAACATTTTACCGAGAAACCTAGCTCGGATTGAAGAATTCTGCTTTACCTTAACCTTCATTTAGGATGAAGTGAAATAATGTCGTCAGAACACTATGAAATTGTTTCACATAAAGTGTTTGATTTATGATTTTATTAATACACCAAATTGATTCCACATTGCTTAGTCTATAACCCAACCCCACCCCAATCACACATACACATAAATCGTATCGTTTCCTCACTTAATATGCTAAAGGACCATATTCATGTACTGCCTTCATTTCAATTTAACGTTGCTAACTTTCTTCTGTGATGACATTCATCCTAAATTTAAAATTAAATTCTTCATGTGTAAAAATATGCTTTATTGTAGTGAACTGAAATATAAAACACCGACCTACACCGCGTGATGGTAAAACCATGTATAGGAGAACTAACAGATGTTATATCTGTAGCATGTCACTGTGGAGTTGTCAAAGGATGAAACCAGGAAAGTACATGGTGTTAGAAAACACAATTTTTGTAAAAATTTGCATATTCTTTTTTATATATACCTCTATGACTGACAGAAGGAAACCACAATCTTATTAAACTGCTTTTTGTTAATAAAGTTATACGTTTAGTATGATACGAACTGTTATAAACCTTAGTTCTAACACGATTTCCGTTTCATGATAAACATGTTTGCTCCAGTTAATACGTTTGTACGCATTGTACTAGTTTGACCTTGTGTGCATAGATAGTAATGTCATAAATGTAATGCATATTTTGTTTACTTAGGTTAATGTAGAGATTAAGAGTACAACGGATAGCATGATGCGTTATGTGTCTGTAACTTGTGTTAAATCTTAGTTTCTTATATTATTGCTTAGATTGTTTGTTTGATTGGGGTTTAACGCGACTTGTAGAGATTTTAGCATGGTGTTCCTGTTATATTTCGGGGACTAATACGGAGTACCGTCGTAAACACTCTAACTTCGTCCAGAATATTACCATTAATTATTTGGTAGAACAAATTTAATTCTTTATTTCATACAAATCAAATCAAGTTTGTAGTATATGAAAAGAGCTAAACATGTAACTATAGACTCTATTTTGTGTGACTGAAACTCGAAATAAAACCTATTATGGAATGGTACTAAATTGCATTTGTTGATATCTCAATGACAAGATATGTTTTAATCTACGAGAAAAGGTTTCTTTAGTCCAGGTTTGTAAAGAGTGCAAGTCTTTCTGTGTATAAGTGGTGTTCACCAATTTGTCGTAGCATCCGTTTTATTTGGAGAGGATTGTCCCGAAGAGACCCGCGACTTTCGGTAGGAAAAGTAGCAATCCTTGTCACTTATGTCACACTGCCCGCACTTTAACCACTCTCCAAGAGGCCTGCTTTCAAGTTAGCTCGTGTTTACATTATCCTTGATTTGCAATCAACCGAGTTTGTTATTTTATAACTTCCAAATAGAAACCAACTATATTAAAATATGCTTGTTGAAAGCGCATCTAGGTATGTTTAGAGAACTAATCCATAACACATTGTTAAGTGTCGTTAGAAAATATCAAAAAGCTGTTTTGTGTCCTTTTCTGTTGTTAATGTATTTTTTATAAATTCAATTAAAAAGTTATAAATCATTTAAGTTCATTTTCTTCGTGAATTTGTATGAAGACTTTTTAAAGATTTAGTGTCACAAAGTTCATAGTTACATGCGGAAGGGGATGTTATATGGGTGTTTATGCAAATGAGGTATAATTACATTAATATTATTAAGAATTGCACATGGCTATTAGTCGCGGTACATTTGCATATTTTCATTATAAAACTTTAATAATGTACCAATTATGATTGACATGTGTTTTAATGAAACAGAAAGTATTTAAATAACAAGTGACGAAACACAATTACTGGAGCTACTAACACCATCTCCGTACAGTCGCAATCACTGGAGCTATTAACACAATCACCGTAAGTAATGTACTTAGCAAATTAGAGTAAAACAGAAATTATGAAAACGCATGACTTAGAAGAGAATACGGAGAGTAAGCTATCAGAATTCCGTATTGAAGTTGTCAAAGCATTCGAGAAACATGAAAATTAAACAACAACGAGTTTTATTCCTTATTTATCTTTCAAAAATATTTTCAAAATAAAAAATATCACTCGAACAACACTTATGGGATAAAAAGTGAAATTCTGTAAGTTCGCTTTCTATAGGGAAAAAAGTTTGATCTATTATTATTCACAGGCGTGAATTGAAGTCAATCCACTTACAGCAAGCGGTATCACTGTGAATTCTTTATCATGAATTTATGTACTTGAGTCATATAAAGTTACATCTCGTTGGCTATCATATGGTTAGCTAGCCATAACCTTAGATTAACAATGTGATGTTTGATTCCTATACTAGTGTATTATTTTATGCATAATGAAGAACTATTGTCCACAATCTAATACTATAAAACGCGAATTTCAAATAAATAATTTACAGTTAGCCTGCTTTCTACAGTCATAAATGTGAATTTGATTATATAAATCAATACCAAGCCGGCTTTCTATGAATTATTTATTTTAAACCAATGTATACAAGGCGACTACCATATAATTAGCTAGCTAATATCAGTCCTTTTCTGATCTACCAAAGCAACAAAAAAGTCTCAAGTTTTGCTTGTATTTATCAAGGATTTAAACTCCAAATCAGCTAAGATTTTTTCCAGACTTTTAGGTCTATTCAATTGAACATGGTTATTATTCGCAAAATTAAGACTAATTTCCAAGTCTTAAATTATCTAGATTTTTTTCATTCACAGTATACAAAGGGAAGATGAATAAAACGCAAAACTCAATTCATAAATTACCAAACATTAAAGAGCAACAAGTAACAAATAGTACAAACACATGAGCATAAACTAAGCGTAAAGCATAAAGTTGATTGGAGTTATCACTACACAAATGCACAGACAAACAAATACTCAAAAGTAATAAAATAACTAAACTTAAGTTTAATTGATGGTTTACTCTCTTGAGATTGAATTTTAACCGAAAATGTAATTATTATTTCAGAGGCCGATGGATAAAATTTCATTTATTTTTCTGCTCTTCTGTTCTTTCACTGTCATCGAAGGTCAAGGGCAAAATTCTTACCCAGGATCACTTCCTCAGTTTCTAGGTCAAAATGGAGAAATTTACTACTATGATCCATATGGCGGCAGTGGTGGTAACAATCCAGGTATTGAAATACCTGCTGGTAATAACTGGATGCAACCAGAGCTGATCGGAGTCAATGGAGGAGGAGGAGGAAACACTGGTTCATCAGGTGGACAAGGAGGCAATACTGGAGGTGCAGTAGATCCATGGAGTATTATCGATCAGATGCAAGGAGGAAATAATGCACCTTTTGAATACCCATTAGATCTACTTAATCCTAATGGTAATTCTGCTTTTGAGTTTGGTCCTGTTCAGGGATCCGGTGGCAGCGGCGGCGGTAGCGGAGGTGGAGCAGGTCAGCAAGGTGGCCCAGAAATGGGACAGTTTAGTATTGAACTTCTGAACGGAAATCAAGGAGGAGGCAATGGAAACAGAAAGGGACGACAAGGTGGAGGTGCAGGCGGTTCAGGTGGAGGCGGGAGTACAGGGGCCGGCGGTGCAGGTGGACAAGGAGGTGGACAAGGTATTGAACTATTAATTCAAAGTGGAGCTCCTGGAGGAAGTAACGCTGGTGGAAACGGTCAGCAAATCGGCTTCGATCAACAAGCGTTACTTGAGCTCCTTGCAGGTGGAGGTCAGGGAAATGGAGGAAATCAAGGAGGTGGAGGTCAAGGAAATGTAGGCCCTGGTAATCAAGGAGGTGGTGGACAGGGAAATCAAGGAGGTGGTGGTCAGGGAAATCAAGGAGGTGGTGGTCAGGGAAATCAAGGATCTGGGGGACAGGGTAATCAAGGCGGTGGTGGGCAAGGGAATCAAGGACCTGGAGGACAGGGGAATCAAGGAGGGGGAAATGGGGGTCCCCAAGGAGGCCAGCAGGTAGCTGTGCTGATTTATAAACTTGGACCAGAACAAGGACAAGGTTTAGATCCTGGACAAAATCAAGCTCAACCAAGTGGAGCTTGCCAAGGACAAAATTGTGCTAACGATCCATTTTCTGCCATGACTGATCCAAATGCAGCCGCTGCTGCTGAAGCTTTGTTAATGGATGTTCCTCAAGTTGACATTGCTATTGGTCAAGGTCCACAAGCTCAAATTGATCCGTCTAATTTTAATGCAATGAACCCATACCCGCTGGATTTAGCTATATCTGATCCTCCAAGTGCCACAGACCCTGCCACAAACTCTGCTAATAATGGTTCACCTATAAGCCAACAAAGTGGAAACCCACAGAAGTATGGCAAACCTAATTATGGCAAGGCATCGTATGATAAACCATCATATACTAAAGTTACATATGCAAAACCAACCTACGCAAAACCACAAAAGTCATATGGTGGCTATGGAAATTCCTATGGCAGCTCAATATCTGTTACATACGGACCAACGCGTACCTACGGAAAACCAAAGATATATTATGGAAAACCTATAGTATCATATGGGAAACCACAAATATCATACGGTGAACCCAAAATAACATACGGCAAGCCGCAAACAACATACGGTGAACCCAAAATAACATACGGCAAACCGCTAACAACATACAGTAAACCTCAAATAACATACGGGAAACCAATAATTAGCTACGATAGACCGTCATATGGGCCACCGATCTCGTATGGAAAACCCATAAGTTATGGTTATCAAAATAGTTACGCTAAACCAAAAACATATGCAGAACCCAAAGCAACATATACCAAACCATCATATGGAACAAATAAACAGAAACCAAGAAAGGTAAGAAACTTGACAAATTTTATGTAGATATTATAAATATATAACAGAATGACTTTAAATGTCATTATCTGTTTTCTCTTTCAACTTCATCATGGCGACTACTTGCGATGACGTATAATGGAAGAGTGTTTTACTACTTTACTCCAGATTCTCAATAGTACTCGAATACGTTGGAAAATATGTGAACTGAATTATTTCTATTCGCTGCAAACATTTTTATTGATCAACTATTATTACTGACGTTCGTTAAGTTTTAATAAACAAAATAAGATGAAAAAAAATGTAGCATTTTGCTGATAATTTTTAAGTAGAAATTGGGCGTTGTTTTGTTATTATATTTTAGAAGTGCGTTGCTGTTTTGCTGTTATATTTTTAGTTTCATTTAATATATGCAATGTACTAAACAACAAAAATATAAAAAATAGTGTGATTTTGAATAGTATATGTTCTGATACATCTTTTTCATCTTTCAGGGTGGATATTAGAAACACCAAGCGAGTGAAAGACATTTTTTTATGTATTTGAATAGAATGATTGAACAAGTCAGAAATTTTGTATGTTAACATTTTGTAAATAAAACGCGTATTGTATTTCATTTATAATTACAGATCTTTTTATTAGTGGGTATATACAAAGTTTGTACATAATTTGAAGGCAATCATTTACACGATTCAATAAAAAAGTAAGTTACAGAAAACCAAGGAGAAAGGTGTGTGAACAAAATCTATAGCCATATTTGTACCTTCCACATCACTTGCAATATCGTGCTAATCAAATAGACACATTATATAAACTCACACACGAAATACATTATTTATTACACAAGTTACAACCTATTAAATAATTAACAGAATAGTTGTGAATCAAAAAAGAAAATCTAAAATACAATTTGTTTGAGCAATGAACAACTTAATTACAAAAACATAATGTTGCATATTCTGTTCATATTTTCATGCAGATCTCTTTTTTGTGTGTTCATCCATAACACATTTATAATTTTAAGTATACGTTCTCGTGTCATTTACATGCATAAGTACAGGTACAGAGATTATAACGTTCTAAGTATAAGTAAAGGTACACAGATTATAAAGTTTTATGTATAACGTAAAGAGATTTTAAAGTTCTAAGTATAATTACAGGTACAACGATTATATAATTCGGTAAGACTTCTAATTGAACCCCCAATAAAAAATACGCAATGCATTAGACTATCACAAGATACATGTTCACACGGCTCGCACTTGCCCAATTGGCAATGCATGGCTGTGTCCACTGTAGGGTTCACCAGTGGCTGCCACCCGTTTTCAAATTCTTTTATTTACGTTCGAAATAATGCATTTTTAGTGGGTGTTCAAATGGAAGTCTTTCCTATAATTCTAAGTAAACATACAGGTAAACAGATTATAAAATTCTAAGTACCCATATACATTTCAAACAAATACGTAGTAAATACGCTATTGTGATTTATCTGCATGACAAGTTGTTCATTCCGAACAATAAATTCATTATCTGTATATCAAAATAATTTACAGTTTCTTATTTGTTAAACACGGTAAAAAGGTTGCAAACGTTCAAAGAGTACCGATTGCTTGCTAAATTTAACGTTATTACGTCTTTTGTGCACGTAATACTTTATATCGTAGGTTTGTATTATTCATAAGATGTGGTGAATTCACTGTTATAAAATCAAACACTTTGACCTTTCAGTTCATTTATATATTGGTGATATTTTATTTCAAAAAGATGTAATTTTTAAACCTAAATAATCTAAAACAATAATCTTTATACCCAAATAGAAGGGTATAAATTTTGAATTGCTTATGTACTATCATGCTATATTTATGCACTTGTTTCTTCTTTTTCAGATGTAGAAAATCGCTATTTATTTACATTTAATTTAAAAAAATTCTCTCAATACATTAATAAAGGTATCCTTAAATGAAATCCTTGCGAACACTCAGATGTCAATATTTGAGCGTTTAGACCTTTATGAAATTTTACCATTTCATAAATTTCATTCATCCCCCAAGCATTTAGAGATATAAATACAAACTTTCATCTGTACTGCACACCTTACACTACCCGACTTCTGAAACCCTTTAAAAACCTTGCATATGCAGATGAGACCCTCGTTTCTTATCCCCTGATGGAGATCCTATCTACTGGTGTATTGTAGGGAAGGCAGGCAAGAAGAAAAACTGTTGAAGACCTCCTCTGGAAGTAAATTCAAAATGTTTGTTTAATGCAAGGCAAAAGTTGAAATCTATATATGTTTGGTGGCTTAAAATTGAGAGCTTATAAAATTTTGTCTTTAAATTAAACTTTTTTTTCTACTAAGAATACTCTTGATTTATCGGGGTCTCATTGTCCGAGTGGTTAAGGTAGTTCACTATGGATCACGTGGAATGATTTGAATTTTTCTTCTTAGAGACTTTATCTACATGGTAATACAGTTTAAATATCACTGGTCAGTGTGCTCATCAAACACTTTGGTTTCATTAGTGACTGTCTTATTTATTATCTACTCAGATCTATCTTGTGAAGTAATTGATACAAGAAAGAAGGAAAGTGACTATAGTATAGGTACACCAACACAAAAAGATTAATCAACACTTCACTAAATTAGAAACAATAATTTAACCAACGCCTTAAACGCTTTAATAACAGTGTTTAAATTTGTAATAACCGTTACTAGATAATTGCATTATGAATTGACATAATTAATGGAATCAGTTAATAGAAAATTAGATAAACTAAGACACCTAGACCAAGCAAGTCGGATTAAAGCAGTTAAATATGTACTCAACCCTTGTTACGTAAAACAATATGTTTGTGATTCAGTATTATTATAACAAATTTATACATTAAGATGCAACCATTTTCGGATACAACCGGTGTTGTTAATTGTCAATCTAAGCAAAACATCAGAGAATCAAGTAGACATAGTGACTTTATCCTTACACTTAGCCAGCGCTATAAGACTAGTGCAGTTAAGATTCATTGCAATGTGGTGTCGATTTGTCTTCATTTACAGCTTCCAAATTAATATTTAATAAATATAACAAACGAAAGTTGTTTAATTATAGAACAGACTCTTTTTATGGCATTAAAATGGTAAAGTCAGAGATTAAAATACATTGCAAGAATTATTTTTGATCAACACTTACCAACTGAACCGACATCAAATTACGCTTTTATTATCACCGCGAAAATGATATAATTGGGATCAGTTATTTTAAGAAAATATGCAAATAATTAATTAAAATGTACTTGATAACTGCCATGATGAATTAGCAAAAATGTGCACGTGTGTATAATACTGTACGCACAAACTTCAACCCTACTATTGGAAACTTTGAAAAAAATTCGCGAGGTAAAACCGAGTGTTACATACAACGATTTTCATTGGGTTCCGGAACTATCTTTGTTAAGTATTGTGTGTGATTGTCTGATGCTCGATTTGTAATCGACCGTGATTTCGAGTTAATTGTTTGGGGGTTTTCTTGCTATTTGTCATATCAAACAGTTTACTCATTGCAGGGTATATAACAGATCTGTAGAATTTTTCAGTTTTATCAGATTCACACCGCCATTGAGGTGGCTTGTTTCTCGGTATCTTTTAATTCCGCTTTTAACTTCTGCTAAAATAGATATTAAAAAGTCGGAAAGAGATTCCGTGGATCAATTAGCAGTCCCATCCATATAACTTTGATACTTGTGCAACTAAAAAATCCAGTCGAAATACCAATTCAAAACGGATCTATGACATGTCGCGATATATTTTGATACCTGCAGAATTGTCAATACATAAATCAGCATCAAGCAGGTAATGCATTTTGCACACAAATAAAATATTGTTAGTGGATTGACCAGTCGGTATAACGACTTAATTGTCAAGATGGTAAGACAGATACTCTAAGAGGGTATCGGAGGACAAATATAGCACGCTCAGTTGTTGAGTGTTTTGATACTACTATTTCTACATCTACTACTACTACTAATAATAATAAGTTTATTCTTGGAGTTTGACAATGTGTGAAACTGTAATATAATTATTGGAATAAGCAATCGGGACATCTTTAGAGGCAAGACAATGAAAATGTAAGTCGAACTGAACACTTATGTCTACTTGAATTTTAACTTTCTATGACAATGACTTATTTTGCGTGGCAGTATGGTTCCTTTATGTCCAATTGCTTGTCACTTTTCTTGTCCTGCAATAGGGTTCAAGTAACATATTTTATTTTGTTGTTTATAAGTTTATTTTAATAACAGATCTTTGTTGTTCGAGCATAAAAACTAAGGAATATAGTTGCATGGAAGGCTGGATTAAAAAAAATTAAAGATAAAATTTACATTATATACATAACTTTCTCACCACTCAACACTTTCTAGCTGAATTACGTGGCGAGGCTGGAGAACATTAGTATTTGTACTATGGAAGTTACTTCGGAAACCAAGGCATGCGGCAAATGTTTATGACTAAATATTTTAATAAAAGGCGAATGTTGTTTTATAATCTTGTCAATTCATCACCACTACGCATTAGAAAATTAATTAAATAAAAATTATACAAGACTTTTATGGGAAAGCAAAGAAACTTTAATTTGTGTTTACACAAAGTATGAATGATTAATTGTTCTAATGCTATATTATTTAGCTTTTGTAATATTTTTTTCCACAAGTAAGTAAAAATGACAAATATGTTGGTGTTTTAATATTAATGAGACCTATTACTAATTATGCTATAAATATTGAAAATCAATGTTGAGTTTTTGTAAACACTTTAAAATATGTATGTAATATTGGTAAATTTGCATATTTAAAGAATATTTGCAGATTCTAATTGAACAAATAATGATTGATCATTGCTTTGTGCAACAGTATATAAGTGACAATGATTAAAGTATATGTCACATTTGGAGATATAATTATCTAAGTAGCAAGTAAGTATATCTATGACATTTTTAAAAGCAAAATATTTCTTGTTGTAGAAACACATAAAAGTGGCAAAAGTAAATTCGCTAATAATAAAATCTAACCTGTATTTATTTCTGCTGTACATTTGGATAAAAATGAATATTAATTTACGGTCCATCAAATTGCAATCGCAAGGGTGAAGAATAATTTTTTTATACAGGGCAATAATACTCAAAATTTATCTCATACAGTCGTGTAATAAATAACAATAATGATCGAATAAACCCGTTAATATGACATTTCTGTTTCAGTTATGAAAGCTTTTCATCTTGCCTGCCTTTGTTTAGCAGTCATAGGAACTCTAGCACAAAATTATCCAAAGCTGTTGGTCTCTAATAATCCAAACGGACAACTTGTGGTACCCGGAGGTAGTAATGGGGCTTCTGTCCAACCAGTAAGTAATAGGATTTCTAACAGTATTGACTTTAGAGGAGGTGGAGGTAGAAGTTCTAGTGCTGCTGGAGCTAACTCAGGATTTCCAGAAATTCCACCCAATGAATTTTTGAATGGTAATCCAGGACTAGCCTCATTTGATCAATGGCAAATGGTTGGAAACTCCGGAATGCCGACACATGGTGCCATGTTTGCTGGAAGTGGAACTTTCGGGAATGGTAATTTAGGTGGATCTATCTATCCGTATGATCAGTTGATTGGAAATGAAGTACAAATGCAACTTCCAGAAATGCAATCAGGATCAAGGCAATTTCCAAGCATGCAATCAGGGTCAATACAATTTCCAGAGATGCATCCAGGATCCATGCTATTTTCAGAAATGCAATCAGGATCCAGACAATTTTCAGAGATTCAACCAGGATCCATCCAATTTCCAGAGACGCAATCAGGATCCAGGCAATTTCAAGAAATGCAGTCGGAACCAGCAACGATACATTTAGGGAACGGATTCCAAGGCATATCAGTTCATCCAGACATCCCATACATACCACCAAATTCAGATCAATACCCGTATCCAGTAGGCACCATATATGATATGTATAGTCAAAGTGTTGGACCAATTAGTCATTTCAATAACCTAAACAGTGGTGGCTTGAGCCTGCAAGAACAATCAGCGTTGTTAGAACGGGTTCCTTTCGATAATACTCAATGGAACGATTTTGCTGGGCCTAGTGGACCGGAAATAACTGAAATGGGCATTGGAGGACCCCAAACACAAGGAGGACGTAACTTAGATACAACTGCTGGCAGTTCTAATGGAATGGATGTGACGTTTGATATCCCCGGGGCGATTCGCAGCGGTGATGCATGGCAAGGACAAAACATGGATATTCCTGTCGGGACAATAGGATCAGTTGATGTCGGAAATCAAGACAAGAATGTAGGGACGGGGAGAGGAGATTCTGGAGTAAATGCCGGTACAGCTAACGAAATAATTGACATGCTAAAAGGGATCGCTGATGGGTCAATTAGAAATCAAGTATCCACAGAAGAAAAAATTTCCGGAACAAATGGAAGGAATCAAGGCTTTTCAGATGTAAATACAAGACAAACAGAACCTTCTGGAGCCAATACAGAACGCCCAAAATCCTCTAATTCAAATACAGGACGCCAAGGATCCTCTAATGCAAACGCAAGACGTCAAGGATCTTCTAATGCAAACACAGGACGCCAAGCACCCTCTAATGCAAACACAGGACGCCGAGGATCCTCTAATGCAAACACAGGAAGCCAAGGATCCTCTAATGCAAACTCTGGAAATCGGGGAACTTCTGTGTCAAATACCGCACGCCAAATATCATCTAATGCAAATTCTGGACTTCAGGCACCTTCTGGTGGAAATGCAGGGCGACAGGGCAATTCTGGAGCAAACACAGGAAGTCGAGGTACTTCTGGAGCAATTACAGGAAGTCAACCAAATAAAGTTGTCGTTTTAATAATACCAGATGGTTTTTTATCTAAAGGGGTAAATCGTCTGGCTTCTGGTTCACAACGAAATCGATGCCAGGGTCAAAATTGTCCGTCTCGTGACACCCCTTCGGCTATTGATAATCCTGGTTCATCTAAAAGCAATTTAATTGATCCAAGCAATAAAATGACAGATCAAACTTCAGTCACTAATACAAACAGAGGTCTTGGTGGACTTTCAAACACAATGGATCCTCAGATAACGGACCCAACTAGTGTTGATCCTGGAGTTGGTACTAGAGCCAACGGGCAACAAAACAGAAGTAACAAAATATTTGACTCGCCGGCCATAGGAAAACCTAGAGACACAAACCAATCCAACTCACGCATGTACAATAGGTTGTTGTCATATGGGAGTCTAATGTACGACAAACTGACAAGACATCAATCATCCCATGGCAAAAACATACAGTATAATAACTACAAAAAGGTTAGTAACTACTAAAGCAATCCTTTAATTTACTATTAAATACTATGTGACCAGCCATTTTTTCATCCGAAGGGAAGGTTTGAAATTTTTTTTTCTCCGTAAGACGGTTAGGAATTAATCCAGAAAAAAAGAGATAAAATACATAGTTAATAAGGGTGTTTATAGGTAACAAGGGTGGATTTTAAAGAGATGTTTGGGCAATTTCCATATCGAAGATCACTTTCACAAGTGGAAATAATCGGAATAATTATGTATCATCTATAAGAATAATGTGTTATATTTAAATCTGAGGACCTGTGTTTTTTTTTGGCACAACTATACAATGTCTGCAAGATTATACTTTTGAATTTATGTTTTCAGGGTGGATATTAAAAACCAAAGCTTGCTTCTATTTCAAAAAGTGGTATGGAATATTTGAATGCCAAAGATGGTGTTGGATATCTTTTCATTTCTAGAAAATAATTTATGTATGTATGTATTTGAATGGAAAAAGACATTTTAAAACTATCGGTCTTTTTATTTTTGGAAGTGTTTTTACATGTTTTGTATATAGTTAAAGGTCACCATCTCAGCAGTCGTGTCAAACTGAATATTAGCTTTCATTTGGTAGACACTCGATCGTCAACAACATAGAAATTGTAGGAAACATATAAGACAACCCCCACTGTCACAGAAACAAACAACAAAAGCTTAAGACAAATTTGTCAAACTCAGCTTATCTGGTTATACAGAAGATCAATAACGATGTACAATTGAATCCACTATCTCCTGCATAAAAAGAATTTTTTCCAATAGAGTAAGCATACTTGCAGCAGTATTGTAAATACTTTCAAAATAATAGTAGTTGCATACTTTTCGGTCAAACAATAAAATTAAGTTTACATCACAAACCTCAAAATTAAATTGCCCAAAACAAATCGTCTAAAATTAACTTGAAACAAATAAGAGGGCTTCACAGTTATGTCAGCATTGTGTGGCGGGAAACGGTCAAATCAACACTGTGTGGCGGGAAACGGTCAAATCAACACTGTGTGGCGGGAAACGGTAATATCAACACTGTGTGGCGGGAAACACATGGAACAGTTAGCATGATAAAACGGTAAAATAGATCCCAATCATCCACCTTAATAATAATATCCAAACAACACAGACCAACAAAATAAAACAATACAGCAAACACACACAAACGAAAACGCTTCATCTGCATAAAACAAAGGCAACACCCTATCCCATACACTATCACAGACCGTACAGTGTACATACAACACAAGACAAACTAGGATTCGAAATCAGTCTTGAAACAATTTGTCACTTGTCTACACTACATGTTAATACATTAGCAGCGGATGGTCACAGTTAAACCCTTACTTAGATGCCCAGCACGTATCCGAGTGACGAACTAGAAAGGTCCATTCTTTGTGGGGCGGGGCTTTTTAGATTATAATACCTAAATCTAGTATCGCATTGGGAGATACCTTTATAGATTTATAAAAAGAGAAGGCGAATTGTAGCCGCTACATTTAGGGCAAAATTATCAGTCTCTAACCATCTCTGAAAAAACTATTACAGTTGCTGTTAAATCTCCTGCCTATTGTCTGTGTTATTTGATATGGGAAACATATGTAATCAAAACCACTGTGTGTCAATTTGTTAGTTATCCAATTCAGCACTTTTCATATTTTTCTGTATATTATATATGATGTCAAATCAGTTTTGTTTAATTTAAGTGTTCTAAGTGAGTATTTTTATATCGAACTTTAATTTTATACATGATCATTGCATGTAATCAATTATTTCATGTGACAGACCTCCCAAAACTGAATAACACATTGAAGTACTAGTATGAATAATATTGGTGCACTCCGTACATGATACAAACTGTCAAATAGAATGTTACATTATGACAAAATTATAATACTGATGTCTAGCTAATTAAAATTTTACGTGGCCATCAATCACATTTGTGGAAAGCATTTCCATAAAAATCGTATATAATTAAATTGCTAAATTAAAACACAAAACCTTTGACGTGTCCTCATATATATAAAATGCTGCTACTGTAACTTTTGATGGTATCCACGGTAACGGGGAAAAAACTTGTAAACTTGTAATGCCATCCTAGCATTATTCTATTTTTATGAACGAAATGTCATGTAGCTAGTTTATTATTATTATATTTACGGATTTAATATTGGATAAATAATTAATGTAAGATTATGCTTATCCAATTATTACAAAATGACCAGTTCACACACACACATGCATATATATATATATATATATATATATATATATATATATATATATATATATATATATATATATATATATATATATATATATATATATATATATATATATATATATATATATATATATATATATATATAAAGCTACCAACTAGCACACTTCTTTAGTATCGGATCGGCAAAGATGACGATACAGCATAAATAGAAAATAATATACAAGTCTAGAAGATTATGCAACGATACAAATGACGGTGTTTTTGTCAAAATTATAGACACAGACTGACCAACGCATGGCCCCAATCATTGAGTGTCAATATAAATAAATAACGTATTATAAGGTTAACGTTGTTATGTAAACAATATAACAAATATTATAAGTTACCAATAACTTTTCAATCGGAACATCTCTTGTGTGCATTGGGAATCCCATTGGCACCAACGATGTATACAAGTTACCTTTTGTCAGGTACAGCAATTTGGGAGACATATTTCAAAATAATTAGTAACTGCTTGGTAGCATTATAACGGTTACAATAGATTAAAATCAGTAAAATTTTAACATTCATCATTGTATTTGTTCGAAAAATTGTAACTGAGCTGCAGACTAGTCAACGAGTCCCGGTGATGACACAGTAAGGCGACGAGGACGTACAATAAATGGCCACAAATGACGAATAGTTGAATGATCCAGCAATAATTAAATACAAGTTCTGACTCAAATGAAATAAGCAGTTTAACATGATATTTATACCGGAATAACTATGAGTTCGATGGCATCATTGTAAACGTCTTATTGACTTAAATAAATGACACATGATAGACAGCCGCAGTCGTTTTAAAATAAGTTAATGTAGACAAAGGAAGTTTTAAACGATTTGATTGATTGATTGATTGATTGATTGATTGATTGATTGATTGATTGATTGATTGATTGATTGATTGATTGATTGATTGATTGATTGATTGATTGATTGATTGATTGATTGATTGATTGATTGATTGATTGATTGATTGATTGATTGATTGATTGATTGATTGATTGATTGATTGATTGATTGATTGATTGATTGATTGATTGATTGATTGATTGATTGATTGATTGATTGATTGATTGATTGGATCAACTAACTATCTCGTAGAAAATACAATTACCGGAAACCTTACCCCAATGACTAGAAAGTCAAGACATTCTCATCCACTGGCCAATCAACTTATCACTGCTACAACTGATTATTACAAATATTCATTTTTCCCTCGAGCCATATTTCATTGGAACAATTTACTACCAGACATTGTCTCATGTAAAACGATTGAGCAGTTCAACAAAGCTGTAAGCTGTGTTGGACATGTCTCCCCAAAAGCTAACATACATGTAGTACACTTTAAATGGAAATTTAATTGATATATGTAATGAATTTACATATTTGGGTCTTTTGTTTTATTATACTGGGAATTTTAGTAATACTCAAAGGAAATTGTCTGAAAGTCGGAAAGCAGTTTTTCATTTGTTTAATAAAATACGAGATGATTATTATAATGTTGAAACCTTACTAGAATTATTAATACTTATGTAGCAAGTATACTCAACTATGGTTCTAAAGTTTGGGGGCATCATAAAGCCCCTGATATAGAAAAGGTTCAGTTGTATTTCCTCAAGCGCATTTTTAAAGGTCAGAAAAAGTACATCTAATAATATGATTATATAGTGAATTAGGTAGATATCCTATGTATATAGAAAGGAAATATAAGATGGTAAAATATTGGTCAAAGTTGATAAAGACCGAAAATTGTATTTTACGAAACTGCTATGAAAATATGTATTAATATTGTCAAAGAAATATAAACGATTCACTCGATTGGTGTTGTAAAATAAAAAAATATATTATGTAAATATGGTTTCCACTTTATATGGTTGAATCAAAGTATTGTTAATGTGGATTTATTTCTGAGTGATATCAAACAAAGAATGAAAGATACTTTTAAATGTGAAATAACCTCTTTTTTTAAGAGTCTAGTAAATGTCAGTAATATAGATATATTCATGAACAACATACATTACAGTACTACTTATATAAACCTGTTCATTTTATCTACAGACTTTATATATGTAAATACAGAGTTTGTGCTCATAATTTGAGTATTGAAACTGGTCGATTCTATTATGTAAATAGAAATGATAGGTTATGTACTCAGTGTAACAGTTTTCAGTTGAAGACGAATATCATTTTATCCTTCAATGTGATAAATATACAGATTTAGGAAAGAAATCTATAAAGAAATATTATTGGAGAAATCCATCTATGTTTTAATTGACACAGTTATTATCTGTTCAAAATGTAAAGGAACTTTATAACCTCGGAAAATATCTAAAATTAGCAGAAAGACTGCGGCTGTCATAATTAATAAATTGGTATCAATATTGAAAGTTGTTTATTGCACTATATGCTGATGATACAATAGACAATAGACAATATTTATTTGCATAAACACATTTACATTAAATGGTTATAGCACAAAGAATAAGCAAAAATGTCAATAAACAGTTTATAATTACAAACATAGCAATATTAACATGGCGTGACAACGGTACTAATTTATTTATTATATTTTTAATTGTGTTTTCTCATCTACCAGTATCCTTGTAGAAATTTAATAGAAATTTTAATAATTGGATAGGAATTGTAGACAAAATTTAATTTCTTTCATTGTTAGAGTATGAGGAAACGGAGGTCCTTTTTCAATAAGGTTATTTCTTAGATTGTTGTAATGAGGACAAGTTGATAGTAAGTGGAACTCGTCCTCAATGTTTTTATTATCACAAGAGAGACAGTATTATTATATCTTCCTCTTTCTATAGCCAAGTTGTGTGAACTTAAACAATATTTGATATGCCAAAATTTGTCACGCTCTGCATAATTGTAACTTATGTATACTTTATGGTGTTTTGCAAATATTTATGATGTAACATATTGATTCATATATCTATACTTATATGCTGTATTGCATTTAGTAATAAAATATTATCTTACTAACAGTCTCCCAGCAAACGAGCAATATGTCTTATTTAGGTCCCGACGGGTTCGACGCTACTGGCAGATAGATAGACAGACATGTCCACACGTAAACACGACAACTGTTAGGTTGCAAACAGGAACCTATAAATCAGTTATACTAATCCCAGGAGGGGCCTCGGTGGCCGAGTGGTCAAGGTAGTTCGTCTACTATTGATCACGTGGTCTGTCAACACTGAGATTGCGGGTTCGATTCTCACTGCAGGCAGGGTGTACTCGACTCCAATCTTAATTGACAAGGATTGCCAGTTTTCCTACCGCAGGTCGGGGGTTCTCTCCGGGTACTCCGGCTTCCTCCCCCAATAAAACTGGACGCCATGAAATAGCTGAAAAATTGCTGAAAGTGGCGTTAAAACACCATTCAAACAAAAAAACAAAACTAATCCCAGGTTGCAAATAAAATTAAATAAGAACAAAATATTTAAAAACACATTAATAAGACCAAGACCTTATACTACGACGCCGAAAAAGACGTAATAGTGAAGGGATTAAATCAAAAGTCGTTTGAAATATAGAATTATGGTTGTATTTGATCTTTGTCTATGCGAAAAATATTGTTCCGGATTCACATACTAGTTTTAGCATTTTTAAATCACCTGATTATCATGTGATCTAAGTAGCATTGTATTATCAAAATAAATAACATTGATTGTGAACAAAATTTCTGATTACACGAACTGAGGAAGAAAGAAAAATGACCATGTTGAGGAATATTCTTTTACTTGCAGTTTTTACATGCTCAACGGCCGTGAATAATTTTACTAAACCTGAACAAATTCATATTTCGTTTGGCAGTAAGTAAAAATGTTATTGTCGTCTTTTTTAATTCCCTTTCAGCATGTTCAGGACCACTTATATAACATGTGCAGTATCAGTAAAGATTTCAAGCCCATGTGTTTTCCTTAAAAAGATTTTCGGGGACTTTTGGGAAAATTATAACCAGATGATCTTTGTTCGATTGTGTGATGCGTATTTTAGCATAACGATCCGTTATAATTCCAAAGGATCTTGATACATGTACGTAACATAAAAAATACCTTATGGTCGGATGTATATTTAAAAAGATTGTCCTCATATGTGATATTATTTGTAATTAGGGTGTCTGGACATTTTTGCCTATAACACACTATAACACAATCTGCCTACACAAAGTCAGTGGCACAATAAATATAGCAAATAGATATATAGAAGACTTCAGTACAATTGTAGGGTATTCAGTGATATAACTTTACCAAATTTGTTAATAGTAGTTGTAATCATTTAATTATATTGTTGTTTAACAATCATTCAATTGATTTCTTGATTAAACTAATTAATAATCTTTTGTATTTTTAATTTGCAATAATTTTTCAGTATGTGTTTAATCATTAAAGATCAAAGATTATTTCATTACTGCAGAAAATTCAAATCTCAGCTCTCTTGGCCAAATGTAATGAAAAATTGTTTAAAAAATAAACATTTGCTTTTATCATAAAATAACAAAACAAAATCTTTCCACATCTAACTGTTGATCCAGATTGATGGGTGTTATATAGTTAAGAAATTATCAATTTAAATTATGTATTTATAATAAGGATACAATTAATGTAAGTAAGATATGAAATAAAAATAAAATAACATTTAGGAATTATTATTAATTTAAATTAGCTATATATACAATGTAAGATGTTAGTGTTGAAAATCTATTTATTAGTGTTTCAGTAAACAGTTACCAGCAGTGGAACATAATAACAAAAAAGTTGTTAATTACTTGTATAGTATATGATGGACTAGATAAATAAACTGTGGTATAGTGTTATTTGGACATGTTTCCCAGACTATTTTCAAACATTTTGAGTGCCATTGAACCAAATAAGACAGCTGATATTCATTTAAAATGTACATGTACATAACATAAATATTTATACACAAAAATGATAAATATTTGAACATTGAATTGATAACACAAATGCAATTCCCATCTGCATACGATTTGACAAATAGCCTACTGGTATATAGGTTTATAAAGTTTATGTTGTGTACAAGTACTGCATTGAAATTGATTACTGAGATCTACTAGTATATTAAGTATTTAGGGGCCCCATCACTTACTAGTACACGATGTACAGTGAACAATTTGTCTGTCCTGTCTGGGCTATAACTTTTTAGCTCACATGACCCGAAGGGTCATGTGAGCTGTTGCCATCACTTGGTTCCGTCGTCATTAACTTTTCTTTAAAAATCTCTTCCTCCAAAACCACTGAAGGGATTGCTTTGAAATTTTGCACACATCATCAGTAAAATGCCCTCTGCCAAGTTTGCACAAATCATGGCCTCAGACCAACCAACATGGCCACCATGGCTAAAAAATAGAACAGGGGGGTCAAAATACAGTTTTTGGCTTATAGTTCAAAAAGTATAACAGATACAGGATAACCAAAGAGACCTTCGAATTCCTTCTTCAGCGTCAAAAGCTCTACTAAATTCCATTGGGTCAAAGTTGTATGACGACTCCTTGTAGGAGTTATTGCCCTTTAATTGTGGAAATTGATGATTTTTTGCAATTTTTGACTCAAAATCTTGAAAATTATTAGAACTAGAGAAAAAGTAAGCATTGCTTAATTGTTCTGCTCTATGAGGGCTACTAACGGGAAACGATCTTTATTGAAGAAATTTCTTTTTTCGTCTTGAAGATGCACGTGGAAAATGCTATGTTTATCAGTTTTCCTTATAAGGATAATGTGACCTAATTTTGTTATAAACGTGCTAATTTGCATACTATAACAACCATTCCTTAGTAAGAATCCAGTAATTTACATATGTATTACCCAAGATGCAACACGCCATTCATTTTCGGGTTTCTCAATGTTTTTCATGTAGTTAACGTAATTAAAAAGAGACACGAATGTCAATTAATACACAACGCACAGTGGGTTATTAAAAACGACAATAACTATCATCACGTATCAATAATGATCGATTTTAAACACGAAACAGATAAAAAAATGGTGACACTTTAATTGTCAAAATTGATTATTTTTGACATTTTTGCCTCAAAATCTTGAAAATTATTAGAACTAGAAAAAAAGTTAGCATTACTTAATTGTTCTGCTCTATGAGGGCTACAAAAATGAGTTAGGGTCAAGATTGTCTGATGAACCGTTTAGGAATTATATATATATTCTCCTTGAACATTTTTTTAATCAATTTTACTTGATTTTAAAAAATCTTCTCCTCTTTAACCCATTAAAGGACTGCTTTGAAACATTGCACACATCATCTTTAGGACGTCCTCTACCAAAATTGTGCAAATCATGACACCTGACTACCTACATAGCTACGTTGGCTTAAAATAGAAAATTGGTGGGGGGGGGGGGGGGGGGGGGAGTCAAGAGAGTTTTCGACTGATAGTTAAAAAAGTATAACAGGTACAGCAAATTTGAAGTGAACCTCCCTTCTCCCTCTAAGCATCAAAAGCTCCTCCTTACAGGAGTTATTTCCCTTAAAAGGTCAAAATTAATGACTTTTGCAGAAGTGTTGGGCAATTCCTTATAGGAAAGAAAAGCTGGATAAAAAAGGTTTGTTTGGTTCAGGTGAGCGATACAAGCTCCTGGGAGCCTCTAGTTTATATTTTGAGGTAGGCTTGACTTTGGTCTCAAGGTCAGCATGGGCCCACAGAGTCTCTGATATCTAGTTTCAGGGGCTGCTCTGGCTTCTAAAAAGCTGGCGCCAAAAAAATCGCCAACTGCAATTTTCCGTCGCCAGTTTTGTAAAAGTGTCGCCATATAAGAAATCGCTAGATCACTATATTACATGGCGAAATTGTTTAACATGTGTGACATATTCTTTAATGTCGGACGAAATCCAAGTTTGCCGGACTCTAAATTCAATTTTTCAAAAGTTTGTTCTCGAGCAGCCCGTACATATGTTTGTTTTGTTATTTTTATAAATTAATTAACAGCATCAATTGTTTTATTACACGTTTACTCAAATGTGATGCAGGTAAAGCTGCTTTTAATCGGACAACTTTGTTGATTCATTTATTGCCGATTTCCGTTCAACTCCAAATCACGTGCTCCAAATAACACACATGTCACTGGATACTACACAATACACGTGTATTTACGACCATAGAAGCCGACAAAGGATCTTTAATGATGCAATCGCCGATTACCGATAAATTTAAAACGTGCATGCTTCGTTTAACACTATAAAACCTTGGCGCCAAAAAAATCGCCAGACGCAATATTTTGTCGCCAAATGAAAAAAAAAATCGCAATTGGCGACATTGGCGAAGCCCAGCGCGACCCCTGTAGTTTAAGTTACATATACAAGTACATGTAATATCCTTATGACAGGTAATAATGTTTAAAGGTAGTTGACACATAATAAATGAACATGAAAAGAAGTTTCTAGTCAAGTCAAGTCAATTTTGTTTAAAGTCGGTGACATATGCAGCAACAAACATTTTAAAACCAACATAAATAACAACTATAACAGACATAATAAGCAAACAGTACATGTACAATACAATACATAAGCTGACACAGACTACATGATAAACATACAGTACAATACAGAGACATAGACTGACACAGACATAGGCACAAGACATGCATTATAAGTTAAAATAAGTTCATTCAAAACACATACAGGCAACACATGTTAAAATAGTGGAGCAAGAAAGTTATGTATAAGAACATAAAGCAGCTAGTACTAATGCAAGCTAAAACTAAGCAAAAAGTTACAAAGCAATCTATGTAGACTAAAACTAAGCTAAAAGTAACAAAGCAATAAAAGTAAGCACTATGCAGATTAAAACTTAGCTTAAAAGTACAAAGCAATAAAAGAAAGCATTGGCACAGATATTACAGATATATGACATACAGAGAAGCAGTTTATAAATAAAACATTAAAGGCACATACAGACTGACAATCTAGATACATTGTAAATATACATTGCTAAATAGGAGGGTAGCATAACTACATAAGATGTAGAGAGAATAATACATAAAACATTAAAGATTAGCACTAATATAGCATCAAGCTTAAACACAGAGAGCTATGCATGTCAGGTAATGTCTATAGGGTATGCTGCAGTGTATTTACCTGCAGACAGCACAAGACCACCCTCCCCTTCCCATTTACTTATTAATGTTTTTAACTGGTTTAAACCCCTTTACTCCCTAATATTATATGGCAGATCATTCCAAAATTTTGCTGCAACTTACCTTATAGAGTGTAACCCATACCTTGTTGTATTTACCCTTAGAACAGCAATTAACAAATAATTGTTAATGGAAAAGACAAGAAGAATTGCTTCTCTTACATGTAGTTCAAATTAGATTGTTATGTTAATCCTAAAACTGCATTCTTAAAAATTACATTCATACACAAGTGTAAAAGCTTGAAAAATATTATTTGGAACCTTTTCTTATGTCAGTGGTTTAAAAAAAATCAGTAATAACTGATCAATCTGACTTGTATGATGTTTTAAATGGTTAGAGATGACGAATGTAACATGTTATCATATGACTTGGTGAATAAGAAACATAAGGCTCAAAAATGATAAATCAATAAAAAATTTCCTAGTTATTTAGTTGAATGTTTGTGTTCAATGATTAAAACAAGATAGAAACACCAAAGTCAATAAAATGTCCATTATGTAAGATTTTATTTTATTCAGAAATGGATGAAACATGTGTCTGTTACATAACTGAAAAACATACATGTAATAATATCCTACAGTAGAGAACATTACACATAGACTGATGTTATTTATGTAGATGTACTTACATCCATTTTCTTGGCCATTGCCTATAGGCAGATGAGACTAATAGAATTCGTCTTATGTTTTTGCACCACCCCTCTGTAAAATATCTGGTTTTTGTCTCGCCTGCAATGATAGTCGCTGGAGACGAGCCATATGTATGGGAATCTGGTGGCGGTGGCGGCGTAAACACTTGGACATCTTGCTTTATATCTTTGTAAGCCTAAGCCCTAGGTCCATCAAATTTGGTCCAGTGGTAGCTTATGATGAGTACTTGCCAGTCAGTCACCTGTCACCTGACCTTGACCTCAATTTCACGGTCCAGGGACTGTTAAAGTTTTTGGGTTATGGCAGTTTCCTTCCATTTCTGTGGTGACTGGTCAGCTTTGTGGTTGGACAATAATAAGTGGTTTCCGGGCATTTCTTTGATGACTGGTCAGACTTGTGGTTGGACAATAATCAGTGGTTGTCTGCCATTTCTGTGGTGAGTGGTTGCTGATGAATAGTACATGACTGTCTGGTAGGTACAATGTATCACCTGACCTTGACCTCAATTTCATGGTCCAGTGTTTAAGTTTTTGTATTTATGGCAGTTTCATTGTAACTATGCATGGTAGAGTGACAATATTTGGTATATAGGTTGTTGGTGAAGAGTACATGACTGTCTGGTAGGTGTCACCTGACCTTGACCTCAATTTCACTGTCCAGCCACTACATTAAAGTTTTGTATTGAGGCAGTTCCTCGTGTAACTGCGCATGGTAGGGTGACAATATTTGTTTCACTGGTTGCTACTGAAGAGTACATGACTGTCTGGGGATTGGTGGATTTCAAAATAATTTACTCCATGATAATTGGATCAAATTATTTTGAAACCCACCAATCGCCTACCTTGTTGCTATGGTTTGGCTCAGTGGAATTTGGATACCTTTGCCCTTGTGAGATCTGGATACCCAGTGTGAAGTTTGGCATAAGTGTAACAACAGCAGTTAACACCATTGATACAGATGTAAGAATGAATTATAACAATATTTTATATATGTTATTTAAAGCTATACCATTCCTGTAAATAAAGCTCATTTTTTTGTAGGAGACCCCACCCAGATGGTTGTTACATGGAGTACTATGAATGTTACCCAGAATGCAACTTGTGTGTATGGCATCCAGACAACAAATATGATTGCCAAGGGCTACACTACAAAGTTTGTAGACGGAGGACCTCAGCAACACACGCAATATATCCATAGAGTTACGCTTGACAGTCTTAAACCAGGAACCAGATACAGTTAGTAACTATCGTCGATGTATAAATAGTTTTTTCCTGCTTACGAACCAAATTTAAAATGTTAAAGACTCAATGTTTAGTTAATAATTGAAAGCAATAAATATATGAAAAATTAGTTTAATAGTTGAACCAAACGATTCAAAGAATTCTGTAACATAGACCATTTGATTGCAGTGTACAGTTGTGGGAATGGCGTAATTATGAGTGATCTGTACAGGTTTGTAGCCATGAAGGATGGTACAGATTGGAGTCCTAGCATTGCTCTCTTTGGAGATTTAGGATATATTAATCCACAGTCAGTTCCTAGGCTCCTCGATGATACAAAGAATGGCATGTACGATGCTATTTTTCATGTTGGTAAGTATTAATGGTCAAAAACATTAAAAATTCTATTTAAAAATGAAAAACCATTCCAGCATGTAACATACATGTAAATTTAGCACAAAATACAAGAACTGAATAAAAATATATAAGGGGAGATAACTGTTGTTTTAAAAAAAAGAAATTTGAATCTTTTCAGAATAAAGTGTATAGGACCTGACTGTAGGAAATATACTGCATCAAATCAATCTTGTTACAGTGCCCAGTTGCTGAGTTTCATGAATACAGTTACATGTTTAAAATAATGGTCTCTATGCTATTTACTGAATACCTTTACATTAGTTAAAAACACTATTCACCATGTCTCACTCTATCAATTAAAGTTTATCTATGGAAGGGTATAAGTTTGAGCCTGAAATTCTTTTTTATTTACCGTACATACTCGCAAATAAGTCGGGAAATTGGGATTTAAAATTTGGTTTTAGAGAAGGGTTCCGACTTTTAAGCGAGTCATACCACAAGAGGAAATAATTCTGGTCGAAGTTTGAAGGCCGTACATAGATAGCCAACTATAAAGACGAAAATAGACAGATACGTGATTAGTTATGCTAAATAAAGTATGTTTAAGACATTAATAAAGATTTTTTTTCCTTTTGTATTGTTTATTTTATCCAGTTTCCATTTTTCCATTCGTATTTACCACTGTTTACACAAGTATCGATTTATTTGTATGTATTACATAATACATCCGGTGATGTCATGATACAACTAAAAACCGGAAATTAAGATAAACTAACTAATACATATATGCTACAGAATTCGTTTTTTTCATCAATTATTATTTTAATTTACAAACCATATTCCTTAATATTTTATAATTTAGCTTTCATTTATTTTAAAAACTCTGCTTTAACTATTAAATAATTACGAAAATGAATATTTGTATATTTACTTGTGTTTGTCAGGGAGATAATTACGTTTACATTTTTTCAAAACACGTGTGGATGTACACTAATGTAAACAAACCACTTAAGATAGATGACAAGCGATGTTTAACTCATAAAACATGAGAAACAAATAATAAACAAGAAGTTTTACTGATATAATGATTTTTATTCAAAAATTTGTAATTTTTATTTGATTCTGACCTCATGTCAACACGTCTGTCTTCCGACCGACTTATACGAGGGTCAACAGCAAAATACCAAATTTTAAGGCCCAAAAAGACCCCCCGACTTATATGCGGACCGACTTTTAAGCGAGCATCTACGGTACTGTATAAGTTGTGAACAGGCTTTACACCAGTATATTTCATGCCTTGAACTATATTTCTTGAATATTTAATAAAAAAAATAACAAAATAGTTCTGTTATCTCATTTGGTTTTTTTTAGGTGACTTTGGGTATGACTTGGATTCAGTAAGTAAAACATTAAATTTGTTTGTTAAATAGAGTATAAGGCCACCTCTAAGCATTAGTACAAATAAATATTTTGTGACCATAAGGAGATATTTGTTATAAATACTGCTATGATAAAATACATTTTTAATATTTAAAGAAACATGACAAAGCTGCATTTATAGCCTATTTATATTTTGAAAATGTTGGTGGGTAATCTAATAATAACATGACATCTCAAATATTAACATGTTCAATACATTGTTCTGAACCGGAACATAATACTTAACTTGAGAATAAGGGTACCAGTAGACAATATTATGTCAGTCATTATCATAATATCTTTGCTTTGTTATTTCAGAATGACGGTCAAATGGGAGACAACTTTTTAAACCTGATACAACCAATTGCAGCCCAGGCACCTTATATGACATGCCCAGGCAATCATGAACAAAAATAGTGAGTTTAATTTGCTAAAAATCTTATTTGGTATAATAATATTCATCTTTGTCCGTGGATTTGGTTAGTGAGGTTTATGTATTTACACCTACCTGTATCTATATTTGATTCAGTTTCTGAAGTTCATCTTGGTCAATTTACAAAATGGGCAGCCATTTCAAAGAAATGTGCATTTGTTAATTAGTTACAGACCAAAAGCCTGCATTCCTCTGCACCAATAACAAATGAACAAAAATTTTCTTTGAGATTATTCAGTATGTACTGGTATTTTGTAGGTAGCAGAAAACTCTTACTGGTTATACAAATTTTATTAGGGCCATGGCACTTTGTGGCAGATGCCCTATACTGATCAGTCTGTCCATCCATCCATAACTAATCTTGTCTGGGCTGTAACTTTTGTATCTTTTGATGTAGTCATTTGATATTTAGAATGTGGGTAGATAATATCAAGGCGATGTGTCGCATACCGTGGTTTTTTACCATGACCTTAAGGTCGATGTAGCCCACAGAGATGGGTACTATCTCACTGATATCTAGTTTGTATTGTTATTTTGTTTTGTTTTTTTACACAAATTTTTTTCTTGTGAAATTTCTACTAAGTTCATCTTATATTTTTTAACCCCTAACAACAACTTGTTAAAAAATTATCATAATTTAGACTAACTATGTTATACATTTGTTTGCAGTAATTTCTCCAACTATAAGAACAGGTTTACGATGCCAGGAGATGAACACATGGACATGATGGTTTATAGGTAATTATTTCTAGGACTAGTTTTATTGTCTCGCCTGTGACGAAAGTCGCTGGAGGCAAGACATATGTATGGGAATCCAGCGGCGGCTGCGGTGGCGGCGGCATAAACACTTGACTTCTTGCTTCATATATTTGTAAGCCCAAGCCCTAGGTCCATCAAATTTGGTTCAGAGGTAGCTTATGATGAGTACTTGCCAGTCAGTCACCTGTCACCTGACCTTGACCTCAATTTCACAGTCCAGCGACTACGTTAAAGTTTTTGGGTTATGGCAGTTCCTCTGTAACTACGCACAGTAGGATGACAATATTTGGTGTATAGGTTGCTGATGACTAGTACATGACTGTCTGGTAGGTGTCACCTGACCTTGACCTCAATTTCACGGTCCAGCAACTACGTTAAAGTTTTTGGGTTACAACAGTTCCTCTGTAACCACGCATGGTAGGATGACAATATTTGGTATATAGGTTGCTGCTGATATTTAATGCTATTTATGTAATGCATAGGACGAAATTTATTTTCATTACTGATGCCGAATGCAGGCGAGACGTTTTTCTGTGTCCACACTTGTATTAAAATATATTTAATTTACATAGTATATCTTTCATAAATATCATAGACTGCTATTGGTTCAAACCATTAAAGATGATGTAGAATCATTTTGTTCATTTCTTAATGAAACCGATAGGTATGCAGAGCATGCGCTTCCTTGATGACATCCACAGTAAACAAACAACATAGAGTAATTTAAATTTAAAAAAAATACATTGTGCACGATTTAAATCAGGTTACAGAACATTTTTAATTGTGAAATAAAATGTAAATATAAGAATTGAATGCATTCTTTAAAAATTTCATTGATGTATGACCACTTCACCGAAAATGTGCTGTGGTCAGTGCTTTCAAATGTCAATGAAACTTCAATAGAGTGCATAAAATTCTTAAGTGCAAATTAATGAAATAGATTTCGTATTCATTACTATAGTAGACTGTGTCCAAACAAGGTAATCAGTCCCACTGTTAATCCTAACAAGGTAGTTAGTCCCACTGTTTGTTCATCCAAACAAGGTTGTAGCTCCCACTGTTCAGTACATTTTGTCTTGAATATAACAATAAAATTAAGAAAATTCTGAATGGACTTGAATTGCATCCATTAGAGTAATCAAAGACTATGAAAGCAAAGACTGGAGATACATGAATATTGTTGCACTATATATGATATGATTTAGTCATTAAATCCTACCTGTGTAAATGGTTAATGGGAAAATACAACTGTCCAGAGAAAAACTAGAGGAATAAGTTATTGTGATTTTGATGTTATATTAAAGTACTGTCAGTGCTCTTGGCTTTCTTTGGAAATGCTGTATAACTTTTAACTAATGATTTTCTATATAAGTTTTAATATTGGACCAGCACATGTGATTTCTATTTCAGTTTTAATATTGGACCAGCACATGTGATTTCTATTTCAGTTTTAATATTGGACCAGCACATGTGATTTCTATTTCAGTTTTAATATTGGACCAGCACATGTCATTTCTATTTCAGTTTTAATATTGGACCAGCACATGTCATTTCTATTTCAGTTTTAATATTGGACCAGCACATGTCATTTCTATATCAACAGAGTTCTATTTCTTTGTTGAGTATGGTATTGTACAGGTGTTAAAACAATATGAATGGCTGGAGAGAGATTTGAAGGTACGACATATTTATGGTTTGTTAAGTACTGTAGCCCTTTGTTGTAAGAAAATAAAGGAGTCACACATGAATTATGGTCACATTCTAAACTAAAGGATTGTATCAGATACTTTTCTTTCATTGGAACAGATTTTTACAATAATTGACAGTCTCCTTGAATGAACATTCAACTTTTGTACTACACATGTGTAGCTGGAATACATTTTTTAAAAATTTTTACTGAGATTTGTTGAAAATGATTGAGCTGTTACATGTATTGCTTATGGCAATTGTTAAGTTCTTGGAGAGTTCACCTGTCAATCCTTCTTACACAGCCACTACGCTTTCAAAAGAGGAGATTCTTAAACCTCACAAATGGTTGTGGCATCCATTTGATTTTTTGACACTCTACACAGAAATTCCTCAGATGCAGCTTAAAACCAGGCTCAAAGATCTGCTTAAATACTTTATGTATAATATTAGTCCCACACAGCCAGCATATACATAGCATCCAATTTTATGGAATAGGACAGTTAAATACAGAGTTTGGTTGAGAGAGATTCAGACTGTTTGTTGTTAATGTGTATTCAGTACAAGGCTTGATCTTTTGATGCCAAATGATTTGATTTTGATTAGTGTTTTCATGGGTTTTACACCACTTACTGCAGTTATTCATCTATATCTAGGCGACGGTTTTGTTCACAGAAGAAGCCAAATGAGTGACAAAACTAATCCCACTGTATGTTGATTATTGTGTACTTAACATAACAATTTATAGAAATATGTAAAGAAAAAAATGAGTTTAGAAGTAAAATCTGTATGTTTTTGGAGTGTTTTCAAGAATTTATGTTAGCCATTTTTTTTATTGATTTATCTTTAGGAAGCTGCCAAACCAGAAAACCGAGCCAAACGACCTTGGATTATTACAATGGGTCACAGACCTATGTACTGTTCAAATGATGATGGCGATGACTGTACTCACCATGAAAGTCTGGTAATATGTTGTTTCTTGTTTTGGTTTGGTTTGTGAGGGTGGTCTCCCCTTTTGCTTTACTTGTAATAGCTTATTGTTGTTGGTCATATGTTTATTTAAAATGGATGGTTCTTTCTTAGTATAAGTGTTTCATGTTTTTGATTGCATACTATTTGTAACTTACTTTCATAAAACAAGTGATTGTTTGTTTGAATGACATTTAATGCCATGTTAAGCAATTCTTCAGCTATATCGTGGCATCTAGTTTTTATTGGGCAGGCCATTAATATTTGAGTTAAGTACACCTTGCCCACATTAAGACTAACCAGCACAAAAGGTCACTAAAACAAATGAAGGTGATGTTAGACATATAAAAATAATAAAAGTTATTGTGACTGATCACTTAAAAGTTTTTCCTCTGAGTTTGGATAACAAATGTAAACTGTATTGTTATAGTTATAAGATCATTCTGATATATCGATAAAAACAACACACACAAATGTTACTTAGAACAAGAATGTTTCTATGGTTACAAGCATATTAAAACATCCCAAAGATGTTGAAGCAATGATGAATTTACTTCCTGTCATTTATGATAATTTGCAGGTTAGAGTAGGTATACCATTTATACACCTGTTTGGTTTGGAAAGCATGTTTAATCAGTATGGTGTAGACATCATGGTCTGGGCTCATGAACATTCCTATGAAAGACTTTGGCCTGTGTTTAACAGACAGGTAAGTAGTTAGGTAATATTTATGGAATTTTTTACTTTGTTGTATATTAGAAGGTGTGTTTTGTAACGTAAAAAATCATGGTTAACACACAATTTACATTACTGGTTGTGCATGATACCCAACCATTTTCATTAACACACATTACAGCAGAAGGTTTGGCATGCCATATAACCTGGTTTACACACCATTTCTTTTGAAATCCCTGTACAAACTAAGGATCATTGCTGTAGGTGCTACATTTTTGTTGTTGGTTCTCAAGTTTGCCAGTATCTTGAACATTAAATTGTTTATTGTCCTTTTTTTTAACAGTTTTCTTAGTGTTTATATTTTGTTTTTACCTTTATCTTTGTCACATTTAATACTTACATCATTCTATGAAAATATAAGATAGTCCAATCTTGCAGATAATTGCTTTGTAAGCTGAAATTGGCTAATTCAAATGCAGCTTCCCAAGTTATGCAAAACTGTTAAATTTGACAATTATTATTGTTAAAATTAAACTATAAGGAATATATTTAAACTTTCTAAACATGTTTCTGTAATCTGGTTTGGATCAGTTTACACCATTCATAAAACACTTCACGGTTTATCTGGCATATTCAGACCCAAAACAGGTTATAAGGTTCCAGTTGAAATATTTCTTAAATATTTTACAAAGTTCTTAATACATGTATTATATTAATGGTTACTTCCCTTGGTGTATAGAAAAAGTAACTGGTTTATTTAATAAAATGTAGTTAAAATTATCTTATTTATAACCAAGAATAACCAAATAAAAAATGTCCTCTAAGTTAGAGATAACCAACTAGGTCGATAGATCAGCATAATTAAGCTGCATACAGTCATTTTCAAGGCTTTATTGCATTTTGTTTGTTGCAGTCTCAGTTAATGATCAGTGGGAATATTTGGGGTAAATTACTACCAATCATTTATTATTGTAATAAAAGACGTGTTCCCCCAGAATATAGCCAAAACAGTAACATTTAACATCAATCTTTTGCTATCATTAATTTGCTCCAGTTTGTGGTGCAATCAGAATATTTTATGCACTATGTATAGTAAATCCAGTGTAATTACAGGTGTTTAATGGCAGCAAAGAAGAACCGTACACCAACCCTAAAGCTCCTGTTCATTTTGTCACAGGTTCTGCTGTAAGTAATATAATAAGGGTCAAAGGTTGAATTGAAAATGTAATGTATTTATTTACAACCAACATGATGTATTGGATTGATTTCTTTATTAAATTTACATTACATTTATCAATATTACATGTTTATTATGGTGTCCAGTTTTTTTGGAGTCAAAGTGGATAACACCCAATTTTCAGCAGGGAAACTAGCAATCCATAGATTAATGATACATGAACAGACTGTAAGAAGAGAGTTATTTTTTAAGACTTCAATTTCATGTACTTGCAAATATTTCTTTACCCTGGACAAAGATTTTTTAAACAGGATTAAGTTACTAAGATTCCTAGAAATATCTAAGGATAATTGATATAGATTTTATTTACAGGGTTGTCAAGAGAGACATGATAATTTTAAAAACCAGACTGAAGCATGGTCTGCTTTTAGAAGTGATGACTATGGATATTCTAGAATGCAGATCATAAATAGTACTCATGTTTACTGGGAACAAGTGTCAGATGATCAGGTAAATATCATTAATAATTCGAAACAGGTGTCTGATGACCAGGTAAATTTCATTAATAATTGGAAACAGGTGTCAGATGATCAGGTAAATATCATGTTTACTGGGAACAAGTGTCAGATGATCAGGAAAATATCATTAATAATTCGAAACAGGTGTCTGATGACCAGGTAAATTTCATTAATAATTGGAAACAGGTGTCAGATGATCAGGTAAATATCATTAGTAATTAGAAACATGTGTCTGATGATCAGGTAAATATCATGTTTACTGGGAACAAGTGTCAGATGATCAGGAAAATATCATTAATAATTCGAAACAGGTGTGTGATGACCAGGTAAATTTCATTAATAATTGGAAACAGGTGTCAGATGATCAGGTAAATATCATTAGTAATTGGAAACAGGTGTCTGATGATCAGGTAAATATCATGTTTACTGGGAACAAGTGTCAGATGATCAGGAAAATATCATTAATAATTCGAAACAGGTGTCTGATGACCAGGTAAATTTCATTAATAATTGGAAACAGGTGTCAGATGATCAGGTAAATATCATTAGTAATTGGAAACAGGTGTCTGATGATCAGGTAAATATCATTAATAATTGGAAACAGGTGTCAGATGATCAGGTAAATATCATTAATAATTGGAAACAGGTGTCTAATGATCAGGTCAATTTCATGTTTACTGGGAACAAATGTCAGATGATCAGGTAAATATCATTAATAATTGGAAACAGGTGTCTGTTGACCAGGTAAATATCATGTTTACTGGGAACAAGTGTCAGATGATCAGGTAAATTTCATGTTTACTGGGAACAAATGTCAGATGATCATGTAAATATCTGGTTTACCTGGATCAAGGGTCTTGTTGTTTTTTTTTAATGATGTTTAACGCCACTTTCAGCATTTTTTCAACTATTTCATGGCGTCCAGTTTTTATTGGGGGAGGAAGCCAGAGTACCCGGAGAGCACCCACAACTGTCGGTAGGAAAACTGTCGTAACTGTAATGTATCAAACCATAAGGTCAATATTCACACTAGTAACCATGCCATATGATCATCTAAAGATGTGTAATAGGAACAGGTGTCAGGTTACATATCAAATGTGCAGAAATTATTATACTACAAGTGAACATATTTTGAAGAGGGTTTTTAACCTGTGAAATGTAAACTAGTTACTGCGTATGGTTCAGCTTATGCTCCTTTTGACTTTTTGAAATCAACAATTATTTCCTCCAAATATTCATTGTTTTAAAATATGTCGGTTTTAAAATTTTGAAAGGGTGATATTTCATACTAAAATTTGACTTTAACAAGAACGGAAGTGTACTTTAGGAACAATCGATTTTTGTTTATTCGAAATACTTCAGGTAATGTCGTCTGCAGTTAAGGCGGGAAAAGTCTTGTGCTTTGCCCAAATACCAGTGAAAGTCACGAAAGCAACTCAAGGTCCCTTTAAAAAAAACATGGCTGACTTATTATGTAAAATTACCGTAGCAAAAGTCAAGTACAATTTGTAACAAGTAAACAACAGTGGCATAGTATAAAACATAATCAGGTTAGCGTATCTTAATTTTTTCTACTAGATTTTTGTAATAAAATGATAAAATATGGAATAATAAAAAAATGCAAGCACAAAATTTGTTCCAAGGTGGTGCGGCATTTAGTATAGGTAAACATAAAAGTGTACTATAAACATATTAATTTAACTGTGATGTTATTGGTCTTTATATCATACACTTCACCCATGTGTATATATATTGTAGTTTGTTCTTAATTTAATTTTTTAACTACAAAAAAATGTTTAATCTATTACTTGGTTTTTGTCTCGCCTGCGACGATTGTCGCTGGAGGCAAGATATATGTATGGGAATATGGCGGCATAAACACCTGGACATCTTGCTTCACATCTTTGTAAGTCTAAGCCCTAGGTCCATCAAATTTGGTCCAGAGGTAGCTTATGATGAGTACTTGCCGTTCAGTCACCTGTCACCTGACCTTGACCTCAATTTCATGGTCCAGAGACTACGTTAAAGTTTTTGGCAGTTCCTCTGTAACCATGCATCGTAGGATGACAATATTTGGTATATACGTTGCTGATGACTAGTACATGACTGTCTGGTAGGTGTCACCTGACCTTGACCTCAATTTCAGGGTCCAGTGACTACGTACAAGTTTTTGGGTTATGGCAGTTCCTCTGTAACCACTTGTGGTAGGATGACAATATTTGATATATAGGTTGCTGATGACTAGTACATGACTGTCTGATAGGTGCCACCTGACCTTGACCTCAATTTCATGGTCCAGTGACTACGTTAAAGTTTTTTGGTGACAGCTGTTCCTCTGTAATCACGCATGGTAGGATGACAATATTTGGTATATAGGTTGCTGATGACTAGTACATGACTGTCTGGTAGGTGTCACCTGACCTTGACCTCAATTTCATGGTCCAGCAACTAAGTTAAAGTTTCTGGGTTTTGGCTGTTCCTCTGTAACGATGCATGGTAGGATGACAATATTTAGTATATAGGTTGCTGATAACTAGTACATGACTGTCTGGTAGGTGTCACCTGACCTTGACCTCAATTTCACAGTTAATATTTGGTATATAGGTTGCTGATAACTAGTACATGACTGTCTGGTAGGTGTCACCTGACCTTGACCTCAATTTCACAGTTAATATTTGGTATATAGGTTGCTGATAACTAGTACATGACTGTCTGGTACATGTAGGTGTCACCTTACCTTGACCTCAATTTCACAGTCCAGCGACTATGTTAAAGTTTTTGGATTAGGGCACTTCCTCTGTAACCATGCATGGTAGGATGAAAGTATTTGGTATATAGATTGCTAATGATTACAACAATACTGTCTCCTAGGTTTCAACTGACCATGACCTCAATTTTATGGTCCAGTGACTAAGTTAAAGTTTTATGACTAGGTCCATTTCTCTGTTACAATGCATTATATATTTTAAATGATAACAATTTAATGCTATTTACGTAATGCTTACGAGGTAAATTTTTTTCGTTACTGATGCGGAATTCAGGCGAGACATCTTTCTGTGTCCACACTTGTTATTTACCTTAATAAGTTCCATTCACTGTTGGTTATGTGGTACAGGAACAGATGACACTGGAATGTCAACTGTCAAATTATTAATATCTTCATATAAAATATAATTCTTTGTTTACCTGCCTTTGTTTATTTGATCATTTGTTTATTTCAGAGTGGTGCTATAATTGACAAAGTTATGATCATTAAAGACAAGCATGGACCATATGAGAATCTGTATAAGAACTAAAGCCTTCCAACCAGTGGGTTATTCTATTAGCTGTGATATTTTGGCATTGTTCTATGGACAGTCAGTTGGAAGCATCATTCCTTGGATCATGACATTGTTTTGGAACTGGCTTTTATCATTTGTAACATTTTACTGATGATTTTTTAAATAATTTAATTGAATTTCATTTTTAGTGTGTGTTTTTTATTCAGCCACTTGATGGATTTGTCATGTGCAATCTGATGTAGATTTATTTGTTTATCATCATGCTCTCTGTTAGTTTTATATACAATGGAGTTTGTTCACTGATTAACAATTTAATGAAAATTCGTTTTATTCTGTGCAGACATTTTTATCTACAAATATCTGAGGACATTTTAGCAACTCAGCCACAATTTATGAAATTAAGAAAGACTCCTTAAAACAAGTTAACTTTGTCGTAAAGTCGTGACAGTCTGAGACCAAGTCTGTATCGAAATATAACCTGTTTAATTGGAACATGTGAATATTTAACCAGATTTTATCATTCCATTTTGCATTATACTAATCAACAAATTGAGGTTAAAAAATTGATGTTAGAAATAAATATTTGTTAGGAACCTGGTTTTCATATCTATGTCCTGTTGTTTTAGTCCAATACTGTAACAGTGTTTTTTTTTTTTTAAATTTACCTGTAAGTGCCATTTATACCTTTATAATTATCGCTAAAAATTTGTATAATTAGATTTGACTATATTATAACCTCATGTTGTTTATCCACTATAAAACACCAATATATTTTGGAGATTATTGAATGCATTATGTAATAAAATGCAATCTCAAACTGTAGAAAACTAGAAGGCCCTGTATAAAAACCATTCACTTGCTGTTATTATCCTTACATATCCTCAGTCATGTTTGTTTTGTAAGTTGTATTGCTATGGTTACTGTTATTTATTTTTTAATAAATCCTTTGCAAGTAGAATTTTATAAGTAAATGGCATATTTTACTACATTGTCATTATAGTAATTTTAATCTTTGTATCAGTCATATATTAAAATAAATCTACTTGTTGTGTTAATCATACATGAAGCCATTTTTCTAATGTTTTTCAACATACGTTGGTGGCTTTTCACTTTCTCCTTCTGATGTCTTCCAACATACGTTGGTGGCTTTTCACTTTCTCTTTTTAGCTCACCTGACCCGAAGGGTCATGTGAGCTATTGCCATCACTTGGCGTCCGTCGTCGTCAGTCGTCGTCGTCGTCGTCGTCGTCGTCGTCGTTAACTTTTCTTCAAAAATCTTCTCCTCAAAAACCACTGAAGGGATTGCTTTGAAACTTTGCATACATCATCAGTAAAATGCCCTCTACCAAGTTTGCCCAAATCATGGCCTCAGACCAACCAACATGGCCGCCATGGCTAAAAATAGAACAGAGGGGTCAAAATACAGTTTTTTGCTTATAGTTCAAAAAGTATAACAGATACAGGAAAACCGAAGAGACCTTCCTTCTTCAGCATCTAAAGCTCTACAAAACACTCCATTGGGTCAAAGTTGTATGATGACTCCTTGTAGGAGTTATTGCCCTTTAATTGTCAAAATTGATGATTTTTGCCATTTTTGCCTCAAAATCTTGAAAATTATTAGAACTAGAGAAAAAGTTAGCATTGCTTAATTGTTCTGCTCTATGAGGGCTACAAAAATGACTTAAGGGTCAAGATTGTCTGATTAACCGTTTAAGAGTTATTCCCCTTGAACTGTTTTTTTTATCGGTTTTAATTGATTTTTGAAAATCTTCTCCTCTGAAACAACTGAAAGTACTGCTTTGAAACTTTGTACACATCATCTGTCAAATGTCCTCAACCTAGTTTGCACCAACCATGGCTGCAGATTAACCAACCTGGCCACCATGGCTAAAAATTGGAGGGGGGGGGGGGCTGTAAAATACAGTTTTTGGCTTATATTTAAAAAAGTGTAACAGAAACAGGAAAACCGAAGAGACATGCCTTCATCTGCATCAAAAGCTCTACGAAACACTCCATTGGGTTGAAGTTGTATGATGACTCCTTATAGGAGTTATTGCCCTTTAATTGTCTAAATTGTTGATTTTAGCCATTTTTGCCTCAAAATCTTGAAAATTATTAGAACTAGAGAAAAAGTTAGCATTGCTTAATTGTTCTGCTCTATGAGGGCTACAAAATTGCCTTTAGGGTCAAGATTGTCTGATTAACCGTTTGAGAGTTATTCCCCTTGAACTGTTTATTTTAATCGGTTTTAATTGATTTTTTTAAAATCTTCTCCTCTGAAACCACTGAAAGTACTGCTTTGAAATTTTGTACACATCATCCGTCAAATGTCCTTAACCAAGTTTGCACCAACCATGGCTGCAGATTAACCAACATGGCCGCCATGGCTAAAAATAGAATGGAGGGGGGGGGGGTAAAATACAGTTTTTGGCTTATAGTTCAAAAAGTATAACAGATACAGGAAAACCGAAGAGACATGCCTTCATCAGCATCAAAAGCTCTACGAAACACTCCATTGGGTTGAAGTTGTATGAGGACTCCTTATAGGAGTTATTGCCCTTTAATTGTCAAAATTGATTATTTTTGACATTTTTGCCTTAAAATCTTGAAAATTATTTGAACTAGAGAAAAAGTTAGTATTGCTTAATTGTTCTGCTCTATGAGGGCTACAAAAATGACTTAGGGTCAAGATTGTCTGATGAACCGTTTAGGAATTATTCTCCTTGAACATTTTTTTAATCAATTTTAATTGTTTTTAAAAAATCTTCTCCTCTTTAACCCATTAAAGTACTGCTTTGAAACATTGCACACATCATCTTTAGGACGTCCTCTACCAAAATTGTGCAAATCATGACACCTGACTACCTATATAGCTACGTTAGCTTAAAATAGAAAATGGGGGGGGGAGTCAAGAGAGTTTTCGACTGATAGTTAAAAAAAGTATAACAGGTACAGCAAATTTGAAGTGAACCTCCCTTCTCCCTCTAAGAATCAAAAGCTCCTCCTTATAGGAATTATTTCCCTTAAAAGGTCAACATTAATGACTTTTGCAGAAGTGTTGGGCAATTCCTTATAGCAAAGAAAAGCTGGATAGAAAAGGGTTGTTTGGTTTCAGGTTCAGGTGAGCGATACAGGCTCCTGGGAGCCTCTAGTTAATGTCTTCCAACATACATTGGTGGCTTTTCATCTTCTCCTTCGTATCTCTTCCAACATACATTGGTGGCTTTTCACCTTCTCCTTCTGATGTCTTCCAACATACACTGGTGGCTTTTCACCTTCTCCTTCTGATGTCTTCCAACATACATTGGTGGCTTATCACTTTCTCCATCTGATGTCTTCCAACATACATTGGTGGCTTCTCACCTTCTCCTTCTTATGTCTTCTAACATACATTGGTGGCTTTTCACTTTCTCCTTCTGATGCATGTCTTCCAACATATATTGATGGCTTTTCACCTTCTCATTCTGATGTCTTCCAACATACATTGATGGCTTTTCACCTTCTCATTCTGATGTCTTCCAACATACATTGATGGCTTTTCACCTTCTCATTCTGATGTCTTCCAACATACATTGATGGCTTTTCACCTTCTCATTCTGATGTCTTCCAACATACATTGATGGCTTTTCACCTTCTCATTCTGATGTCTTCCAACATATATTGATGGCTTTTCACCTTCTCATTCTGATGTCTTCCAACATACATTGATGGCTTTTCACCTTCTCATTCTGATGTCTTCCAACATATATTGATGGCTTTTCACCTTCTCATTCTGATGTCTTCCAACATACATTGATGGCTTTTCACCTTCTCATTCTGATGTCTTCCAACATACATTGATGGCTTTTCACCTTCTCATTCTGATGTCTTCCAACATACATTGGTGGCTTGTCACCTTCTCATTCTGATGTCTTCCAACATACATTGGTGGCTGTTCACCTTCTCCTTCGTATCTCTTCCAACATACATTGGTGGCTTTTCACCTTCTCCTTCTGATGTCTTCCAACATACACTGGTGGCTTTTCACCTTCTCCTTCTGATGTCTTCCAACATACATTGGTGGCTTATCACTTTCTCCATCTGATGTCTTCCAACATACATTGGTGGCTTCTCACCTTCTCCTTCTTATGTCTTCTAACATACATTGGTGGCTTTTCACTTTCTCCTTCTGATGCATGTCTTCCAACATATATTGATGGCTTTTCACCTTCTCATTCTGATGTCTTCCAACATACATTGATGGCTTTTCACCTTCTCATTCTGATGTCTTCCAACATACATTGATGGCTTTTCACCTTCTCATTCTGATGTCTTCCAACATACATTGGTGGCTTGTCACCTTTTCCTTCTGATGTCTTCCAACATACATTGGCGGCTTGTCACCTTCTCCTTATGTCTTCCAACATACATTCGTGGCTTTTTACCTTCTCCTTCTTATATCTTCCAACATTGGTGGCTTGTAACCTTCTCCTTGGGCCTTGGTGGCCAAGTGGTCAAGGTAGTTCGTCTACTATTGATCACATGGTCTGTCAACACTGAGATTGCAGGTTCGATTCTCACTGCAGGCAGGGTGTACTCGACTCCAATCTAAATTGACAAGGATTGCCAGTTTTCCTACCGCAGGTCGGGGGTTTTCTCCAGGTTCTCCGGCTTCCTCCCCCAATAAAAACTGGATGCCGTGACATAGCTGAAAAATTGCTGAAATTGGCGTTAAACACCATCAAACAAACAAACAATCACCTACTCCTTATGTCTTCCAACATACATTGGTGGCTTTTCACCTTCTCCTTTTTATGTTTTCCAACATACATTGGCTCTTTTCACTTTCTCCTTCTGATGTCTTCCAACATACATTGGGGGCTTTTCACCTTCTCCTGATGTCTTCCAACATACATTGGGGGCTTTTCACCTTCTCCTTCTGATGTGATCCAACATACATTGGTGGCTTTTCACTTTCTCCTTCTAATGTCTTCCAACATACATTGGTGGCTTGTCACCTTCTCCTTCTGATGTCTTCTAACATACATTGGTGGCTTGTCACCTTCTCCTTCTGATGTCTTCCAACATTCATTGGTGGCTTTTCACCTCCTTCTGATGTCTTCCAACATACATTGGTGGCTTGTCACCTTCTATTCTGAAATCTTCCAACATACATTGGTGGCTTTTCACCTTCTCCTTCTTATGTCTTCCAACGCACATTGGAGGCTTGTCACCTTCTCCTTATGTCTTCCAACATACATTGGTGGTTGTTCACCTTCTCCTTCTTATGTCTTCCAACACACATTGGTGGCTTGTCACCTTCTCCTTTTATATTTTCCAACATACAATGGTGGCTTGTCACCTCCTTCTCATGTCTTCCAAAACACATTGGTGGCTTGTCACCTTCTCCTTTTTATATTTTCCATCATACATTGGTGGCTTTTCGCCTCCTTCTGTCTTCCAACATACATTGATGGCTTTTCACCTTCTCCTTCTGATGTCTTCCAACATACATTGGTAGCTTGTCACCTACTCCCTCTGATGTCTTCCAACATACATTGTTGGCTTGTCACCTTCTCCTTCTGATGTCTTCCAAAATACATTGGTGGCTTGTCACCTATTTTTCAACATACATTGGTGGCTCTTCAGCTTTTCCTTCTGATTTCGTCCAACATACATTGGTGGCTAGTCACCTTCTCCTCCTTATGTCTTCCAACACACATTGGTGTCTTGTCACCTCCTTCTGCTGTCTTCGAAAATACATTGGTGGCTTGTCACCATCTCCTTCTGATGTCTTCCAACATACATTGGTGGCTTTTCACCTTCTCCTTCTGATGTCTTTCAACATACACTGGTGGCTTGTCACCTTCTCCTTCTAATGTCTTCCAACATACATTGGTGGCTTGTCACCTTCTCCTGCTAATGTCTTCACACATACATTGGTGGCTTTTCACGTTCGTTTTCATTCTTTTGTCTTCCAACATACGTTGGTGGCTTATCACCTTCTCCTTCTTATGTCTTCCAAAATACTGTGGCTTTTCACCTTCTCCTTTGTATCTCTTCCAAAATACATTGCTGGCTTGTCGCCTTCTCCTTCTGATGTCTTTCAACATACATTGGTGGCTTTTCACCTTCTCCTTCTTATGTCTTCCATCATATGCTGATAGTTTTTCACTTTCTCCTCACCATTCACCTTTTAGTGTATGACGAAAGCAAAGTAAAATTTTGCATATATTTTCATTTCTGTCAAACAAGCCACGATAAAAAGTTTATGGTTTTAATTCGGCTTGACCATATACTATGGCCAAAATGGGAACTACCATTATTATTAGGATGCTTTGATTTATTTCTAGTGGATGATGTATATCACTAATGTTAGCAACCCTCTGAAGAAAACACGTCCTCCGTGAAGTCTTGAAGAGGTTAACGACACACAATTATCAAGAGTTCAAGTGATATTCTTTTATAAATTACACACCATCAGCCACAAAACAATAAAGTTTCAGCAATTTTTACATAGGCGTAGCACCCAGAAAAAATAGTGCTACGATTGTCACGATTAAGGGTCGACAAATCGTTTACAGCAAACGTTTTAATATAGATACATGTAGGGGTTTTCCATGTGCTATTATTTGTCACGTACCAAACTGCACTCGATATCGCAACGGTTGATGTTTTATATTGAAAGTTTTTTTTTTTAATTTATGTTGAACTTTTAACAAATTAAAGAGTATATGTAATGAAATTCTATTTTATATTTCAATTTACAAAAAAAAACTGATGCGGTTTTCCGTACCAGCAATTTAAAGTGGTACGGTCGGAACCTTACCGGTCCTACTGCTTGCTAGACCTATGAATTTTAGACAGACTAAGTACACCATCCACTATGCTTTCAGAGATTTGTAAATACATGTAACATTGATGGAAACATCAATTAAAATTTCTTTCATGATATATGTTAAAGTTTCATGGAATAGTTACATGAAAATATTTATGCTAAAACTGGTAAAATTTTGTATCAATGACGGTCATTTGATCCTAAACAAGATAAAATTCTCTTTTATAATGTTACTTTAAGCTGTAGTATATAGCTAAGATAATTAATGGCTCAAGACTTCCAATCTTAACACACTTTCGCCTGTGTGTTGTGTTGAAACAATAATTTATGTATGATATCTATGCACAACATTTGAATATGCTTCAACACTGATCTAAAGAAATGCACTGACATACACAGTTAAGATTATTGATATTAATAAATGTCAAATAAGTTACCAAACATATAATATAATATCAACAATCTTTTTCCATGATCAAATTCAACTCTAAAAAATTCATAAAATGCTTAATGATATTTCTATAACCAGCGTTTCTGCCTGTGATAAATATTATGGAATTTCTGAAGCATTACTGTCAGCTTAATACATATTGGTTACGAAAATTCAATTGTCACATGCAAGTACACGTGTACTATCTCTTGATTCCACTCGGTTAAAGAAGCTATATTTTGTATATAGCGAATTTGGCCGAGTGGTTTACAGGGCTGGACATAATGCAGGCAAGGTCGAGTCACAACGGTGCGAGTTCCTCTTTTCGTGATTTCTTATGTTTTTCGTGATTAATAGAAGTTTGAGGTTTGTATTGCTTTGTAAGACTAATAGTTAGGATTGATAATAAGTATCCTTGCCCCTACAGTTTTTTAAATGAGGGCATATGTTGTTGGATTTTTTTTTAATATGAGTAGCAAAGACATTAAAAAGTCCTGAGAACAAAGGCTTTCGGAAGTATTCAGTTTCTATTTACGAATTTTTTTTCCACCTTTTTCAATTGTTTCATTTACAAGTGGTCGAAAGGAACAAACTGTACTCGCATTTAAAACAATAGTCAGTCTTTTTCCAAAAACAGTACCGGCGATCCAAATATTGGACATCACTTTGGTTACGCCACGTGCAGTGACAAATAATATTAATATACAGTAATTGTCTTATAATACTACAAACAACATATTGTCGACTTGGTCTTGCTGCACCTGTAATTGTAAAATACATTAAAGCGGAGGCCAGTATTGTTTTTAAATTGAACATATCCTGGTAGTTTATTAAGAATATTCAGAATGTTGGCTTGAATGAATGAGGGATGTTGATAATGTTATTTTTGAGTAGCATTAACAGTTTAATTTTGTAAATGATCTGGAATTAGGTTTCATGAAAAGTATTAAAGGGTTATACTTTTAAATATTTATAAATAAAATTACAATTCCGTTTGACTAATGACAATCCGACTAGATTTGAACTCTTAGATAACTCGTTGTAGGAGATCAGAATTTGATTTTTCTATAAGTAACTGACAAACATTATTTTGCATAACTGTAACAGAATTACCAAAGAGGTAAAAATATTTAGTAGTTTGTGAAACTTTTTAACAATACTGACAAAATAATATTCAGTCATTGAGTTTAACGAAGAAAATTCCATTGCAAACCAATATCGAATCACTGTCCAGTAACCAAACACTGTGCTTCAAGGCTTACACTTCATAAAAGGTTTTGTTTTCCTGTGACCTTAAGTAGACCTTGATTCTACAACAAAGTGTCTTTTATTCTGTCTTATATAACGTTTAGATCCATAGCGGAATTACAGCAGTTCTATCTTAACAACGTTTTCCTTAGTTTCCCTCTGAGAGTTACTAAAGCCTGTGGAGCCGGTTTGGAAACATGTTTAATCTTCTTCCTACTGTCAAAGAGTTTCCACATTTCGGGAATTCTGAAAATATCGGTCCATTTTGCATTCTTATCATCAAAATAACTTCCACTGTCGGAAGGATTAACAACGACAGACGACACATGCGCCAAATCGGGAAGGATTGTTTTATGTAAAGTACCCGTATTTACCTTTTCTAGATTGTTATTCTCATCATTCACGTTAACATTATTGTCATCTACATAATCTTTTGTATGCGTTTTATTGTTATCAGTCGATTGTTTATCTTCAGGATTTTTGCTCTCGTTTTGATTTTGCGCAACGGTATTTCCGTCCTCAATCCCGGTTGTAGCGTCAGTGTCGTCGATGTCTTCTGCTAAAGCTTGCTGTACGACATACATTCTAGCCTCGTTTAATAACTCCTGATTATTTGCTCGAATAATGTCTACTGCCTGTTTTATATAAAACGTTCTCTCTCGTTTTCGCTTGTACAAACGATGTAAATTTCTAGCAACAACTTCTGCCTTTTTCATATACACGGTAACTGCATCAGTCACCTCAGCTGGAGGCATTTTCACTTCCGCCGAGTATCTTAAATCCACCGTAACAGGTTTGCCGTTACGTCGAAATGATGGAGTCCTGTTGGAAGAACTCCCACTTGAGTTACCAGAACTGTCATTTGAATGTGATTTTATCAAAGAGTTACTTGATTTAGTTATAATAGGAAGCTTGTTGTTCTTATTATTTTCAGCATCCATTTCTCTCTTTAAACTGTTATCAAGAGATGCGGTTTTTAGTTTAATAATGTGTAATTCCTGCTCTAAACTGTTTTTCTCCCAATCCTGTCGTTTTGTTAGCACAGTATGAGCGCGATCTAACAATTTATTAAATCTTCCTAATTGTTTTTCTTCTCTTGCATTGATTTGTCTTGTTCTTAACTTTTCTTTTGCGTCTAATGATGTGTACGTATTTGAGATCTCCGAGTCATGGTAAAGATGTTCTATTCCAAAATTCATGGTTGTTATAATTAAAACAATGTATCATGTGAACACGTTCTCTACTTAATATCCGAATCTTGGTTACACTGTTATATCATCAAATTAATGTTTCTTTCTGATCAGGTGTTAAATATTAAATGTATCCAATTTTTAACCGTTAAGAATTTCGGTATTTACGCTCTCAGTTTTGTGATATGAATTTTAATGTAAGAATACTTGCATATCTTTTTATCCTTTGGTTTTCCCGGTTACTTTTAAATCCTATCCTTTGATCAAAGAAGTCACCTGTCAGACTGTTAACTAAACGATTTAAAAGTTTTCAATATATTGATCTGAAAAATAAAATGTTACAAATTATTTGAGTGTAAGATATTTATATACGATTTTAATTTTATTTAGTATGGCGTTAAATATCGTTCAAAGAAACAAATAAATACCAACATCATATAAATTATCGGAAATTGATGTAAATAATATTTTTTCGACATTCCTAATTGACGCACAGTTGTATTTCATACAGATCTTATCTTTTTATTTATTTTAACACATAAGGATGAATGATGTTGGTTAAATTTTAGCTTACCACAGTCTAGGACCAACGCAGAAAGTGTTCCGAAGCTTTAACATTGAATTACAACACGGATAACCGCCACACAAACAAATCTCAGTTGATACCCAAATAAACATAAGAATACAACTAATTCAATATAATTTATTGATGACGTTACCTGACCGATTAAATCAAATATATTTGATTTTAATTTAAATTTTACAATAACGTCTTTTTTATACCTTCTACAATACACTACTTTGGCTTTACATTTAAATACGACAGGCGAGCACGCGACTTAGAATACAACAGGCGAGCACGCGACATAGAATACAACAACCTCCAATGTTCCAGTACTGGGAATGTCATACTAAGGTGGTCATGTTCTGTAATGTCGTGTCAACAGATTCCCGACCCAATTGGACTAAAGAAATCGAGTATTCAGTACTAGTAGTATAGACATATAGATATATAGATAGTCCTTCGTGTATTACAACATACAATTGTTCAAAATACAATAACTTTGTACCAAATTTATTGCACTTCATATCTCCTTCTGTGTTGAAATATACAACAGCTTTTAAACACGTGACTTTGATAAACAAACTGCAGAAGGCTTGCGCTATCAATAGTGTTCAGAAATAGAACGATATTTTGTTTCACTTAAGCCACCAGTCGTGCATTCTTTGGAACAAATGTGGTTACACAGTCTAATGAATGGGAAAAGACGTGTAAAATATAAATTCTATATATATCTTACGTTATTGATGAAAAGACGAACTTTGTATCCCCAAAAGATACAAACTTAATTTTACTATTCATAGAATATATTCAATTTGTCACTGATGATCTGGTTAGAATGTGCAGAGTTTTATATGCAGTGCAGAATGTTTCATTTAAAATATTTAATTGAAATGTATAATATATGTACCGAAACATACTATAAACCATTCAATACTGATAACTGTCTTTAAATGTTAATAATCTGTTTAATATTCATATTAATCGCATTTTACTGAATAATTCCTGTAAAGTAAGGTAAGGGTGGAGCACATCTTGCCTAAAATGAAAACAACAGTGATCATGAATAAAGCCACTTAAATTTTTTTAGAGAGTTACATTTAATTATCAACATTTCTTATACTATTAACTAGTGGATTGTATATGAAATGTTGATAATAAAGATGTAACTCTCTTATCAAAATGTGGGACGTCTACAGCGGCCACAGAAGTCACATACCAAGGTAGAATTTGTATTAATCTTTTCAAGATAACGTCCTTTACATACAACAGTCTAAATAAAAATTAAATTAAAATATAATAAAAACCGTAATAATAGATACTGTATGTCATATATACAGACCAACTATATGAGTGAAAACCATAAGAAAAAAGGATTGTTGACTGTATAATGACGAGATATGCATCAAGTGCGTATAAATTGACGTTTTGAATAACTATAATCAATAGGCGGACAAAAATGAAAAAGAACTTAAAGTACCAACCACGAGTACTCCTCATGTGATGTTGATATTGAAAAAAAATGAACTGTTTGAAAAGTTAAATATCAGTTCTAAAAGAATAATTCACATTGAAATCATGAAATAAAATGTCGGTTAATAAAAAGAACACAGTATAATGCGGGATTGAATTTAAATTATTTCTGAATACAATCGGCTGATTGAGTACAATCTATATACTTTAATGCGCTAAGAAAAATGTCGAACAAAATTGTGTAAAGAATTTGCTAAATAATTTAAATAATTTTAAAATGTAAAAATTTTACCCGTGTAATAACATTATTACCTTCAAACTAACATAATTTGTCAAAAGTAATGATATGATGTCAATTGTCATTAATTCTTTTACAAATATTCTGTCGTCGATAAAATGTTGATTTAATACAATACAATTCTTGTTCAACTGATATTATACATGTTAAATAAAAGTTCAAACCGAACGTTACAAAATAATCAGACATGATGTTTGATCTTTGTCAATTTCTAAAACCATTAGTTGTAACACATTTAAGAAAAAAATAGTATTTGAAAAAAACTTAAATTTAAAATAATAACTGGGTGTAGTTTTTTTTCATTTGTAGCAACTATTCGATAGACGTAATCAACAACTTTACGTTTAAATAGTAATAACCATAAGGTGTGGCTTAGAAAGACTAATAATTACAGCACTATCTGATATAAAGTACATGTACTGCATCTGTAATGCAAATAATTTTACACACGTAGTCCGAAACAGAAAACCTAAACAAACACAATGATCAAACACGATGGCTTCTGGAGTATTTTTTGTTTGTTTGAATGGTGTTTTAACGACACTTTCAGCAATTTGTCAGCTATATCATGGCGTCCAGTTTTTATTGGGGGAGGAAGCCGGAGTACCCCCGACCTGCGGCTTCTGGAGTAGAAATCATGGATAATTATAACATGTATGTAAAGAGACAACATTGATTTGACAAGGATTCACGATTCTATTGACAAGTAAAAAATAATGAACCACAAAAACTAAATTATAGTTCATAAAAAAAAATCCAGTAAAAACTGGATGGAGAGTTTCTACTGAATATCTCAGAAGATTCAGATTACTATTAAGATTTGTCCATAATACCAGCAGACGTATTTAAATGCAATTGCCATGATGTCAAAAATGCTATATTTCTAGGAAAATGTGTAAAATTTTGATGTTTTGTTTGTTTTCTTTGGGGCGGAAAAAGGGGAGGGAGGGTAGTAGATCAAATTTAATTTTATCACTCTTTGTTTATTTTTGAACATTTTGTTAATTACTGTGATGTAATCATTGACATCAAAGGAAAATAACAAAAATTACCAATAAATCTTATATTAGGTGCAACTCGTGCAAAAATCCCGTATTTTGCTTTCGCGTGCACTTTACTTACGGTAGTCTGCACTAATATATGAATTGCAAATGGCTCGGCTTGATTACGTTGGAGGCACAAAGGCATTCGTTTAAAATCTTTTAGTCATTATTTGTTGCAAACTAATGAAATTGTTAATTGTCAGGCTTAAAAAGAGAGAGAGACAGTACCAGGGTAAAACGAGAGAAAGGAACAGGACAATGATATTTTATTTTTTTTTTAAATCATTATTTATGGTCATATTTGAAAAACTAGAGTAAAAAAAACCTGTGAGCAATGCTCATCATTGATACCCCCCGATTCACAGTTACTTTGAAAATTCAGGTGTTCTTAATTATGAAATTGAAACTTGCAGATAATACATGTAACCCTCCCCAATCCCCCAAAGAATGGCATCCCTTATGTCAATGACAAAGTCCATGTTTTTCTATGGGAAACCTCCAATAATATTCTGATCAAAATTTTTAATATCCAATGCACAATGGCAATATGTGACCAAGATTCTGTGTAAGTTTCAACAAATTCCATTCAGTGGTGTAGGAGGAGTTGCAAATAAAAGATGGGTATCCCATTATGTCCATTACAAACTCCATGTTTTTCTATTGGAAACCCCAAATATCATTCCGATCAAAATGTTAAATATCTCCTGCACAATGGCACTATGTGACATGGATTCTGTGTAAGTTTCAACAAATTCCATTCAGTGGTATAGGAATGTGTTGCACATAAGAGATGGGTATCCCTTATGTCAATGACAAAGTCCATCTTTTTCTATGGGAAACCCCAAATATCATTCCAATCGAAATGTTATATATCTAGTGCACAATGGCAATATGTGACAACATTCTGTGTAAGTTTCATCAAATTCCATTTAGTGGTGTAGGAGGAGTCGCACATAAGAAATGGGTATCCCCTTATGTCAATGACAGTCCGTGTTTTTGTATGGGAAACCCAAAATATCGATCCGATCAAAATGTTTAATATCTCCTGCACAATGGCACTATGTGACAAGGATTCTGTGTAAGTTTCATCAAATTCCTTTCAGTGGTGTAGGAGGAGTTGCAAATAATAGAAAGTGTAACGGACGGACGGACTGACGGACGGACGGACGGACGGACACCATGAACACTATATACCCCCCGCTTTTCAAGTGGGGGGGGGGTATAATAAAGCCAGCTAAAAGAAGGGGCAAAATTTAAAAAAACGAGTCTAGAAAACTTTTAGTCCGATAATCATCTGCCGTCCAACGATTTTTTTCTTCTTTTTTTTGCGCAAAAAAAAAGAAAAAAGCGTTGGACGGCTGAGGATTCACTGAATAGGAAACTTTGTCTGGATGGCTACCAAATGCTTAGATTCCCGGAGCTTCCTGGGGGCTTCTCCCCCCCCCCTGAATCCCCTACCAGGGCGCTGCCCTGCACCGCATGGGGGTCTTGAGCGGCCCGCAGACCCATTCGCCGAACTTTTTCGCCTCCCTAAACACAAATTCCTGGATCCGCCCCTGATTGTACTCATTAAAGTCTATTGTCCTAATTGCCGGAAGTATATGATAAAAAGACAAATATATGGATTATCCAATATTTTAATATCTAAGTATAGAATTCTAAATTATTTATAAAAAAAACCAAACAGATCCGAAACTTTTTGCTCACAGCCACTTCCGAATTACGAAAGCTACATCACCCACAAAATGACAATGCTGTGGAATTTACTACTATGCGATTCCATTTGCCTTTATAGTCTTATAGAAAGTAGCCATCGCAAATATGTTTTTCATTTCACTGCAGATTATTAATGCTTTCGTGAGGCAGCTTAATTAATTGACTACATATTCGTATAGATATATATAAATGAAGACAAATTACATATTGTCTTAGAAAAATAGTAGCAAAGTAGGAAACAGTGGTAAGAAATGAGAGTTTGAGGCGATCTCAAGGAATGCTCAATTATAAAAAAAAAAAATAACTGCAGTAGTTTATATTGTCATATTTTACAGCGAAAAGCTTAAATTTTTAAATAATGTTAATAACGATCTAACAAACATACTTCAAACTTTTAAATTGTTATATATAAATATTTTTGGGGTTTATTTAAGCACATATATGTTATTCAAACTGATTTTAAATAGCAGCTAGAATATAAAATTAGAAAACTCTCGTGTTACAAGTTTAGTTAAAGATCGCTCTACAATACATACTATATCGTTTATTCGGCTGGTTATAACAGTTCGGTTACCACAAAACGTAAATAATTTGTATAACTTACATGCATATAAACACGATACGAATATCTATACTGAACTTTTTAGACTTATAATGATCTGAATAAACAGAATCATTACAAGTCTGTTATATATGAGTTAAGACTGTTGACCTCTAATGGTCAACTGACGTAGATTTTATAGTTACAACTCAAATACATTTACACAAAAAGCAAAGTATCCATAAGTCAATGAAATCTAATAACTGGACGTGTTTATTAATAGCAGAGAAATGTGGATTATATCAGGTCAATATAAATGATCTAGCAAACAATCAAAAATAGAAAAAATACGGGATAGGAAAAATAGCATTCCGTTATTAAAACACGTTATCGTATGATCCAGTAAGTCAACTAGGAATGGAAAAGCCTAAATGGCAAAAAACTAGTCTCCTGCAGACTACACGTATTCAGGTGGACACATAAACCCCAACTAAACAGAATAACCATGCAGACGTATATTTGTGGACACATAAACCCCAACTAAACAGAAAGACAAGAAGTATTCAGGTGGACACAGAAACTCCAACTAAACAGAAAGACAAGAAGTATTCAGGTGGACACAGGAACTCCAAATAAACAGAAAGACAAGAAGTATTCAGGTGGACACAGAAACCCCAACTAAACAGAAAGACAAGAAGTATTCAGGTGGACACAGAAACTCCAACTAAACAGAAAGACAAGAAGTATTCAGGTGGACACAGAATCTCCAACTAAACAGAAAGACAAGAAGTATTCAGGTGGATACAGGAACTCCAACTAAACAGAAAGACAAGAAGTATTCAGGTGGACACAGAAACTCCAACTAAACAGAAAGACAAGAAGTATTCAGGTGGATACAAGAACTCCAACTAAACAGAAAGACAAGAAGTATTCAGGTGGACACAGAATCTCCAACTAAACAGAAAGACAAGAAGTATTCAGGTGGATACAGGAACTCCAACTAAACAGAAAGACAAGAAGTATTCAGGTGGACACATAAACCCCAACTAAACAGAAAGACAAGAAGTATTCAGGTGGACACAGGAACTCCAAATAAACAGAAAGACAAGAAGTATTCAGGTGGACACAGGAACTCCAACTAAACAGAAAGACAAGAAGTATTCAGGTGGACACAGAAACTCCAACTAAACAGAAAGACAAGAAGTATTCAGGTGGACACAGGAACTCCCAATAAACAGAAAGACAAGAAGTATTCAGGTGGACACAGGAACTCCAACTAAACAGAAAGACAAGAAGTATTCAGGTGGACACAGAAACTCCAACTAAACAGAAAGACAAGAAGTATTCAGGTGGACACAGGAACTCCCAATAAACAGAAAGACAAGAAGTATTCAGGTGGACACAGAAACTCCAACTAAACAGAAAGACAAGAAGTATTCAACTGGACACAGGAACTCCAACTAAACAGAAAGACAAGAAGTATTCAGGTGGATACAGGAACTCCAAATAAACAGAAAGACAAGAAGTATTCAGGTGGACACAGGAACTCCAACTAAACAGAATGACAAGACGTTTAGTTTAAACATATTTTATACGCTCGATTCAAATAGGGTAAGTTAATCAAACTTGTGAAGTCTTCTTCAGTATACTGTATGTTACAAAAATATTTTAATGGAGCAGCATATATAGTAATACAATACAAAAATTATATTATGTTTGTTAGAAATAAATCATAAGATATAAAACAAAACATTTGATAAATATAAAGGTAAAAAGGAAAAGTGAGAAAGATAGATGTGATGATGGGTGTGATTTAAAAACCTTGTATTTAAGAGTTCAAACAATCGGCAACCTTTCTGACCATTTGAAATACTCACAAACATGCTTCAAACTAGTTCGTTCTGAAAATTAGTCAATAGCGAATTACCAAATGTAAGAAGTCCTAAATTTTCTGGACAGTACATTGGCAGCCACTGAAGGTTTTCAAATGTTAACATGCTTCGAACATTCCAAGAAGTAATGGTTTGAATCTTCACGATCAGATCAACAGCGACAAGATGGATCAGACGTATTTAGGTGGACACAGAAATTTACAGAAACGACCCTGTTTTGACACACTGACAGAAATAACAGATACGACCCCGTTTTGACACTGATACTCATGCGTGAATGAAAAACACGACCCTGTTTTGAAAGATACCTGACATTAACCCAAATTGACGAATCCCATATTGCCGAGTCCAGTTAGGCGATTCCCAAATTGCCCACATTGAAAAATGCTAAACTATATGTTATTAATGATTTTACAAAAAAAAATAGTGTTCTGTCGGAGAAATTGTTTGTTAATATATCGATTTAATGGAATTAGTTTCATCAAGATCTTTGTATTGTTTCGCATAGACGTAATTTTTTAAATAAAAAAAAACAATAAACAGACCTATAATTTTTTTCGTTAATTTGCCATAAAGCAGCAGATTTATAGCAAAGCAACTAATATATCATCATCTAAAGTTGTCAGCGTCGATCAGTGTTGTACATTTCATTCGAATCGTCGGATTATCGGCAGCTCTTTGACAAAGCCTTTTACTCCAGCATGTCCAGTTACTCGTTGAACATCAGCTTGTGTTGTGAAAAGGTTGTGTTTTCAGTTACACAAAATTAATCAATTTTTGTTTTAACTATCGGTAACCAATTTTAATTTTTATATTGCCGAACGATTAAAACTTTTTTCGAATAAGTTGTAAATTCCTTAAATAAAATATTTTTCGCATAAATTTGTTTAATTCGGCAATTTTGAATCGGCAAAATGGACTGGGCAAATTGGGAGTCGGCAATTTGGGATTCGTCAATCTAGCATGCAATCATTACAGATACGACACTGTTTTGACAGATACACTGACGTGAATGACAAATGCGAATATATTTTGACAGACATTCAATTTAATAACAGATACGATCCCGTTTTGACAGATACATTGATGTGAATGAGATACGACCCTGTTTTGAAACATAATCTCAAGCGCGAGATTTTGATCACGTTATCGAATAAAATTCATGAAATATATTTATCAACAGAAATGTGTTATTACCCTTCTAAATGATCTTTTGTTCTTATATTTTACGATATATGTTCTTAACAAACACCCAGTGTCTTAAAGAATGTCCTAACCTGTTCTTACAGTATTAAACGATTTAAATAAAAATTATAACTTCTAACATTCACACGATCGCACAATTTATTAAGTAAACAATTTGATTGCAGGTGAAATAAAATATGCAATTATTAAAATGTTGCTAAAATTTCACATATTAAACATACAGCTACTTGTATTAATATTAAAGTAAATAGAAGTTTAAACATTTGTCTGAAACTGTTTATTTAATGAATTTTATACGCTTTCTCACAACAATAACACTTATATAAGATTCTGACCTCCTAGTTGGTAACATGAGTAAAACAGAACACAAAAATTACAATATAACGCTTCGTTTACGTGTAATAGTCAAGGTGGGGTATGGTTCACACCTTTATATAAAGATTAAATTTCAATTTCACGATCAGAAAGGTTGACAATCTGCAGAGACATTACCATAAAACGCGTGTTTATATGCAAACGAAGCTGAACTATTAAACATTTATACAGAAGAAATTCTTGCATCTTTGTATGATGATGGTTTTTTAATAGATTGAAGTTAAAAATAAGTCTTGAAAAGAATGTTAGAATGCATTTCTAAACGACAACTTTAAGGTTTTTACAATGACAGAGCAGACCACAAGTTTAAGGTCTCCTCAGATGAGACGACAAGTTTTAAGTCTAGAATTACAGAGCAGACCACCAGTTTAATGTCTATACAATGACAGAGCAGACAAGTTTAATGTCTATACAATGACAGAGTAGACGACAAGTTTAATGTCTATACAATGACAGAGTAGACGACAAGTTCAATGTCTATACAATGACAGAGCAGACGACAAGTTAAAGGTCTATACAATGACAGAGCAGACAAGTTTAATGTCTATACAATGACAGAGTAGACGACAAGTTTAATGTCTATACAATGACAGAGTAGACGACAAGTTCAATGTCTATACAATGACAGAGCAGACGACAAGTTCAATGTCTATACAATGACAGAGTAGACAAGTTCAATGTCTATACAATGACAGAGCAGACGACAAGTTAAAGGTCTATACAATGACAGAGCAGAAAAGTTTAAGGTCTATACAAAGACAGAGTAGACGACAAGTTTAAGGTCTATACCAAGAGAGAGTAGACGACAAGTTTAAGGTCTATACAAAGACCGAGTAGACGACAAGTTAAAGGTCTATACAATGACAGAGCAGACGACAAGTTAAAGGTCTATACAATGACAGAGCAGAAAAGTTTAAGGTCTATACAAAGACAGAGTAGACGACAAGTTTAAGGTCTATACAAAGACCGAGTAGAAGACAAGTTTAAGGTCTATACAAAGACAGAGTAGACGACAAGTTTAAGGTCTATACAAAGACAGAGTAGACGACAAGTTTAAGGTCTATACAAAGACAGAGTAGACGACAAGTTAAAGGTCTATACAATGACAGAGTAGACGACAAGTTTAAGGTCTATACCAAGAGAGAGTAGACGACAAGTTTAAGGTCTATACAAAGACAGAGTAGACGACAAGTTAAAGGTCTATACAATGACAGAGCAGAAAAGTTTAAGGTCTATACAAAGACAGAGTAGACGACAAGTTTAAGGTCTATACCAAGAGAGAGTAGACGACAAGTTTAAGGTCTATACAAAGACAGAGTAGACGACAAGTTTAATGTCTATACAATGACAGAGTAGACGACAAGTTTAATGTCTATACAAAGACAGAGTAGACGACAAGTTTAAGGTCTATACAATGACAGAGTAGACGACAAGTTTAATGTCTATACAATGACAGAGTAGACGACACGTTCAAGGTCTATACAGTGACAGAGTAGACGACAAATTCAATGTCTATACAATGACAGAGCAGACAAGTTTAAGGTCTATAGAAAGACAGAGTAGACGACAAGTTTAATGTCTATACAGTGACAGAGTAGACGACAAGTTCAATGTCTATACAATGACAGAGTAGACGACAAGTTTAATGTCTATACAATGACAGAGTAGACGACAAGTTCAATGTCTATACAATGACAGAGTAGACGACAAGTTCAATGTCTATACAATGACAGAGCAGACAAGTTTAAGGTCTATAGAAAGACAGAGTAGACGACAAGTTTAATGTCTATACAATGACAGAGTAGACGACACGTTCAAGGTCTATACAGTGACAGAGTAGACGACAAGTTCAATGTCTATACAATGACAGAGCAGACAAGTTTAAGGTCTATAGAAAGACAGAGTAGACGACAAGTTTAATGTCTATACAATGACAAAGTAGACGACACGTTCAAGGTCTATACAGTGACAGAGTAGACGACAAGTTCAATGTCTATACAATGACAGAGTAGACGACAACTTTAATGTCTATACAGTGACAGAGGAGACGACAAGTTCAATGTCTATACAATGACAGAGTAGACGACAAGTTTAATGTCTATACAATGACAGAGTAGACGACAAGTTTAATGTCTATACAATGACAGAGTAGACGACAAGTTTAATGTCTATACAATGACAGAGTAGACGACAAGTTTAATGTCTATGCAATGACAGAGTAGACGACAAGTTTAATGTCTATACAATGACAGAGTAGACGACAAGTTTAATGTCTATACAATGACAGAGTAGACGACAAGTTTAATGTATATACAATGACAGAGCAGAAAAGTTTAAGGTCTATACAAAGACAGAGTAGACGACAAGTTTAAGGTCTATACAAAGACAGAGTAGACGACAAGTTTAAGGTCTATACAATGACAGAGCAGAAAAGTTTAAGGTCTATACAAAGACAGAGTAGACGACAAGTTTAAGGTCTATACAAAGACAGAGTAGACGACAAGTTTAAGGTCTATACAAAGACAGAGTAGACGACAAGTTAAAGGTCTATACAATGACAGAGTAGACGACAAGTTTAAGGTCTATACCAAGAGAGAGTAGACGACAAGTTTAAGGTCTATACAAAGACAGAGTAGACGACAAGTTAAAGGTCTATACAATGACAGAGCAGAAAAGTTTAAGGTCTATACAAAGACAGAGTAGACGACAAGTTTAAGGTCTATACCAAGAGAGAGTAGACGACAAGTTTAAGGTCTATACAAAGACAGAGTAGACGACAAGTTTAATGTCTATACAATGACAGAGTAGACGACAAGTTTAATGTCTATACAAAGACAGAGTAGACGACAAGTTTAAGGTCTATACAATGACAGAGTAGACGACAAGTTTAATGTCTATACAATGACAGAGTAGACGACACGTTCAAGGTCTATACAGTGACAGAGTAGACGACAAGTTCAATGTCTATACAATGACAGAGCAGACAAGTTTAAGGTCTATAGAAAGACAGAGTAGACGACAAGTTTAATGTCTATACAGTGACAGAGTAGACGACAAGTTCAATGTCTATACAATGACAGAGTAGATGACAAGTTTAATGTCTATACAATGACAGAGTAGACGACAAGTTCAATGTCTATACAATGACAGAGTAGACGACAAGTTTAATGTCTATACAATGACAGAGTAGACGACAAGTTCAATGTCTATACAATGACAAAGCAGACAAGTTTAAGGTCTATAGAAAGACAGAGTAGACGACAAGTTTAATGTCTATACAATGACAGAGTAGACGACACGTTCAAGGTCTATACAGTGACAGAGTAGACGACAAGTTCAATGTCTATACAATGACAGAGCAGACAAGTTTAAGGTCTATAGAAAGACAGAGTAGACGACAAGTTTAATGTCTATACAATGACAGAGTAGACGACACGTTCAAGGTCTATACAGTGACAGAGTAGACGACAAGTTCAATGTCTATACAATGACAGAGTAGACGACAACTTTAATGTCTATACAGTGACAGAGGAGACGACAAGTTCAATGTCTATACAATGACAGAGTAGACGACAAGTTTAATGTCTATACAATGACAGAGTAGACGACAAGTTTAATGTCTATACAATGACAGAGTAGACGACAAGTTTAATGTCTATACAATGACAGAGTAGACGACAAGTTTAATGTCTATGCAATGACAGAGTAGACGACAAGTTTAATGTCTATACAATGACAGAGTAGACGACAAGTTTAATGTCTATACAATGACAGAGTAGACGACAAGTTTAATGTATATACAATGACAGAGCAGAAAAGTTTTAGGTCTATACAAAGACCGAGTAGAAGACAAGTTTAAGGTCTATACAAAGACAGAGTAGACGACAAGTTTAAGGTCTATACAAAGACAGAGTAGACGACAAGTTTAAGGTCTATACAAAGACAGAGTAGACGACAAGTTAAAGGTCTATACAATGACAGAGTAGACGACAAGTTTAAGGTCTATACCAAGAGAGAGTAGACGACAAGTTTAAGGTCTATACAAAGACAGAGTAGACGACAAGTTAAAGGTCTATACAATGACAGAGCAGAAAAGTTTAAGGTCTATACAAAGACAGAGTAGACGACAAGTTTAATGTCTATACAATGACAGAGTAGACGACAAGTTTAATGTCTATACAAAGACAGAGTAGACGACAAGTTTAAGGTCTATACAATGACAGAGTAGACGACAAGTTTAATGTCTATACAATGACAGAGTAGACGACACGTTCAAGGTCTATACAGTGACAGAGTAGACGACAAGTTCAATGTCTATACAATGACAGAGCAGACAAGTTTAAGGTCTATAGAAAGACAGAGTAGACGACAAGTTTAATGTCTATACAGTGACAGAGTAGACGACAAGTTCAATGTCTATACAATGACAGAGTAGACGACAAGTTTAATGTCTATACAATGACAGAGTAGACGACAAGTTCAATGTCTATACAATGACAGAGTAGACGACAAGTTTAATGTCTATACAATGACAGAGTAGACGACAAGTTCAATGTCTATACAATGACAAAGCAGACAAGTTTAAGGTCTATAGAAAGACAGAGTAGACGACAAGTTTAATGTCTATACAATGACAGAGTAGACGACACGTTCAAGGTCTATACAGTGACAGAGTAGACGACAAGTTCAATGTCTATACAATGACAGAGCAGACAAGTTTAAGGTCTATAGAAAGACAGAGTAGACGACAAGTTTAATGTCTATACAATGACAGAGTAGACGACACGTTCAAGGTCTATACAGTGACAGAGTAGACGACAAGTTCAATGTCTATACAATGACAGAGTAGACGACAACTTTAATGTCTATACAGTGACAGAGGAGACGACAAGTTCAATGTCTATACAATGACAGAGTAGACGACAAGTTTAATGTCTATACAATGACAGAGTAGACGACAAGTTTAATGTCTATACAATGACAGAGTAGACGACAAGTTTAATGTCTATACAATGACAGAGTAGACGACAAGTTTAATGTCTATGCAATGACAGAGTAGACGACAAGTTTAATGTCTATACAATGACAGAGTAGACGACAAGTTTAATGTCTATACAATGACAGAGTAGACGACAAGTTTAATGTATATACAATGACAGAGCAGAAAAGTTTAAGGTCTATACAAAGACAGAGTAGACGACAAGTTTAAGGTCTATACAAAGACAGAGTAGACGACAAGTTTAAGGTCTATACAATGACAGAGCAGAAAAGTTTAAGGTCTATACAAAGACAGAGTAGACGACAAGTTTAAGGTCTATACAAAGACAGAGTAGACGACAAGTTTAAGGTCTATACAAAGACAGAGTAGACGACAAGTTTAAGGTCTATACAAAGACAGAGTAGACGACAAGTTTAAGGTCTATACAAAGACCGAGTAGACAAGTTTAAGGTCTATACAAAGACCGAGTAGACAAGTTTAAGGTCTATACAAAGACAGAGTAGACGACAAGTTCAATGTATATACAATGACAGAGCAGACAAGTTTAAGGTCTATACAATGACAGAGTAGACGACAAGTTCAATGTCTATATAATGACAGAGTAGACGACAAGTTTAAGGTCTATACAATGACAGAGTAGACGACAAGTTTAATGTCTATACAATGACAGAGTAGACGACAAGTTTAATGTCTATACAATGACAGAGTAGACGACAAGTTTAATGTCTATACAAAGACAGAGTAGACGACAAGTTTAAGGTCTATACAAAGACAGAGTAGACGACAAGTTTAATGTCTATACAATGACAGAGCAGACAAGTTTAAGGTCTATACAATGACAGAGCAGACCACCAGTTCAATGTCTATACAATGACAGAGTAGACGACAAGTTTAATGTCTATACAAAGACAGAGTAGACGACAAGTTTAATGTCTATACAATGACAGAGCAGACAAGTTTAAGGTCTATAGAAAGACAGAGTAGACGACAAGTTTAAGGTCTATACAGTGACAGAATAGACGACAAGTTCAATGTCTATACAATGACAGAGCAGACGACAAGTTCAATGTCTATACAATGACAGAGTAGACGACAAGTTCAATGTCTATACAATGACAGAGCAGACGACAAGTTAAAGGTCTATACAATGACAGAGCAGAAAAGTTTAAGGTCTATACAAAGACAGAGTAGACGACAAGTTTAAGGTCTATACAAAGACAGAGTAGACGACAAGTTTAATGTCTATACAATGACAGAGTAGACGACAAGTTTAAGGTCTATACAAAGACAGAGTAGACGACAAGTTTAAGGTCTATACAAAGACCGAGTAGACGACAAGTTCAATGTATATACAATGACAGAGCAGACAAGTTTAAGGTCTATAGAAAGACAGAGTAGACGACAAGTTTAAGGTCTATACAATGACAGAGTAGACGACAAGTTCAATGTATATACAATGACAGAGCAGAAAAGTTTAAGGTCTATACAATGACAGAGTAGACGACAAGTTAAAGGTCTATACAAAGACAGAGTAGACAAGTTTAAGGTCTATACAAAGACAGAGTAGACGACAAGTTTAAGGTCTATACAATGACAGAGTAGACGACAAGTTTAATGTCTATACAATGACAGAGTAGACGACAAGTTTAAGGTCTATACAGTGACAGAGTAGACAAGTTTAAGGTCTATAGAAAGACAGAGTAGACGACAAGTTCAATGTCTATACAAAGACAGAGTAGACGACAAGTTCAATGTCTATACAAAGACAGAGTAGACGACAAGTTCAATGTCTATACAATGACAGAGTAGACAAGTTTAAGGTCTATACAAAGACAGAGCAGACGACAAGTTTAAGGTCTATACAATGACAGAGCAGACGACAAGTTCAATGTCTATACAATGACAGAGCAGACAAGTTTAAGGTCTATACAATGACAGAATAGACGACAAGTTTAATGTTTATACAGTGACAGAGTAGACGACAAGTTTAAGGTCTATACAAAGACAGAGTAGACGACAATTTTAATGTCTATACAATGACAGAGTAGACGACAAGTTTAAGGTCTATACAATGACAGAGTAGACGACAAGTTCAATGTCTATACAATGACAGAGCAGACAAGTTTAAGGTCTATAGAAAGACAGAGTAGACGACAAGTTTAATGTCTATACAATGACAGAGTAGACGACAAGTTTAATGTCTATACAATAACAGAGCAGTCGACAAGTTTAAGGTCTATACAGTGACAGAGTAGACGACAAGTTCAATGTATATACAATGACAGAGCAGACAAGTTTAAGGTCTATAGAAAGACAGAGTAGACGACAAGTTTAAGGTCTATACAAAGACAGAGTAGACGACAAGTTTAAGGCCTATACAATGACAGAGCAGACAAGTTTACGGTCTATAAAAAAGACAGAGTAGACGACAAGTTTAAGGTCTATACAATGACTGAGTAGACGACAAGTTTAAGGCCTATACAATTACAGAGCAGACAAGTTTAAGGTGTATACAATGACAGAATAGACGACAAGTTTAAGGTCTATACAATAACAGAGCAGACAAGTTTAAGGTCTATACAATGACAGAATAGACGACAAGTTTAAGGTCTATACAATGACTGAATAGACGAAAAGTTTAATGTCTATACAATAACAGAGCAGACGACAAGTTTAAAGTCTATACAAGGATAGTTGGGGTCTATACAATAACAGAGGAGACGACACGTTCAAGGTCTATACAGTGACAGAGGAGATGACAAGTCTATGGTCTATGCAATAACAGAGAAGACGACAAGTTTAAGGTCTATACAATGACAGAGCAGACGACAAGTTTAAGGTCTATACAATGACAGAGGAGATGCCTTTTTTAGTTTCAGGTACATTCTGTGTTCAATATGAAATCACATAGGCGCAAATTGTTGTACTATTTGATCTTTGTCAGACTTGTAGGTAAGACTAAGAATGTTGTTATTTTATCAGTGTGAAATAGACCTCGCTTTTTTCTTCCCAAAATAACAGCTCTTTTAAAGTAATGCACATTAAAGATCTTAATATTGGAAGACTCACGTTTTAGTAGAAATTGTATTCCAAAGATATTATTTTGGACAAAAATATATAGCCGAATTACATCAATAGAATACTATGAATGAATGTTAGTTTTTGTTTTATTTTTCGAGGCAGATATAAAAGTTTTCCTGATAAAAAGAAAATGCTATCTTAATTTGAAAATTAAAATGAATATTTGTTTCATAGAAACAAGATCATTTGGAACGATAGCTGGTGCATTTCAGCAATTGATAGCAATGAGTTTAGTATGAAGGAACTGTGGAGAGACAAGCATCATCCCACTACATTTTAGTTTAAAACGTGTTCGAAGAGCGAATTAAAGCAGCATTATTACATTAACAAGTTGTAACAGTATCTGTCAACGAAAAACAAAAAGTATGACAACAAAGCAGGACAACACACAGGCGACACGATAAAAGTAGACAACAGTAACCATAGAGACCCTGCAATTCATAAAAATGGAAGTGAATCATCATAAAGTCTAGACTATAAACATCAGTGATAGAAAGGCAACAAAAATGCTGAGTACCTGTACGGTTCCCAATAGCTCAACCCACAGAGGAACACAGCGCCCCCTCCCCCACCCCCACCCCCGGTGACAGATAATGGATGCTCTAGTTTTGGGTTGAGAGGTTATCAGCTGACTATATTCGGGGAAGTGTTCTTGAAAAGACATCTTGTAAATTTGGAAAAAGAGAAATTCCCAGTCAGTGGCAGCCGACATTCTCTTCCAATTCTTGATTTTTAACATTTATCAAAATTTTTCATGCACTTAATATAGCTAAACTTCTAATCACAAGAAGTGTGATGCAAGCACACAACATGGTAATGGAACAATGCATAATTTGCCATAAAATCTAAGTCTAGGGTTGTTGCTGACGAAAAAGTTGTATCCTTTAATTCTGAAGACGAATCTCCATAAGTATAAGAATTTCTCATTTAACAGCAGTTGCGATAACAAATATTTTGTGGAAATTTTTCAAGGCAAAGAGGAAAAAACTCTTTAAAGAAACTAAGTATACTGCCGTAACAATTGAATCTCACAGGGACCTCAAATCAACAATTAACTAACCCAACTTAGCATTAAACCGTAATATAACAATATAAACCACCAAAATTTATGATGTGGAAATATTTATTTATAAAGCATATTGTCATTCAATTTAGTAAATGGTTTACATTACATTTACTGTGTACTTTAGTTGTAATTAAGGGAAACTCAGGCGAGGTACTTATTAAATATATAACATTTATCTGTATCTCGTTAACTGGTGGGATGAAATAGTCACGAATAAATAAAACATTTATCTGTATCTCGTTAACTCTGCTGGTGGGATGCATCAGAAATAGTCACGAATAAATAAAAAGGTTAATTAAGTTTTATTCGATCTGCAAATTAATTATTAAAACGTAATTTAGTCATTCAACTTGATTTAAACTAGAATCAATTAAAAAGTATTGGTTTTCAAGTGTTACTTTCTAAAATTAGGTCCTTTTCGATATATAAGTTGTTCACTGTATCGTATGGAAGGAATATACATTGTGTAATTAACTATACAATTTAAACTTTTTACGTTAAACAAAAAAAAAACAATTAAGTTTTTTTACTCAAATTACAAAAAAAAGTAATTATTAAAAAATGAAAAAAAAATATTTAAAATAATTGTGTGTACTTTCATAAAAAAAAACAGGACATCAATACAATCGATTAAACACTGAAGACTAGTCACCACGTAAATAATGAGTTGTTTACCATTATCTATAGCAGGTTGACTGGCACAGGCAGAGGTTTTTATGGGATATCGTAAACATGAGCAACCGAACAGGATTGATTGATTAATTGCTTAACGTACAGTGAGGACTAATACAACGTATGACAATAAATCATTCGAGGAAATAGGGGGTCAATAGCAGGTAATGTAACTAGAAACGCTTGGAGTGTAAGATAGTAGAGAGAGAGAAATGTCTTGACTACAATGCGTTTGCTCATTGTATAGCGTAACATTTTGGCCAGGACCGTGATACGACCTCCGAACACTTTACTATTTGGCTTTCATTGTAATAACCTAGTAACTCAGTCCCAACACATAGGGGTTTACCATTCACCATTGGGGACGAACTGGGTAGTTGTGTTTGTTTAACCCTAAGAACTGCTGCAGTACCCAGCACGCGTAACGTCAGGACATCTTATGTCCGAGACTGGGGACAGGTCTGGCAGTTGTGATTGTTGAACCCTCGTCGCATTGCGATTCACTCATAACGATAGGACATCCCCTATCCGCCACTGGAGACTGTTGATTGTAACGATAGGGCATCCCCTATCCGCCACTGGAGACTGTTGATTGTAACGATAGGGCATCCCCTATCCGCCACTGGAGACTGTTGATTGTAATGATAGGGCATCCCTATCCGCCACTGGATCTGTTGATTGTAACGATAGGGCATCCCCTATCCGCCACTGGAGACTGTTGATTGTAACGATAGGGCATCCCCTATCCGCCACTGGAGACTGTTGATTGTAATGATAGGGCATCCCTATCCGCCACTGGAGACTGTTGATTGTAACGATAGGGCATCCCCTATCCGCCACTTAAGACTGTTGATTGAATGATTGTATGTCTGCTTTACGTCCAGCAAGCAGTATTTCAGCTATATTCAGGACGATAACAAGTTACCAAACAATAAATCAACAGAAAATGGATGGGATGGGACATATAGGGAACACAACTTTGGCTGTAAATTGAAAAGTATGGAGTGTTGGGTAGAGGCGGAGAATTTAGCCTTTTGTAGCGGCTAAAATGAGCCTACTCTTTCAAAATCTATAAAAGGGGTCTTTATTGTGCATGGAGCGTAGCTCTCACCAAACACGTTCCCAATACGGTCCGCGGCCAGGCTTTCCATATTATGTCCTGAAAACCCCACAACGAGAGGTTCTCCCCTATCCGCCACCCGGGGACGCGCTGGGTTGCTCTGTAAATCGAGCACTCGTCATTCTCCCGGTATGGTCTCAGCACTAGGGACGGGGTGCGCAGTTATGTTTGTTGAAAACAAAAAAAACGTCGAATTACCATTAATTGTTATAACTTTAAAAACCGTCACAGTAAGTACATCACTTACCGATACGGCATGCATTGTTCGCGACTACAGACGGGCTTAGCAGTTTGTTGGCCCGTAGAACCATCGTAGCACTCAATACTCATTATTATTGATAAAGCACTGGAAAAATGTTATTCATGTTGGTTAAACTTACTTCAGAGCACTCTAACAGTGCATCGGTATTCCACTGATGACGTGACGTCTTTCACTAATGTGTTGATTACTTCACAAACTGTCAATTTAAAACATCGAGTTTCAGAAAAAAAAATTTCTCACATTTTTGTAGTTATTTAAAATATAAACACTTAAATTTCATTTAAAAAATTCACTGTTTTTTAAAAATCATTGCAATATTGAAATATTTTATAAACAGAATATTATATGGGCCTTTCACATCACATCCCATATCAACCCTCGAGCAAGTTCTCAGGTTGATATGGGTGTCCTTGAAAAGACGCATATGATACTCTATATTTAATGAGTGTATAATTACATCTAGATGTTTGTGCTGTAACCCCTCGTATAAATGCAGAATATATGTATAATGTAAATAGTTCCAACTTAAGTTCTTTTAAAAAAAACGCATGTCATTCAATACCAATGATTTTGTAAAGATAATATATTTTTACTATATAAATTATGTCAGTTTTACCTTAATAATTATCTGGTGTGAAACGCATACGGTCAATTTGCCAGTACATCAAGTAATGCATTTAAATAATTTTTTTAATATAACATCTAAAGAAACAGTATTGTGCACTTCAGTTGGAACTTTTGATTTCGCAGTTATAAATAAGATGTAGATTGTCTATGTGGTAGGATGAACATCATTGACACAATATTAAAAAAATAAAACCCCAATTCAAAGATGTTAAGTATTTTTATACCATCATAGGTAGAAATAGTAAAAAAAAATGTGACAAAATCGACTATGCATAAGTGACATATTTTACAGACTACATCAAATCCTGATAGATTGTGGGGTCCATGCGACTGTCGCTGCCAACAATATATTCATTGTTTCATTGTACCAATTGACTTACGTAAGATTTGTAACTGTGTCCGTTGTGTGCTCTGTTTTCCTTTTATTTTTCTTTAAAATCGCTTATTCAATTTAAAGCCAAATAACATTTAGTTAAAAATTCAGTTGATGTTAATTTTCACTCAAGGAGCAGACTGAGAGAAAATTTATGAGCTTGTATTACCAATTACACAAAGGCATTGTTCAAATTCAATAGCCTAAATAAAGATATTTATTCAAAGTTTAAACAGAATAAAAAATCAATATGCACAGGGGTGCAAAAGCCGAGTTGCCGTATTTTATTAACCAAAACTTTCCGTGTCTTCATTTTAAGATTTAACATAATTGGTTATTACAAATTCAACCGTTAATAAGTAGTAATCCCTTCCAATCGTTTCATTAAAATCGGTTGAGAACTTTTTGAGTTAATTCAAGAAATTTTCTAACGTTTTTCTGTCACTGTGACCTTGACCTTGAACAGATTTACCCCAAAACCAGTAAGGTTCCTTCTCTTATGGTATGTAACAATATACCAAAGTTTCATTAAAATCGGTTGAGAACTTTTTGAGTTATGGTTCGGAAACCACTAATTCAAGAAATTTTCTAACGTTTTTCTGTCACTGTGACCTTGATCTTGAACGGATTTATCCCAAAATCAATAGGGTTCCTCCTCTTACGGTATGTAACAATATCACAAAGTTTCAATAAAATTGGTTGAGAACTTTGTGAGTTATTGTCCGGAAACCACTAATTCAAGAAATTTTCTAACGTTTTTCTGTCGCTGTGACCTTGACCTTGAACGGATTTACCCCAAAATCAATAGGGTTCCTTCTCTTTTGGTATGTAACAATATCCTAAAGTTTCATTAAAATCGGTTCGCAACTTTCTGAGTTATGGTCCGGAAACCAATTGTTGACGCCCGCTCGCATGCCGCCCGTCCGCCCGCCCAGCCGCCCGCCATCATCATAACAATAGCCGAGTTCAACTTCGTTGCAACTCGGCTAACAATATATTGAAATATTTAGTTGTATATAAGTTTGATGGTATAGTTAACTGTAATTATAATGCTTCCGCGTCAATTTAATTGAAATCAACTTTATACATAAAGATATAAATCTAAAAAAATGTCACCTTGAAATGCAATATTTTTAAAAATAAAAATAATTAAAGAGGACTGAAACACATAGAAAAAATTTCTCTGAGCGGTAACTGACCAATAATTCACAAAAAATTAAGTAGTAAACGAAATGTGTTGACACGCTACTAAAAGTTTTAATGGTAAATACAATCAATATATCAGAATATGAACAAACTTAAGTACGAAATTATGAAAACTAAAAAACCGTTTCGACCAATATTATCTCGAAAATGTGAAAAGACGGGAAAAATTCTACCCTCACGTTTCAAAAAGTTCATTTGAAAACAGTAATTCAATTGAAAAATAATGATATACGGAAACAATACCATATGTCTGCCATGTTATTGCTATGTTTGATCGTCCTGTCTGCCATGTTATTGCTAAGCTGAGTTAATTGTAAGTTTTCAACCTGGATGTTTTTAAAACCATTTTAAACAAGGGGCACCATCCTCCATTTTTTGTGTAAATCTCATAAATATCACATTTATTGTAAAATTTATAATAATTCTTTCATTATTAACTCTTAATTTCCATAAAATTTAAGAATATTTAAGTCTTATACCTATACTATTACTTTAATTTCTAAGCGGTTGAAATGCAAAGTTTTCGCATAAACGAGTTCGGTATTATGGTGGCATATATCTGCCCCTACTTGTCACATAACTAAGTCTACATAATTTGTGAAATAAGTCTACTTGTCACTTAATTAAGTCTACTTGTCACATATTAAGGTAAACTTTAAACATAATAAAGTGCTAATATTTTTAAGAAAAGAAAGACGTTTTTTGAGTTTTTGCCGTTTTCATGCCATATACAAGTTGACATAACTATCTGACAAGTAGACTTATTTATCTGACAAGTACAAAGTGTAGACTTAATTATCTGACAAGTTGACATAATTATCTTACATGTGAACTTAGTTATCTGACAATTAGACTTATTTATCTGCATGTTGACATAATTATGTGACAAGTTGACTTGTTAGATAAATAAGTCTACTTGTCAGATAATTAAGTTCCAATGCCAGATAAATAAGTCAACTTGTCAGATACACAAGTCTACTTGTCAGATAGTTATGTCAACATATGCATTTTGAACAATGGAGGTAAATTTGACCCAAATTCAACGACAAATTTGTTTTCAGTGTAAGTGTCCGGAACCCTCTTAATAAAAAGTGCAATGTCTTCACCAACATTTCGGAAATTTAACTCATCTAAATTATATTAAAATATAAACAAATATGTTATTGAAATACAAATAGCCTTACGCTGCCCTTTTTGCTGAAACAAAAAACACAATAATTATTCATCTTCACCATTTTTGTCCTAGGAACCTCATTGCTAAAATGTAGTCAGAACTGATCTACTAAAGATATACAGATTTATGAATTCTACAACCTTCAAAACGTAAATATTGTATTTTTCTACATCCGACATCATTTATGCTGAACCTAAACAGTCTTGGTCATTTAATACAACAGCGCAACGAAAATATTAATTTTCAACGCAAATATTTGTACGCATTAAAAGTGATTGATGAAAATATAAAAACTATTTTTTAAACATGTCCTGAATACAGCTGAAATTTTTAGTAAATTAATCAATCAGTAAATAAATCAATTTGATACAAAAAATGTATTTTGACCAAAGCGTATAAATCTCATACATTTCTTAAATAAAGGAATGTAACTGATTTAGCAAGAATCGGGTTTATTGACAGTTCAAGATGTATTTATGGACACGAACAGTAAAGCGATATTTTAGAAAATAAACTTTAATCAAAAAGTTTATTTGTTTTAATTAAAGTTTCCAGAAATATCAGATATATTGCAGTGGATTATACCGAAAAAATCATTTTAAAACTACTTAACTATGCGCTTACCTTCATTTTCATCATCGTGAGAATTAAATCATTTCCGTTATCAAGAACTGAGATAACACACAAATGTCAAAGAGTACTTGAGAAAAATTGATAAAAATATTAAATATATAAATCAAAGTTGATTCCTACAACTTAAGTCAACACAAATCACTCGGTCACACAACAAGCGTAAAAATAAGGGAAATTTCGGAGATTGGCACTTACAAGTCAAGTATTGCAGTTGATATTGAACAATCTCATGATTTATGGTAATCCTACAGAATATCGGCAATTTTAATTGGTATTAACATGATTTAATAGTTTACGACAGAAATCGAACATGGAAGCTATATAAGGTTTATTTACTGTAGAAAATAACATACCGGGCTGTGTTTGATCTAAAGATCGAGTATAAATATAGGTCCATAATCAGCTAATAGATGGCTACTTATTTAAATGATTAGGATCAAACACATTTAAAAATTGGTCGTAAAGAGTGTTTATTTAACAGCTAAATCTGAACAGATTTGTCAACTTAATTTCTTACGACACTTGAAAACGATCATTACTTAGGGGTAAACTATTATTTACATAATAAGGTCAAGAATTATCTATAAAGAACCCACGAACTCAAGATCGGACTGTCGAGTTGATGCAGTGAATAGTCTAGTTATTACACACCATACCTATCATATTTACCTTGTACCATCTAATAGTATTTATTCCACTAAACCAAGTCCATTTCAGTTTTTAAGCTCTATAGGACGCGCACTACTAGAACACTGTTTTATGTTAAAATTGTTATTTTATTTTTTTTATTTTGTTTGCCTTTTTGGTTGTGAGTCTAATTTCTAAGTTATCCGAGTATTTGTCTTAAAAGCTTTCCGTTTCCAAGCAAATGAGATAATGCTCCCTGATGATACCCCGAACTATAACTTAATAAAACAGAAAGAAGGAATTGGAGGGATGAAAATGAATCCCACAATATGGCATAATGACAATATTTCAGTCATCATTTCTGAGAAAAATGTTACGGAATAGGGTACGTACGGCTGATATTCGAAACAAGTCGGTACACAGGAATTAGAAGATGGATAGTCTGAAAATGAATCACACTTGCTAACACACAGATAAAAACAGTAAACCCCGTATCCCCTATGGGGAACAGGGATATTATTAAAGCAGCAGGGGTATAATTAAAGCGGGATAACTCAAAACAAAATTGTGTCAGTTGTGCGACATTGTTTTTTTTTTTAATTTGGTATGGTCAACTCTGTACGACGGCTTTTTCGTGTCAAACAACAAATAGAAAAAAATCTTATTTCGTTTGAACGGTTTATTAAATCGTTTCAACGATTTATTAATTCGTTTGAACGGTTTATTAAATCGTTTGAACCGTTTAGTAAATCGTTTGTACGATTATTATCGATTTACTCTTAATTATCAGGGACCGCATCGTCTTAGTAGTTGGCCATCTACTATTGATTATCAGGACCATAGGGACCACGTGATATAGGTAGTTGGCAATATACTATTGATTATCAGGGACCAAAGGGACCATGTGGTCTAGGTAGTTGGCCATCTACTATTGATTATCCGGGACCATAGGGACCACGTGATCTAGGTAGTTGGCAATATACTGTTGATTATCAGGCACCATAGGGACCACATAAATAAACCGTTCAAACGGATTAATTGAATCGTACCAACGATTTAATAAACCGTACAAACGATTAAATAAACCGTTCAAACGAATTAATAAATTGTTGAAACAATTTAATAAATCGTTGAAACGATTTAATAAACCGTTCAACCGAATTAATAAATCGTTGACACGATTTAATAAACTCGTTCAAACGATTTAATAAATCGTTGAAACGATTTAATAAACTGTTCAAACGAAATAAGACATTTTTTTCTATTTGATTTTTGGCACGAATAACGAATAAGCCGTCGTCACTCTGCAAGTTGTTCTTAATAAAATTATTATCATCCTATGCATACATACAATAAAGGGTTCTAGAGATAGATATACCACGTCGTGACGGTTTCGTCTCGGATTATAAAGATTAAACCGGTTTCCGATTCTGCAGATAAAATAACCCGTATCCGAATCGGTGAAGGTAAACTTAAGGTCACGTATTAGGCTATTGGTCTTCATAGTTATCTCATAACATCAATCAATCAATCCAACAGTACCTTCAATCGGGCATAGGCATTACAGCACAATTGAGACTCGATAATTACTTCATAAGCCAATATGTTTTTAAGTTTCAATCATTCTTACTTATGTCATTTTAATTAATTTTCAATTATTATTCGTATTAACAGAAGACATGTCTTGTTGTCTCTCCAACTAATTCAGTAAAAATTAAAGCTGTAGTGGCTTTCAGCAGTTATTTCTTTTTCAGTGTCATTGGAAAAATGGATGCCCAGCTCTTGAGCAGCAATATAAAATATTTGTACATTGTCAGAACAATTTATTTTTAAGCGGCTTAGAAACATAACGGCGAAAAAGCCAGAAAAAGAACATTTCTTGCGAATTTCTGAGTTGAAATTTTTAGCGCGTAATATAGGGAAACCCTGACGTCGTATTCGAAAATATGCCTTAATTGTCCTGTTCGAGTCGATCTAGGACTCGACACACAATCTTTCATTTCCTTGAGCATGTTATATATACATAGATTTAACTTTTTCTAATGTGTAAGGGATGTCACATATCAACAGAGTTTCAGAGCTGTAAGGGATGTCACATATTAACAGAGTTTCAGAGCTGTAAGGGATGTCACATATCAACAGAGTTTCAGAGCTGTAAGGGATGTCACATATCAACAGCGTTTCAGAGCTTGCAAAGATTTTTGTCTGAAATGTATTCTTCAATGTCTTTAGCTACCATCTGAAATTGGTTTTTCTCTAATTTTGACATAATATTTCAACCGCTTGACCGGTGTTGAAAATATAGTTCTCGTCACTAATGAATTTTTTGAATCGGCAGTTGATTGGTTAAGAAAAATAACGTCACAATGAGAACTCGTGATGTCATAAACAAAACACCTTCCATTTACCGCGTATTAAAGTCAGGAAAGTAAAATTGTGGTTGGCAGAATTTGTACTTCGTTTCGCAAATTTACAACTTTTTAAAATTAGAGAAACAGAATCTTACATTAGTACTCTTGGATTATCGGACTTCTCTAATCACGATCGTTAAATTATGGACTTACATTTCCATAATTTAACTATCTCGATTGGAGAAATCCGATAATCCACTCGTACCAATGTAAGATCCTATATGTTCATATGGAAAACGTGATTTGTTTTACACATTTTTACAATATATGCCTGCTATAATAAGACCAGCATATTGTATCTGTCAGGGAAATTATGTCAAGATACCAATAACATGCATTTTATAAAAATTATCATGCACCCAGTGTCAATGTGAGACAAATTTAATCCCAAGATCTCTGCTCAAGAGATGATAATAAGGGGCTAGATATGGAAACAGCTATATCATATTCTGTTTTTCTTATATTATAAACCGTGCTTCATTGGTTTTTTTTATTTTGTTTTAAGGAAAATGTTATGTTCTGTTTATCATACATTTAAAACGTGCTTCATTTGTTTTTATACTTCAGTAATTGATATAATTATATTGATATATTTTCTCTGATTAATATCCAATTTGATATCATGTTTGTTTTGTAAGTTTGTTTTGTTTGTATTTTACTTGACTAATAGATATTTGATGTATAAGTGTAAATTTGGCCATTTGCTCGTCGTGTCTGCCACAGAATCGGCCATCTTGGCTTATAGTACACCAGTGCAATTACGTGACTAACTCGTGTATGTTTCCAGTGTCCAGTTATAATGATAGTGAAACGCTCATCTTCACGGCAAAATTGATAGGGATTAAAACACGTTAAATACATGCAAAATCTTTGTATAAAGCTCTAAATATATGATAAGTTAAATCTGAACAAATAATGAGAACGAAAATGCATCACATTGACAGGACTTTTTTCTTCCATTCTCTAATAGAAGATAATTTCTAGCCAACTACTCACGTACAATTTATTAATAGCAAACAAAACGCTGTCATCGTTTGTAAAATTCAGCGTACATCACTTGACAAGATTGGTAATCATTGCCACAAAATAATTAAAGCAATATACGTTTACACACAAAACGTTTTGTCCAATATCGAAACATAAAGCATGAGTTCGAGATATACTGTTGTGGACTTAATGGTGAATGATAGTTATTCTAAAGTATATACTATTGTTGACTTGACTGTGATAGTTATTCTATTAAACCACTCTCCTTCTCTGTTCGACAGCGTGATTTAATGTATTTGTCTATCGGAGATACACAATAGACACAAGCAGTTAATAAACATAAACCTCCAGCAAACAAAATCGTTACATCGTAGTTCTGTGTCCATTCGTATAAAGCTCCTGTAAAGGCAAACAAATTAACTTAAAAGAATATTTCCTATTATAAGAATCTGTAATAAAAAATTATCATATCGCAAATAAATGCATCCATCTTGTAGTTTACAATGTGTCGTTTTCGAATTAGAATATTTGAAGCAAATTATTTTCATCGGCTGTAATTAAATATGTTAATAATGATATAATGAGAAAATGTGACAAAACCACTGCGTCCCCTGTCTAATAGTACAACGTCGTGTGACAAAACCACTGCGTCCACTGTCTAATAGTACAAGTCGTGTGACAAAACCACTGCGTCCACTGTCTAATAGTACAACGTCGTGTGAGAAAACCACCGCGTCCACTGTCTAATAGTACAAGTCGTGTGACAAAACCACTGCGTCCACTGTCTAATAGTACAACGTCGTGTGACAAAACCACTGCGTCCACTGTCTAATAGTACAACGTCGTGTGACAAAACCACTGCGTCCACTGTCTAATAGTACAACGTCGTGTGACAAAACCACTGCGTCCACTGTCTAATAGTACAACGTCGTGTGACAAAACCACTGTGTCCACTGTCTAATAGTACAACGTCGTGTGACAAAACCACTGCGTCCACTGTCTAATAGTACAACGTCGTGTGACAAAACCACTGCGTCCACTGTCTAATAGTACAACGTCGTGTGACAAAACCACTGCGTCCACTGTCTAATAGTACAACGTCGTGTGACAAAACCACTGTGTCCACTGTCTAATAGTACAACGTCGTGTGACAAAACCACTGCGTTCACTGTCTAATAGTACAACGTCGTGTGACAAAACCACTGCGTCCACTGTATAATAGTACAACGTCGTGTGACAAAACCACTGCGTCCACTGTCTAATAGTACAACGTCGTGTGACAAAACCACTGTGTCCACTGTCTAATAGTACAAGTCGTGTGACAAAACCACTGCGTCCACTGTCTAATAGTACAACGTCGTGTGACAAAACCACTGCGTCCGCTGTCTAATAGTACAACGTCGTGTGACAAAACCACTGCGTCCACTGTCTACTAGTACAACGTCGTGTGACAAAACCACTGTGTCCACTGTCTAATAGTACAACGTCGTGTGACAAAACCACTGCGTCCACTGTCTAATAGAACAACGTCGTGTGACAAAACCACTGCGTCCACTGTCTAATAGTACAACGTCGTGTGACAAAACCACTGTGTCCACTGTCTAATAGTACAACGTCGTATGACAAAACCACTGCGTCCACTGTCTAATAGTACAACGTCGTGTGACAAAACCACTGCGTCCACTGTCTAAAAGTACAACGTCGTGTGACAAAACCACTGCGTCCACTGTCTAATAGTACAACGTCGTGTGATAAAACCACTGCGTCCACTGTCTAATAGTACAACGTCGTGTGACAAAACCACTGCGTCCACTGTCTAATAGTACAAGTCGTGTGACAAAACCACTGCGTCCACTGTCTAATATCTAATAGTACAACGTCGTGTGACAAAACCACTGCGTCCACTGTCTAATAGTACAACGTCGTTTGACAAAACCACTGCGTCCACTGTCTAATAGTACAAGTCGTGTGACAAAACCACTGCGTCCACTGTCTAATAGTACAAGTCGTGTGACAAAACCACTGCGTCCACTGTCTAATAGTACAACGTCGTGTGACAAAACCATTGCGTCTACTGTCTATTAGAACAACGTCGTGTGACAAAACCACTTTGTCCACTGTCTTATAGTACAACGTCGTGTGACAAAACCACTGTGTCCACTGTCTAATAGTACAACGTCGTGTGACAAAACCACTGCGTCCAGTGTCTAATAATACAACGTCGTGTGACAAAACCACTGCGTCCACTGTCTAATAGTGCAACGTCGTGTGACAAAACCACTGCGTCCACTGTCTAATAGTACAACCTCGTGTGACAAAAACACTGCGTCCACTGTCTAATAGTACAACCTCGTGTCACAAAACCACTGTGTCCACTGTCTAATAGTACAACGTCGTGTGACAAAACCACTGCGTCCACTGTCTAATAGTACAACATCGTGTGACAAAACCACTGCGTCCACTGTCTAATAATACAACGTCGTGTGACAAAACCACTGCGTCCACTGTCTAATAGAACAACGTCGTGTGACAAAACCACTGCGTCCACTGTATAATAGTACAACGTCGTATGACAAAACCACTGCGTCCACTGTCTACTAGTACAACGTCGTGTGACAAAACCACTGCGTCCACTGTCTAATAGTACAACGTCGTGTGACAAAACCACTGTGTCCACTGTCTAATAGTACAAGTCTTGTGACAAAACCACTGCGTCCACTGTCTAATAGTACAACGTCGTGTGACAAAACCACTGCATCCACTGTCTAATAGTACAACGTCGTGTGACAAAACCACTGCGTCCAATGTCTAATAGTACAACTTCGTGTGACAAAACCACTGCGTCCACTGTCTAATAGTACAACGTCGTGTGACAAAACCACTGCGTCCACTGTCTAATAGTACAATTCGTGTGACAAAACCACTGCGTCCACTGTCTAATATCTAATAGTACAACGTCCACTGTCTAATAGAACAACGTCGTGTGACAAAACCACTGCGTCCACTGTCTAATAGAACAACGTCGTGTGACAAAACCACTGCGTCCACTGTCTAATAGTACAAGTCGTGTGACAAAAACACCGCGAACACTGTCTAATAGTACAACGTCGTGTGACAAAACCACTGCGTCCACTGCCTTATAATACAACGTCGTGTGACAAAACCACTGTGTCCACTGTCTAATAGTACAAGTCGTGTGACAAAACCACTGCGTCCACTGTCTTATAGTACAACGTCGTGTGACAAAACCACTGCGTCCACTGTCTAATAATACAACGTCGTGTGACAAAACCACAGCGTCCACTGTCTAATAGTACAAGTCGTGTGACAAAACCACTGCGTCCACTGTGTAATAATACAACGTCGTGTAACAAAACTACTGCGTCCACTGTCTAATAGTACAACGTCGTGTGACAAAACCACTGCATCCACTGTCTAATAGTACAAGTCGTGTGACAAAACCACTGCGTCCACTGTCTAATAGTACAAGTCGTGTGACAAAACCACTGCGTCCACTGTCTAATAGTACAACGTCGTGTGACAAAACCACTGCGTCCACTGTCTACTAGTACAACGTCGTGTGACAAAACCACTGCGTATACTGTCTAATAGTACAACGTCGTGTGACAAAACCACTGCGTCCACTGTCTAATAGTACAACGTCGTGTGACAAAACCACTGTGTCCACTGTCTAATAGTACAACGTCGTGTGACAAAACCACTGCGTCCACTGTCTAATAGAACAACGTCGTGTGACAAAACCACTGCGTCCACTGTATTTGTCTATCGGAGATACACAATAGACACAAGCAGTTAATAAACATAAACCTCCAGCAAACAAAATCGTTACATCGTAGTTCTGTGTCCATTCGTATAAAGCTCCTGTAAAGGCAAATAAATTAACTTAAAAGAATATTTCCTATTATAAGAATCTGTAATAAAAAATTATCATATCGCAAATAAATGCATCCATCTTGTAGTTTACAATGTGTCGTTTTCGAATTAGAATATTTGAAGCAAATTATTTTCATCGGCTGTAATTAAATATGTTAATAATGATATAATGAGAAAATGTGACAAAACCACTGCGTCCCCTGTCTAATAGTACAACGTCGTGTGACAAAACCACTGCGTCCACTGTCTAATAGAACAACGTCGTGTGACAAAACCACTGCGTCCACTGTCTAATAGTACAACGTCGTGTGACAAAACCACTGCGTCCACTGTCTAATAGTACAACGTCGTGTGACAAAACCACTGCGTCCACTGTCTAATAGTACAACGTCGTGTGACAAAACCACTGCGTCCACTGCCTTATAATACAACGTCGTGTGACAAAACCACTGTGTCCACTGTCTAATAGTACAAGTCGTGTGACAAAACCACTGCGTCCACTGTCTTATAGTACAACGTCGTGTGACAAAACCACTGCGTCCACTGTCTAATAATACAACGTCGTGTGACAAAACCACTGCGTCCACTGTCTAATAGTACAAGTCGTGTGACAAAACCACTGCGTCCACTGTGTAATAATACAACGTCGTGTAACAAAACTACTGCGTCCACTGTCTAATAGTACAACGTCGTGTGACAAAACCACTGCATCCACTGTCTAATAGTACAAGTCGTGTGACAAAACCACTGCGTCCACTGTCTACTAGTACAACGTCGTGTGACAAAACCACTGCGTCCACTGTCTAATAGTACAAGTCGTGTGACAAAACCACTGCGTCCACTGTCTAATATCTAATAGTACAACGTCGTGTGACAAAACCACTGCGTCCACTGTCTAATAGTACAACGTCGTTTGACAAAACCACTGCGTCCACTGTCTAATAGTACAAGTCGTGTGACAAAACCACTGCGTCCACTGTCTAATAGTACAAGTAGTGTGACAAAACCACTGCGTCCACTGTCTAATAGTACAAGTCGTGTGACAAAACCACTGCGTCCACTGTCTAATAGTACAACGTCGTGTGACAAAACCACTGTGTCCACTGTCTAATAGTACAAGTCTTGTGACAAAACCACTGCGTCCACTGTCTAATAGTACAACGTCGTGTGACAAAACCACTGCATCCACTGTCTAATAGTACAACGTCGTGTGACAAAACCACTGCGTCCAATGTCTAATAGTACAACTTCGTGTGACAAAACCACTGCGTCCACTGTCTAATAGTACAACGTCGTGTGACAAAACCACTGCGTCCACTGTCTAATAGTACAATTCGTGTGACAAAACCACTGCGTCCACTGTCTAATATCTAATAGTACAACGTCCACTGTCTAATAGAACAACGTCGTGTGACAAAACCACTGCGTCCACTGTCTAATAGAACAACGTCGTGTGACAAAACCACTGCGTCCACTGTCTAATAGTACAAGTCGTGTGACAAAAACACCGCGAACACTGTCTAATAGTACAACGTCGTGTGACAAAACCACTGCGTCCACTGCCTTATAATACAACGTCGTGTGACAAAACCACTGTGTCCACTGTCTAATAGTACAAGTCGTGTGACAAAACCACTGCGTCCACTGTCTTATAGTACAACGTCGTGTGACAAAACCACTGCGTCCACTGTCTAATAATACAACGTCGTGTGACAAAACCACAGCGTCCACTGTCTAATAGTACAAGTCGTGTGACAAAACCACTGCGTCCACTGTGTAATAATACAACGTCGTGTAACAAAACTACTGCGTCCACTGTCTAATAGTACAACGTCGTGTGACAAAACCACTGCATCCACTGTCTAATAGTACAAGTCGTGTGACAAAACCACTGCGTCCACTGTCTAATAGTACAAGTCGTGTGACAAAACCACTGCGTCCACTGTCTAATAGTACAACGTCGTGTGACAAAACCACTGCGTCCACTGTCTACTAGTACAACGTCGTGTGACAAAACCACTGCGTATACTGTCTAATAGTACAACGTCGTGTGACAAAACCACTGCGTCCACTGTCTAATAGTACAACGTCGTGTGACAAAACCACTGTGTCCACTGTCTAATAGTACAACGTCGTGTGACAAAACCACTGCGTCCACTGTCTAATAGAACAACGTCGTGTGACAAAACCACTGCGTCCACTGTATTTGTCTATCGGAGATACACAATAGACACAAGCAGTTAATAAACATAAACCTCCAGCAAACAAAATCGTTACATCGTAGTTCTGTGTCCATTCGTATAAAGCTCCTGTAAAGGCAAATAAATTAACTTAAAAGAATATTTCCTATTATAAGAATCTGTAATAAAAAATTATCATATCGCAAATAAATGCATCCATCTTGTAGTTTACAATGTGTCGTTTTCGAATTAGAATATTTGAAGCAAATTATTTTCATCGGCTGTAATTAAATATGCTAATAATGATATAATGAGAAAATGTGACAAAACCACTGCGTCCCCTGTCTAATAGTACAACGTCGTGTGACAAAACCACTGCGTCCACTGTCTAATAGAACAACGTCGTGTGACAAAACCACTGCGTCCACTGTCTAATAGTACAACGTCGTGTGACAAAACCACTGCGTCCACTGTCTAATAGTACAACGTCGTGTGACAAAACCACTGCGTCCACTGTCTAATAGTACAACGTCGTGTGACAAAACCACTGCGTCCACTGCCTTATAATACAACGTCGTGTGACAAAACCACTGTGTCCACTGTCTAATAGTACAAGTCGTGTGACAAAACCACTGCGTCCACTGTCTTATAGTACAACGTCGTGTGACAAAACCACTGCGTCCACTGTCTAATAATACAACGTCGTGTGACAAAACCACTGCGTCCACTGTCTAATAGTACAAGTCGTGTGACAAAACCACTGCGTCCACTGTGTAATAATACAACGTCGTGTAACAAAACTACTGCGTCCACTGTCTAATAGTACAACGTCGTGTGACAAAACCACTGCATCCACTGTCTAATAGTACAAGTCGTGTGACAAAACCACTGCGTCCACTGTCTACTAGTACAACGTCGTGTGACAAAACCACTGCGTCCACTGTCTAATAGTACAAGTCGTGTGACAAAACCACTGCGTCCACTGTCTAATATCTAATAGTACAACGTCGTGTGACAAAACCACTGCGTCCACTGTCTAATAGTACAACGTCGTTTGACAAAACCACTGCGTCCACTGTCTAATAGTACAAGTCGTGTGACAAAACCACTGCGTCCACTGTCTAATAGTACAAGTAGTGTGACAAAACCACTGCGTCCACTGTCTAATAGTACAACGTCGTGTGACAAAACCATTGCGTCCACTGTCTAATAGTACAACGTCGTGTGACAAAACCACTGCGTCCACTGTCTAATAGTACAACATCGTGTGACAAAACCACTGTGTCCACTGTCTAATAGTACAAGTCTTGTGACAAAACCACTGCGTCCACTGTCTAATAGTACAACGTCGTGTGACAAAACCACTGCGTCCACTGTCTAATAGTACAACGTCGTGTGACAAAACCACTGCGTCCACTGTCTAATAGTACAACGTCGTGTGACAAAACCACTGCGTCCACTGTCTAATAGTACAACGTCGTGTGACAAAACCACTGCGACCACTGTCTAATAGTACAACGTCGTGTGACAAAACCACTGCGTCCACTGTCTAATAGTACAACGTCGTGTGACAAAACCACTGTGTCCACTGTCTAATAGTACAACGTCGTGTGACAAAACCACTGCGTCCACTGTCTAATAGAACAACGTCGTGTGACAAAACCACTGCGTCCACTGTCTAATAGTACAAAGTCGTGTGACAAAACCACTGCGTCCACTGTCTAATAGAACAACGTCGTGTGACAAAACCACTGCGTCCACTGTCTAATAGTACAACGTCGTGTGACAAAACCACTGCGTCCACTGTCTAATAGTACAACGTCGTGTGACAAAACCACTGCGTCCACTGTCTAATAATGCAACGTTGTGTGACAAAACCACTGCGTCCACTGTCTAATAGTACAAGTCGTGTGACAAAACCACTGCGTCCACTGTCTAATAATACAACGTCGTGTGACAAAACCACTGCGTCCACTGTCTAATAGTACAACGTCGTGTGACAAAACCACTGCATCCACTGTCTAATAGTACAAGTCGTGTGACAAAACCACTGCGTCCACTGTCTAATAGTACAAGTCGTGTGACAAAACCACTGCGTCCACTGTCTAATAGTACAACGTCGTGTGACAAAACCACTGCGTCCACTGTCTACTAGTACAACGTCGTGTGACAAAACCACTGCGTCTACTGTCTAATAGTACAACGTCGTGTGACAAAACCACTGCGTCCACTGTCTAATAGTACAACGTCGTGTGACAAAACCACTGTGTCCACTGTCTAATAGTACAACGTCGTGTGACAAAACCACTGCGTCCACTGTCTAATAGAACAACGTCGTGTGACAAAACCACTGCGTCCACTGTCTAATAGTACAACGTCGTGTGACAAAACCACTGCGTTCACTGTCTAATAGTACAACGTCGTGTGACAAAACCACTGCTTCCACTGTCTAATAGTACAACGTCGTGTGACAAAACCACTGTGTCCACTGTCTAATAGTACAACGTGGTGTGACAAAACCACTGCGTCCACTGTCTAATAGTACAACGTCGTGTGACAAAACCACTTCGTCCACTGTCTAATAGTACAACGTCGTGTGACAAAACCACTGCATCCACTGCCTAATAATACAACGTCGTGTGACAAAACCACTGGGTCCACTGTCTAATAGTACAACGTCGTGTGACAAAACCACTGCGTCCACTGTCTAATAGTACAACGTCGTGTGACAAAACCACTGCGTCCACTGTCTAATAATACAACGTCGTGTGATAAAACTAATGCGTCCACTGTCTAATAGTACAAGTCGTGACAAAACCACTGCGTCCACTGTCTAATAATACAACGTCGTGTGACAAAACCACTGCGTCCACTGTCTAATAGTACAAGTCGTGTGACAAAACCACTGCGTCCACTGTCTAATAGTACAAGTCGTGTGACAAAACCACTGCGTCCACTGTCTAATAGTACAACGTCGTGTGACAAAACCACTGCGTCCACTGTCTACTAGTACAACGTCGTGTGACAAAACCACTGCGTCTACTGTCTAATAGTACAACGTCGTGTGACAAAACCACTGCGTCCACTGTCTAATAGTACAACGTCGTGTGACAAAACCACTGTGTCCACTGTCTAATAGTACAACGTCGTGTGACAAAACCACTGCGTCCACTGTCTAATAGAACAACGTCGTGTGACAAAACCACTGCGTCCACTGTCTAATTGTACAACGTCGTGTGACAAAACCACTGCGTCCACTGTCTAATAGTACAACGTCGTGTGACAAAACCACTGCGTCCACTGTCTAATAGTACAACGTCGTGTGACAAAACCACTGTGTCCACTGTCTAATAGTACAACGTCGTGTGACAAAACCACTGCGTCCACTGTCTAATAGTACAACGTCGTGTGACAAAACCACTGCGTCCACTGTCTAATAGTACAACGTCGTGTGACAAAACCACTGCATCCACTGCCTAATAATACAACGTCGTGTGACAAAACCACTGCGTCCACTGTCTAATAGAACAACGTCGTGTGACAAAACCACTGCGTCCACTGTCTAATAGTACAACGTCGTGTGACAAAACCACTGCGTCCACTGTCTAATAGTACAACGTCGTGTGACAAAACCACTTCGTCCACTGTCTAATAATACAACGTCGTGTGACAAAACCACTGTGTCCACTGTCTAATAGTACAAGTCGTGTGACAAAACCACTGAGTCCACTGTCTAATAGTACAACGTCGTGTGACAAAACCACTGCGTCCACTGTCTAATAGTACAAGTCGTGTGACAAAACCACTGCGTCCACTGTCTAATAATACAACGTCGTGTGACAAAACCACTGCGTCCACTGTCTAATAGTACAAGTCGTGTGACAAAACCACTGCGTCCACTGTCTAATAGTACAAGTTGTGTGACAAAACCACTGCGTCCACTGTCTAATAGTACAACGTCGTGTGACAAAACCACTGCGCCCACTGTCTAATAGTACAACGTCGTGTGACAAAACCACTGCGTCCACTGTCTAATAGTACAACGTCGTGTGACAAAACCACTGCGTCCACTGTCTAATAGTACAACGTCGTGTGACAAAACCACTGCGTCCACTGTCTAATAGTACAACGTCGTGTGACAAAACCACTGCGTCCACTGTCTAATATCTAATAGTACAACGTCGTGTGACAAAACCACTGCGTCCACTGTCTAATAGTACAACGTCGTGTGACAAAACCACTGCGTCCACTGTCTAATAGTACAAGTCGTGTGACAAAACCACTGCGTCCACTGTCTAATAGTACAAGTCGTGTGACAAAACCACTGCGTCCACTGTCTAATAGTACAACGTCGTGTGACAAAACCATTGCGTCTACTGTCTAATAGAACAACGTCGTGTGACAAAACCACTGCGTCCACTGTCTTATAGTACAACGTCGTGTGACAAAACCACTGTGTCCACTGTCTAATAGTACAACGTCGTGTGACAAAACCACTGCGTCCACTGTCTAATAATACAACGTCGTGTGACAAAACCACTGCGTCCACTGTCTAATAGTACAACGTCGTGTGACAAAACCACTGCGTCCACTGTCTAATAGTACAACCTCGTGTGACAAAAACACTGCGTCCACTGTCTAATAGTACAACGTCGTGTCACAAAACCACTGTGTCCACTGTCTAATAGTACAACGTCGTGTGACAAAACCACTGCGTCCACTGTCTAATAGTACAACGTCGTGTGACAAAACCACTGCGTCCACTGTCTAATAATACAACGTCGTGTGACAAAACCACTGCGTCCACTGTCTAATAGAACAACGTCGTGTGACAAAACCACTGCGTCCACTGTCTAATAGTACAACGTCGTGTGACAAAACCACTGCGTCCACTGTCTAATAGTACAACGTCGTGTGACAAAACCACTGCATCCACTGTCTAAAAGTACAACGTCGTGTGACAAAACCACTGCGTCCACTGTCTAATAGTACAACGTCGTGTGACAAAACCACTGCGTCTACTGTCTAATAGTACAACGTCGTGTGACAAAACCACTGCGTCCACTGTCTAATAGTACAATGTCGTGTGACAAAACCACTGCGTCCACTGTCTAATAGTACAACGTCGTCTGACAAAACCACTGCGTCCACTGTCTAATAGTACAACGTCGTGTGACAAAACCACTGCGTCCACTAATAGTACAACTTCGACTGTAACTAACAATGTCCAATGTCAGACATCAAAAGAACAAGTTAACTGCAGACAAACACATCTTTTATGTGTCTTCCTGCATTTCCTACATTTTTATATGAATGTAATGTGAATAGATGTTTTATTTAACATTTTTATTATAACAAAATAGTATAAAACCTAAAAATGTTAATAGTAAAATAAATATTTTTGAACTTTAATGAGCATTTCAAAAAAATTCAATAGTTTAAAAACACAACTAACCACAAAAACTTGAAATATAATTTTTTTTATATAAATAAGATTATTGGCTAAAAGATATATTGTTTTCATTATATATTTGGACAAGATTCTGTGTATTTGAATATAAACGTGCTTCTTTGTGCCTTTATGTATACATGTGTTGATTGATTGATTGATCCATTTGATGTAGTTCAGCTATATTCAAGACGAGAACAAATTACTAAACAAACAAACAAACAAACAAACAACGGAAAAAGGTTTGGTATTGGACATAGGGAAAAAAAGTTTGACTGCCACAGGAAAATTATGGAGTACTGGGTAGGGTCGGAGAATTTAGACTTTTTTAGCGACAGCTACAACGAGCCTACACTTTTCCTAAATCTACAAAAGGGGTCTTTATAGTGCAAGAAGCGTGGCACTCTTCAAACACGTTAGCCACTACGGTCCGAGGTCAGGCTTTCCATACAAGGATCTAACACCGCAACGAGAGGGTATCCCCTATCCGCTACCTGGGGACGCGCTCGGCTGCCATGTGGGTCGAGCCCTGGGAACCCGTCCAGTATGTATGTTTACCAAAATCTAATTTAATTGCATGTCAATATATTTAAACCTGTAATAGTCGGCGGATCAATAAATATTGAGGTTCACGGAATAAACCACGACAAATACCTGCAAATGGCGGTCCAATTATAGCTGATGGTCCTTTCAAAGCAGTCAATACAGCCAGTCCTTTCGTCAAATTGTCAAGCCCCACGCTATCCAATACCATAATAGGTTGTAATGGACAGAATAATGCTGTAATATATATAAATGTTCTAAACTAGTTTGGAATGGAATTGATGCCAACTACATATGATAAGCCAGAATCTAAGTGAAGCGTCATTTTATGAGAACATGGATTTCTAATAATACAATAAGTTCTTTCACGACAGTAACTTTTCGAGATAAAGTTGTTGTGTTCTGTAGAATAAAAGTTTTCCTTTTTTGGAATCAATACTTTTTGCCAGTATTAGGAAACATTTATTGTGGTCGTTGTCATAATAAATATTCTCATCAGATTTGAAAATGTATAATGAAACAAAGCTAACAAGACCAAAACAAAAACTAGAACAAGAACAGAATGTGTATAACATTAGTTTGGTTTTAATATCATAACTCTCATTATTGAGCAAAGATAAAAAAAAACGAAACAAATTCACCTACCTATAAAAAATCCGAAAAACAAACAAAACGTCAGGAGAGACGAAAAATCCTTACAGACCGGAAAGCAGAAACAGCTGATGGCACAACCTACCATTCCAATCGTGCACAAAAAGGTAGACGACATTTTGGTATTGTCAATAACAAATCCTGGCAGAAGTCTGCCTATTGTATTTACAACTCCTAAAATTGAAATAACAGGTGTTTAAATATGGTATACAGAAAAGTCAGTGGCAACATAAGAAACAAGAGTTATGGTCAAGAGAATTAAACATGTTGTTTTCCTTCAAATGTCACATTTGCCTAAGGCATAGTCGCAAATGCATGGGAACGCAGTCCATGTACCGAAATGTATCTAAATATTAGAGCAATTAATAGTCTCCATTTACGGCTTGCCATTTGTTAACTTTATACCCGCGCCTTTAAATTTTCTTGTCGTTCAGTTAGATCGGCAAACAGAAATGGATCATCTTTTAACATGGTATTGGTTTATATTTCTCAGTAATAAAAAGATAGTAAGTCGACAATGAATAAAGCAAAATGTACCTAGGGGAGCTAATAAAAATCATATTACCATTCAGGTGCGCCTTTTTAGAAAAATGCGATTTGACAACCAATTTTTAAGTGATAAACTGAATAAATCATTGCGACATTGTAGAACAAATTCTCGTGGTATCTCAGCATTTTAGTTGGAATAATTATCTATTACCTATTACATGGTTTGTTTGTCTATGCACAATAAATACAGTACTTGGTATTCCTACCTAACATAGACAGCATCAATGACACGTCCCTGCTGGACAATCCAATAGTAATTCCGAAATCTCCGAGGAACATACTGGGAATAAACTGAGCCATTTGAGTTAAAACTGCTCCGATCGCGACGAGCCAAAAAGACTTATAAGTAAAAGGATTTCGTGAGCACCGTTTCTGGTTAATTTCAGTTACCTCTGTGTTAGTTTCATTTGAAATTGTCTGATATAGGCACATATCCTCAGGTCTAATTTCACTATTAAGTTTAAGATGATTTAAGCTTCCACAGTAAAGTATATCTTTTTTAGACAAAAACTTTGTGTTTATATTTTGCATGGAATTAATTGATTCATGTATGTCTATTATACAATGAGTTGACCGAGAGAGACATGAAGGTTTACTATCATTTTGATTGTGGTTGAATATATGATGTGGAAGACTGCGTGTACTACTGTTGAAATTAGCTCGTTCAAACTTAAGTAGATTAATGTGATCTTTTTCTTGAATCTCACTTGAAGTATTATGCTGCAAACTCAATTCTTTGATCTTCGACACCTCTTTTAATGTCAGTATGTCTGTTTTAAAATCTAAATCTTCTTTATCCTCCACACGTAGTTCAATATTTGCGGGGATTTCAATATTTTTGAAGTTACCTTCTAACGATTCAAAGTTGTTTGTGTTCAATTTCTTAGGTGGTCTGAAGAGCGCACAAAATACACATAACTGTAGGAAACATCCGCCCAAAATCAACAGTGTTCCTCGAAAGTTATACACATCAAGGAGCACGTTTACAACAGGGGAAGTAACTATCATTCCTAAACCGGAACCGGAAGATGTGATGCTCTGGACAATACCTCTTTTTCTGTTAAAATATCTATTTACCATCACTACAGAAGGGAGGTACAGCATACCTATGCCACAACCTGTAAAGTGTAAAAAGTCACCATGTGTTTTTCTACTTTGTTTACGTGCTCCCTAAGGGCTGTGTGGTTAGTCTGAGTAATTAACAATATGATTTGTTTTAAATATAAGGTTGTGTACCCGGCACTTTGTATTAAATTTAAAAGATAAAAACGTTTTATGATTGATTGAAAAATTGTAGACTCTCAGGAAAAAAATTTCAGTTGTCATGGTGACACTGCAAAGGGAAGGTCACCAAATGGAAAAATGATTGAAAAATTCTACAACTTTGGGAATTAGTGTGTTTCACATGATTAAGTTCATTTCTTCATAAAATAAAATAATAATTAGGATCAAACAACTAGATTGTATAACGTCTACCAGTTACAGGTATAGTCGCATTTGTCCCCGGATTTGGATTAATAAAGTTTACCAGTTACAGGTAAGATCAGCATTACTCCCCGAGTTTTACCCCTTAACAAGTCGTAACGATATTTGTTAAAAGTATTATTTAGACCTAAAATATCACAATGCAGTCTATTGTATAATTTAGGACTGACGAGGATAAAATATTGCTGTCGTGGAAGAAGACAGATTGTTAAATTTTGATGAATTAAGGCTCTAATACATCCGATAGTATCATTTATGGATAGATGAGAATGTAACAGGTCACTAATGTCTCCAAATTTACGAATAGATTATCCATACTAACGCGTGAAACGCTTTATAAATAGTTACGCGTAAATACAATTATACAGTTATATGATAGATTGTTGCATTGTAACAATTAAAATGAATACAATTTATACGCACAAAACCCACCAATTTAAAGTTCTTGCCTTAATTGTTACAAATTAATCATAAAACCCACCCGCGTATACAATGGATCCAATTATGTGACCTGACAAATAATAAGGAAATAAATACGCGAAGGAATGAATGACGGTAGGTCTTGAGAACATAAATATCGATAATTTTACGCGTACATTTATAGAAATAACGCGATTGAAATTATGCGTGTCTTCACGACCAGCACAACCTCCAGAGGCCAACGCGTTTCTGTCCTAGTGGAAGACAACCAGACTCTTTTCTTCCCCAGACGCCTCTCGAGACCATGGGTAGCGCTGTCTGTTGGACTTACTTTTAGGCTTAATTTTATAGGCCCAGCGACTAGAATAGACAATGCTAGGTGCTAGGAATGTTGTTCTACCAACGTAATCAAATATGGCATTCAACATTTTAATCAGATTTTTTGCAGCATACAATTGAAAACAAAATATTGTTACCTGTTATAATACCATATGTAAACAGAAACATCCAGATATTAACAGCTACGGAACTGAGAACTAACCCAAAGGCTGCTACCAAAGCCCCGGATATTGCTACAATTCTACAGTCAAATCTTTCAATCAATTGATAAACCAAAACAGCTGCAAAACAAAACTTGTGTCTTAAAATAAATTAATACTTTGTTTTCGAGTACGTTAGTGTTTAATTGCAAAGTCCACTCAATTAAAAACAAGAAAACTTTTGATGCAAAGCATCAGTTCGCGGCCGATTTGTTCTGCATTCTGCACGCGTTTGTCAAAATGATTTGAAAAAAATTACGGGCTGCATTTTAAAGCATGTTTATACCTACGTTACAGAGGTTATTTTTATGTTCTTTGCAATTATATTGTAATGTGTCAGAGCTTTAAGTTAATATTTTGTTCAAATTATACATTAACAGCATATACTTTAGACCCAATAGTGTGTTTTTCTTAGAGGCTGTATTATGTATAATCAAATGTTCCCCCCCCCCCAATAAGGTTCTATGTAAAGCTAAGTCCTGCTGTTGTGGCTAATTTATATTGCCGATTTCTAAATTTGCGCACATGTAATCTTTTGTCATATATTAAATCACAAATATACTTGAATTAAAACTAATATTTAAGTTGTTCAATTAAATTATTGGCATTACATTTATATATTGAATCTTACAAATGCGGCAAACTCCGGAATTGTATAAACAAAATTGCCTTTTATTCTGGTTTCCGATTTTTCAAACCTACTCTCTTCGATAGAACTATCACCGAATTATAAAGTACCAGGATAAAAAAATGGTCTCCCTCTATTATTACCTTCCGTAAATAGAATACCAACAAATTTTATTATTACATGAAACTTTGATATTACCCAAGCATTTTTGCAGTCGAAACTTAGCCATCATCTTGTTTTTTTCACTCAAGTTAAATGATTGACATTCTTGTAGCAAATTTCTGTTCATTTATGGTAACTAAGTGTACTTACAAATATTTTCTCCTTTATCCATCGTTAGCAACGAAAGTGAATACAAATATATCGCCGCCCTCCTGGGCGATAATAAACATTAAAGTGCAACACACTTCAGAATTATCATATGATATAATTATCACCACATTGCATCATTACCACAGTGATGAAAACAACTTTCAGTTGAAAGTTACAAATAATAGGCAGGCCACATGACCGATAGTTGTTTCATTCAATCAAGTATAGGGAAATGTTGCAATGAATTTGAAGACGTTGAAAATGAGATTTCTAATTGCTTGTGGTATGCAGATATGCAACTGTAATGATGCATGCGACAGTGAATTGTAAATTATAACAGTTGGTCATGCGAACACATGTTTATCACGAAATCTGGAAATCCGTTATAACGAACTAAAAATCAGTGATCACGAATTCAAAAATTCGTCATTACGAATTAATAATCCTTGATCACGAAATCTTTAATTCTTAAAAAAAAATTAAATCCGTGATCACGCATTCAGGAATTCGTTCTAAAGAATTTAAATACGTGATATGAATTAAGAAAAAGAATTTAGGAGGTCCTATAGAAACTCCGCATCCGTATATAGTAAAGTATTACACTTGAGTAACTTAGTAGTTTTATTTCTGTTAAACAAAAACACATGCTCTTACCTACCAAAAGAAGAGTACCGACGACCAAGGATCCAGCTAGTGACGTCACAGATGGAGTAGAGTGTAAATTTTCCATTAAAATTGGTAGGAACAATCCATATGAAGCAAACAGTCCATCTATCATAAACATTACAGAAAACGCAGACGCCACCACAATCCATCCCCAGCCACCATCAGGGACAGAGAAGTTCACGTCAAGGTTTGCCTTCATAATTTGGGATTTGGTGAGGCACCTTAATATCAACTATAACAAAAATCAATGCGTTTAGGAAATTATATGGCAATTTTGAGAACAGGCTTGCTTTTACTTCGATTAGTTCAAAACTACAAGAATTATATGGAACATTGCTACACCATTAGCAGTTATCCGACACTTATTTATTTAAAAAAAAATGAGTAGTTGATATATTTGCGATATATGATGCTTATACGGAAAACTGTACTTTGCATAGTTTATAGGCGTTGCTTAGGCTTGAAGGGGATAAAGCAGGGGTCCACTTTAGCTCTGTTTTGCTATTAAGATTCCTATGTCAGACAGCAACAGTAAATGCAGTGATGGAAATATCCTTAGGATTTCAAAACTGTCTAATTTCACTGACAATTTAGAAATACTTCCATGACTAATATGCAGACAATGTATTAAAACCAATAAACAAAGCTGCAGGTCAAACAACTCTGCTGTGGATAAATAGTGGTCAGATTACCTATCCCGATATAGCTTATTATCATTATTCGGATCTGCGTAAGGAGCGTTAAAGCTCGTCCATACCCGGTAAGCAGTTTTTATTTGTCAAATAAACAATCTTCACCAAATTACACCACATTGACTATAGACTGGTTTGAGTATATTCGACACCCAAACATCGGTCATCAGCAATTATGTGATGCTTTATTATTAGATCATCCTCACAAGTCAGGGTTTCTGTGTCCACATGTGTCCACGAAACCCTTCGTGGACACATGTGGACACAGAAACCCTGACTTGTGAGGATGTAATTAGATACACTTTTTAAAATAACTATATTAGCATTAAGCAAAACGCACATTATAAGCTTACAAGCAGCGAATGTGTTGTATTATCGCGTACAATATACCTCCTGGAAACAGACAACCCTTGTTCTTAAAAACTTTAAAACCATAGGCCTTCATGAAAAGATGTCTCAACATGGTAAGTAATAGATTTCGACACTTTGTTGCATAACAGAAGTTCTATTGGTCGTAACCATGACTTAATTGACCGTTATGGAAAATCAATCTCTCAAATACGAACAAACATTTTCGCTGAGTCATAGGTAGTCTTTCCTATTCCTGGATTTGACATTTTCCTAGACATGACAATGAGTAACTCGACGGGTGTCAAAATAGAGGAAGGCACTGCTTACTCGTTCGGAGCACCTGAGTGCACCCATGGTTTTTATTGGGTTCGGTTTACTCTCTTTCTGTTTTTCTGTTTTTGTGTTGCTTTGTGTATATTTATCCGGATTTGTAATTTTTCTTGAACAATATAAGTTATTTCCCGTTAGATTTTTGCAAATTGTCAACCACTTATGAACCTTATATGATCTTCAGGATTTCTCATCGCTGATCTTGAAATTGGTCAAAGATCATAGGTCATAGGTCAAAGTCACCAATTAGTATTTTACATTATGTTGTGTGCAGATCTCCTCCTACAGAAGTGAAACCTTCTTATTTACAATGTGTTAGTTTTATAAGACCCAAATGACACTTAATTGAGGTGGATTAGTTTGAGTTGCATTTAATGGAAAGCCTAATATTCGTTTGGCATATATTTAAAAATAATTAATATTATTACATGAATAGAATTTTGCCTGTTTTTGATTGGTCTAAAAACAACTTTCGGGTCACGATAAATCGCAACAGTACTAAAATTAAATAAAATGTTTGTACGTTGCACGATTCCGCTGCATAGTAGTCAAGCGGAATCCGATATCGACCTGGTTTTTATGTTTTAGCCAATCAGAATAGCCGTCTTAATAAATTCATTCGTCCAATCGAATCGATTGTATTAATAGTACAAAATTCAATGACGTCAGTTATACAAACATCGTGCGTAAAAACAATTGGGAGAAACGTCGGTTCTGAGATATATTGATTTAGTTATACTCTTCTCAATATTTGAAACTGGAATTTCAGGATTATCAGCAAATTGATATCAAAATGCAGTATTAAATAAAACATATTAAGAGTGACTAGCATTACAACAATTACAAAATGTAAGCATGTGTTCCAGTAGAAAATACATCCTCAGTTTTTCTGATCAAGAGAGATGGTGGTTTTATTCATGTAATAAAACAATTAATGACTTTGATATACGGTCCCTATCAGGATTTATCATGCCTCAAAAATGTATATTCACCTCGCCTAGCGGCTCGGTGAATATTACATTTTCTCTGGCTGATAAATCCTGACAGTGACCTATATCAAAGTCATTAATTGTATAATATTTTTAATTTCTACATAGCTTTTTCAAATATAAGTGTAGATAATATTTAAGGTAGATGTTAAGGAGCACGTCATTGATTAGAGCTCGACTGAAAGCGTCAAATAAGAAATAGATTATTGCGAGCGGGCTTTATGGGAATTAGAACATGGTCAGACCATATATTTGTCAATATTTTATACCGAGCGATAGCGACGTATAAAATGAAGACAAATATAAGGTCTAACCATGTTCTAATAAAGCCCGCTCACAATAATCTATTTCGATTCTAATATGTCTAACAAATGTTTTAAAATTTCGAAGCGGTTCCAAGAGGACGCTTTCAGTGGTAATATTGTTCTTTTGAAACTAATACGATATATCCCAAAAACAGTATGTTAAAGCAAATAAAATTGACATAAACATATATTCTCGTCATTTTATTGAGTGTACGTACATTTTAAACAAAAATATTGAGAAATCTTAACGAAATTTCATTGTTCCAGTTTGAAATTTTCAGTTCAGCGTAGTTTGACGTCGGAATTCTAATTGTGACGTCATATTAATTGGAACGTAGAATTGCTAAAGCAGGACGTCATATTAGAATGTGCAGTTTATTATATTTGTAGATAGTTTATTCCAGACTTAGTGTTCGACAAATAAGGAAAATTATATAATATTTCCGTAAGTATTTTTATTGGTAAAACTTGTATTGGATTGACATCTTATCGAAATATTGTGTGAATGAATGACTTTTTTAATCATTTTGTGGAACGTTTATTGTTTAATTTCTGGTCTGTGTTCTTGTAAAGTGGGCCAATTAATATTGTGAGCCGTGAACACTACAAATAAAATGTGTTTATACTGTGCAATTTTTTTGATCAAACAAACGTATTTAAAGATAATGTATTGATTGTCTTGTAGACACCAAAAACAAAACCCAACCAATATCACAAAATGATCTGTATATACATCTTTTATTATTTTGAAGACTACTGTGTCGCCCGGTAACGCGCATAGTTTTCGCGGAGCCTCGAACGTTCGCTATTGATCCCGGTTCCAACTCAGAAAGAAGAAGAAGAAAATGAGAATTCTGAAAAGCGACAAATTACCTACAAAGTACACAATAAAAAGTACACAATAAGTTATTATTTCATTTGTTTTAATACAGACGAAGTGACAATTTATCATGAAGTGTTCAGAGTGTTATATCTACTTACGATTATTGTAACGACGTATCATACACACTAACAATACACAAGACTAAATGTATTAGGTGTAAGGCATGTCAGTGTCGATTTAACCGGCTAACACCCACGTACTTAAACTAGATAGAACTAGAATACGACACCTGATCACGGCACTACCATGGTATTTTTCAGATGTTCGATCTCTTCGTACTATCTCTTATATAATTGTTTACGGCTACAATTGACCGTCTATCGCTTTTCAGGTAAAAAAAAATACTCTACGATATAGTTCATGTGGTAAGTGATAAAATGGCTACTTAAATATTAAAGAAAATATTTCATTTACAGTTTTTCGTTTTTGTTAAATCCTTCAAGCTTTAAAATACATTTTGTGTCCTAATCTAATAAGGAGTAGTAAAGATATACAAAATTGTATATTAATGCGCTCTTGACTGCAAATGTCATCGCTAGATAGGATGAGAAAGCATTGATCAGTTCAATTTTATTTCTTTGATTATTTCATGATTTATAGGGTTTGCTCAGTATTTTTTTTTAATGCATTCTCATCTTTGCATAATAAAATGTAAAATATTTGTGTTTCTTTTATTAATTAAATAGATAATTTGATAATTAATTATCGTTATATTACGTAATGTATATGTTAGAAAGACTTTTTCGGTTCAATTTTATCATATATATTTTGTTTTGTTTGGATTATTTCACGATTGATAGAGCAAGCTTCATATCTTTTTTTGCATTCGTATCTTGTAGATTGATTATAAATTTGACTTGATTGATAATTTTCAATTTTATTTCCTGGGTTATGTCAGAATTTTCTTAAGCGTTGTATTTTTATACTGTTTCTAATCTTCACATAATAGAATGTGAATGTATTTGTTTTTAAAGTAATTCATAAGATGATTTGATAATAATAATGCATTTTAAAAGTTTGTAGCATTACGTAATGCATGACGTTCCCATCGTGCATCATCATCAGTCCAACAGTATTTTTAACAAGCTTGTGACCACTCGTCCAGAAAGCCTTGATCGATAATTTTCAGTATTATTTCTGGGTTATTTCATAATTTATAGGGTAGAAAATGGAACTTTTATGTAGAACATTAGTCAATCGAACATTAAATTTAATTTTCATGGGTTTTGGATTATTGACGATTTCGAAATCCCAAACTCGCCACCATTACGTAAAGAAAATCTACAAAACAGAAAAAGTTTCATCACAACAGGCATGGACGCAAAATTAAACTAACATACCTAAAGACCGATCGCTGCTACTGACTACTAAACTACTCAAACAAGGGTTTGTTGTACCTAGGTTGATGTTATCCATCTAGAGGTTCTATGGTCGTCACCATGACCATTGATCGTGATGGGAAATCCAATAAATACGATCGAACATGTTCGCTGAGTCATAGGTAGTTTTTCCTATTCCTGGTTTTGATTTTTTCTTAGACATGACAGTATGTAACTCGATGGATGTCTAATTAGAGGCAGGCACTGCTACTCGTCCGGAGCTTTTGAGTGCACTCATGGTTTTTTATTGGATTCGGGTTACTCACTCTCTGTTTTCTGTGCATTTGGTTTTTGTTTTCCGTCGGTTTCCTTTGCTATTTTTCATACCTAATATTGTAGCATTCTGCCCTGACAATGAAGCCTTCTACTTGTTACATAAGCACTTGAATGTATTGTATCATGGACCACAGTGGGAGCGGGAAACAACAATGTTTCACAGTAGCAGACTGGCCGTAACTCTTTGACCATGTAGCTCGAAAGCAGGGATTTTTCAATCCCTATGATGAAATCCATGGAATAACTAACCTCCTTCCAGGTTATAGCATTAATCTGCTGGTCTATGACCCACAAAAACATAACTCTCAGGAATCAATGTCAGTTATGGCCTGTCTATCGAAGGAGCAAGTCTTTAAAAATTCTACTAGGTAAGTTATCTGGATACAGTGTTTCCCTAGTTATTTAAAAAGTAGGAATATTAAATTCATAATTGTAATGAATCCAGTGACCATTTTTTATTTATGTGTTAGGTGTTTTGTGCAAGGTGTACAAGCAACATGTTACTGATATATATATATATATATATATATATATATATATATAAACGTCTAAGTATTGTGACAACCATATAATATATCTATCCAGCGGATTTCTGAAACATCAGAAATACAGGGTTAATATCAAATATTTATATATATGTCTACAAATTAAGCCCAACACTGTTTGAATAAGATTTTTAACACTGTCAAATTTTTGCTTTCCCTCAGCGGGATTCGAACTCACACCGTTGTGACACTGTGGCACCAATTCGCCTGCACTATGTCCAGCGGTCTAGACCCCTCGGCCAACTATTTTGGGTTAAGTTGGGAATGAGATTTTTAACACTGTCAATTTTTTGCTTTCCCTAAGCGGGATTCGAACTCACACCGTTGTGACACTGTGGCACCAATTCGCCTGCACTATGTCCAGCGGTCTAGACCCCTCGGCCAAATCCGCTATATAAAAATATAGCTTTATTAACCGGGGTGAATCGTAGACATAGACATAGTACATGTGTACTAACGTGTGACGATGGAATTTTCGTAACCAATAGGTATTAATCTGACAGTAATCTAATTCAGCATTTTTGTAAAATATATATATATATATATATATATATATATATATATATATATATATATACAAGTCTAGAAGATTATGCAACGATACAAATGACGGTGTTTCTTGTCAAAAATTTAGACAAAGACTGACCAACGAATGGCCTTAGTCATTGAATGTCAATATAAATAAATGACGTAAACAAGTCATAACATATTGATCTTGAAATTTCTCATTTCCAACTTAACCCAAAATAGTTGCTTCACAAGTCCGCCAGCCGCGGACGTGCCGTGCTGTTACTTTGCTTTGCTCAAATATTCCAACAAGATGTAATCAAAATTACCAAGGTGACAAATTCATTACGCCAGACGCGCGTTTCGTCTACTTAAGACTCATCAGTGGCGTTAAACTCTAAATGCTTAAAGTATTTTTTCATTCGGTGATGGAATAATATAAGTCCACTGGGATCGTGTAAAAACACAATACAGGTAGTTCAAAATATTATATAAAAGTCTAAAGAGTCTACCAACCAGCAAGCTTATTAAGTATCGGATCGACAAACATGACGATACAGCATAAACAAAAAATAATATACAAGTCTAGAAGATTATGCAACGATACAAATGACGGTGTTTCTTGTCAAAAATTTAGACAAAGACTGACCAACGTTAAATAACGTTATATATATACACTATACTTTTGTTTGTACACACATGAAGATTGTTTGTAAACATGAAAGCGCTAGTGTAAATACAGAACAAAGACTCTGGTTATGTTTTACTTTTATTGGACACATATATATATATATTATATATATATATATATATATATATATATATATATATATATATATATATATATATATATATAAATAAATATATTTATATATATATATATTATATATATATACATATATAAGTAATCTATAAATAGCAACAACAATCTCGTTTAATAAGTGCTGGATCAGTCAGATGCAGACTGATACAATTACAAATAAAAATAATATAGTTGTCTAATAAAAATAATTATAACAACACTACTATGTACAAATAATATATATGGAATGCAATATTTCGCTCTACCAAAGAGCTTCATCAGGCGTTGACTGAATCAAAAATTTGTGGTGAAATTAGGCACTTCCCTGTTTATGGGTGATTGTTCAGACCCGATCTCTTGTCCGGGGCATCTCGGGGGTGTTCCAGTGACCAACCATTGGTGGCGTGAAGAAGGCCGAGAGACACGAGAGGTTTCCCGCCACCACAAGAAGCTGTGACGTAATGAGAAGAAGAAGAGACGCCATTGAATTCATCAGTCGGACAATCATATCGATCAGGTACATTGCATTTACACATTGCCCCAGGGTGAACCCTGTAACCCCCACCTACCGAAGGGAAATTACACAATAGTGGCGACGAGGATATTTTGGACAATTTGGGTGGAAATCGAAGCGATTTAGGGCTTGATTCCCATTTTGAAGCGGGCAGGTCAGGGTGCCCTGTTGGGGATTTTTTGGGAAAAGCAGGGGCTTGGAACTTTTCGGGAAAGTTATATCAGTGAAACTTTCGTTTTCATATGTAATAGGAGTTCCGTGACAACTGCTTTGTAGTTTGGTTACATTCTTGATAGTTATTTTGGGGTTATTGGACAATTGTTTACTGAAGCGTGTGTAGCACACGACACGTTTCACTTGGTTATTTCCCGCCATTGTTGGGTCTTGTCAACCTTTGGGTAAGGTGAAGGCCAACCGGAAATTGGACGTTCGGAACACACCACTGTGTACTTGGAGCAGAAATCAGGTCAGTCATTTGTTTACATTTTGTAGTTGTAAATAGAATTGAATAGCGATTGATTTTACATAGCGGAAGGCTATATCGTAGCTATATCGTACCACTGAGTGAATTTCTGCGGTGTCCAATTGTTTTTCCCCAGAAGTAACTGGTAAATATTAAATGTCAATGGCACACAAGAAAGGCGTTTTGTTTAGGAAGGTTGATATAAATGATTGCGACTATGAGCAGTTATTGTTACTCCCAGGCGTGGGAAAGGCCACTGCTCAACATTTGTTAAAATTACAGGACAATAATATTTGTATCACTAGGGAAATTGTTTGTAGAATTCCATACTTCAGGCCCAGCCCTGAGTTTTTTGAATCTGTGATATGGCCAGATCGTGTTGATTTAACACAGGTTGATAGGGATTGTGCTGATTTGTATAACACGTTGGAAAAAGCTGAGCGTGATTGCGCTGATGCGTTGCTAGCTTTACACAGGCAACCTGGTGGAACGACTCACAATGTCATTAAACAGGAAATTCTAACAGACACTGACAATTCGTACAAAACACACTTCCAAGACTATCACCATGATAAAGTTGAACAACCATACACATCCACACCACTTGTTGGTAGACCGAACCAACAGTATAACACACTTGATGATCAACCAAGTCGTCAACTTGAACATATTCAACAACAGAAAACTGTTGACAGACAGTGTCAACAAACATTCCAACCGCACTTGTTCTCTGAACAACCATACCAGCAACTCGAACCATGGCAACAACAACAAATACTTGTTGACCGACCAAGTCAACCTCAACAGGTTCAACAGGAACAACGACTAGTTGACAGACCAAGCCAAATCCAACAAACGTTCCACCCCGTACTTGGTGACCGACCAAGTCGTGAACTTGAACTTCAACAACACACCATGGTTGACCGAAAAAGTCAACAACCATTTCAACATTACTTATTTGTTGACCGAACAAGTCAACAATCTCAACAACCTCAACATAACATAATTGTTGATAGACCACATCAACAACAGTCAACTATCGACCGACCGAGTCAACAACAGCAACCATATATGTTTGTTGAACGACCATTCCAACAACCACTTCAACATGTCTCTAGTGACCAACCAGGACGTCAACAACTACTTCAACATACACTTGATGACCAATCAAGTCGACCACTTGAATTACCACAGTACACTTCAACTGTTAACCAACAGAAGCACCATCAACAACATTTAATGGTTGACCGACAACATCAACAACTACTTCAACATACACTTGTTGATCAAACAAGCCAACAGCAACTTGGATTACAACAACCCGCCACAGTTGACCGACAACGACAACAACCTTATGTTGACAGACCAAGTCAACAAGTTGAACACCATCAACAAATTGTATACCAAGGTCCACAACTTCAACAATTTCAACATCCACAACCACATATGTTGCACGACGGACCAAGTCAACACACGCAACAACAGCAGTCACTTGTTGACCGAATAAGTCAACAAAATACACACCAACTGCACTCAACAGGTGAACAACACTACACATCAATGGAACAATATGTGCACCGTGAACATCTTTATCATGAGAGACAACAACTACAGGGTCAGTACAAGGAACTGGAATATGAATATATGCAACTACAACAAAAAGTTGCAGAGTTACAACTGGAACACCAACAACTTAACAAACCGACGGAGGTGACTAATCAGGGCAACACAGTGCCCAGACTACATCTTGACACACAAGACGACTCGGACACCGAGTATTATACACCACCAATGTCAAGGACTCAACTGCCACTTAATTCAGCACAATGCAGAAATGAACCGAATATCCAATCGTCGGCATTGAGTCAGTCAACCAGACTTACAGATGCTGGCAGTCTAGCACCATTGGTGTATGAAACATATACACCACCTAATGCAGATAACAGGCAAGGAAGGCCTACTAGACAGGATTTACTGCCACGTAGAAGGTTGCAAGCTAGAAGGCAGTCCAGTTCATCGTCCGAACGATCGGAAATACAGATTCCAGTAGCCCGTAACTGTAATCAGGGGAGAAACCGACAAATTCAACCTCAGCAAAGGTCATTTCAGGCACCAAGAGATTTGAAGTTCACAGGCAAGAACAAATCTGCTTGGAGATCTTTCTTCAGGAAGTTTAGTGAGTTTGTCACAACCAATGGACTGACAGAGCAGCAGAAACGAAGTCAACTCTGTTGGTGTTTGCAAGACGAAGCTAGCGATTATTACACCTTGTTGCTGGACCAAGATCCAAACATCTCATATACCCGTGTCATACGGAAGATCGAAAAACGATTCGGTTACCAGGACTTACCCCAAACCTTGAGGGCAGAATTTAACAATAGTGCCCAGCGAAAGGGGGAAAGTATAGATGAATGGGCAGACCGCCTACAGTTGTTAGCTATCAGAGCGTTTGAAGGCGTCCCAGAAGATTTTGTCAACCAAACAGTAATAGACCGCTTCTGTCAAGGATGTTCAGATAAACAGGCAGCGAAACATGCCTGTCACTCAAGACCAGAAACACTGGACGAAGCTCTGGATATAATTAAATACTTCCAGGAAACCAGTAAAGCTATAGACTCCACACCAAGTGAAACACCAGTCAATCTCAATGACTTGACCATTACGGATAAGGAGCCCGTTACAATTCAGGCATATAGCAGAAAACAAGACAGTACTGCTGAACAAATTTCATCACTTCAAGAACAAGTGAAATCTGTGGTTTCTAGTTTAGCCAAGATAACAGATACCTTTGTTGGCAACATAGGTGCAATGTCAAATAATATGACAGCTATAACTGAAGAGCTGAAGCAGCTTAAGCATCAAAAAGCTGACACAAATAATCGACCACCTATACACAGAAGTCCATCCCCGAAATGGACACCAAAAGCGATTAGGAAATTCGAAAATGCACAACAGCAACAGGACTCGTACAAGCCTAATAGAGGAGACAAACAAGATCAACAGGCAGTCTGTTACAATTGTAACCAGCCAGGGCACTACCGTCGAAATTGCCCAGAACTAAAGGGTTCACCTTTACCACAGAGAAAGAGGGTTAATTTCAGTAATGAGAAAAGGTACCCTACCAGACAGGGCAATAGACAAGACTACTACAAAAGTCCAGAGTCCAGCGATGGAACCCTGGGAATAGGTAAACTGGGAACATCAACGATGCTAAGGGTCCCAGTGACAGTACATGGGTATCCAGTGATAGCAGTCCTGGATACGGCTGCAGAAGTAACAGTTATATCCGACGAGATATACAACAGCTTTAAGAACAAACCAAAACTCATTAGTGATGTTATCATGCATAATGCAGGGAGAGGATTTGAAATGCGTGCTAAACGAACCATCCCTGTGGAACTAGGAATTGGAACACGCAGCTGGCGTGAAACGCTACATGTAGCACCAATTGACGACGATATGTTGTTAGGTCTGGATTTCTTGAAGAAACACAATGCTATAGTGGACATCAGAAAAGATATATTATTTATGCATGGGGATACCATACCATTGCATTATGGGAAAAGAGAATCCATGGAAATGTCGCAACCCAGGATATGTAGGGTGACAGTGGACAGACGTACTGTCATACCCCCACACTCAGCAGTGCGACTAAGTTGTACATCAGATCAGATCAACAAAGAATATGTAGTTGAAACAATAGAACAGGAGCACCTGTTGGGAGCTAGAACAGTGTGCAATCCAGGTAATCAACCGGAACTATGTCTCATTAATGTCACTGAGGACAATATCATCCTTAAAAAGGGACAGCATATAGCAAATGCTGAGGAAATCTCAATTATTACTGGACCCCCCGTGGTGGGCCAGGTGAACACTATACAACACAAGGACAAATCTAATGTCAAGTTACCGGAATATTTACAACCGTTATTTGATAAATCAACTGAAGAGTTGACAGAAGGACAGAAAGTTAAATTGAAACAACTCTTATATGACTATAGAGATGTATTTGCGAAAGATGACTATGATCTCGGGAACTTTACAGAGATTGAGCACGAAATTGACACAGGCACAGCAAGACCTGTCAAGCAGAGAATGCGTCGTACTCCATCATGCTTTGTGGACGAGGAGGAGCAGCATCTCAAGAAAATGCTAGATGCTGGAGTTATACAACCCTCTATATCGGAATGGGCCTCCGCCCCAGTATTAATCCGGAAACGGGATGGCGGTGTGAGATGGTGCCTAGATTATAGGGCCTTGAATGCAGTCACAGTAAAGGATGTGTACCCATTGCCGCTTATAGAGGAATGTTTGGATACACTTGCGGGAAACAAGTGGTACTCGAAACTTGATGCCAACAGCGCTTACTGGCAAATCAGCATCAAACCAGAAGACCGCAAGAAGACAGCATTCGTCACAAAGTACGGACTATTTGAATGTGTGAAAATGAGCTTTGGACTATGCAATGCTCCTAGTACGTATGCCCGAGTCATGAACTTAGTTTTAAGGGGGCTCACATGGAAAACAGTGTTAGCTTTCCTAGATGATATCCTAGTCTTAGGATCAGACTTTGATGATCACTTAGAAAACTTGAAACAAGTGTTCAAACGTTTCAGGAATTATGAACTTAAACTGAAACCCCTGAAATGTGAATTATTCAAGACTTCAGTGGACTTTTTAGGACGAAAAATCACCAGCAATGGTATTCAGATAGGTCAACAGCACATTGAACCAGTAATGAGCTGGTCTGTACCGACCTGCACCAAGGAAGTGGAACAATTCCTTGGATTTGCGAATTATCATCGTAGTTTCATCAAGGATTATTCAAAAATTGCAGTACCATTTCATGACATCACCGGAAAACAACAGTTTAAATGGACTGAGAGTCAACAAAACTCATTTGACCAAATTAAGTTGAAATTGACTTCAGCGCCAGTTTTGGCATTACCAACGAAACATGATAATTTCATCCTGGATACGGATGCGTCCGACAAAGCTATCGGAGCGGAACTAATCCAAGTGCAGAATGGAAGGGAAAGGGTCATAGCTTATGGAAGCTTTGCATTGACCCCAGAGCAACGTCGATATTGCACGACTAGGAAAGAATTACTAGCGGTAATCAGGTTCACCAGGCAGTTTAGACATTATCTGCTTGGCAGGAATTTCACGGTCAGAACGGACCATAGCAGTTTAACCTGGTTATTAGGTTTTAAAGAACCGCAAGGTCAACTGGCAAGGTGGATGGAAGAACTCAGCCAGTATGACATGAACATCAAGCACCGTCCAGGTAGACTCCACGGAAATGCGGATGGACTTTCACGGATAGGAGAGAGTGAGGTACCATGCCCAGGTTTCCAGGCAGAACTGGAGTTATCGGATTTGCCGTGCGGAGGTTGTACAAAGTGTGAGAAAGCACACCGTACTTGGAACAAATTTATGTACGAAGTGGATGAGGCAGTGTCCCTGACAAGAAACAGGAAATGCAGGGATAAGCCCGTTCAGGACATTGCCGTCGCAATGATAACATTATTCAGTGTTGATGAACAATCAAGCACACCATTGAAAAGTGACACTACACAGGAATGTACTGTGGACAATATATTGTTCACTACAAGCATGGACATTTGCTCTGGTACCCGACCAGTGATATTGACAGAGAGTGACAATTATTGTACAGTGACAGCCGTGTCACAGGAAGGAGGACTGTTAATAAGTGGATTCACAAGTGAAGAAATAAAACATGCTCAGTCTGAGGACCCGGATTTGACAATCATTCTAAACTGGTTAAGAGACAGCAAAGAACCAGCAGGAAATATCTTATTCTTAGCATCACCAGCAGCTAAAAACTACTATATAAACAGATCAATGTTTTACTTGGATGACCAGGGGATATTGAGAAACATTCCCAAGAAGGAGGGAGCAGGAACTAGGTTAGTTGTCCCTGCTAGCCTGAGGGAGGAAGTACTAACTCTTTGTCACGAGTTGCCTTCAGCTGGTCACCAAGGAACGGAGCGTACAATGGTCAGAATAAAGGACAAATACCATTGGTACAATATGTCAAAGGAAATTAGAAACTTTGTAGTAACATGCGACATTTGTAGCAAGAATAAGAAACCAAATAGACATGCTAAGTGTAAAATGACACCCTATCATGCGGGTGCACCGATGGAACGTGTACACTTAGATTTCATGGGACCGTTGCCAAAGACTAAGAATGGGAACGAATACATTCTTATGATGGTAGATCAGTTCACGAAATGGACAGAGTGCATTCCCTTACCGTCCCAGACAGCGGAAGTAACGGCTAGAGCAGCCATTAATGAATTTTTCACCCGGTTTGGATATCCATTCCAGATCTTCACAGATCAAGGGAGAAACTTTGAAAGTTCACTATTCAAATCAGTGTGTGAACTCCTGAGAATACACAAGGCTAGGACAACGCCTTACATGGATGCCGTTCGATGTTTTGTGGACGGTTCCCAGGACAATTGGGACGAGCACATTGCTCAATTAGCTGGAGCTTTACGTTCATCTGTGAACAGGAACACAGGATTTACACCTAACAGGCTCATGTTAGGCAGGGAAACAAATCAACCAGCAGAACTTATGTTTTCCCATGGACAAGAAAAACAATATACAGGAGGTGATCAATACATAGCAAGTTTGGAAACTGCTATCCGTAAATCTCACGAAATTGCGAGGAATACTCTCAATACGACCCAGAACAGGATGAAACGAGATTTTGACATTAAAATCTTGGAACACCAATATAAGATTGGAGATTTAGTTTATGTGCTAGATACAGCGCAAATAGTAGGGAAAAACAAGAAACTCAGTAGTCCGTGGAAGGGACCTGGGATAGTAGTACAGGTGATCACACCGTATGTGTACAAAGTTAAACTCCAAAGAGTGGTGTTTAATACGAACCACGACAGATTAAAAGCGTGTAGGGACAGGAAAATCCCTGCATGGCTGGAGAAAGCTCAACAGCGACTCCTACAAGGAGAAAACATTTTAACGGAGGAGACTTCTCAGACTAAGAAGGACAAAAAGTACTGTATTTGTAGAGGTCCGGACACTGGAGAAACAATGGTACAGTGCGACACTTGTAAGGAGTGGTACCATTTAACATGTGTGAACTTGTCGGCATTGGAGGCCGAGGAATTGGACACATATAAGTGTCCCAACTGTCAAGTGGTCGGGAGGAGGACCTCCCCTCGAGGAAAGAGGGGGGAGACAGGAGAACAAGTTCAGCAGTGTTAGGGACTCGGTGGTTGGGGCGTGGCACCACCACTGAGGGGTTAGTCAGTTGTCACGGACAGGTTTTTATTGTTTGAAAGTCTCTAATGGTCTCCTTTTTTGTTGCAGGATGTACCAATGCAGAGGAGGCGTAGTGAGGAATACCCTATATATGGGCGTGGGCCGAGGGGAGTTAGGAGCCACAAGAGGGAGAGGGGTCACAATCTCCCCTCCCTCACCCAGGAGGGTTCTCGTCCCCCAGGACACCAGGAGCGTGGGGACTAAGACCCCAGATGAAGGATGTGTGGACAAGTCGACCCAGACAGTTGGGCTGTCGGTCGACAGACCTAGGGAGGTGGCCACACAGACAGAGTGTGAGGACGAGGAATATGAGGAGGTGGTGTTGGGCATCGTGCCAGAGGAGGCCCCATCACAGACGGGAAGGCAGGATAAGCCAGCCCCCCAGATGAGGTCCCCGGTACAGACGGGGAGGCAGGATAAGCCAGCCCCCCAGATGAGGTCCCCGGCGCAGACGGGAAATCGGGGGAAGCAAGCCACCTACAAACTGGGGCAGGTGGTGGACAAGGGCCCTGCTCCAGTGTTGTCCGTTGCGCCCAAGCCCAGGGCATACAACAATCACGACAGCTCCCCCTGCGTGATCCCGGGATGCGGACTACGAACGAGAGGACTGCGGCGTCACATAGTTTGTGAACCCCTGCCCAGCCTGTTGACAGATAAACAGAGTGAGCCGCAGATGGCGTCCCGGGCATTTCAGCGGGAAATCGGATGCCTGCTGAGGTACCTAACCCATTTTTTCTGTGGGGACAAGGCCTCCATATCAGACCTAGTGGAGCTGGTCAACAGGCACGGGGGCATACCGAAAGCCTCAAAGATAGATAAGGCAGATGTGCCCCAGTTGAGAGCCCTGTGCCGGGAGATGGGCTGGAAAGTGCCCGACTACTTTGGGCTGCACCCCATCACCAGTGAAGCCACCCTGGCTTACTGGCGTGTGATGATGGTGCTGGTCTCCCGGCTCCCCGCTGAGAAGAGGGAGGTCATTAGGACCTGGGAAGCACCATGGGTGTGAAGGACCCAGGACAGCGCTGGTCGCGTACCCAGCTGGAATGCGGGATTTTTCACCATTGGCCGTCACCAGCAGGATGGATGTAAATATGTTCAACTCCAGGGAGGAGCGTCCTGCTGTGTGTCCCATCCTCTGATGGGTTTTTTCCAACATGAACTTTCTGTATATAGTAGAGTAGGGAATTAGAAATTAGGAGAAGGGTAATGAATTGGTTCCATGTGATTTTTGTGAAAATGAATTTATAAGTCTTGGTTCTTGTGGTGTTTTCGCAGTGTCATTGTGCCAGAGTGTTGGACATGTTTTCTGTTCTTGTGGCGAGGAGTTGGTTGGTGTCGGCTGTTGGGTAATGAGGAAGGAGATGGCCTCAGTGTATTTTACATATTATGTGGGGTGAAGATTCGCCTAGTTCAGTCCCATGGTTACGGGGAGTAGTAGGCTAGGTGTTATCAGTTGAACGGAACAGGGGTCCCGTCCCTAAGAAAACGGAGGGGGGTGTGGTGAAATTAGGCACTTCCCTGTTTATGGGTGATTGTTCAGACCCGATCTCTTGTCCGGGGCATCTCGGGGGTGTTCCAGTGACCAACCATTGGTGGCGTGAAGAAGGCCGAGAGACACGAGAGGTTTCCCGCCACCACAAGAAGCTGTGACGTAATGAGAAGAAGAAGAGACGCCATTGAATTCATCAGTCGGACAATCATATCGATCAGGTACATTGCATTTACACATTGCCCCAGGGTGAACCCTGTAACCCCCACCTACCGAAGGGAAATTACACAATAAATTTAAACAATAGAAAATGTTTTTGTTGTTCACTTTATACAAAAAATCTATGCTGATGCTGAGATATAAAATATTTTTGTTGTTCATATTTCTATTGGGTCATAAACATTTTAGTATTCTACCTGTGGATTACGTTCGTTCAATCCATCAGGTTCTAGCGTTTTTAATTGATGTATCCAAAATGTTTCTCGAAGTCTTCTGGTTGATGTATTCCACTTTGGGTTTTGATCAATAATTTGGAATTTTACAGTATCAAAAGAGTGGCCTGTAGTTTTAAGGTGGCGAGTTAGTGGACAATTTCTGTTTTTCGTGAAAAAGGAGCGATGGTTGTTAAGTCGCATATTGAAAGCTGTCTCTGTTTCTCCAACATACTGGATGTTACAAATCCCACAGGTCAGTATGTAAATACAATTGCTGGATTTACAGGAACAATTGGAGTATATTGTAAAGCTTTCGTTGGTTGTTGTGCTTCGAAAGGTGCTAGCGACGTTTGCTGCTTTACAGCATTTGCAATTACTGCGATTGCATGGATTGTATCCACCAGGTTTTGAAGGAGAGTTCATTTTGACTCTAGCATTTACAATAATATCTTTTAAACTGTTTGGTCGACGGTATGCCATTATAGGTGGTTCAGGGAAAAGCTTTTTTAAATTCGGATCATTTTCGATAAGGTTCCAATGTTTCCTTAAAACATTTGAAATGTTTTTTAAGTCAGGGTGGTATGTGACGACTAATGGTATTCTGCTGTTTGTTATATTTTTATCTTTGTAATTCAGCAACGAATCTCTGGAAACATTGTCAGCTTTTCCAAATGCCTCGGAGATGTTTTTGTTTTTATAGCCTCTTTTGAGTAAATGTTTACGGAGCTCATTTAAACGATGGTTTTGGGTGTTTTCTGTTGAGCAAATTCTTTTGATACGTATGGCTTGACTGTAAGGAATACTGCGCGAGCAATGCCTTGGGTGGCAACTTTTGGGGGATAAAAATTGATGCTTGTCTGTTGCTTTCGTGTGAAGATCTGTTGTCATCATTCCGTTTTGGATGGAGGTAGTAGTGTCGAGAAAGGATATTTTGTGACCTGAGAATTCGAAAGTAAATTTGATGGTGGGATGAAAATTGTTGCAATAGTTAGAGTCAAAATGAACTCTCCTTCAAAACCTGGTGGATACAATCCATGCAATCGCAGTAATTGCAAATGCTGTAAAGCAGCAAACGTCGCTAGCACCTTTCGAAGCACAACAACCAACGAAAGCTTTACAATATACTCCAATTGTTCCTGTAAATCCAGCAATTGTATTTACATACTGACCTGTGGGATTTGTAACATCCAGTATGTTGGAGAAACAGAGACAGCTTTCAATATGCGACTTAACAACCATCGCTCCTTTTTCACGAAAAACAGAAATTGTCCACTAACTCGCCACCTTAAAACTACAGGCCACTCTTTTGATACTGTAAAACTCCAAATTATTGATCAAAACCCAAAGTGGAATACATCAACCAGAAGACTTCGAGAAACATTTTGGATACATCAATTAAAAACGCTAGAACCTGATGGATTGAACGAACGTAATCCACAGGTAGAATACTAAAATGTTTATGACCCAACAGAAATATGAACAACAAAAATATTTTATATCTCAGCATCAGCATAGATTTTTTGTATAAAGTGAACAACAAAAACATTTTCTATTGTTTAAATTTTTGATTCAGTCAACGCCTGATGAAGCTCTTTGGTAGAGCGAAATATTGCGTTCCATATATATTATTTGTACATAGTAGTGTTGTTATAATTATTTTTATTAGACAACTATATATACATATATATATGTATATATAAGTCTAGAAGATCATGCAACGATACAAATGACGGTGTTTCTTGTCAAAAATTTAGACAAAGACTGACCAACGAATGTCAATATAAATAAATGACGTAACCAAGTCATAACATATTGATCTTGAAATTTCTCATTCCCAACTTAACCCAAAATAGTTGCTTCACAAGTCCGCCAGCCGCGGACGTGCCGTGCTGTTACTTTGCTTGTGACGGACTTGTGAAGCAACTATTTTGGGTTAAGTTGGAAATGAGAAATTTCAAGATCAATATGTTATGACTTGTTTACGTCATTTATTTATATTGTCATGTTTGTCGATCCGATACTTAATAAGCTTGCTGGTTGGTAGACTCTTTAGACTTATATATATAATATAGCGGATTTGGCCGAGGCGTCTAGACCGCTGGACATAGTGCAGGCGATTTGGTGCCACAGTGCCACAACGGTGTGAGTTCGAATCCCGCTGAGGGTAAACACAAATTTGACAGTGTTAAAAATCTTATTCAAACAGTGTTGGGCTTAATTTGAAGAAGTATATATAAAAATTTGATATTAACCATGTATTTCTGATGTTTCAGAAATCCGCTGGATAGATATATTATATATATATATATAAACGTCTAAAGATTCTACCAACCAGTAAAGCTTATTAAGTATCGGATAAAAAAACATGACGATACAGCATAAACAAAAAATAATATACAAGTCTAGAAGATTATGCAACGATACAAATGACGCTGTTTCTTGTCAAAAATTTAGACAAAGACTGACCAACGAATGGCCTTAGTCATTGAATGTCAATATAAATAAATGACGTAAACAAGTCATAACATTTTAATCTTAAACTTTCTCATTTCCAACTTAACCCAAAATAGTTGCTTTTCAAGTCCGCCAGCCGCGGACGTGCCGTGCTGTTACTTGGCTTTCCTCAAATATTCCAACAAGATGTAATCAAAATTACCAAGGTGACAAATTCCTTACGCCAGACGCGCGTTTCGTCTACTTAAGACTCATCAGTGGCGTTTAACTCTAAATGCTTCAAGTATTTTTTCATTTGGTGATGGAATGATACAAGTCCACTGGGATCGTGTAAAAACACAATACAGGTAGTTCAAAATATTATATAAACGTCTAAAGAGTCTACCAACCAGTAAAGCTTATTAAGTATCGGATCGACAAACATGACGATACAGCATAAACAAAAAATAATATACAAGTCTAGAAGATTATGCAACGATACAAATGACGGTGTTTCTTGTCAAAAATTTAGACAAAGACTGACCAACGAATGGCCTTAGTCATTGAATGTCAATATAAATAAATGACGTAAACAAGTCATAACATATTGATCTTGAAATTTCTCATTTCCAACTTAACCCAAAATAGTTGCTTCACAAGTCCGCCAGCCGCGGACGTGCCGTGCTGTTACTTTGCTTTGCTCAAATATTCCAACAAGATGTAATCAAAATTACCAAGGTGACAAATTCATTACGCCAGACGCGCGTTTCGTCTACTTAAGACTCATCAGTGGCGTTTAACTCTAAATGCTTAAAGTATTTTTTCATTCGGTGATGGAATAATATAAGTCCACTGGGATCGTGTAAAAACACAATACAGGTAGTTCAAAATATTATATAAAAGTCTAAAGAGTCTACCAACCAGCAAGCTTATTAAGTATCGGATCGACAAACATGACGATACAGCATAAACAAAAAATAATATACAAGTCTAGAAGATTATGCAACGATACAAATGACGGTGTTTCTTGTCAAAAATTTAGACAAAGACTGACCAACGAATGGCCTTAGTCATTGAATGTCAATATAAATAAATGACGTAAACAAGTCATAACATATTGATCTTGAAATTTCTCATTTCCAACTTAACCCAAAATAGTTGCTTCACAAGTCCGCCAGCCGCGGACGTGCCGTGCTGTTACTTTGCTTTGCTCAAATATTCCAACAAGATGTAATCAAAATTACCAAGGTGACAAATTCATTACGCCAGACGCGCGTTTCGTCTACTTAAGACTCATCAGTGGCGTTAAACTCTAAATGCTTAAAGTATTTTTTCATTCGGTGATGGAATAATATAAGTCCACTGGGATCGTGTAAAAACACAATACAGGTAGTTCAAAATATTATATAAAAGTCTAAAGAGTCTACCAACCAGCAAGCTTATTAAGTATCGGATCGACAAACATGACGATACAGCATAAACAAAAAATAATATACAAGTCTAGAAGATTATGCAACGATACAAATGACGGTGTTTCTTGTCAAAAATTTAGACAAAGACTGACCAACGAATGGCCTTAGTCATTGAATGTCAATATAAATAAATGACGTAAACAAGTCATAACATATTGATCTTGAAATTTCTCATTTCCAACTTAACCCAAAATAGTTGCTTCACAAGTCCGCCAGCCGCGGACGTGCCGTGCTGTTACTTTGCTTTGCTCAAATATTCCAACAAGATGTAATCAAAATTACCAAGGTGACAAATTCATTACGCCAGACGCGCGTTTCGTCTACTTAAGACTCATCAGTGGCGTTTAACTCTAAATGCTTAAAGTATTTTTTCATTCGGTGATGGAATAATATAAGTCCACTGGGATCGTGTAAAAACACAATACAGGTAGTTCAAAATATTATATAAAAGTCTAAAGAGTCTACCAACCAGCAAGCTTATTAAGTATCGGATCGACAAACATGACGATACAGCATAAACAAAAAATAATATACAAGTCTAGAAGATTATGCAACGATACAAATGACGGTGTTTCTTGTCAAAAATTTAGACAAAGACTGACCAACGAATGGCCTTAGTCATTGAATGTCAATATAAATAAATGACGTAAACAAGTCATAACATATTGATCTTGAAATTTCTCATTTCCAACTTAACCCAAAATAGTTGCTTCACAAGTCCGCCAGCCGCGGACGTGCCGTGAAGCAACTATTTTGGGTTAAGTTGGAAATGAGAAATTTCAAGATCAATATGTTATGACTTGTTTACGTCATTTATTTATATTGACATTCAATGACTAAGGCCATTCGTTGGTCAGTCTTTGTCTAAATTTTTGACAAGAAACACCGTCATTTGTATCGTTGCATAATCTTCTAGACTTGTATATTATTTTTTGTTTATGCTGTATCGTCATGTTTGTCGATCCGATACTTAATAAGCTTGCTGGTTGGTAGACTCTTTAGACTTTTATATAATATTTTGAACTACCTGTATTGTGTTTTTACACGATCCCAGTGGACTTATATTATTCCATCACCGAATGAAAAAATACTTTAAGCATTTAGAGTTAAACGCCACTGATGAGTCTTAAGTAGACGAAACGCGCGTCTGGCGTAATGAATTTGTCACCTTGGTAATTTTGATTACATCTTGTTGGAATATTTGAGCAAAGCAAAGTAACAGCACGGCACGTCCGCGGCTGGCGGACTTGTGAAGCAACTATTTTGGGTTAAGTTGGAAATGAGAAATTTCAAGATCAATATGTTATGACTTGTTTACGTCATTTATTTATATTGACATTCAATGACTAAGGCCATTCGTTGGTCAGTCTTTGTCTAAATTTTTGACAAGAAACACCGTCATTTGTATCGTTGCATAATCTTCTAGACTTGTAAATTATTTTTTGTTTATGCTGTATCGTCATGTTTGTCGATCCGATACTTAATAAGCTTGCTGGTTGGTAGACTCTTTAGACTTTTATATAATATTTTGAACTACCTGTATTGTGTTTTTACACGATCCCAGTGGACTTATATTATTCCATCACCGAATGAAAAAATACTTTAAGCATTTAGAGTTAAACGCCACTGATGAGTCTTAAGTAGACGAAACGCGCGTCTGGCGTAATGAATTTGTCACCTTGGTAATTTTGATTACATCTTGTTGGAATATTTGAGCAAAGCAAAGTAACAGCACGGCACGTCCGCGGCTGGCGGACTTGTGAAGCAACTATTTTGGGTTAAGTTGGAAATGAGAAATTTCAAGATCAATATGTTATGACTTGTTTACGTCATTTATTTATATTGACATTCAATGACTAAGGCCATTCGTTGGTCAGTCTTTGTCTAAATTTTTGACAAGAAACACCGTCATTTGTATCGTTGCATAATCTTCTAGACTTGTATATTATTTTTTGTTTATGCTGTATCGTCATGTTTGTCGATCCGATACTTAATAAGCTTGCTGGTTGGTAGACTCTTTAGACTTTAATATAATATTTTGAACTACCTGTATTGTGTTTTTACACGATCCCAGTGGACTTATATTATTCCATCACCGAATGAAAAAATACTTTAAGCATTTAGAGTTAAACGCCACTGATGAGTCTTAAGTAGACGAAACGCGCGTCTGGCGTAATGAATTTGTCACCTTGGTAATTTTGATTACATCTTGTTGGAATATTTGAGCAAAGCAAAGTAACAGCACGGCACGTCCACGGCTGGCGGACTTGTGAAGCAACTATTTTGGGTTAAGTTGGAAATGAGAAATTTCAAGATCAATATGTTATGACTTGTTTACGTCATTTATTTATATTGACATTCAATGACTAAGGCCATTCGTTGGTCAGTCTTTGTCTAAATTTTTGACAAGAAACACCGTCATTTGTATCGTTGCATAATCTTCTAGACTTGTATATTATTTTTTGTTTATGCTGTATCGTCATGTTTGTCGATCCGATACTTAATAAGCTTGCTGGTTGGTAGACTCTTTAGACTTTTATATAATATTTTGAACTACCTGTATTGTGTTTTTACACGATCCCAGTGGACTTATATTATTCCATCACCGAATGAAAAAATACTTTAAGCATTTAGAGTTAAACGCCACTGATGAGTCTTAAGTAGACGAAACGCGCGTCTGGCGTAATGAATTTGTCACCTTGGTAATTTTGATTACATCTTGTTGGAATATTTGAGCAAAGCAAAGTAACAGCACGGCACGTCCGCGGCTGGCGGACTTGTGAAGCAACTATTTTGGGTTAAGTTGGAAATGAGAAATTTCAAGATCAATATGTTATGACTTGTTTACGTCATTTATTTATATTGACATTCAATGACTAAGGCCATTCGTTGGTCAGTCTTTGTCTAAATTTTTGACAAGAAACACCGTCATTTGTATCGTTGCATAATCTTCTAGACTTGTATATTATTTTTTGTTTATGCTGTATCGTCATGTTTGTCGATCCGATACTTAATAAGCTTGCTGGTTGGTAGACTCTTTAGACTTTTATATAATATTTTGAACTACCTGTATTGTGTTTTTACACGATCCCAGTGGACTTATATTATTCCATCACCGAATGAAAAAATACTTTAAGCATTTAGAGTTAAACGCCACTGATGAGTCTTAAGTAGACGAAACGCGCGTCTGGCGTAATGAATTTGTCACCTTGGTAATTTTGATTACATCTTGTTGGAATATTTGAGCAAAGCAAAGTAACAGCACGGCACGTCCGCGGCTGGCGGACTTGTGAAGCAACTATTTTGGGTTAAGTTGGAAATGAGAAATTTCAAGATCAATATGTTATGACTTGTTTACGTCATTTATTTATATTGACATTCAATGACTAAGGTCATTCGTTGGTCAGTCTTTGTCTAAATTTTTGACAAGAAACACCGTCATTTGTATCGTTGCATAATCTTCTAGACTTGTATATTATTTTTTGTTTATGCTGTATCGTCATGTTTGTCGATCCGATACTTAATAAGCTTGCTGGTTGGTAGACTCTTTAGACTTTTATATAATATTTTGAACTACCTGTATTGTGTTTTTACACGATCCCAGTGGACTTATATTATTCCATCACCGAATGAAAAAATACTTTAAGCATTTAGAGTTAAACGCCACTGATGAGTCTTAAGTAGACGAAACGCGCGTCTGGCGTAATGAATTTGTCACCTTGGTAATCTTGATTACATCTTGTTGGAATATTTGAGCAAAGCAAAGTAACAGCACGGCACGTCCGCGGCTGGCGGACTTGTGAAGCAACTATTTTGGGTTAAGTTGGAAATGAGAAATTTCAAGATCAATATGTTATGACTTGTTTACGTCATTTATTTATATTGACATTCAATGACTAAGGCCATTCGTTGGTCAGTCTTTGTCTAAATTTTTGACAAGAAACACCGTCATTTGTATCGTTGCATAATCTTCTAGACTTGTATATTATTTTTTGTTTATGCTGTATCGTCATGTTTGTCGATCCGATACTTAATAAGCTTGCTGGTTGGTAGACTCTTTAGACTTTTATATAATATTTTGAACTACCTGTATTGTGTTTTTACACGATCCCAGTGGACTTATATTATTCCATCACCGAATGAAAAAATACTTTAAGCATTTAGAGTTAAACGCCACTGATGAGTCTTAAGTAGACGAAACGCGCGTCTGGCGTAATGAATTTGTCACCTTGGTAATTTTGATTTCATCTTGTTGGAATATTTGAGCAAAGCAAAGTAACAGCACGGCACGTCCGCGGCTGGCGGACTTGTGAAGCAACTATTTTGGGTTAAGTTGGAAATGAGAAATTTCAAGATCAATATGTTATGACTTGTTTACGTCATTTATTTATATTGACATTCAATGACTAAGGTCATTCGTTGGTCAGTCTTTGTCTAAATTTTTGACAAGAAACACCGTCATTTGTATCGTTGCATAATCTTCTAGACTTGTATATTATTTTTTGTTTATGCTGTATCGTCATGTTTGTCGATCCGATACTTAATAAGCTTGCTGGTTGGTAGACTCTTTAGACTTTTATATAATATTTTGAACTACCTGTATTGTGTTTTTACACGATCCCAGTGGACTTATATTATTCCATCACCGAATGAAAAAATACTTTAAGCATTTAGAGTTAAACGCCACTGATGAGTCTTAAGTAGACGAAACGCGCGTCTGGCGTAATGAATTTGTCACCTTGGTAATCTTGATTACATCTTGTTGGAATATTTGAGCAAAGCAAAGTAACAGCACGGCACGTCCGCGGCTGGCGGACTTGTGAAGCAACTATTTTGGGTTAAGTTGGAAATGAGAAATTTCAAGATCAATATGTTATGACTTGTTTACGTCATTTATTTATATTGACATTCAATGACTAAGGCCATTCGTTGGTCAGTCTTTGTCTAAATTTTTGACAAGAAACACCGTCATTTGTATCGTTGCATAATCTTCTAGACTTGTATATTATTTTTTGTTTATGCTGTATCGTCATGTTTGTCGATCCGATACTTAATAAGCTTGCTGGTTGGTAGACTCTTTAGACTTTTATATAATATTTTGAACTACCTGTATTGTGTTTTTACACGATCCCAGTGGACTTATATTATTCCATCACCGAATGAAAAAATACTTTAAGCATTTAGAGTTAAACGCCACTGATGAGTCTTAAATAGACGAAACGCGCGTCTGGCGTAATGAATTTGTCACCTTGGTAATTTTGATTACATCTTGTTGGAATATTTGAGCAAAGCAAAGTAACAGCACGGCACGTCCGCGGCTGGCGGACTTGTGAAGCAACTATTTTGGGTTAAGTTGGAAATGAGAAATTTCAAGATCAATATGTTATGACTTGTTTACGTCATTTATTTATATTGACATTCAATGACTAAGGTCATTCGTTGGTCAGTCTTTGTCTAAATTTTTGACAAGAAACACCGTCATTTGTATCGTTGCATAATCTTCTAGACTTGTATATTATTTTTTGTTTATGCTGTATCGTCATGTTTGTCGATCCGATACTTAATAAGCTTGCTGCTTGGTAGACTCTTTAGACTTTTATATAATATTTTGAACTACCTGTATTGTGTTTTTACACGATCCCAGTGGACTTATATTATTCCATCACCGAATGAAAAAATACTTTAAGCATTTAGAGTTAAACGCCACTGATGAGTCTTAAGTAGACGAAACGCGCGTCTGGCGTAATGAATTTGTCACCTTGGTAATCTTGATTACATCTTGTTGGAATATTTGAGCAAAGCAAAGTAACAGCACGGCACGTCCGCGGCTGGCGGACTTGTGAAGCAACTATTTTGGGTTAAGTTGGAAATGAGAAATTTCAAGATCAATATGTTATGACTTGTTTACGTCATTTATTTATATTGACATTCAATGACTAAGGCCATTCGTTGGTCAGTCTTTGTCTAAATTTTTGACAAGAAACACCGTCATTTGTATCGTTGCATAATCTTCTAGACTTGTATATTATTTTTTGTTTATGCTGTATCGTCATGTTTGTCGATCCGATACTTAATAAGCTTGCTGGTTGGTAGACTCTTTAGACTTTTATATAATATTTTGAACTACCTGTATTGTGTTTTTACACGATCCCAGTGGACTTATATTATTCCATCACCGAATGAAAAAATACTTTAAGCATTTAGAGTTAAACGCCACTGATGAGTCTTAAGTAGACGAAACGCGCGTCTGGCGTAATGAATTTGTCACCTTGGTAATTTTGATTACATCTTGTTGGAATATTTGAGCAAAGCAAAGTAACAGCACGGCACGTCCGCGGCTGGCGGACTTGTGAAGCAACTATTTTGGGTTAAGTTGGAAATGAGAAATTTCAAGATCAATATGTTATGACTTGTTTACGTCATTTATTTATATTGACATTCAATGACTAAGGCCATTCGTTGGTCAGTCTTTGTCTAAATTTTTGACAAGAAACACCGTCATTTGTATCGTTGCATAATCTTCTAGACTTGTAAATTATTTTTTGTTTATGCTGTATCGTCATGTTTGTCGATCCGATACTTAATAAGCTTGCTGGTTGGTAGACTCTTTAGACTTTTATATAATATTTTGAACTACCTGTATTGTGTTTTTACACGATCCCAGTGGACTTATATTATTCCATCACCGAATGAAAAAATACTTTAAGCATTTAGAGTTAAACGCCACTGATGAGTCATAAGTAGACGAAACGCGCGTCTGGCGTAATGAATTTGTCACCTTGGTAATTTTGATTACATCTTGTTGGAATATTTGAGCAAAGCAAAGTAACAGCACGGCACGTCCGCGGCTGGCGGACTTGTGAAGCAACTATTTTGGGTTAAGTTGGAAATGAGAAATTTCAAGATCAATATGTTATGACTTGTTTACGTCATTTATTTATATTGACATTCAATGACTAAGGCCATTCGTTGGTCAGTCTTTGTCTAAATTTTTGACAAGAAACACCGTCATTTGTATCGTTGCATAATCTTCTAGACTTGTATATTATTTTTTGTTTATGCTGTATCGTCATGTTTGTCGATCCGATACTTAATAAGCTTGCTGGTTGGTAGACTCTTTAGACTTTAATATAATATTTTGAACTACCTGTATTGTGTTTTTACACGATCCCAGTGGACTTATATTATTCCATCACCGAATGAAAAAATACTTTAAGCATTTAGAGTTAAACGCCACTGATGAGTCTTAAGTAGACGAAACGCGCGTCTGGCGTAATGAATTTGTCACCTTGGTAATCTTGATTACATCTTGTTGGAATATTTGAGCAAAGCAAAGTAACAGCACGGCACGTCCGCGGCTGGCGGACTTGTGAAGCAACTATTTTGGGTTAAGTTGGAAATGAGAAATTTCAAGATCAATATGTTATGACTTGTTTACGTCATTTATTTATATTGACATTCAATGATTAAGGCCATTCGTTGGTCAGTCTTTGTCTAAATTTTTGACAAGAAACACCGTCATTTGTATCGTTGCATAATCTTCTAGACTTGTATATTATTTTTTGTTTATGCTGTATCGTCATGTTTGTCGATCCGATACTTAATAAGCTTGCTGGTTGGTAGACTCTTTAGACTTTTATATAATATTTTGAACTACCTGTATTGTGTTTTTACACGATCCCAGTGGACTTATATTATTCCATCACCGAATGAAAAAATACTTTAAGCATTTAGAGTTAAACGCCACTGATGAGTCTTAAGTAGACGAAACGCGCGTCTGGCGTAATGAATTTGTCACCTTGGTAATTTTGATTACATCTTGTTGGAATATTTGAGCAAAGCAAAGTAACAGCACGGCACGTCCGCGGCTGGCGGACTTGTGAAGCAACTATTTTGGGTTAAGTTGGAAATGAGAAATTTCAAGATCAATATGTTATGACTTGTTTACGTCATTTATTTATATTGACATTCAATGACTAAGGTCATTCGTTGGTCAGTCTTTGTCTAAATTTTTGACAAGAAACACCGTCATTTGTATCGTTGCATAATCTTCTAGACTTGTATATTATTTTTTGTTTATGCTGTATCGTCATGTTTGTCGATCCGATACTTAATAAGCTTGCTGGTTGGTAGACTCTTTAGACTTTTATATAATATTTTGAACTACCTGTATTGTGTTTTTACACGATCCCAGTGGACTTATATTATTCCATCACCGAATGAAAAAATACTTTAAGCATTTAGAGTTAAACGCCACTGATGAGTCTTAAGTAGACGAAACGCGCGTCTGGCGTAATGAATTTGTCACCTTGGTAATCTTGATTACATCTTGTTGGAATATTTGAGCAAAGCAAAGTAACAGCACGGCACGTCCGCGGCTGGCGGACTTGTGAAGCAACTATTTTGGGTTAAGTTGGAAATGAGAAATTTCAAGATCAATATGTTATGACTTGTTTACGTCATTTATTTATATTGACATTCAATGACTAAGGCCATTCGTTGGTCAGTCTTTGTCTAAATTTTTGACAAGAAACACCGTCATTTGTATCGTTGCATAATCTTCTAGACTTGTATATTATTTTTTGTTTATGCTGTATCGTCATGTTTGTCGATCCGATACTTAATAAGCTTGCTGGTTGGTAGACTCTTTAGACTTTTATATAATATTTTGAACTACCTGTATTGTGTTTTTACACGATCCCAGTGGACTTATATTATTCCATCACCGAATGAAAAAATACTTTAAGCATTTAGAGTTAAACGCCACTGATGAGTCTTAAGTAGACGAAACGCGCGTCTGGCGTAATGAATTTGTCACCTTGGTAATCTTGATTACATCTTGTTGGAATATTTGAGCAAAGCAAAGTAACAGCACGGCACGTCCGCGGCTGGCGGACTTGTGAAGCAACTATTTTGGGTTAAGTTGGAAATGAGAAATTTCAAGATCAATATGTTATGACTTGTTTACGTCATTTATTTATATTGACATTCAATGACTAAGGCCATTCGTTGGTCAGTCTTTGTCTAAATTTTTGACAAGAAACACCGTCATTTGTATCGTTGCATAATCTTCTAGACTTGTATATTATTTTTTGTTTATGCTGTATCGTCATGTTTGTCGATCCGATACTTAATAAGCTTGCTGGTTGGTAGACTCTTTAGACTTTTATATAATATTTTGAACTACCTGTATTGTGTTTTTACACGATCCCAGTGGACTTATATTATTCCATCACCGAATGAAAAAATACTTTAAGCATTTAGAGTTAAACGCCACTGATGAGTCTTAAGTAGACGAAACGCGCGTCTGGCGTAATGAATTTGTCACCTTGGTAATTTTGATTACATCTTGTTGGAATATTTGAGCAAAGCAAAGTAACAGCACGGCACGTCCGCGGCTGGCGGACTTGTGAAGCAACTATTTTGGGTTAAGTTGGAAATGAGAAATTTCAAGATCAATATGTTATGACTTGTTTACGTCATTTATTTATATTGACATTCAATGACTAAGGCCATTCGTTGGTCAGTCTTTGTCTAAATTTTTGACAAGAAACACCGTCATTTGTATCGTTGCATAATCTTCTAGACTTGTATATTATTTTTTGTTTATGCTGTATCGTCATGTTTGTCGATCCGATACTTAATAAGCTTGCTGGTTGGTAGACTCTTTAGACTTTTATATAATATTTTGAACTACCTGTATTGTGTTTTTACACGATCCCAGTGGACTTATATTATTCCATCACCGAATGAAAAAATACTTTAAGCATTTAGAGTTAAACGCCACTGATGAGTCTTAAGTAGACGAAACGCGCGTCTGGCGTAATGAATTTGTCACCTTGGTAATTTTGATTACATCTTGTTGGAATATTTGAGCAAAGCAAAGTAACAGCACGGCACGTCCACGGCTGGCGGACTTGTGAAGCAACTATTTTGGGTTAAGTTGGAAATGAGAAATTTCAAGATCAATATGTTATGACTTGTTTACGTCATTTATTTATATTGACATTCAATGACTAAGGCCATTCGTTGGTCAGTCTTTGTCTAAATTTTTGACAAGAAACACCGTCATTTGTATCGTTGCATAATCTTCTAGACTTGTATATTATTTTTTGTTTATGCTGTATCGTCATGTTTGTCGATCCGATACTTAATAAGCTTGCTGGTTGGTAGACTCTTTAGACTTTTATATAATATTTTGAACTACCTGTATTGTGTTTTTACACGATCCCAGTGGACTTATATTATTCCATCACCGAATGAAAAAATACTTTAAGCATTTAGAGTTAAACGCCACTGATGAGTCTTAAGTAGACGAAACGCGCGTCTGGCGTAATGAATTTGTCACCTTGGTAATTTTGATTACATCTTGTTGGAATATTTGAGCAAAGCAAAGTAACAGCACGGCACGTCCGCGGCTGGCGGACTTGTGAAGCAACTATTTTGGGTTAAGTTGGAAATGAGAAAATACTTTAAGCATTTAGAGTTAAACGCCACTGATGAGTCTTAAGTAGACGAAACGCGCGTCTGGCGTAATGAATTTGTCACCTTGGTAATTTTGATTACATCTTGTTGGAATATTTGAGCAAAGCAAAGTAACAGCACGGCACGTCCGCGGCTGGCGGACTTGTGAAGCAACTATTTTGGGTTAAGTTGGAAATGAGAAATTTCAAGATCAATATGTTATGACTTGTTTACGTCATTTATTTATATTGACATTCAATGACTAAGGCCATTCGTTGGTCAGTCTTTGTCTAAATTTTTGACAAGAAACACCGTCATTTGTATCGTTGCATAATCTTCTAGACTTGTATATTATTTTTTGTTTATGCTGTATCGTCATGTTTGTCGATCCGATACTTAATAAGCTTGCTGGTTGGTAGACTCTTTAGACTTTTATATAATATTTTGAACTACCTGTATTGTGTTTTTACACGATCCCAGTGGACTTATATTATTCCATCACCGAATGAAAAAATACTTTAAGCATTTAGAGTTAAACGCCACTGATGAGTCTTAAGTAGACGAAACGCGCGTCTGGCGTAATGAATTTGTCACCTTGGTAATTTTGATTACATCTTGTTGGAATATTTGAGCAAAGCAAAGTAACAGCACGGCACGTCCGCGGCTGGCGGACTTGTGAAGCAACTATTTTGGGTTAAGTTGGAAATGAGAAATTTCAAGATCAATATGTTATGACTTGTTTACGTCATTTATTTATATTGACATTCAATGACTAAGGCCATTCGTTGGTCAGTCTTTGTCTAAATTTTTGACAAGAAACACCGTCATTTGTATCGTTGCATAATCTTCTAGACTTGTATATTATTTTTTGTTTATGCTGTATCGTCATGTTTGTCGATCCGATACTTAATAAGCTTGCTGGTTGGTAGACTCTTTAGACTTTTATATAATATTTTGAACTACCTGTATTGTGTTTTTACACGATCCCAGTGGACTTATATTATTCCATCACCGAATGAAAAAATACTTTAAGCATTTAGAGTTAAACGCCACTGATGAGTCTTAAGTAGACGAAACGCGCGTCTGGCGTAATGAATTTGTCACCTTGGTAATTTTGATTACATCTTGTTGGAATATTTGAGCAAAGCAAAGTAACAGCACGGCACGTCCACGGCTGGCGGACTTGTGAAGCAACTATTTTGGGTTAAGTTGGAAATGAGAAATTTCAAGATCAATATGTTATGACTTGTTTACGTCATTTATTTATATTGACATTCAATGACTAAGGCCATTCGTTGGTCAGTCTTTGTCTAAATTTTTGACAAGAAACACCGTCATTTGTATCGTTGCATAATCTTCTAGACTTGTATATTATTTTTTGTTTATGCTGTATCGTCGTGTTTGTCGATCCGATACTTAATAAGCTTGCTGGTTGGTAGACTCTTTAGACTTTTATATAATATTTTGAACTACCTGTATTGTGTTTTTACACGATCCCAGTGGACTTATATTATTCCATCACCGAATGAAAAAATACTTTAAGCATTTAGAGTTAAACGCCACTGATGAGTCTTAAGTAGACGAAACGCGCGTCTGGCGTAATGAATTTGTCACCTTGGTAATTTTGATTACATCTTGTTGGAATATTTGAGCAAAGCAAAGTAACAGCACGGCACGTCCGCGGCTGGCGGACTTGTGAAGCAACTATTTTGGGTTAAGTTGGAAATGAGAAATTTCAAGATCAATATGTTATGACTTGTTTACGTCATTTATTTATATTGACATTCAATGACTAAGGCCATTCGTTGGTCAGTCTTTGTCTAAATTTTTGACAAGAAACACCGTCATTTGTATCGTTGCATAATCTTCTAGACTTGTATATTATTTTTTGTTTATGCTGTATCGTCATGTTTGTCGATCCGATACTTAATAAGCTTGCTGGTTGGTAGACTCTTTAGACTTTTATATAATATTTTGAACTACCTGTATTGTGTTTTTACACGATCCCAGTGGACTTATATTATTCCATCACCGAATGAAAAAATACTTTAAGCATTTAGAGTTAAACGCCACTGATGAGTCTTAAGTAGACGAAACGCGCGTCTGGCGTAATGAATTTGTCACCTTGGTAATTTTGATTACATCTTGTTGGAATATTTGAGCAAAGCAAAGTAACAGCACGGCACGTCCGCGGCTGGCGGACTTGTGAAGCAACTATTTTGGGTTAAGTTGGAAATGAGAAATTTCAAGATCAATATGTTATGACTTGTTTACGTCATTTATTTATATTGACATTCAATGACTAAGGCCATTCGTTGGTCAGTCTTTGTCTAAATTTTTGACAAGAAACACCGTCATTTGTATCGTTGCATAATCTTCTAGACTTGTATATTATTTTTTGTTTATGCTGTATCGTCATGTTTGTCGATCCGATACTTAATAAGCTTGCTGGTTGGTAGACTCTTTAGACTTTAATATAATATTTTGAACTACCTGTATTGTGTTTTTACACGATCCCAGTGGACTTATATTATTCCATCACCGAATGAAAAAATACTTTAAGCATTTAGAGTTAAACGCCACTGATGAGTCTTAAGTAGACGAAACGCGCGTCTGGCGTAATGAATTTGTCACCTTGGTAATTTTGATTACATCTTGTTGGAATATTTGAGCAAAGCAAAGTAACAGCACGGCACGTCCGCGGCTGGCGGACTTGTGAAGCAACTATTTTGGGTTAAGTTGGAAATGAGAAATTTCAAGATCAATATGTTATGACTTGTTTACGTCATTTATTTATATTGACATTCAATGACTAAGGCCATTCGTTGGTCAGTCTTTGTCTAAATTTTTGACAAGAAACACCGTCATTTGTATCGTTGCATAATCTTCTAGACTTGTATATTATTTTTTGTTTATGCTGTATCGTCATGTTTGTCGATCCGATACTTAATAAGCTTGCTGGTTGGTAGACTCTTTAGACTTTTATATAATATTTTGAACTACCTGTATTGTGTTTTTACACGATCCCAGTGGACTTATATTATTCCATCACCGAATGAAAAAATACTTTAAGCATTTAGAGTTAAACGCCACTGATGAGTCTTAAGTAGACGAAACGCGCGTCTGGCGTAATGAATTTGTCACCTTGGTAATTTTGATTACATCTTGTTGGAATATTTGAGCAAAGCAAAGTAACAGCACGGCACGTCCGCGGCTGGCGGACTTGTGAAGCAACTATTTTGGGTTAAGTTGGAAATGAGAAATTTCAAGATCAATATGTTATGACTTGTTTACGTCATTTATTTATATTGACATTCAATGACTAAGGTCATTCGTTGGTCAGTCTTTGTCTAAATTTTTGACAAGAAACACCGTCATTTGTATCGTTGCATAATCTTCTAGACTTGTATATTATTTTTTGTTTATGCTGTATCGTCATGTTTGTCGATCCGATACTTAATAAGCTTGCTGGTTGGTAGACTCTTTAGACTTTTATATAATATTTTGAACTACCTGTATGTGTTTTTACACGATCCCAGTGGACTTATATTATTCCATCACCGAATGAAAAAATACTTTAAGCATTTAGAGTTAAACGCCACTGATGAGTCTTAAGTAGACGAAACGCGCGTCTGGCGTAATGAATTTGTCACCTTGGTAATCTTGATTACATCTTGTTGGAATATTTGAGCAAAGCAAAGTAACAGCACGGCACGTCCGCGGCTGGCGGACTTGTGAAGCAACTATTTTGGGTTAAGTTGGAAATGAGAAATTTCAAGATCAATATGTTATGACTTGTTTACGTCATTTATTTATATTGACATTCAATGACTAAGGCCATTCGTTGGTCAGTCTTTGTCTAAATTTTTGACAAGAAACACCGTCATTTGTATCGTTGCATAATCTTCTAGACTTGTATATTATTTTTTGTTTATGCTGTATCGTCATGTTTGTCGATCCGATACTTAATAAGCTTGCTGGTTGGTAGACTCTTTAGACTTTAATATAATATTTTGAACTACCTGTATTGTGTTTTTACACGATCCCAGTGGACTTATATTATTCCATCACCGAATGAAAAAATACTTTAAGCATTTAGAGTTAAACGCCACTGATGAGTCTTAAGTAGACGAAACGCGCGTCTGGCGTAATGAATTTGTCACCTTGGTAATTTTGATTACATCTTGTTGGAATATTTGAGCAAAGCAAAGTAACAGCACGGCACGTCCGCGGCTGGCGGACTTGTGAAGCAACTATTTTGGGTTAAGTTGGAAATGAGAAATTTCAAGATCAATATGTTATGACTTGTTTACGTCATTTATTTATATTGACATTCAATGACTAAGGCCATTCGTTGGTCAGTCTTTGTCTAAATTTTTGACAAGAAACACCGTCATTTGTATCGTTGCATAATCTTCTAGACTTGTATATTATTTTTTGTTTATGCTGTATCGTCATGTTTGTCGATCCGATACTTAATAAGCTTGCTGGTTGGTAGACTCTTTAGACTTTAATATAATATTTTGAACTACCTGAATTGTGTTTTTACACGATCCCAGTGGACTTATATTATTCCATCACCGAATGAAAAAATACTTTAAGCATTTAGAGTTAAACGCCACTGATGAGTCTTAAGTAGACGAAACGCGCGTCTGGCGTAATGAATTTGTCACCTTGGTAATTTTGATTACATCTTGTTGGAATATTTGAGCAAAGCAAAGTAACAGCACGGCACGTCCGCGGCTGGCGGACTTGTGAAGCAACTATTTTGGGTTAAGTTGGAAATGAGAAATTTCAAGATCAATATGTTATGACTTGTTTACGTCATTTATTTATATTGACATTCAATGACTAAGGCCATTCGTTGGTCAGTCTTTGTCTAAATTTTTGACAAGAAACACCGTCATTTGTATCGTTGCATAATCTTCTAGACTTGTATATTATTTTTTGTTTATGCTGTATCGTCATGTTTGTCGATCCGATACTTAATAAGCTTGCTGGTTGGTAGACTCTTTAGACTTTTATATAATATTTTGAACTACCTGTATTGTGTTTTTACACGATCCCAGTGGACTTATATTATTCCATCACCGAATGAAAAAATACTTTAAGCATTTAGAGTTAAACGCCACTGATGAGTCTTAAGTAGACGAAACGCGCGTCTGGCGTAATGAATTTGTCACCTTGGTAATTTTGATTACATCTTGTTGGAATATTTGAGCAAAGCAAAGTAACAGCACGGCACGTCCACGGCTGGCGGACTTGTGAAGCAACTATTTTGGGTTAAGTTGGAAATGAGAAATTTCAAGATCAATATGTTATGACTTGTTTACGTCATTTATTTATATTGACATTCAATGACTAAGGCCATTCGTTGGTCAGTCTTTGTCTAAATTTTTGACAAGAAACACCGTCATTTGTATCGTTGCATAATCTTCTAGACTTGTATATTATTTTTTGTTTATGCTGTATCGTCATGTTTGTCGATCCGATACTTAATAAGCTTGCTGGTTGGTAGACTCTTTAGACTTTTATATAATATTTTGAACTACCTGTATTGTGTTTTTACACGATCCCAGTGGACTTATATTATTCCATCACCGAATGAAAAAATACTTTAAGCATTTAGAGTTAAACGCCACTGATGAGTCTTAAGTAGACGAAACGCGCGTCTGGCGTAATGAATTTGTCACCTTGGTAATTTTGATTACATCTTGTTGGAATATTTGAGCAAAGCAAAGTAACAGCACGGCACGTCCGCGGCTGGCGGACTTGTGAAGCAACTATTTTGGGTTAAGTTGGAAATGAGAAATTTCAAGATCAATATGTTATGACTTGTTTACGTCATTTATTTATATTGACATTCAATGACTAAGGTCATTCGTTGGTCAGTCTTTGTCTAAATTTTTGACAAGAAACACCGTCATTTGTATCGTTGCATAATCTTCTAGACTTGTATATTATTTTTTGTTTATGCTGTATCGTCATGTTTGTCGATCCGATACTTAATAAGCTTGCTGGTTGGTAGACTCTTTAGACTTTTATATAATATTTTGAACTACCTGTATTGTGTTTTTACACGATCCCAGTGGACTTATATTATTCCATCACCGAATGAAAAAATACTTTAAGCATTTAGAGTTAAACGCCACTGATGAGTCTTAAGTAGACGAAACGCGCGTCTGGCGTAATGAATTTGTCACCTTGGTAATCTTGATTACATCTTGTTGGAATATTTGAGCAAAGCAAAGTAACAGCACGGCACGTCCGCGGCTGGCGGACTTGTGAAGCAACTATTTTGGGTTAAGTTGGAAATGAGAAATTTCAAGATCAATATGTTATGACTTGTTTACGTCATTTATTTATATTGACATTCAATGACTAAGGCCATTCGTTGGTCAGTCTTTGTCTAAATTTTTGACAAGAAACACCGTCATTTGTATCGTTGCATAATCTTCTAGACTTGTATATTATTTTTTGTTTATGCTGTATCGTCATGTTTGTCGATCCGATACTTAATAAGCTTGCTGGTTGGTAGACTCTTTAGACTTTTATATAATATTTTGAACTACCTGTATTGTGTTTTTACACGATCCCAGTGGACTTATATTATTCCATCACCGAATGAAAAAATACTTCAAGCATTTAGAGTTAAACGCCACTGATGAGTCTTAAGTAGACGAAACGCGCGTCTGGCGTAATGAATTTGTCACCTTGGTAATTTTGATTACATCTTGTTGGAATATTTGAGCAAAGCAAAGTAACAGCACGGCACGTCCGCGGCTGGCGGACTTGTGAAGCAACTATTTTGGGTTAAGTTGGAAATGAGAAATTTCAAGATCAATATGTTATGACTTGTTTACGTCATTTATTTATATTGACATTCAATGACTAAGGCCATTCGTTGGTCAGTCTTTGTCTAAATTTTTGACAAGAAACACCGTCATTTGTATCGTTGCATAATCTTCTAGACTTGTATATTATTTTTTGTTTATGCTGTATCGTCATGTTTGTCGATCCGATACTTAATAAGCTTGCTGGTTGGTAGACTCTTTAGACTTTTATATAATATTTTGAACTACCTGTATTGTGTTTTTACACGATCCCAGTGGACTTATATTATTCCATCACCGAATGAAAAAATACTTTAAGCATTTAGAGTTAAACGCCACTAATGAGTCTTAAGTAGACGAAACGCGCGTCTGGCGTAATGAATTTGTCACCTTGGTAATTTTGATTACATCTTGTTGGAATATTTGAGCAAAGCAAAGTAACAGCACGGCACGTCCACGGCTGGCGGACTTGTGAAGCAACTATTTTGGGTTAAGTTGGAAATGAGAAATTTCAAGATCAATATGTTATGACTTGTTTACGTCATTTATTTATATTGACATTCAATGACTAAGGCCATTCGTTGGTCAGTCTTTGTCTAAATTTTTGACAAGAAACACCGTCATTTGTATCGTTGCATAATCTTCTAGACTTGTATATTATTTTTTGTTTATGCTGTATCGTCATGTTTGTCGATCCGATACTTAATAAGCTTGCTGGTTGGTAGACTCTTTAGACTTTTATATAATATTTTGAACTACCTGTATTGTGTTTTTACACGATCCCAGTGGACTTATATTATTCCATCACCGAATGAAAAAATACTTTAAGCATTTAGAGTTAAACGCCACTGATGAGTCTTAAGTAGACGAAACGCGCGTCTGGCGTAATGAATTTGTCACCTTGGTAATTTTGATTACATCTTGTTGGAATATTTGAGCAAAGCAAAGTAACAGCACGGCACGTCCGCGGCTGGCGGACTTGTGAAGCAACTATTTTGGGTTAAGTTGGAAATAAGAAATTTCAAGATCAATATGTTATGACTTGTTTACGTCATTTATTTATATTGACATTCAATGACTAAGGCCATTCGTTGGTCAGTCTTTGTCTAAATTTTTGACAAGAAACACCGTCATTTGTATCGTTGCATAATCTTCTAGACTTGTATATTATTTTTTGTTTATGCTGTATCGTCATGTTTGTCGATCCGATACTTAATAAGCTTGCTGGTTGGTAGACTCTTTAGACTTTTATATAATATTTTGAACTACCTGTATTGTGTTTTTACACGATCCCAGTGGACTTATATTATTCCATCACCGAATGAAAAAATACTTTAAGCATTTAGAGTTAAACGCCACTGATGAGTCTTAAGTAGACGAAACGCGCGTCTGGCGTAATGAATTTGTCACCTTGGTAATTTTGATTACATCTTGTTGGAATATTTGAGCAAAGCAAAGTAACAGCACGGCACGTCCGCGGCTGGCGGACTTGTGAAGCAACTATTTTGGGTTAAGTTGGAAATGAGAAATTTCAAGATCAATATGTTATGACTTGTTTACGTCATTTATTTATATTGACATTCAATGACTAAGGCCATTCGTTGGTCAGTCTTTGTCTAAATTTTTGACAAGAAACACCGTCATTTGTATCGTTGCATAATCTTCTAGACTTGTATATTATTTTTTGTTTATGCTGTATCGTCATGTTTGTCGATCCGATACTTAATAAGCTTGCTGGTTGGTAGACTCTTTAGACTTTTATATAATATTTTGAACTACCTGTATTGTGTTTTTACACGATCCCAGTGGACTTATATTATTCCATCACCGAATGAAAAAATACTTTAAGCATTTAGAGTTAAACGCCACTGATGAGTCTTACGTAGACGAAACGCGCGTCTGGCGTAATGAATTTGTCACCTTGGTAATTTTGATTACATCTTGTTGGAATATTTGAGCAAAGCAAAGTAACAGCACGGCACGTCCGCGGCTGGCGGACTTGTGAAGCAACTATTTTGGGTTAAGTTGGAAATGAGAAATTTCAAGATCAATATGTTATGACTTGTTTACGTCATTTATTTATATTGACATTCAATGACTAAGGCCATTCGTTGGTCAGTCTTTGTCTAAATTTTTGACAAGAAACACCGTCATTTGTATCGTTGCATAATCTTCTAGACTTGTATATTATTTTTTGTTTATGCTGTATCGTCATGTTTGTCGATCCGATACTTAATAAGCTTGCTGGTTGGTAGACTCTTTAGACTTTTATATAATATTTTGAACTACCTGTATTGTGTTTTTACACGATCCCAGTGGACTTATATTATTCCATCACCGAATGAAAAAATACTTTAAGCATTTAGAGTTAAACGCCACTGATGAGTCTTAAGTAGACGAAACGCGCGTCTGGCGTAATGAATTTGTCACCTTGGTAATTTTGATTACATCTTGTTGGAATATTTGAGCAAAGCAAAGTAACAGCACGGCACGTCCGCGGCTGGCGGACTTGTGAAGCAACTATTTTGGGTTAAGTTGGAAATGAGAAATTTCAAGATCAATATGTTATGACTTGTTTACGTCATTTATTTATATTGGCATTCAATGACTAAGGCCATTCGTTGGTCAGTCTTTGTCTAAATTTTTGACAAGAAACACCGTCATTTGTATCGTTGCATAATCTTCTAGACTTGTATATTATTTTTTGTTTATGCTGTATCGTCATGTTTGTCGATCCGATACTTAATAAGCTTGCTGGTTGGTAGACTCTTTAGACTTTTATATAATATTTTGAACTACCTGTATTGTGTTTTTACACGATCCCAGTGGACTTATATTATTCCATCACCGAATGAAAAAATACTTTAAGCATTTAGAGTTAAACGCCACTGATGAGTCTTAAGTAGACGAAACGCGCGTCTGGCGTAATGAATTTGTCACCTTGGTAATTTTGATTACATCTTGTTGGAATATTTGAGCAAAGCAAAGTAACAGCACGGCACGTCCGCGGCTGGCGGACTTGTGAAGCAACTATTTTGGGTTAAGTTGGAAATGAGAAATTTCAAGATCAATATGTTATGACTTGTTTACGTCATTTACTTATATTGACATTCAATGACTAAGGCCATTCGTTGGTCAGTCTTTGTCTAAATTTTTGACAAGAAACACCGTCATTTGTATCGTTGCATAATCTTCTAGACTTGTATATTATTTTTTGTTTATGCTGTATCGTCATGTTTGTCGATCCGATACTTAATAAGCTTGCTGGTTGGTAGACTCTTTAGACTTTTATATAATATTTTGAACTACCTGTATTGTGTTTTTACACGATCCCAGTGGACTTATATTATTCCATCACCGAATGAAAAAATACTTTAAGCATTTGGAGTTAAACGCCACTGATGAGTCTTAAGTAGGCGAAACGCGCGTCTGGCGTAATGAATTTGTCACCTTGGTAATTTTGATTACATCTTGTTGGAATATTTGAGCAAAGCAAAGTAACAGCACGGCACGTCCGCGGCTGGCGGACTTGTGAAGCAACTATTTTGGGTTAAGTTGGAAATGAGAAAGTTTAAGATTAATATGTTATGACTTGTTTACGTCATTTATTTATATTGACATTCAATGACTAAGGCCATTCGTTGGTCAGTCTTTGTCTAAATTTTTGACAAGAAACACCGTCATTTGTATCGTTGCATAATCTTCTAGACTTGTATATTATTTTTTGTTTATGCTGTATCGTCATGTTTGTCGATCCGATACTTAATAAGCTTGCTGGTTGGTAGACTCTTTAGACTTTTATATAATATTTTGAACTACCTGTATTGTGTTTTTACACGATCCCAGTGGACTTATATTATTACATCACCGAATGAAAAAATACTTTAAGCATTTAGAGTTAAACGCCACTGATGAGTCTTAAGTAGACGAAACGCGCGTCTGGCGTAATGAATTTGTCGCCTTGGTAATTTTGATTACATCTTGTTGAAATGTTTGAGCAAAGCCAAGTAACAGCACGGCACGTCCCCGGCTGGCGGACTTGGGAAGCAACTATTTTGGGTTAAGTTGGAAAGGAGAAAGTTTAAGATTAATATGTTATGACTTGTTTACGTCATTTATTTATATTGACATTCAATGACTAAGGCCATTCGTTGGTCAGTCTTTGTCTAAAGTTTTGACAAGAAACACCGTCATTTGTATCGTTGCATAATCTTCTAGACTTGTATATTATTTTTTGTTTATGCTGTATCGTCATGTATGTTTGTCGATCCGATACTTAATAAGCTTGCTGGTTGGTAGACTCTTTAGACTTTTATATAATATTTTGAACTACCTGTATTGTGTTTTTACACGATCCCAGTGGACTTATATTATTACATCACCGAATGAAAAAATACTTTAAGCATTTAGAGTTAAACGCCACTGATGAGTCTTAAGTAGACGAAACGCGCGTCTGGCGTAATGAATTTGTCGCCTTGGTAATTTTGATTACATCTTGTTGAAATGTTTGAGCAAAGCCAAGTAACAGCACGGCACGTCCCCGGCTGGCGGACTTGGGAAGCAACTATTTTGGGTTAAGTTGGAAAGGAGAAAGTTTAAGATTAATATGTTATGACTTGTTTACGTCATTTATTTATATTGACATTCAATGACTAAGGCCATTCGTTGGTCAGTCTTTGTCTAAATTTTTGACAAGAAACACCGTCATTTGTATCGTTGCATAATCTTCTAGACTTGTATATTATTTTTTGTTTATGCTGTATCGTCATGTATGTTTGTCGATCCGATACTTAATAAGCTTGCTGGTTGGTAGACTCTTTAGACTTATATATATATATTTATATATATATAGGATGACAAAAATCACGGTAAGTAAATGTATACAAACGGCTAATTATTGTGACAACCAAATAATATATTTTTCAGAGGTATTCTGAAGCATCTTAATGTAGTTCATTTTAATTAAAAGGTTAAGAAGACTACTATGGGTCTAAAAATCATAGCTTCAACTTTCTGTGGTGTAGCTAGGGCCTTAATGATGTGGAAGCCATTTCTCAAGTAGGTGTGGGGGACGCTTAAGGACTACGGTAGGTTAAGGACAATGCCCTGGTTAGGGGTCCAGTAAGTTAATTCTCCTGGAAGCTCCAAAGAACTTACATTTATGCAATTCTTCTCCTGTGTGTGTGGTTTTTGTTTTTGTAGTTTTTTGCAAAAAAAAAAAACAATGTGGAAGTCTTTGCCTCTCACTACCGCCTGGCTACGCCTTTGACTTTCGTGATAAATTCACACGAAAACTATATTTATAAATTTCAATAAACGAATGGTGTCATTAATGAAGCAGGGCATGCTGGCTTTATCCGGAACACCTGGTATAACTCCTTCGGTACTTATTTGTTGATCCGGAACACCTGGTGTCACTCCTTTGGTACGTATTTCTTGATCCGGAACACCTCTTACTCCTTTGGTACGTATTTTTTTATACGGAACACCTCTTAATCCTTTAGTATGTATTTGTTGATCCGGAACACCTGGTATCACTCGTTTGGTACGTATTTGATGATCAGGAACACCTGGTTTCACTCCTTTGGTACGTATTTATTGATCCGGAACACTTGGTCTCACTCGTTTGATACGTATTTGATGATGCGGAACACCTGGTTTCACTCGTTTGGTACGTATTTGTTGATTCGGAACACCTGGTATCGCTCATTTGGTACGTATTTGTTTTATTTTATGCATGTGCATTGTTTGTTGTTTCATGTGTTATCTATTAGCCAAGGTTTAGTAATTTGGTCCTTGAAATATGAACTATCACCTCTGCTGAGTTTTAGATAAGACAATTTATGCATTATTGTTACTAATAATGATCAATGCACTGTTCCTGTTATGTCTGTTAACGATCGTACAACCTGGAAATGTTCACGGTAAGCTTATAATATAGAGGACCACATGAAACCTTTCCTAAGTATAAATTGGTATTGGTCAGGGTATTACAATTTTTGTAAGATGAACTGTCAAATAGTTTAAATACGAAAGCTATTGTTCTGTGCGGAGTTTATTAATTGGGTGGTTACTTTAAATCTGACAGGAAAAAGCCAATCATTCATTGATTTATTTTGATGTGGAAAACATGTAACACCCTTATGAAAATATATACATGTATATGCCAATACCTACTGGTAACATTAACAGCAGGAGCAAGTAGTTATTGCAACAATTAATGTAAATAACTTCTGAAGAAAATTTTCTATTTTATTTGATCTACAGGGTATACATAGAAATTTTTTGCCATATTTCTTTCTCACTAATACCATATCTAGATATCATTCATGTTTTCATTAAAAAAATGAATCCGTTTTCCAATAAAAACAAACATTTTTCAAATGAATTTCACTGGGTAATGGACAAACAAACAAACAAACAAAACACAAAAAAACCCCACACACATACAAAACACAAAAACGAAAAAAACCTTGGATAACCCTAGGTGATCCGTGCGCATAAATGGAGTCTGCCTTTTAAAGAAGCGAACCACACGAAACCTTTCCTGAGTATAAGTTGGTGTTGGTTATATAAACTGAACTCTATTATGTCCTAATTCGACAATCTCAACAGCGACATAAAATATTTATCAAATAAAAAACAAACACTTGTTTATAGGAACAGCTCGGCTACATGTGCAGCTCATTTTACACCTTTATAATTTTGGAAAAAATCTAATAGTTCGAAATAATAAACCTGAGATATAAATTCCGTAAACTCATTCGAGTTAATATCAGAATAACAATTCAAATAAGATAAATCAGAATACTTATCATTCAAAGAAGCTGGATCACTATTTTGTGGAGGTTGTTGGCTGAGTGATTGTCGAAGACGCTGAGCCGCTGGTGGTGTTAAAGTTGAGAGGGCAGTTTCTTCTCCAGTGGCCGTATTGTTTGCATAAATGGCAGATGTTCAGGGGGCAAGGCTCATGTCGTGAGAAAGGGCTGGCGGACTTCATAACAAGGAATGGCAGGAACAGTAGCAGTAGCCACGGGTGTTGAACTAGTTAAAGCGGGCCTTACAGGATACGGCTGAGGTGGCTTCTTTCTGTCTTTAATTGAACGAAGAGCCCTAGATTCGGCCTGACGAATCCCTTTTATCGTCTTCCTCATTGTCAGCGATTTCACTTGTTTCATATTCTTTGACAGTTGCCCATCCGGCAGGTGAACTATCAGCAATCCTAATGTGCTTGTTACGCTCCTTAATTTTGCTGAGAAGATCATGGGCCAAACAAACAAGAGGAGACCTATTAGAATCCAAATGACTGCAAATCTTATAACATAAATTTCCACATTGACTCTTTATTGAATACGATTCCCTTCAGATTTAAATTTGATAGACGCCTGATCTCTGAACTTCGTAGTCAGAACGTCTTGCTCGGTAAGTAAATCTGATTTTAATGAAGCGAGTTTATTGTCAAAAAAGGTTCCAATTAATTCAAAACTGTCAAAGAAATCCTGTTGATTTGCACGACTGACCTGTGGTGCAGATACGGAGGATTAGTTGAATTGTTGCCTTCTGTGTTGCGTGGAGTAGTATCCTGAAGTAAAGTTTCGTCATTTAAATCTAAAGCGGACATATCGAGCTGACCTGCACAGGTACGAGCGGTTTACTCCTCGAATGCCAACATTCTTTGATGTACCGAAAATTTACCTGTAAAATTTTGTTGGCATTCGAGGAATAAGGTCAAATTGTTGTAAAAACAAATGTGCATTATTATACAAACAATCTTCTAAATTAAGTTTACAGGTAAATAACATTTTATTATTTTTATTTCATTAATTTCATGACTTTTTATAACAAATTTTTACTAAAGATGCAAAAGGTAAGATGCAGCATCAGCAAACTGTAAGGTGGTCATCTCTCTGTTGGTGTGTCTGAGTTTAAGGTCTCCAAGTCTGTCTTCAATTTCTCTGTATTTTCTCTTTCTGTTGACTCGTTTTCCACCGGAAGCGTACTGTAGCATCTGGCATCTTGAGAGGGCTTCCTGACGCTTTAAGAGCTCAACTAGACGGTAGATATTGGGGTGTGGAACTTTAACAACTTTCTTTATCTTGGAGTGCCATCCTTCTAAGTTATTGGTGGTTCTTGGTCCTACGGTGTAATAATGGTTCCAAAGATGTCGGTTTCTTTCTACCCAGTACTCTGTTACGTAGTCGGTGAATCTCTCTGTGTTGAGGTCTGTGTCTGCGTCATTCATGTCTTCAAGCGCTGAGAACCATACGTCTTAAACTTCTTCCGTTGGTATCATCGGGAGTATTGCAGCACGTCGCACAAGTCTGTGGATATCTTCATTGATACCTGGAAACACTATAGATGCTGCATTGTGAACGGCTGTCTCATAGTCTAAGAAGATTGTCTCTGGGCTGAGTCGTAGTTGGTGTTGCTGGCAAAAGTCTTTTAGTAATGTGAAGAATCGGGTATATGTATCTTCGTCTTTACCAGGAAGTAACGCATAAACAAGCGGGTACATGGCACCATCTACGAAGGCATGTAAAGTGTACAGCTGATAAAATACTGACGGACAGGTATAGAAAGTTCCATCACCATAAACTGTAAGTGCTGCAGTAAGATGGGTCAAGTTGAAGATTGTGCTGAATACAAGTATTCTTTCTTGGCCTCCGTCATCAATGAGTAAGAAGTTGTCCCCAGTAGTTGTCTCTCTCCACGGTCCCTCTAAGTTGATGTCTTCTCTTGTCGCTGGTAGTTGAGGTATATTCTTTCCACGTTGGTTATACAGGGAGGTCTTACATGTTGTGAAAGTAGGCATACTCTGTACAAGTTTTTCCGCGTTTTCGTCCCATTCTCGGTTACGTAGGCTCACTAGTTCATCGTCATAGATGGTTGGTACGGGTGTGCTCTCTGTTAGACATCTCTCTTTCATTCTGTTTAATACTTTGTCCACATTAAGCTGTATCTGGTCTGACGGGTGGTTGTGCTGACCTTGCATTTTTACAGGAATTCTGTTCAGCGTGTTGATGGTGGCTGTGCAGTCAGACTTGACACATCTCCAGTAACATCTGTCACCTCGCTGAGTCTTTACTCTGAATTTAAAGTTGTTGTAAACTAGGTTTACGTTCCCGAGTCTGTTCTCAACAAACTGTATATTCAACTGTGCATTAGCCATACTTGAAACTGATACAATCACTAGTCTGTGCCACCCTTTTATACAATGTTGCTGGCATGGAACTGTGCTCACTCAGTGTCAGCTTGAACATTTCAACTTAACGAGCTATTAAGTATTTAATCAAAGCTGACATAAATAATTATAATAGTGAACATAATAATTATATAATTAGTGAACATAATAATTAAAAAGTTTTAAAACTCTTAACTGATTATTATTATTTTATATTTTTATTTATTTATATATGTATATTCATATATATTTTTTATTTACTTATATATATTTATATATTTAATTCTAAAGTTCATTCTATGTTGTACTTTCATACTTATTAATTAACTTAATTCTTATGTAAACACCTTGTAATTGTATAAACATCTATTGAAATTATTTTGTTGGCATTCGCGGAATACCTACAATATAAAATGTTGGCATTCGAGGAAGACACCGTACGAGCTTCGAATAACATAAAGCTGATTTTTACTCATACAAGAAACCTTTTCCCGCTAATTAAAGTCCGTGTCATTAACATATTTATAATAAGAAATCGTAACATTTAAATACAAACAATCGCTATAAATAATGATATATTTATAGCACATAAACAATAAACACGTTTCTGATTAACTTTTTGATAAATACATTTATATATGACATGTGCCATTAGACTGATTGATTAATTGATTGATTGGATGTTTGCAGTACTTCAGCTATATTCATGACGAGAACAAGTTCACAAACAATAAATCAATGGACAAAATTGGTGCAATGGGACATAGGGAACACAATTTTGCCTGACTTTGGAATAGCAAGGAAGGGTTAAGAATTTAGCCTTTTGTAGTGGCTACAATGAACATACACTTTTTCGAAATCCACAAATAGATCTTTATTGTGCAAGTAGCATGGAACTCTCCAAACACGTCACCCAAATGGTTTTGTGGGCAGGCTTTCCATATTGTTACCTGACAACACGGAGATGGGCTGCTCTGTGGGTCTAGCACTGGTAGCCATCACAATATAGTGTGCCATGTTCCGAAATATTTTGTATACAATGAATTGAGGAATCTTTAAAAACTTGACAATTTATTTTGCAATATTTTCAAATTTTCAAATAACAAGATTGAAACAGACAAAAAAAAATTGTCGTAAAATTTAGAATACTCTGATATGCAGTTTCTTTTATGTATCAATAATCTATAAACTTGCAGCTATGAAAAAGATTTTGTTTCGACATTCCAAATATCCTTGATTTGCTTAATGTTGCTTTTCATTAAAGATTTAAAGAACAGTGCTTTTCTGGCAAATCGTAGATTTTTATTACAAAATAATTGTGTTTCCAATATATCTTTGGTACAACAATGCTCAAATAAACATCGTAGTTCAGACAGAGCAGAAATTGCATTGTTCAAGGCAGAAAAGCTCAATATAGTGTCACTTTATTTCCAAAAGAAACTTGCCAGTGCGAGGCAACATCTACCTGTTTTCATATTTTAGCAGCACAATTAAGCATAGGTTTACAACCAATTCAAAGGAATAAAATTATAAGTTAAATAATAAGAAAAAAAATTGATAAAAAGTCAGGTAGAAAACAACCACGTGTTAATAATGATGATACTGAAGTGGAGCCGGCCCAAGATTCTTTAAATTTAAAGAAAATTTAATTAAAACACCTTCAACTGTTGGAAGCATTAAATTTTCTCCTAAAAAGTTAACATAAATTTCAACTCAGAAGTCTAAAAGAAAAATAGATTTTAGTGCTACAAGAGAAGAAAATGAAATTATAACTATTTATTATAAAACACGCAGTGCTACCTCCCAGTTGGTTCGAGTGGGGAAACACCATATACATTATGGTAGGCTAAAGGCACTGCACAAAATCCATTTCATGTAAAACCCAGATAGTAATTTAATTATACGATGCCAATCAATTTTACCTGTGTACACACTTTAATTAGGAGAAATCTGTTAAGTTTGATGAGTTTTTGCTCGACAAGGATCGCTTCCGGTCAACTTTTACATACTCTGCCATTGATCAAAATTTAAAAGTTATATATAGTTTTGTAGGTAATGCTAAGGCAAACACGAGGCTCTATTGAAATTTTCACCGGGTTATAAGGTCTTTGAGAAATTATAGTGCAAAGATGAAAATTCGAACTTGTGCTTTTCCGACCAGACATGCTTCCGGCAAACTTTTCTATACTTTCCTATCAGATTTTTTTTAAAAACTATACATCATTTTAAAGCTACATGAATGACCTTGATCAAACACTAACATTTTTGTACCGGGCTGAAGCAATTTGGAGAAATTTTGGTTCCAATGTTTAATTTGATGTAGTGACACTCGCACAACTTTCACTTTTCAACTTTTATAATATTTATTTGCATTAAACTATATATTTTCATAAAGATCATTCAAATACCTTCCAGAGGCATTTTTGATTTTAATTCTAAGTCAACCCGTTAAAAAGTAATGAACAAAAATATATGTGTTTTTATACTTCCGGCGTTGTAGACAAACCCCTGCTTGACGATCTAGATAATGAACTTCCGTTAATATCAAAATTAAGATTTTCTATTCCTGATACGTTGTTTAAAAAGAACGAGTCATTTAGAGCTGGTAACCGATCTATACAGTTTACACAAAAATATCTGTCATCGCTTGTATAAAGTTGTTCGTACTGATGGCACTGTATGGCTTTTTGATTATTCTTGACTGGTTTACTGCAGATGATACACGGACATTTGACTGGCACAGGGTTCAGTTGTACATCTCCACTTAGTAGAATGAACAGGATAGCAAAGTAATCCTGTTTGTTTCTAACTTTACTTGTAATGTTATTGTTGACTTGATCTGGCGGCCATGATGACTGATGTTTACCCGGGGTATGTTGGTATTATAAAGTGTATCTAATGCATTGTTCTTACTGTCAGCGCTTGTTGATCTTGTGCATACATACAATCCTAGATTTTCTGGTTGTACAGCCCTCGCGATAGTTTCTGGAACTTCATGTGCATGGTGTTAAACGTGTGAGAATTCCAAATATGAGGAGCGCAAAATATATTCCGTTCACTCCCGGCGCCATCAAATTAAAAATACATACATCTCTGCTAATCAAATGAACCATTCCATCCCATATAAAATTCCAAATAAGTCTATTTATTTCTTTTAAATGTATACCACGCATGTCAATCTCATACCCTTTTTGGGAAATTACCAGATTTTTAACAATAAAAGTTAACGATAACAGTTTTCAGATTCATATGTAATAAAAATTGTGCTGGGATGCCAACACAGAAGTCACCCAAAATCCCCATGGATTGTATCTCATTCAACTCAGCAAATTAAAATCTACGTATACATCAGAGTTCGTTGAAATAGGACAATGTTGAAAATTTGACGCGTTTTTTGGTCGCCATTTTGAAATGCCCCCTAAACAAAAAAATTCGACTGTCGAGTTCCGGACACTACTCCACACCAAATTTTGTTGCTAATCGGAGCACGTTAAATTTCATCAAGATCGGATAACATTGAAAATTTGACGCGTTTTTCCCGCCATTTTGAATAGCGACGTCGGGAGGAATTTAAAAATATCGTTTTACTCAAAATACTAAAATCTAACTTCATACCAATTTTTTGGACAATTTTTGAGAATTTTGATGGGTGTTATACAGTTAGCCGCCATTTTGAAATAAATGGCGGCTATTCTGCTATAATAACTGCATCCCTCAATGTCGTCGCTGAGAAAAGTGTCGAACAAGTTCACAATCTAAAAGATTAGAAAACAGAATAATAATAATAATATAATAATAATAACGGCGCAAAGACAATAAGTCGCCAAAACTTTGTTTTGCGTGATTTAATTATAGTCAGTTACTTTAGTGTGTTGAAGCAATACAAATCCTGCCAATCGCTGAGGTTTAGTACAAAGTATGCACAACAAAGTCTGGATGTAAACGTTATTACGGAGACATTAAACATTACCAACTCGTTAATAACTGGGGTGCACACTTGATTGTTGTATCCGCGAATGTGGATTATATATAAGGTTATTTTCTCAGTTTTAATTTGTGTTTGTTTGTTTATATAGGTATTTAGTGCCATATTTAGCTCTTATATGGTGTCCATTTTTGATTTGAAAAGGAAGTCGGAGTACCCGGTGTATATAGTACTTTTCAGAGTTGACCTTTTTCAGGTGATTGACAATCGGACTGTTAACATTAATTTATCTTAAAGCAAACTTTAAAAAACAACAACCTATAGCCATATCGACCATTGGATACTTTTGATTTTAATCAAGCACATAAAAATTAGTTACACCAGCCAGATTGGAACTCGAAAGGAGAGCAGTAAAATACTGCTTACTGCACTTGCAAATAACCAGAACGATATTTTCACAATGTGGGACATAATTCTTATGAAAGATTTGATTTATGTTCTTCAAATTATAATATGTTTACATTTTTGTTTAGGTTTTGTGTTATATTTTAGGTTGTGTGGAGAAGGCCGACATTATTTTTCTCCTTGATGCGTCCGGAAGTGTTGGAAAGGCCAACTTTGAGAAGATGCTGATCTTCAGCTCTTCAGTGGTATCTAAATTTCAGATTGGTCCTAATCATGTTCAGATTGGTGTTGTAACGTTTGATAGCGAAACATATCCACGTCTTAATCTTAGCCAATATTATGATATAACTTCGATTCAGACAGAAATAAACAAGATTCCATACACTGCTGGGGGGACAGACACAGGTGTCGCTCTTAAATTTGTTCTCGATCATGGTTTTGTGCCCGAGTCTGGAGACCGTTCGGATGCTAAAGACGTACTCATCGTCTTGACAGATGGAATGTCTGTCGATAGCACGAATACTGCAAACCAAGCATATATTTTCAAACAGAGGCATATACAGGTTATAAGTATAGGGATTGGACGGTCTGTAAATCAACAAGAACTAATCGATATAGCGTCGTTTGACAGCAATATGATGACAATAACAGATTTTACGAAGCTTTCGGGAATAGAAGATAAGATCCACGACCTTGCATGCAGCAACTATGGTAAGATTGTTTGATCCTTTAAATGCTACACATTTTCCACCATAGTTATAACAACCAATAGTATTTGATGCCACGTAATGGTAATCCCACACTTTTGTACAGTATAACTGTTATAATTGAGATATATTTTCAGTTTCAGTAACTAAGAAAAGAAATATATTTTAGTGATCGAAAATTGTTACAAAACATATATGTGGTTTGTGTGCTGTTTGAATTGGACTACTTATGCATCAACATACATAATACCCGTTATACGAAGAGACCATACGTTTTGTATGTGCATATATTTTTCATATTTCTATAGAATTGGCAAGATGACTAAATTATGTAGGCTAAGCTTAATGAATTTAAAAAGAAATCACAATATAATTAAAGACAAAGAATAAAATACTGCATAATATGCGATGGTTTATTAAAAAAAAACATGATAATATTTATTATAAATACTTCACATTACTTATTTAATTTGCAAATTCTGTAATGATATGACCAGCTTTGCCGTTGTATTCAACATAAAAAACAGTTGTCTTATGTTGCAGTGATTACCACCCCAGCCCTGCAATGGTTTGTTGGATAGAAATCAGATATTCTATTCGGGTCAAAGAATATCATAACAGAAGATAACAAATAAATCATGAAAATCTTAATTAGTTCACTATATGTATGATATATACCTTTTTTGAGCAGTTACAAAAATAATTATGTCTTATATAGCGGATATTTAAAAAAAGTATTAGTTAGAAAATGCAAATATTTAAACAATATTTAATTTAGTTTTGTTTTTTAAATATAACATACACAACTATTGGTAAATGCATTATCACCCCGCATTTACTCTTTTTAATTCAATGTTAAACAAAAACTGTATAACTATTTTCCTTTAAAGCTTTTTTCTTAAATTAAAACAAGTAATTTTACTATAAGTTTAACATTAAATTTACTTACCAATTTTGCTCGAAAGGACTATTATGTTGCATATTTATACGATGTTGCTAACGAAATCGTTGCTATAAATAAAACATATAGTAGAATAATAATATAGTTTTTAGTTACAAACACCGCCACGGAAATTATGCTGCAATGGAGTATCCTTTGTGCTTTCGTTCTGATTATTATTATTCATGTAGTTTCGATTTCTCATTACGATCATCTAAGACAAGTATTGGCGACAGAGACTATTCTGAATAAACCTGCTTTCTGTTACACATACTATTCGGAATCAACCAGGTGAGACTTTTGTGTTGGGGACACACAGACTGTTCGGAATCAACCCACTTTTTGTGTTGGAGATACAGACTATTCAGAATCAACTCGGGGAGAATTTTGTGTTGGATACACAGACTATTTGGAATAAACCCGGGAAGAATTTTGTGTTGGAGACACAGACTATTCGGAATAAACGCGGTGAAACTTTTGTGTTGGAGACACAGACTATTCGGAATAAACGCGGTGAGACTTTTGTGTTGAAGATTCAGACAATTCGGAATCAACCCAGTGAGACTTTTTTGCTGGAGACACAGACAATTTGGAATCAACCCAGAGAGAAATTTGTGTTGGAGACACGGACTATTCGGAATTAATCAAGTATCGAAAGCTAAAAACCTTGTGAATGCGCTATTTCCAAAAACACAAAATTTAGTAGCGAAAACTCTACGAGAAAATAATGTTTTGTCAACATTTATTAGGAAAAACTTAGAACACCTGTTTATTGCGTTAATTTTTAGATAATTTGTAGACTAATTGGGTCTATAATATTCATCATTTTCGTTACCTACACAATGCTTAAAAATCTTTTAGCGTATTTAATAAAAGTTTTTTATTCTCGTTTACTGTTAATCCATAACCACCTATACATTCTTTGTGTACCTTTGGTAGCAAATCTTATAACGGCTTTTACTCTTTCACCGTAATAGACAGAGTACAGGTGGACAACTTAAGGGACATTTTATATTAATTTGGGAAAAATTTTTAATAAACGAGTTCAATATATTTCTCTTTTTATTATTTGTAAACATGCAATTTAAGAATTTCGGGTCCTTACATTACTTTACAGAATCATCTATCAGACTGGAAACGTAAATTATTCAGACAAACCTAGAATGTAAATGGCATAGTGAGACATCAAATATTGGTAGAACCAACATGAAAAAAAAACTCAGTCATAGTCGCCATTGGTCAGAACTCACAAACGTTAGTTGTAGAGCTTGTTTCTAAATTAATTTCAGTTTGCTTCCGTTATTTCGACAATGAACTCTAGATTACGGATTACATATTTAAAATATCATATCTGCGTTCGCATATTAAAGACAGCTAATATAATATCTATGATTTGATCTCTATATTTCTTGGTTATAAGTATATGATGCGGTCTGTGTTCATAGCTTAGAAATGCTACTATAGAAAAGGGTACATGCATCTGTTAACATGTACCATGAAGCCATGAAGACAATGTGTTTTTTTTTATAGGAAATGAAACTCTCGAAACAATCAGAAGAAATCTTTACCTGTTGTATGAAATAAGAATTTGGTTTATTCAAGATTCACATGTTGTAAGAACATAGCTTTCTAGCTAGCTTGAATATAGCTAACATGTAAAGAAAGATTCAATTCCAGAAGCTATTACTTCTTCATAATGATGAAACAAAATATATACGATTGGCTGAGTGTTTGCTTAACGTTCATCGAGCAATATTTCAGCTATATTCAGGACAAAGAGAACTAGTTATTAAAAATCGAAGACGAAATTAATGATCTATCTAACGCAAACTTGTAGCTGCCGCGGCTAAAAGGAGACTGCTTCTTTTCAAAATCTAGAAACTGGTTTTTATCGTGCAAGGAGTGTGGCACTCTCCAAACACGTCACCCACTACAGTCCGCTTTCAGTATTATGACCTAAAAAGATGGCCTTCTTTATCCAATGGAATGGTCCGAGTTAATAAAAATAGAAGTAAACGCTGTAATAATGGCCATTCATGGATTAGGAAAACACGCATAAGCAAGGTCAGAAGTGACTTAATTTCTCGTTTTATCTTTTATTTACAGCGGTGTTTATGTCAGTTCCTATATAATATTGGTCAAGTCTAAGATAAGACATCGTCATTTATGAACTTTACAATGGCCAGTATACTGTTCCTTGTATATTTGTTCTCAATTTTATACCTGGGACGTACACACGGTAAGCTGACTGCAATTACATAGAACATCTCTAAAATAGCGGATAATTGTTCTATCTATCATAGTCTAAATTACTGCTCATAAAGTTTAGTTATACATATTACATTAGGGAGAATAATTATTTGACGGTGGATTTTTAATTTATGAGTAAAAAGTAAAATATTAAGTCAGTCTAAGCTGCTAAAAAGGTATTAACAATCAATGGCTGCTATAAAAGGTATTAACAATCAATGGCTGCTATAAAAGGTATTAACAATCAATGGCTGCTATAAAACGTATTAACAAACAATGGCTGCTATAAAAGGTATTAACAATCAATGGCTGCTATTAAAGGTATTAACAATCAATGAATTTTATATATTCGGTAGTCTACTTATACTAAAATTCAGTTTAACATACCACAATAAAAACAAATTCTTTAAACTGGTGGCAAGAAATGTATTTATTTTTAGAAAAGAACTGTTATGTGAATAATATAATTTATATAAATGAAATGAAAGGTTGTTTGTTCAGTAAAATTTGCAATTATAGGCCACACCAAAGCGTCAAGTTTTTTGTAGAAAAAGCCGGAATTCTCACTAAAATCCCCGACAGTAGAATGAAAAAATGGGAATCATTACAAATTAAAGTTTAAGCACACCCTGCCGAGATCAAGCTCGAAATCGGAATCCTTATGATAATTGTACGTGACTCTCTACTTTACACAAGCAGCTTCAGTAATGAACGATAGCAACAAAGCGATCATCTTAATTGTTAGCTGGTTATTTATACATGTATGTAACGTTATAAAGATTAAGTGTAGATTGTATAAATTTGGTTCACACTAAATATGTATGTATGTTTGTTTGAATGGTGTTTAACACCACTTTCAGCAATTTTTGAACTATATCTTGGCGTCAAATTTTAATTTAGTAAGGAAGGCCAAGTACCTGGTGAAATATCCGGACTGCCGACAGGAAGACTGTAATGTCTTGTCAATACAGGTCGGAGTCAAGCACAGCCTGACTGCAGTAAGGCTCGAACCCACAATGACAGTGCTGACTGTCACGTGATTCCTAGTAGATTAAATGATATATTGTTAACCTTTTGAAACATCTTATAACATGTTGAGCCAAAACATTATTTAAACTTTCTTGTATAGTTAGCAGATACTGATAACATACGACATATTACGTATGTTAGATAAAGGTGCCAAGTATTATGATGTCTTAATTTTATCAAAATACATTAAAGACAAATGGCATTAAAAAGTACAATACATAAAGTCAATATAAGATGTCAAAAAATTAATTAACGATCGAGAAATGAAGTATACTTGGTAATTTCTGACAAAAAAACCCGTTAAATACTTCACACAATAAGTACAAAAAACGAAATCGACCAACGACTAAAACAGTGAGAGCCAAAATGCCAAGATATCCAAATTAAGATACACATACATCTACACATGTAACAAAAACCAAAGTCACAAACATAGAAAGTGAGTGCAATAAAAAACATAGGTGCACTCAACTGTTATAGACGAATAATCCGTGTTTGACTCTAATTGAAGACCGGTCAAGTTATCAATTGGCATATTCTGTGAAAAGTCAAACCTAGAAAGAGGAAAGACTACCTATGATGCATAAAAAATATCGGATGGTATCTGACAAATGAATTTCTCATAACACTCTTTAGGTATTAGTTACAAAGGAGGCGTAAAACTAATTCAAAACAAACCGGACAGTAAATGATCGTTGATTGGATTTATAAAAGACCAATACGATCGATTTGTATGATTTATAAGGGACATTATGTTGATTTTTTCTTTTGTTTCATTGCTTAAAAAGGGTGCGTGGAAAAGGCTGACATCATTTTCCTCATTGATGCGTCCGGAAGTGTTGGAAAGGCCAACTTTGAGAAGATGCTGAATTTTACCTCTTCAATGGTATCTAAATTTCATATTGGTCCTAATCACGTTCAGATTGGTGTTATTACTTTCGATAGCAAAACATTTCAACGTCTTAATCTTAGCCAATATTATGATATAACTTCGATTCAAACAGAGATACAAAAGATTCCATACACTGGACAACTTACAGATACAGGCGCAGCTCTTAAATTTGTTCTTGATCATGGTTTTGATCCCGCATCTGGAGACCGTTTAGATGCTAAAGATGTTCTCGTCGTCATGACAGATGGAGTATCTGATAATGCCATTAATACTGTAAAACAAGCATATACTTTAAAAGAAAGACATATAAAGGTTATAAGTATAGGGATAGGAAATTCCGTAAATAAACAAGAACTAATAGATATAGCGTCGTTTGAGAGCAATATGTTTATGGTGACAGATTTTACAAAGCTAACTGGAATAGAAGATAAGATCCATGAATTAACATGTAATAATGACGGTAAGATTTTCTTTCCTTAAAAACGACATTCAATTACAATCAATGTAACGACCAATCGGATTGCACTTCAACTTGTAAACACTGCCTCCATGTAGTGTTTGTCCGTTATGAGATGGCCACAGCTATCGTATTAAAAAAATAAGGCTGCGTTGGATTGAAGTGTAAAATAGCAAGAATAAAAGCCGAAAGTCAATCGACAATCAAAGACAGAAAGACAGAAAGATCCAAAATATATAATAACAATATTATAATAGCAAGTTTAATGTATCTGAATAACACAAAAATTTAATGAATATTTCCTTAATCATATTTAATACACATATTTTCAATAGTCTCTAATATATTTGCACAATATTTTACTTATTGTATATTTCATTTCTGTAATTTTGACCAATCTTTTCAATGTATAAATAGGGTTAAAAAATAATAAATAATAAATACTTTTTTCAGTGATTACCACTCCAGCCTTGCAGTGGTTTATTGGATAGGTGTCAGGAAAACACCATTTAGGTTAAGGACTATCAGAACAGAACATCACCAATAAATCATGACAGTCTGAAATTTTTGGTTATTATTGTGTTTGCATTGCTTATATCCTAGCAAGATTGATATTAAACACACTAAAAATACACTTAGGTCGGATTGTTACCTACTTATAGAAACAGATTTGGAAAACTACAAACTAACTCTACGACTAGTGTGATGACTTCTACTTTCTAATTGTCAACTTTCCGTTCATTGATAGCAACATTCCAGCAACTCTGGAGTATGGTGTGTACATTTACGTTATGCTAGATCCTGAGAACAGTATGCCAATTTTCAAGGGGTAACTATTGTTAAGTACTTAAACAATAGTTTATTGTACTTAGGTTAATGTTATTGCTTCAGAAATTTTATGGCGGTCACAATAATTGATCTTAATGGAAAATTCATCACTCAAAAACGATTGCACATTTTTGCTAAGTTTAAGGACAGATAGTCTGTCTTATTCCTGGTTTGTTTTTGTTTTCCCAGAAATGACATTGTTTAACTCGACGGGTGCCTATTTAAAGTTAGGCATTGCTGCTCGTCCGCAGCACCCTAGTGCACCCATGTTTTATTGGGTTCGGGTTACTCACTTTTTGTTTGTGCTATTTTTCTTGATAATTTGCGGTTTTATGATTGTCGCCATCCGGATTGGTTATCTTCACTTGATTAACCTCTTGTTGTTGTGTCGGTTTCGAGGTTTTTTGTTTTATCCTCTACTCTAAATAAGGTAATCCCTTTGGGACGTTAATGGGCAAAATGAAAAAATGCATTGTCCTTAAAGGAAAATTGTTGAGATTACATTTATGCTTGGCAATTATCCTAGGATTTCTGTGTTCCGGACTAACACATTTAACATATCGGCCCGGGCTCCCATTTAAAGATAGTAGATATGATAGCCTGGTTCCAGGAGATAAAAATCCATTAAAATGATATGTGTTCATGTGAAAAATTTATGATGTGATCTCTGTGTTTTCAATTATAACTTTAATGTATGACATGATAAAATGATTTTTATCATCATTATTAAGGTTTTCAAGTTGAGACATATTATATGATGACTGAAATGTCTAAAGCGACTATATTTGATTTTTAGATTCCCATGTCAAACATCTATTTCAAGGCAATACATATATCACGCGGTCTCTGGGTTCTCAATACGTGATATGACATGGACATCTATATGTCATTATGTCTTTGCTCTTCCTGAAAACATCTATGATACAATAAAGTGGATTCATAGTTCATAGTGTAAAAATCGATTTTGGATTTAGTTTTTAAACAGTAATATTGGTCTTTATGTTAAATAAGCTATGAGGAGACATATATGATCAATGATCAGGGTATTGTCAGACATCTATCATCTAATATGCGTTTTTCCAGTGAAGACCATATATCATAATTTCTTGATTGTCGGCAAAGACAACTATTATTTTTAGAAATTCATACCAGGTATCTATTGTACAGTCTCTTGATTGTTATGATAGACATAAATGATGCAATCTCAGAGCCTCCAGTTGAAACCAATTATAGAATCATCGCGTTTCTAGTTAAAACATATATAATAAAATCCCTAGGCTCCCAGCAAACATATTAATCATAAAGAACGAAATCCATGTACGGGAATAAATTATCAGTCTGACACTTAGCTCACGAGCACGACCAGCAATTACACTAATAACAAACAAATAAGCAATTTCTCAAGATGCCAAAACATGATATATTTTCTGGGTTTCCAATTATAATTATTACGAGATCATCTTTGGGATAACTTTTAGGACATCTAAAATTTGATATAAATGACCTCCAAGGGATCATCATTTTAGTATCCTTTGCAATTAAGGACAATATGCACATAATATGTCACGGTATATAGTGGAGATGCTATCACAGTATATGTTATGGTTACTGATGACTATTTAGAATAAATTTACTATAAAAAGCTTTCAGATTCCTTTTGCCAAATTGTCGCGATCAGCAAAACAACATCTTGCAGCTTATTAGTTTATCTGCACAAAAGTTGTTTTATGACAGGGGTAATAAGAAACAACTCCGTAAAGAACAAAGGTTGGGTGTGCCATGTTGAGCTATTGTAAAGAAAAGTCACGTGACTCAAACCCACTTTTTTTTCATATGAAAGTTATAGGTGGAACGCGTAGAGCTCGTTCTATTATTTGTATCAATTCTTATATGATAAAGATCAAGACTGGGACTGGGATAAGACAAGACAGAGGTCGTCTGAGATTTTCTTTGATAGAGGTCAAGTACGAGATTAGACAGTTTTATAATTGAACTTTTTTATGAGCGTTTTGTAGCTCGCATCATAGCGATCGTCCACTTGGATACTATAAACGGTTAAGTGTCTGTAATTACTTAGGTCTTTATCTCATATAATAAATAAAAACGCCCTAGTCTAATTTACTGTTCAAAAAATTCAGACAAAACGTTAGGAGAATACCTACTTATTGAAGAGTTGATTTTTAATTTATGAGTTAGCAAAATAAAAAGCAAAACATCAAAGTCAGTCTTAGCAGCCATAAAATGTATTAAAAATAAATTGAGTACATTCGTGTGTTTGCCTGCACCGAAATATTCAGATAAACATAGCACATAAACATGTTATAAATTGGTGGCATGACATGTTTATAACGTAGATTATTTTTGTTGCCATTATGTTTTCGCTACTGTTACCTATGTATGTAAATGAAGTAATTCATGTGAAAGCTTTAGATAAATATGATCAAAGGTTGTTTTGTTTTTGATTAAATTCACAATTATCAGCCTCTCCAAGTATTAAGTATCATAACAAACATAACAAACATAACAATTAAACAGTCAAAATATCCATCGATTACAAATTTTAATAGAAGCACAAAGTTCAGCACAAGGCACTAGTCATTACTAAAGTCAATAGTCCAAAATCAAGGATTGTAGATGTTCTATCTTAAAGGTTCCGTCGATAAACCATGACTTCGCCTTTCGAAGAAGTTCCAGTTGTCTGTTTGTTGTGAAGATTAGGTGACGATGATTGCTGACACGCACATCTGCTCGAAAGAAAGGCTCTGGAATGTGTTTTCGTATACATTTTTCGTCAATTTCGAACGCCATGTATGTAGGGTCATCTGATCGTAAACATTATCTCTGTCTGTTCAGGTTTCTGGTCATGTTGTCATCGGCAGGTCTGCTGTATTCTGGTTCTGCTAGTATACGGAATCAAATATGCCACCACTCTGTACTGCTGAACGAATCTGCAAAACATAATGGAAAGAATTATAAGCAAGTTGATAAATTTAAGTGTAACAGTAACTGTTCTTCTTAGCATTCTTTAATATATTTAACTATACTTCACTTCAAGTTATCATATCGTTATTATAATTTATTTCTAAATTTTACTTATTATATAGACAGTATAAAATAAATACTTCCTTCGCGATTTTAACTGCTGTCAAGATTCCTGGTTTGGAAGCGTGTTAATGAGTTTTCTGGGTGGAATAGCTATCACCTCGCTGTATTACAACGACTGGACAGGTCAGCTTTTTACACGGCGGCGCCATTCTGTTAAGTTTACGTGCTGTCTCTTCATGGTGAATGTGTAACCAAGATTGGATATCAATTTTCTCTTGCGTCTTTTGGTACTGGACTCTACCATGGTAAATGTCTCTGCAGCTTTCAATGTAAATACATGTACTTGTTTTATTGGGTCATCTTCGATTGAGTTTTCCATGGTTTCTTCTGTCACAGCAAATGCCTGTCTGCTGATGTCGATGGACGATGTGGCTTCCTCATTTGTGTTGTAAGGGATGGTGAGTTCGGAGTTGATGATCTGGTCAATGGATAGTCTTGTACTCTCTGCGATTGGTTGGTGGATTGCCGAGCTACATCTGCTGTACATAAACTGGACTCTCGGGTTAACAGCTTTCTTTTCTTTGTAGTTTTTTGTGTGTCATATAGGAACAAGTTCTGTGAAACAACTTGTCAAGCAATGACATATGACGGATTCTTGGCGATGCCGTATTGGCAAAGAACAACCTTACAATCAACAGAAATGTTTAAAACTGATACACATTGGTATTCATCCGGCTTTAAAGCTACGTTCGGGCTTGTTGGCTTTGTAAAAGATGTAAAAGAGCCTGTGAACACTTGTCCTCTGTAACTATCCTTTGATGTTTAATTGATTTAAATGATATCCCTCAAACAACACTTAATAGTCCGAATAGACTTGACATACGTTGAGTGTCCTGATATACGGTCCAAGATGTCCTGACATACGGTCCGAAATGTCTGGTACGCGTTTGTATCGGGCAGAAAGCCGACGTACTCAAAGAATCTGACTGAAAAAGGGAATCATCTTAAATTAAGGTTGAAGTCGGGCATACCATGCCAGACTTCAGGTTTGAACTCTTAACCAAAACTACTAACTAGTCTAATCAATAGGCCTTTAAAGCTCATGTAGTGAACTATAGGACCTAAACAGTCAAATTGATAAGTAGCTCGCCGTGCGATATTGTTACAAAAAATTAATGACCCTCAAGACGTATAACTTAATTTTAAGAAATATCTTGATTAGATTATTAGTATACTTTCTTAGACGTTATCCGTGTAAGCAAGAACATTATATAAACTTTCTTGTACACTGTATATGATATTCAATACATTTTTGTGACAAGATTGACTTTCACATGTTTGAAACAACTTTTAAAAAATATTGACAATTGATAACCATTTCACCCTTTATTATATATACATGTACATACAAAAATGAATATGAGCCGTACTTTTTGAACTTCTACCCATCACGAGTTGTATTAAAAATATGAAACCACGACCTTTACTTATTTGTTAATACTATGATTCATGTTTGAAAAGGTTGCGAGGAGAAAGCCGACATAATTTTTCTTACGGATACATCTGAAAATGTACGAAAATTCAAAAAGGAACTTCATTGGTACCTAAATTTCACATGGAACCAAATAACGTTCTTGTGACTTTTGATAGCGAAGCGTATCCGCGTGTTAATCTTAGCCAATATAATGATATAAATTCAAGAGATATTATCCAAATTCCATACATTAGAAGAAGAGGAACAACTACAGGTACAGCTCTTTAATTTGTTCTCGCTATTGGGTTTTGTCCGCTTCTGGAGATCTTACGGATGCTAAAAATGTGTTCGTTGTCATTACAGATTTCTTTTCATGCTACGAATACTTTAAAACAGGCATATATTTCAAAGACAGGCACATACAGGTTATACGTATAGGGATCGGACAGTATGTAAATAAACAACAACTAATCTATATAGCGTCGTTTGAAAGCAATATGTTTATGGTGACAGATTCTGGCAAAGAGGATAAGATCCATTAATTGGCATGAAATAATGATTATAAGATTATTTTCTTAAGGTCCAATCGGATTTGACTCTAATTGCGTAACACTACATTAATATGTTGTTTAACCGCCATGACTCTGACACGGATATGTTACAACATTATAATCCAAACCATGTAACTAGGTTGCATATATGATCTAAAATCTACGGAACAAATAATATCAAGTGTTATAAATCTGAAGGAAATCAAAAATGTAACATTAATCTTATTTCATAAACAGATAATCATAAGCAATAGCGTTACAGCAAATGTCAAAAGGTCAGAAAATGTAGTTCAGTGATCTTATATTTAACGATAAACTTATCTAAAATTCGTACCAAATATCTAGCCGTTTTTCTGTTTGTACTGTAAAAACTTATTTTTTTTAAAGCAGACTAATTATCCTTTAATAGATCATTAGACCAATTATATCAAGAAATGAGCACTTTTTATGTTGTAAAAATAAAATTGTTCGTCATATTTTTAGAACTGTTATGCAAATATTAAGTTATTTGGCATCAGCTTGTACGATAAAATTGTCAGTGTTTGAGGTAAGAATTATGAGATTGTTTGATGAATTATACTACTTGATTTATATTTCATTTCAGTTTGTGAGATCAGCCCTGTCGTTTCTCACAGAAAAATTGACAACTACTCTTTTCTTGTTTTACAGTGATTACCACACTAGCCCTGCAGTGATTTGTTGTATGGAGAGACTATTACTTACGCTACAGAATATAAAAAAGCACATTACTAATACAGCACGAGTCTGAAATTGATTTCGGTTTGGCTTACCATTCCATTTCTCTAATACCGTAACAGACACTCAAAAAGAAAATTTCTGTTGACTTTAAATCTTCAGAAATGTACTTCAGGATGTCATCTCAAGGTGCTCAGAAAAACACATCTATGCTAGAATTATATTAGAACAATATTTTCTCAGTGTTTTCAGTTAAAACAATAATAATATGATCTTTGATTTCTCATTCATAACATTAAATGAAGGAAGTTACAAAATACCGAACTTCAACGAAACTATCAAAAAAGACAATCCACAAATCAAGGTCCAAGAAAGGTTTAGAACGAAAAATATAGAAATTACACAGCAATGGTTATGACTTGCTACATGCATTAAAATAAATAATGGGTTAAAGAAGGTTTGTAGCCTGCCATGGAGATAGACTTGGTCCTGCTATCCAATCCAATTCATGTCTTTAATGAATAAAGTACAATGTATGTTTAAATCAAATATTCAAAACCTCCCTCTTCTATTCTTGTTTTGTTGACGAAAATGATTGGATATTATATACCACTAGGAAGTAATAGGTGTATCCAATAATCATCGGAGCACAATCACTTGTACTGAGTTCAAACATTGGAAAAACTTATTTGCAATCAAATTTTCAAACAAGAATATTTCTCAATATCGAAATGGTATCTATAAGGAAGTTATTTAAGGCACGGAAGGGTAGGTTTTTTGTAACCTTGGTTTAAAAGTTTATTTTGAAGAAACTGAAGCTCTGATCAAATGTTTTTTTCTATTTAGCAAACACAACACACTTTGTGTCATATGGACAAATAACATTAGAAAGTTAAATAATAAATTAAAATGAATTTGATAAGGCAAAAAAATGTTTTACTGCGTATGCTTAACGTCCCGTTCAATTCATAAATCGCCCTTATAGGCGATACTAGTTTCTGATTAGCTGAAACGTAAAACCTGAAACTAAAAGCCTTTAAATGTAAAACGAACCATAGCTCCAGAACAGTATTGAAAGGTCGGTTTGAGACTAATAATAAAATGTCTGATTTTAAATTAATTATGAAGTCACCTAAAAAGAGATCTTTTATTAAAATAATATCCATATTTTTATATAACTGTTTTTTATATGTTTAGGCAGGTGATGTCTACCCTAAAAATTATCATAAATATACACGGTATTTATCACGATAGTGTGATTCAGGCAAAGTAATAAGCACTCTGCGCATGACAAACGATATTTAATGTCTTACATCTAAAAAGTAATTTTTATCAAGAGTGAATTAAGCATTAAGATCTATTCACATTTTTTTAAAAAGGTAATGGAATGATAAAAATGGTTACAATCTTAATTTAAACATTTTCATGTGCTACATAATTTTGGAAGTGATATAAACATAGCCTGATATTTAGAACTCCTCACTTAAAAGCAAACTTTCCTCTGCATCCCGAAATTACTTGTAAGTATGACGAGATCTTTAAGAACACAAAAATATTTCCTTTAAATGTAAGTCATTTTTTGCTAACACTACATTACGCTTTTGTATTTATGAAATCGTTACAACGCTAACACGCCATCACACAATTTGAAAATGAAACATATGATAAAGTGCTAAAGTTCTATATTTACATGAAACTATCCATAAACTATATAACTAGACATTATGCAAAAAAATCAAGTTTTTAGAATTGTATTTCGGATTGTATGCTGCGAATGACCTAAGCATGCTAAGGCTGATTCAAAATTACTACTCATATTTTTAAAATGTCATATACACAAAACATAGATGTGAAAATAGTACAAATTTACAAATGTCTTTACCAAAAAATATATAATAATTAGTAAATCTAAGTGTTTCATATCTTTTAAAAAGACATCATATAATCAACACTAAATTGTTAGCTTCAGACCAGATTAAATCTACAAGAAAACTTAATATCCTCCAGTAATATGAACAGTTTTGTGTGAAAATCGTACCATATCTAAGATAAATATTAGAAAGCTCGTTGCATCAATATTTATAATTTTTGTCTCAATTCTTTTTAACTGTTCGTATCGATAGCTTTAGTTGTATGCAGTTCTATATTCAAGCATTATTCGTGTGAACTTGAGTAGTTTGACGCTTGAATCAAGGAGTTGACTATTTACTCACTAAAACTGTTTAAAAAGAACTGTGCTTCTCTTAAACATCAACAAAATAAGGGCTACTACGTACTAATTTCTTTAAATAAAAAGGGGGTAACTGGTTTTAACAATGTGATTAAACAGATAGAAAAAAATCAACCTATTGCAATCACATGACCACAGAAATAATCAACATGCAGTTTACAAAAGTAAAACATAACGAAGCGAGAAATTAAAACTTTTCAAATCTATTTTAATACAATAAAGTTTCTTAATATGCATACACCCTGGAACACGTAGATCAAAATACGGATAAGGCGGTCCATAATAAAAGAAATAGCGTGACTTGACGAAATCAGTTCTAGTTATTTGTATATTGTTCAAATAAACAATTATACAAATTCATACAGCATGCAGAACAATCATTTCAAATAAAGTCCCAGTAACTTTACAGCGTAGATAGAACCTTAACCGTAATATGGAGCTGATTGAAGTTTCTTTTCACCATTGGCAGTGTTAGAAGTGCTTTTTCAAGGTCAACCATATGATCTTGACTGCAAAAACCAACAAACTGAAAGACATATTGTTAGAAATAGGTAATGAGAAGTTTAAAATTCCATATAGTTTATTAGCCTTTAGAATCGAATACACTGTTTTATAATATGATAGATAGATTTTTATCTTGTAAGATTTTCCATGTTGTGAATGTAGGTAATAACAAAATACCGAACACCAATGAAACTGTCAAAACAGACAATCTACAAATCAAAGTCCGAGAAACTGGCAGCTCCAGAACCAACAACAAAACATATAGTAACTACAGCAATGGTCCTGACTTAGTACAAGCATTTCAAAAAGAAATAGTTAAACCAGGTTTTATGGCATGCCAAACCTCCGACTTCCAATTACTGTAGTATTTGAGTTGGTTAAATAACAATTAATTAATTATATTGATGGTAAAAGTATGTAGAATGTAGAAACAGATATTTTGAACTAGATTTAAGAGATACAAATAAGGTCAATACCACTATGAGTGTCTCATCATCAAGTTATTATCCTACATACTTAAGTATGAAAACGTAGACGGTGAAATCTTCTTCGTTAGTGGCCATTTTTTAACACGAAAACAAATTATGGTTAATAGAAATGAGTGTACGCCCCACCAAAGATCAAATAAATATAATAATTTGATTTACTTTTAATGAACTTTTAAAATGGATAGCCATATTTTCCTATACATTGTTGCTATTGTGACTCTACAGAATGTTTGTATGATAAGATATGCGTTTTATGCCTTATATGGTAACATTGTAAGGTTATGTTTTCAGTCGGTTATTATAAATAACAATGCTACATTAACATAGTAAAAGGTATGGAGTTAACAATTTGCATTAAGATACATGTATCTTTGAATATATAAAAGACAATCATATCGGATACTATGTCGTTATGAATAATGAAGAAACTTTACCGATGTAATTTTATCTGTAAGTAACACGTTGATAGTGGCATGATTTAATAAAAAAACATGTGTAGCCTTTAAACTGAATTTTTTCACTGCTTCAATCAGTCGCATTTTAAAGCAGTGGCAAAGTCTGCTTGTTATTCACTAAGAACATAATTATTGGAGTCGTGTTTTTCACTTCAATTTTTCTTTTGCCATAAATTTATTTGGAAAAAGAAATAAGCAAAGTTTCATTATTTCCTTGATATTATAGAGTACCCTGTTCTGCGAAAGAACTTTAAACAGTTGCCAATCTGATAATCCATTTTCTCTGGAGAGTAGTATTGCTCTAGCTTCTTGCCGCCATAATTCCAAAAATGCATCTAGGGTCATGCCTGCAAAAATTTTTTAATTAAATAATTTTATATAAAACCTGATATTGTCATTATCAAATATAAAAGTACCAACTATTCTCTTTATTGGTGATTTATTGGTCTGAAAAGGATCGCTTTGCAAAAATAATTTTAATTTTTCACCGCAATAATATTTGTAGTGCTTCAATTAATCATTAGTGCGTGACGTCACCTTACATTTGGATATACAACCGTTACCATGAAGAATGTTAACAAATAAACTGAGGCCAAAGACGCCATTTTTGTCTTGTATCCCTTTAATAGAACTTTTTATGAAAAAAACACGTGGTACCTTTTAAATAGTCAAAAAATTTAAATCTTAGATTTGAACCACGTAGTAGTTAAAACAGCTACAATACATACCACGAGTTCTTGAAAATCATTGAACTGTTCTGATAAATTTGAGAATACTTAGCAGCTGCTACTGATAAAAATAAAAATACCGTTGTTGATATTATGATGTAATAAATTTTCAGTGTAAGCCATCAAATATTCAAATGTCATTCACTTTATAAATTTTTGGCTAACATTAACATTAAAAATATCAAATTTGTATTGAATGCTATATTGCGAAAACCATCTGTGATGAATTCCATATCCTAAACAAAATTACAGAGAATGTAAATGGTATTAATTCTGTCTTTTCATCATATTTTAGAGCTGGCTGTTTGTAAATCAAATATTTTTTTTTGGCGTTTTACATCTAAGGTGTCACAAGCAGTGTATAAAACGGAAGATTTTATGTTTTATTCAGCGCACAATAACCGTCTCAAAGATTTAGATTTTATCAAGCCTGCCTTTTAAGTTAAATATTTATGCAAATTGTCAATTCGTTGTAAAATTATTATTAAAAAGTTGTTTTAACCAACATAAGCAAATGCTTGAATATTTGAGTTAGGCCGTTGATTGGCCTAATAACAGTAGAAAATAGGAAAAGATTATTTGTATGTTAGTGCTACATTTTAACCATTACAAAAATTTCAATTGAAGTATATGCAAAAATATCAATTTATGGAATGGTGACTGATGTTAACTGATCACATTGTTGTCAACAGTATAAATTGATCGTATAGCCACATTGACAATATACGAAGGCTTTCGTTCGTTGTTGTCTTATAAAAGAAGAATGTAATTGTATATTCATTAACCCTAATCCGCCCTGAATTACCTGTCTGTCGGATACATACCAGCAGTACTATTTACAGATACATCAAGGCCAAAGAGATACTTTCTTTTCAGTTGTCTTACAGGTGGTTTGGTCAGGCTATTATAAACGCCTAAAATATCCGCCCAGATCTCATATGACAACAAAGGCGTGCATGTCACTTTAAACGGTCCATTGGCTAGCAAGTATGAAGTTGTATCATTAATGATTTTCACATCATCAACTGCAACAACTGAAATATATATTACTTATAAAATCCATATTGTCATTGAAACATAAAAGTTTTCATAAGAAAGTGTCAACTGATAATTGAAAATATGTATTCTAAAAACAGTGACGGCAGTAACACTGGTCTGTCAGTAAACGCGAGCTGAAAAATCATATGTTTTTGTACCTATGATGTTGTTCTTTCATAACGACTTACAAGTTTGTGAAATTATTTATTTCTATCTGTACATTTGAGATTATCGATTAAATTCGCTATCAATACTCCAAAAAATCGCGTCATTAAGTTTGTCACCCCAAATTTAATGCGAAATCACTCTCACTTTAATTAACAGTAATATTGGGTATACATTGGATATATAAAAAAATACATTTATGGAAATAGTCGGATATTTCATTTTGACAATATTACCTCAGAAATAAACTTATAATAGAAATGAGACCGAAAACCGTATTGTTTGTTAACATGTTCACGTCCATAATAAATTACTACTGACTGGGCCATAATAAAGTACTACTGACTGGGCCATAATAAAGTACTACTGACTGGGCTTTAACCGTGGTACTCAAAATTTTTAAACTGCTTCCTTAAAATGTTTACGTTACTGATGGTAATTTCATACATTAAAGGTTAAAGCAATGCCGTTAAAAACAATGTTCTTATTGTACTTTTGCAACTCACTTGCGCTAAATATCATTCGAACCAAATGCGATGTACACTTTTTCTAACCGCTCTAAGGTATGGTAACCCTGCTTTGTGTCAAAATATATTCGACCGATATATAACATATAGTTGATAACAAGTGATTTATGTCAGATACCTAATACCGACTTTTAAGTTTCATTAGTTTATAATTAGTAAGATTCCACAAATAGTTCTTTTTCATTATACGTTAAGTTGATTGACATCAAATTAAGATTTTTGTTCTTATAATGGCTAGGTAATATACCCGCTAATATTCTTGCTTCACCAACAACCTGTAAAATAAAGGATTTTAAAGTCTACCTCATTTTATAGAATGTTAATTTAAGAATAGTAAGCATTATTTCATGTTAAATAACTCGTTTATTATAAGGATTTTATTCACAGAATTGCCAGATAAATATTTCATGTAGTTCAGTTAACAGATATAAAAGTATAAAACGTATCTAAAAAGCCCACTTACTACAGTGCTAAAGTCGTAATCGCGATTTGTGGGGAAACTCGTCAGCCTGTAACAGAATGACCAGAATTATGCATTTTTGAAGTTTGATTAGTATATTGAGACAATATTGTACTAACAATACATAACATGTTTATGTAATGGTCATGTGAAATTAACAATTTGACTATGTTTGAAGCGGAAAATATTCCCAGCAGTGTTCACTTCTATCCTATGGCCTAAGGATCGACACGAACGAAATTATATAGGCTTTATCACAAGAAATGCAATGAACGTCTATAACATTCTGCATAATCTGTTTAATAACATCAGTACAATAATGGAATCTAAACAATCTTCGTTTCATTAGAGACACAAATTATTTCTAAAACACAGATGTCAAGAATCGAACAGAGAACTATACTTTTCAACAAAATGGAAACAAAAATCAATGATATTAATCGTTCCAAAGTACTTGTAAAGATGACAGAAATGTAGCAACTATAGCAATGATCCCGACTTTACAGACATTTTAAAAGAAACGAAAATTTATTTGAGGTTTTGTGGCATACCAAAACATCCACTTCCATTGCTGTAGTATTTGAGTTGGTAAGGTGATGTAAGAGTTTGGGTATCGTACACTACTTGTCCGTAGTAGGTGTATGTAATGAAAGGCAGTACTGGCTTGCCTAGTAAATATGCTCTTTACGTACATCCCTATTGCTAGAAGAGATTTTAAATCAGGTCATTTTATTTTTAAACCAATGTTTAAAAGTAGTTGCTTAACTGTTTCAAATATATAAACCTTTAAACAATACTACTGCAGGAGAAAACATTGCGGAAATATTACAAAAGAAGGTACACCGAATTGAATATCAGATTTCATTACTTATGTCCGTTGGTGCAACCTCCAAGGATGATGTTAATGAAATATCCATTCAGAAAGATGCAGGTAGAACACTGATTTTGTTAAGGATTGTTATATTGCTGATACTTTTGTTTTAAAAAATGCTATTATTGAATACTATCCGGAAATAATTCTTGAGGCGGCAATAGTTTTTGGACATTTTTCTTATTTTTTCCGTTGCGGGTTTGGGGGTTGTTTCTGGCAAGCGATGTTGTCCGAGATAAAGAATTGTTATTGTTCGTATGATTCAAATGTTATATTTTTCATTAATAAACTCTGGTATCCTTCACTTTACTGGATTATTGCGTAATAGAAAAAAGTTTGTGTCTTAGAAAACTAAAATGGGTATAGAGTATTTTGTACTTGTTATTTTCATCTAAAAGTTAAGAAAGACTTTTCATTATTATAATAATGGCGACAATGATCATTTTAAAATTGTGAAAATATATTTTTATTTGCCTTTTTTTTTTTGTTAGCATATGATTGTTTAATCATCGTCATTTCTGGAATCCACAAATTTACATATTTCTACATATAGCTCATGTGCTACTATTTAATTGTAACTCATTTATTTTGAAATTCTTCATTAACAAACATACCCTAAATTTAAAGATTGCCTTGTCACCAAGAATACAACTGGTTGTTTGAATAAGTGAATCTGTACCAATGTCTTTGGAGCTGAGTATGTCTATAGTTAAGTAAAACAACTCTGACATTTTTGCTGTAAAGGAAGTATCTTATGATAAAAACTTAAATCAACATTAAAGAAAAACAGATTATCATAAACGAAATAAAAAACAGAAAAAGACAACAACAAGCCAAAAAAAGAGAAAAAAGAAAACAAAAGTCAAAGATGAGCAAGAAGTATATCTAAGCAATAAATATCATGAAGATTATGCCGATTCCAATCATTTTGAATGGTGGCTTAACATTCAGCGAGCAGTATTTAACCATTTTCAGGATTTAACAAGAAAATAGTGAATAATGAAATAATTTGACAGATAAAATAGCACCATAATTAAGAAGGGGTATCGGTTGCCTAGCCGTTAAGGTAGTTAATCATCTAGTATTGATCACGTGTTTGTTTGTAAAGCTCACTGATGGCAGGGTGCTCAACTCCAACTATCTTTGTACGCTTAAACAATATGTCTATCAATATGAGTCGAATGGCAACGTATGATACGTTCTTGTCAATCTTTTTCTTGTCACCGACCTTTGACATCAATTTCACTGTACAGTAGCTATTTTAAGTAATAAAATTAAGATTAGGACAGGTCCTAAATAACAATTTATGAGAGGATCACAATACTTGAAAGATGGTTCGGATGTGGCAGTCTCTCAGTAAACATGCATGGCTTGATGACACAAATTTGTATTTAGGTTGCTAATGAATATTATACTTCATTCAAAAAAGCTGTCTTTTTATTGGACAGTAACCATGTGTTTATTTCTACTGATTCCTACTTTAGCCCTGCCCATTATACCAACGGGTGTTAATTCCTCGTGCTTTCCACTCAACGGGCGATATAAAAAAATTTAACACCTGCTCCAACCGGAGATTGATGAACCGGATAATTATCACCCGCTCCAGTCAAAGTTTACGAGTGATATAAAAAAATATCACCCGCTAAGAACGAAAATTGCCAACCTGGAAAATGATCAGCCACATGAAAAATTAGCTGGAAAAACAAATAGCAGACAAACAAGCATTTTTCATTGAAAATATAATTCAGTACAATATCTATTTGGTAGTTTTTCATGTGATAATCTACACTAAAACCCTCGTTCAAGACAGCATGATTACAATACATGGTGGTCCAGTAGGAATACATTATATTGACATAAATTGTATCGTCTAATTGCTACGTTAACATTTTTTGATTTGGCAAGTTCATCATTAACCATGCATTTGAGAAATGACATTTTTGGTATATAGATGGCTAATAAACTTAACTTGCAGACATTTTCATGTCAGTTTAACTCTTAATGAAAATTTTACTTGTGAATAATTTTGTATCCATTGAAATGGGAACTGTGCATCCGTCAAATTATATTTGATTGATTATTAATGCGATGAGAGATGCAGGAATGTCCCATTGACAAATAGTTTGTCGTGTTGGCAATTAGCCGAAGTGTAAGTAAACATCAAACGACAAATTATGTGAAGGAACAGATAGTAAAGATAGGCTCCTGCATTGACTGACTTGTCAAGCGATAATTTCTTAAAAGCACCGTGTGAAAGTGACCTTCTTGCCTAACCATGTGCTTTCATTATGAACACTACAGATTCGACTCAAGCTATATGTTATCGATGAAGACAACCATTGAAACGTCCATTTTGCTCACACCGAGACATAAAGCAGCACGTTGAATAGTGCAAAGCATGTCGTCAATGGAATTCAACCTCTTAGAGAAATGGTTATCGAGTGAGGGGAAAATCGAACACTTTTTACGCCTAGCGCGACATTTTAATGGTGGCTTAGTAACGATTAAGGAATATGCAATATCTGTAGGCTGGACGTCATAACTGTTGAAGGGAATTTGAATGCGCATGGGTGCCAGCTTGACATGTAAAGGGTGTAATATCTATTTTGACAATCATTCACTACGAACCAATGTTAATAGACGACAAATCAACACTTTATCGTTCACTTATTGTAACGGCTTGTTGATTTGATTTAAACATATTTTATTTGTTAATAACAAAATGGATTGGACACAAGTAAATACATACTTATAAAGTCCTTTCCGCATTACAAGTATATACATATACTAGAACAAAGTAGATACAAGAACGTGTACACAATTTCAAATGAACAAACATGGAAAATAATTACAAAGGAATCAAAATCAAAGTCAAAAAAAAAATTAAAATCAAAGACAAAGTCAATAATGGCTGAAGATGTTTCCGTTTGACTCTTGTCACTACGTCAAACAATTAAAAATCTTTTGGATCTCTTAACATATTCAAACACTTCTCTAAAAGTACTTATATTCTGTTCATAAGAAAGTTCTAGATTGCCACAAGTAAGCATGCGTAAATCAATGTTGGTTCCATTTGGCAGCCATCTAAGACTACCAATAAGGTCTAATCTATGGTTGTTATATATAGGACATTCAAAGAAAAAGTGGTTTGCATCTTCAATACGAGAACCGCATAAACACGATGGATTTGAAATAAGGTTTGATCTAAATAAATCGTAATTAAGAAAGGATGCTGAGCATCGTATTTGTGTTAATATTATGTTTAGTTTTCGGGGACCATATGCATAGTGTCTTGGGACTTCCCGCAAAACAGTATCTTTCCTTAAAGTATTTTTGAAGGCCGAAATAGAGTTAACATTTCTTATATTTGGATCAATTCTATTCCATTGCCTAATCGTATCGGGAATAAATGATTGATTAGTGAGGGAAAGTCTACAGTATGGTAATATTATGTCATCACCATTTCTCAATGGATAAGGACTTAAACTTTGAACTTTAGGAGGAATTAGTCTACTTATGTATTGAGGGGCATCGTGGTTTTGTATTGTATAAAACATTTGTAACCTTCTTCTCTTTCTTCTTTCCGCCAAAGATTCCCAACCAATTTCGGTATACAATGTTTCTAATTTGGTAAATATAGGCAGTCCTGTTACAATTCTAGCTGCTTCTGACTGGAGTCGTTCCAGTTTAGAAGCATTGCTAACACCACAATTATCCCAGATCTCAGATGCGTATTCAAATAACGGTCTTATATAAGTAAGGAAGAGTTTTTCTAAATTGTTTCGACTCAGTTGATATTTAAGTTTTCTTAGAACATTCAAATGTTTCTTAACATTTGTTATAATGTTATCAATATGCGTATTCCATTTAGCATCATTACTAAATGTAACCCCTAAGTGTTTATGACATTTGACAATCGGAATTGTGACGCCATTTAGTGAAAAAGTAATGTAAGGGATTTCAGCACTTGAAAAAAACAAGATTTCGGTTTTATCAGGATTAAATGACATGCGCCAACATTTTGACCATTCATCCAACTCCCTCAAATCTCGATCAATTACAGTTTTTATTTGTTCTTGATCTTGATCTGAGTAGTTAAACGAAGTGTCGTCAGCAAATAACCTGCATAATGAGGTTAATTTTTCAGCAATATCATTAATATAAATGATAAATAGCAAGGGCCCTAATACAGATCCTTGTGGTACACCCGCAGATATACCACATAAGGAGGACGATGCAGTATTAATGACAACTTTTTGTTTCCTTGATTCAAGATAGCTTTTGAACCAACGTAGCAAATTGTTTCTAATACCATAGGCGTGTAATTTAACTAATAGCCCATCATGCCATACTGTATCGAATGCCTTTGAAAAATCGCAAAATACAAAGCAGTTAATTTCTCTCGATTCCATAGAATTCAGTATACAGTTGTACATTTCAAGTAACTGATGAACAGTAGAATATTTTGGTAAAAACCCTGATTGGTATTCATATATCAAGGTATTTGAGACTAGATGATTATAAACATGTTTATGTATGATTCTTTCCATGACCTTACCAACACAGCTAATAAGGGATATCGGTCTATAATTTGAGGGTAACGAATGGTCTCCTTTTTTAAAAATTGGTATTACATTCGCAAGTTTCCAATTGGAAGGAAACTTGCACTGCTGTAGAGATCTATTAAACAATATTTGCAAAGGAATTGCTATTTTTTCTGGACAAATTTTCAACATTTTGTGACTAATTATATCTGGACCCGAAGCTTTATTTGGCTTCAATGTGTTTATAATATCAATTATTTCACTCGTATTTATGGAGATTATCTCAATACAATTATCGGTTCTATTATCAAAGTTAGGAATAACCGCATTTATGTCATTTAGCCGAGAAATCGCCGAAAAATATTCATTTAAGATCATACATTTACTGGTGTCATCAAATACAAAAACATTACTGGTAGGATCACAGGTTACGTTTCGGAGCGGTGGAATATTCGAAGACCCTTTGTTCGACTTTATCAACATTTTCATTATTTTCCAGTATGTTTTAGGAGTATTCGCATTTTCAAGAATAATATTATCCAAATTTTGTTCGAATTTTTCTTTTGCAATTTTCTTCAGATTATTGACCTTGTTTCTCTGCTGCTTATACCTAGCAATGTCCCTATCGTTTTTAAATTTTAAAGCTGTTTTTCTAAAACGATCCCGTTTCCGCATTTCTCTTCTTAATTCGGTTGTAAACCAAGGTTTATCGCGTTTGCGGACCGTAACAAATTTGGTTGGTATGCAATCTCTCGCAATTTTCAAAATATGCTCAGAAAATATTTTACAAATATCATCAACGTCTGTATCTACAGGAAATAAATCTAACCAGTTCGTTTGATTAAGCTCGCTTTCAAATTTTTCTTTATCTAGTCTATCATAAATCCAGACTTCACGTTTAAAAGTGCCGGTATTTTTCTCTGGACAATCTATGAACGAGATACAGGCGCGATGGTCAGATATGTGTAGTGGGATTTCTAAAACATCAGAATAAGTGTACGTCAAAGAGTCGCTAATTATTATTGGGTCAAGCAAGGTACTACTTCTATCAGTGACTCGGGTCGGTTTTGTAATTATATTTCGCAGGTTAAAAGTATTCATGATATCTAACAGATTATTTTTGTTTGTGGTCAGTAAGTCGGTATTCAGATCACCAGTGACTACGAGATTGTCACTTAATTGATAGCTTAATCCTAAGGCATGATTTAATCGTGTATAAAATAAATCTGAATCTGTTGACGGAGGTTTGTAGGCAGCACATAAAAGAAGCTTTTGTCCTTTCGCACGAATTTCTACCCAAAGTGTTTCGTCCGTGCAATTCTCAAGCTCCGGAATACGCTTTATAAAAATATCTTCTTTGGAGTAAATAAGAAGACCACCTCCATAACTGTTCCGATCTTTACGGATTATATTATTTGAAAAACTATCAATATAAATTTCATCATTAGAGATAGTTGGACAAAGATGTGTTTCTGTTACCACTAAGACGTCATATTCATCGAAAAAGTTGTTAATAAAGTCAAGCTTCTGACGTATGCTGCGTATATTTAGATTACATATGGATATATGGTTTTCATATTCGTTATCAGGGTGCAGGGGACCAGGGTTTTGCTCCACATGTCCCAATAGAAGAATAAAGTGAAGTACAAACAGCAGAAAAACAATGTCAATTTTCGGAGCCGTTGACTGTAAGACGGTTATCGCCAAGACAAGTAAGGTACATTGCAAGTTTGTCATTAAAAAATCGAAATAAGTCGATGTTATTGTTTCATTTAGAGATCCTCTTTGTTTAATTCTTACAGTGTTAAACTGACCGATGGCCGCCCGGTATGTCTGTAGATCGCTATCCATATTCATTATAGATATAAACAGCAAATCTTTGAATTTCGGGAAACCAGATGTCAGTTAAACATAGATTGATTAAGTCAATGGAAACATCTTCACAACTTTCAATGTAAATTATAAAAAAAGTTATGTACATAAATAAAAATAAAAAATAAAAAAACAAAGACATTTTCAAGGCTTGTCTTAAACTGGAAAGTAGGAAACCTTTGGGAGTATTTGTTAGTTATTTATTTGGTTATTTTTGCTTTATTGACTTTTTTTTGTCGGGCAGCCAAAGATCAAAACAAGAACTTTCGATAATCAATTCTAGTGTCATATTCAAAACCAGCATTATTTTTAACTTAATTTTAAAAAGTACATGAATTCTAGAAAATTAGCAGTTCCATTTCTTGTATTTTGTAATTTTGTATTTTGTATTTTGTATTTTGTATGGATTGATAGTATTGTCAAACTGCAGCATAAGAGGCTCAGAGCATGTGATGCAGTTTGTCAAGCCTAGCAGCAATCCATATCAAAATAACTTACAGGGTTTGTTTAAGTGACGAGTTGGTGAACACATTGCCATGATTAGCTAGAAGTCCAAACTTGAATTCAATAGGGCACATCTGGATGCTAGCGGTCGTCTTGTGCGAGAAGGAAGGCCTCAGATACAGACATAAGCAGCACTGGAACAGGCATTATATCAAGAATAGCAACAATTGATACAGAAAATCGTAGTTTAGTTTGTTGTATAAAGGAGGCGTTTAGAGGTGGTCATTCATCTGAATGGAAGTTACAGGCAATATTTGAAGTTTCTAACAACTTATTGGCAAGTACACATTGATAAAAAACATTAAAATGTTAGAATATATTTACACAAAATTTCATAGAAAGATACCAGACTATCTTAAAAATCTGCTGTTGTAAACAATGGTTATAGGTGATTTACATTCTGTTGTAAAACAGTCATGATATACCAGAAATTCTCCAATGTTGTCAGTAACAAGCAAAATGGCAAAGAGAACCGACCGAACAATTAAACTAAATTAAATTTTAGCTGCATTTTAATGAAAATTGAATCTGGCTTATCTGCAAATTTGTTAATTACAAAAATTTGAATGTTGAAGGAATTTTTTCAAGGTGCTTGTATGTTACATGTGTTTTCTACTACTGATGCAAAGTATGGGGACACATTTTTTCGTGTCACATTGTAACTAGACCACCAGGAACCAAATATTACTTATCTTTTCCAACCTTTGTTTTGATACAACAACCTTATTGCATCTATAATCTATGCAAAGATGTTTTTTAATGCAGTAGCAATTTTAATACATCTTTCGAAATCCTTTTTGAGACATTCTTTTATTTAGACTAAAAATGTGTACAGAGGATAAGCACAAATTAACGTTATTAATGCTGGGTCGTATGCTCTGATAGGCAATTGTCTTACATATAGCAGATGGAGAGTGTAATGTTACATTCTTGCTTTGTTGGTGTGATTTGTATAAATTTACAATTGTGACATTGCATTTTTAACAAGGACAGACATGTTCTAATAATAACATTTATAGTAAAACTAAGACTATTCTATGTGATGCATGGGTAATTTTAATTCAATGTAAAATTTAAATGGTCGTTATTTTTGGTAACCAAGATATTAAACAACTACAAAATACACAACGTTAAAAAAAGATTTTTAAACATATAAAAAATAAGATTGTTTGTAAATAATTGTATTTTGTTCACGTTTATCAATACGCTTCAAAAGCAAATTATGAGAAGTCAATTAAAATTGTCAGTCCTCATCCCAACCGGTATTGAAAAATCTTATCAAAGAGACATGTTTAAAATGCGTTGAGTTGAAAATTTAAAATTGTTAATGGACCAAACCAAATAGAAATTTTTATGGCACGGTGCAGTAACAGGAGCTCAAACATAGTTAAATTACAATGTATTTGCTTCTCAAACACTACGTATCTGATGGGGCTAAATTACTTTGACAGTGATATCATAGCATCTCTATGCTATTTAAATATTGTAAGCAGGATACTAAAACGTTTACGACTTACATGTTATACATGTCTGCATTGTTTTTATTGATAAGGTAGATCTGATAAGATAAGACTTACTATTTTAATGAGTTAACACAAATGAAAATGTTATAATAAAATTGTATGAAATGAGACGCGGAAACAAATTTAGAAAGAAATATCCTTGTCCTCTTATCCTTTCGACAAGGGATTTTCTCTAAGCCAAAGAAAGTAAGTATTATAATTGTTAATTTTAATAAAACCATATCTACGACTAAATTATATTTAATTAATACACTTTACCTGGTAATTTTATATACAGTCAAGTAAGCAATACCATTTACAGTAGGACATTACAAGAGTAAACTGGAAGGAAAATGCAAACATTTAAACATAGGAGCCCCATGAAAATTGATACTGATGAGTTCAAAAAAGAGGAAACGCGTCGCTGGAGTAGTTAATTTTAAAACCATATTATCTTTGATGACATTTATCACAAACGCGTTTCTGTCTGAAAAAATATCTATATATATACATGAACGCGAGTGTATGATATACATGTAAAGTATACAATAAAAGGCATGGATCATATTTTAACAAGAAATGTTCAAACTAGGATGTTCTAACTTACCAAGATTTCCAAATGTACACAAAATCCCAACAATGATGCGACAAATGTCCGTGTAATTTTGTGATGAATTGAGTTACCTAAAAGTATAAAATGTTTACGGAAGTAAATTGAAATAACATGTGTATATGTGCAAAATAATACGAAAAAAGTGTAAAGATAGTAGCAGACGATGTTTTAAAAAACATTTTTCTATAAAGAATAATAGCATAAAAGCATATAGATTAGACAAGCACTCATAATCCACAGGAAAGTTAAACAACAAGAAACAGACAAATCATATAAACATAAGGAAAACAAGAAAAAAAAACTGGCATGAAGCCGTTCCTCCTTAAAAAACTAATATGAATCCGTCCCTTCTGAAAACAATAACTGGTATGAACCGGTTCCTCTTGATTGTTAAGCGTTTCCTGCAAAACGGCAATCGTCGTTTTTTCTATTAGTCACATCAACACGTAACAGATATTGCTATCAATACTAACATATTCATCTTTCACACTGCACAGAAATGTTCATCAGCTGCAGTGTGGTCCGATTTAACTTACTCAAACTTTAAATTGTATTGACCAATGACAAGAACATAGAATTTTATTTAATTCGTTTCCAGATTTAGACATTTGTGTGTACCGTAAATTTTCATGTTTGAGATGATATTCTTTTTATATTTTAAGGTAGTATATTAAAAAAGATGTGCCTCTTGCACATATATATGCTGTATGAAGAATAGCAAGAAAACCGACCGAACAACGAGAGCCTATAGTCAACGGTCTATTGAAAATCTGGATTTAGATATAACTATGTAACATAAAACAAAAACCAATAACACACAAAATATAGAAAGTGAGTAGCCCTAGCCCAATAAAACCTGCATCTAATTAGATTCTCGCCGAGTTACTTATTGTCACTTCTAGGAAAAGTCAAAATCCAGGAATAGAAAAAGACTATATATGACTCAGCGAAAATATCCGATCGTATTTGAGAGATGAATTTCACTAACAATCAATTACGGTGACGTATGGTGCGATATACATCAAGTTGATCCATAAGTGAACACAACAAACCATTATTACAAAAGTAGCCAATCACACCCCATCAAAATCCCTCTCTCAACGAAGTAATGATAGTTTGTTTTAGAAATGCTGATTGATAAAGAATCATTAAAAAAATGATATCATCTTTCTAGACATTGCTAATCTAAGTGTTGAAACTACATGAAGATAAACATTTGAAAAGTAAGTTCGAACGAAAGTATAGAGAAACAGAACCTGCAGTTGACTACCACATCTTCTACATCAGGGTGCTTTTGTAAATAGACTGCTGAAACAAACACGTGTGAACTTTTACTCAGAAAAGATAGAGTCTTGTGGACGTGATAAAAAAAAACCTTGATTAAAGTGGCCCAAACTCTACTTGGTAGTAAGGAGGAAACTGTGTTACCTTCTGCATGGCCCTAACTATTGAGGCAACGGAGGCAACTGCCTCCTCTAGGTTTACAACCACCAAAAAATTAAGCGTTTAGTTTCCTTTGAAAAATCCAATATATTATATAAAGAATCAACTATAAATTTAAAATTTTTAAACATGTATTTTGTAGTTTACGATAGTGTGTTTTTTTATTATCATGACTTTTTTGTAAAGATATCCGACGTTAGTTTTTTATTATTGTTTTCCCGCGAAATGTCAACATTCTTACTGAGCACAGTCGACAAAAAGATCAGATTATCAAGGCGAGTGTAAAGTGCTAAAACACCCACATTGGTGATAATTTAATATGTGTTTAATCAATTAAAATCTATATAAATAGAGAGTCAGTGTTCGTAGAGGAAAAGTAATTGAAAATGTTCTCATAATTTCACAGTAGTAGAAATAGTTGATTTTCTTCCCCCGGACCCCGCACTTCTTGGGGGCTTCACACGGCGGTCCAAACCTAGTTACGGCCCTGCTCTGTACCATAGGCTTATAATTTAGTGCAGGATTTCAGTGACTTTTGTATTGATAAGATCGATGGAATCAAAACAAAGATATCAACAGTGTCGCAAACGCACAAACGACTTCATAACGACACAATAGATAAACTTGTTAAATTTATTCCGGTCACTCAGGATAAAGTGATAAGAATTATTTGGAGATCTCAAAGTACGTCGTGCGGACTTGACCCCATTTCTACATGGTTATTGAAAGAATGTTTAGATTAACTACTACCAACTATTACTGAAATTATCAAACGTTCTTTGAAAATGACATATGTTCCGAGTCATTTTCAAGTTCCTTAACCAGACCGCTTTTGAAAAACCTGTCGTAGATGCAAATATCTTGAAAAAAAATGTGTCAAATTTGCCTTATGTATAAAAAAATCCTTGAAAACAGTGGATGCACGTCTGGAAAGTCACCTTTCAACAAACAGGCTCCATGAGAAATACCAATCTGTTTACAGAAAATTTCACTCTACGAAAAGTGCTTAAGTGAAAGTCCTAAATAATATTCTGCATTGGATACCAGTGATTCACGGTAATGACATTAAGTTTCTAGTGTACACATATAAAGCACTAACTGATCTGTCATCGGGAAATCTGAAGGACATGCTAGAGCTTTATAAACCAGCAAGAACTACTCTTAGGTCAATAAACAATGCAAAACAACTTGTGGTATTGTATACAGTTAGGTATGGTGACCGAAGTTTTTCGGCTGTTGCACCGAAACTTATTGTTTAATTTCTTCCAGTATTTAATTCATTAATATTTTTTAATTATAACATAAGTGTTGTATTTTTAAAGGTAGTGTTAGTTCATTAGGATCAGGCCGTCAATTTTATTTATGCCTATTTATATATCTATATTTTCTACTTATTTATGTGTATTTTGTTTTCTTCATGTGTATTTATAAGATTGGTTTTATATTTTAATGTACAGCGCTTTTGAACATTGTATTTTTATGAAAAGGGCGCTTTAAAAATATTGCATAATAGTATATTATTATTAAAACACCAATATATGTTGATTTTCCTCCAAGAATTTTCAAAATACACCTGATCTAAACAATGCAACTCGGGTCTAAGACATGGCAGTTGTATTAAGTTTCTTTCTAGTAAAATAGCATGTGGCTTGGGGATGGTCAAATCTTATAATTCTGTATGTTGTCAGGACTTCGTTTTCAATGACAGTACCGAATATCCATCTCTATTATGTTGTATAGAAACGGTATCCATGGCTTTATAGTCAGGTTAACACTGTGTATGAAGCAAATTCATTAGAATAAAAATAACACTGTAAACTGACACCAACAAAACAGAAGATATACAACAAAGCACGTAAATATACAGTGTTTCAAACATAAAAACAGACTGAAAAAACCCAGCTATGTTGCTTAGGTAAAATATGCTCTAGTTGTACTGTAATCGGAGTAAGTGTTTCTACACTTATTGGGACGGTTCCAGTACTCGACACACAGAGCAGCCCAGCGCGTCCCCGGGAATACCCTCTCGTTGGGGGTTGTCAGGTCATAATACGGAAAGCATGGCCGCGGACCGTAGTGGGTATCGTGTTTGGAAAGTGCCACGCTCTTTGCATGATAAAGATCCCTTTTGTAGATTTCGAAAAAGAGAAGGCTCATTCAAGCCGCAACAAAAGGCTTAATTCTCCGACGCTACCCAATACTCCGTTCTTTTCAAGTGACAGTCAAAATTGTGTTCCCTGTGTCCCATCCCACCCCTTTTTCAATTGATGTATTGTTTGTGGACATGTTCTCGTCCTGAATATAGCTGAAAAACTGCTCTCTGGACGTAAAGAAATCATCCAATCAATCACTAAATACTGAGTTGTAAAAAGAATAACATTTGAAAATAATCCACACAAAAGCATAATTTACAAATCAAATTAAGTCCTTACTTTAAAATAAACTTTCAATTTAACCACATTAAAAGCTGTGATTCTTTTGCCTATCTGGTTTGTCAGCAACACTTTACATCTCAAATTCTACATAAATTTAAATTATCAGCGACACCTACTTCATAAATATCTTTTCAATTATGAATTAAATAACGATTAAATCAATTGGTGCATCAGAACGTATAATTCATACAACTGTCTACACTTTCGTGTCTGCTTCTGTGAATACAAAAACGAATTTTAAATACATGTAATTAGTTGTTTTGTACAGATATACTATTTTTTCTGTTTTTATTTATTTCTGTGGGTGCTAGAGGAGAATATAATATTATTATTATTTTTAATTAACTACTATAATATTCGCTTAAATAACGGTTCAACTGCCAATATGATATATTTTACTGAACCAGTGCAATACGGAATTAACTAATCTAATATCGGTATTGGCCTGATTCGTCCTGTATTGGCCTAGTTCGTCCTGTATTGGCCTGAGAAATATGGACTAGTTACTTAATAAAGATATCATTACGTGATGATTTCTGTTTTGGCTCAGTTATTGGTCCTAGGCCAGCTGTATTGTCCTTCAATAACTAGGCAAATACAGAAATCATCACGTAATAATATCATAATATTAATATAAATGTAATATTTTGCCCGTTCGATATTCGGAATTTCGTGCACTCAGAACTCGTTTAGGTGTTCCGATTAAATTTAGTAGTATCTATAATAGAATCTGTCATAAAGATTGAAAGAGAATATAGGGTCACTCTCGAAGTGCACAAGTTATTGGGGAAATTGTTGACCAGTTCAATATTTAAATTGTTCATCATTACATAAAAAACCGGCTGCTTAAAGACAAATATCACATAGTCCGACGAGAAAAAAAACAACTGTAAAAAGTCAAGGGACAATTATAGACCAACAACGGAAACCAATAAACAGAAATTAAGTTACCTGAACAGAATAAAAATTAAAACTACGGGTGCACTATGGTACAGCAAACCCTTGTTTGAGTAGCTTAGTAAGCAGTAAGAGGACCAAAAAATCGGAAAAGGATCCAGCATAACGTATAACTTGTGAAATATTCACACCATACCCTGGAGCTGCTGGAAATTCATTTTACATAAATCTATTAGGCTTCATTTAACAAAGTCGATTTTGCGCAGTCGAAACTAAACGTGGTTTTGGGTATCGTTCAATAAGAAACATTAAACTACCATTTAAAATTGTTAAATTTCGATTCTAATATTACGTTCTTTATACGCTTTAAAAACACATTAGGTTTCTTATAAGCATAGAGCTCTCTGTGATGACACAATAGAGATCCCAACGTCATTAGAAACGCAGCTAAAAAAAAATAAATTGGAAGAACTCAGTTTTATTCGGCTTTTATTAATTTTTTACTCCTAAGAGGTAGATCTACTTATTTTAAATAAAATGAGGAGCATTAAATTTTATGTCAAATTTTTTGGTGTTTTTTTGGAGTTAATTTTGTTTCAAAAACCAATATGGCCATTGAAAGCGCCCACTTAGAGTGGCTTCGAAATTTTAAAACATGGGTTAGACATATTATTGCAGTTTGGGTGTATGCGAATTAAAAAATAGTCAGAACTTATATCGGTTTTCTTTTATACTTCGTAATATTGACAAAGACGTAGCGCACATCATTATAACCTCTAAACGTAACCTCATTTTAGCTTTTTTTTAATTATGAAGCGCACATTAAAAAGGGTCCTTGTCTCTAAATTCGTGTTTCTATTTGCATAATAGAAAACAATTTTATGCTCACGTCGTATTTAAATTCGCACACGTACAACTTTTTGCGCATTCATATTTTCCTTATCGAATATATTTCTTCTATTTCCATTCTTTAAAAAAAGCCACAGGCTACGACGGCATACCTGCCAAAGTAATCAAACACTGTATCAAATCATCTGACAACTTTAGTAAACATATCCATAGATACTGATATTTTTCCAAACGCCTTGAAAAAGGCCCATGTTACCCCACTGTTTAATAAAGATGATCCCTTTAACAAAACCAACAATTGACCAGTAAGCCTGTTACCCATTTTTTCTAAAATTGATGAAAAATTAATAGAATGTCAATAATCAGATTTTTTTAATAAAATATTTAACTTAAATATCTTTGTGCTTTTAGGCGTGGGCATGGTTGCCAGACCACACTACTCAGGTTATTAGAGGACTGGCGTGAAGCTTTGGACAGAAACCAGTATATAGCTGCCATCTTTAAGGATCTGTCCAAAGCCTTTGACTGCCTTCCTCGCTGTATTATGTTGGATAAGCTGCTGGCTTACGGAGTGTCAACACAATAAGTTTCTCTTCTAAAATCGTATTTGACAGAAAACAACAAATAAAAGTCAATAATGTACTGAGTAGTTGGGCTGACATCCATAAAGGTGACCCACAAGGATCTATACTCGGACCCCTACTATTTAATATTTTCCTGAACGACATTTTCTTTTTTGTCAAGAACAGCTCACTTTACAATTACGCAGATGATAACACACTATCATTTTGCAGTCCTGACTTTGATAGACTTATCTCCACTCTGGAAACAGACTCAAACAGGCTTATAGAATGGTTTAAAATTAATAAAATGCAGACCAATCCAGATAAATTTCAGGTTCTGGCAGTGGGTAAGAAAACAAATGAAAAGAAGCCAATTCTTCATATTCAAGACAGTGAAAATACTGTAAGATTACTTGGTATTGATGTAGATTACCAACTAACTTTACTATGCATATAAGTACAATCTGTAGGAAGGCTTCACTGTAAATATAACGGACGCGAACGCGTCCGGACGCGTTTAAATTTCATACGCATAGTGTGCAAAGATTTAAAACTGCATGTTCAAGAGGTGTTCATCTAAACACATAGTGTCCAAGTTGTTTAAAACGTTCACATTCAAGTGTTCAATAAAATTAACACTTCAGTGTTAAAAAGGTGTAATGAATGTGAACTTTGTTTTTATATTAGTTTGATGAAAATTGAATGAATTAAAAAAAAACATAATGATATTGTTAAAATGCCTTTAACGAAGCTATTTAAAGTTACATTGTTGTTCTCTGTCTTATTTCTTACAAACACATGTTTTAGTAAATAAAATAATGTGCAGTGGTCATGTCGTTCCTTTTATTAATTTATAGTATACATTTCCAAAATACTTCTGTTGCAGATATTTGTATTATGGTTTAAACTTTATCATAAATGTTCTAATCTGTTCTGTTATTGAACACTGTGTGTTTATCAAGTTTATCTGAACACTGGTGTTCAAAATTTACCGCGCTATGTAGTACCAGAAAGCACCATGGAACCACCGGAAGTCTGCCTGTTTCAGTTTTTGGGCGGTGGATTTCAAAGATGCAGACGTAAAATATACATGCAGTTGTCATGGAGAATGAAGGATTACTTTGTTCATTTACAACATATCACTGTTGAAAGTTCACTCTAATAACCCCAACTTGTTTTGTTAATTGTGGGTTTGGAGCATATGACATAAGTGTACAACCCTTATCATGCCAGAGATATACAATTATAAAGCACAGAGGAATAAGTATTATCTATCCAAACTAAAGGACGAATAGAAAGAGATGCTGGACATATAGAAATGTGAGAGACTGTGCTTCGTAACGGACCTATACTTATACGAAAGAATCGCAAATTTTATTGAAAGTGGTGGTGGCTGAATTTACCTGTTTAAAATACAGTTCCTGTATATATTTGAATATTAAATTAACTGTCTCCAGTAATATAGTGAATGCAAGACAGGTGGATGACTTCAATGAAACTCTTGCAGGATGGATAGACATATTGCGTATTCAGACATGTACTAAATTTTATCTGATCATTTTGAGTTATGTACATGCATCTGTCATTAGTTCTTTGGACAAACTTGTGGACAAGAACTCCTGTGCCATTTTAGAGTGCATATATAGCTATATGTAGCAACGTTGTTTGTTTCTCTTTTACCATATGATATGTATGTTAAATGTTACAACTCATCAGGAAAGTGCATTCAACAAAAATGAGATTGATGCTTTTTCTAAGACAGTTTTATTCAGAGTGTATTTAAGTAGTTTCATCATGTCTAATGTATGAATGGTGTATACTTGTTTGTATTAAATGATATGTTACCACTCAATTTATGTGGTTTTTTAATACAAAGTATTTACTATGTATTGTTGTATTATTGTCTCAAATAGAAACTCTTTTTTGAGGTATGTTAAATATTTTCATTCAAAAATATATAATTCTAGTGCATTCATTTGTTACCAATGAATCTGATTGGATAATGACTTCTGAAAAACCATAATTTCTCTACTTGTTACTATTGGAAGACACCATCTTAAATAATCTGATTAATTAAAAATGACATTTTGATGCTCAATTCATGGTATAGTATGGTAATTTAAGCGTTGCCTGCATAAAATGTAATAATCTGGTAATTTTATAAATGCTTTATCAAAATAATTGTGTTTAATTGAATTGGGTTTAGCGCCATTTAAACAATTTTCAGCTATATCATTACCTCTAGTATTTATTGGGGTAGGAATCTTTCCTATACCTATCAATAAAAATAAAATTCTCTAATTTTTTAAAGATATATTTATCTTCAGAAATAATTGTAAACTTATTATTTTTGCAGCATAAAGATTTTTATGTTTTTACTGAGACATTTAAAACATTAATATTTATCTTATTATTTTATTTTTATTGGCGATGAAAATATACAAAAATTGTTTTAAGTATGGTTAAAATGTATTTTCTACAAATACATTTAAAAAGTATATTTAGATTATTGATTGCAGTACATCTTTATTTCCAAATTGACAGGATCCTACTTTACAATTTACTTAGCTGGAACATGTTACCCTCTGAACATGTTCGAAATATGAACATTGCAGTGTTCTACCTTTTAACATTTCTCTTTGAACACTTGAAAAGTGTGTTCAGAATCTTCACATTCTTTCTTTGAATATGTTCTGTGTGTTCAAAAAGTGTTACAGGGCCTTTGAACACGTCCTGGCATTAAATTCTTGAACATATGGACGTGTTCAAAATATTGCACACCAGGTATTCAAAACGTTAACACTAGTGTTTAAAAACGAAACACTTAGACACCCAACAGCAGAACACCAGTGTTCAAAAAACTTAACACTTGGCATAAATATGATGAACAACAGTGTTAATTTTGGGAACGCCATTACACGTTCAATAAGTGTTACAAAAAAGTGTTCAGTAGGTGTTCTCAGTTTTAACACTTGAATTTACAGTGTTCCCAGCAACTAAATATCCTTAAACGTTTGGGTTCATAATTAAACAGGTTAAGCGAACTTACTATTTTCTATACTTTTATTTTAAGTAATTTTAATTTCTGCCCTTTGATATGGCATTACTGTACAGAAAAGAATTCATGAAAAATTGAAAAAGTGCAAGAAAGAGCACTCCGTTTTATTGATAATGACTTCAGTAGTTCCTATAATGAACTGTTATTAAAAGCTAACGTGCCTTCCTTACAGATTAGAAGAATGCGAACTATGGCTTTAGAAACGTTTAAAATTGTTAATAAGTTATCTCCTTCTTGTCTTCATAACCTTGTTAATTTAAAAAACTCGAAATATTCTTTCAGATATAGCAACATTTTGGATATCCCCATGGTAAAAACCACAAGGTATGGTAAAAAATCATTCAAATTTGCTGCTGCTATGCTTTGGAATAATCTTCCCGATCACTTCAGGACTGAAAACAGTTTCTCTCAATTTAAGTTTAATTCAGTCCTGGAGTGGTAAAGAATGTCGCTGCTCCATTTGCAAATAACCATATATGCTTTCTAAATTTTGACAATATCCTCCTTTTAATCAAATTCATCTAATTTTGCCATTGCTTTTATATTTTAGTAAATGCTTTCTACTTTGTGTTGCTTTACATATCACGTGTTAACATGTAAAAATTCATTTCAATTATGTATATATATAAATTTTTATGCATGCCAGTGCTTATATGGTAATCAGCTGATTTTACATATTACATATGTGCAAAGCAGTTTTACTACTTTTAACTCTATATCCTTTTTAGTTGTGCTTATACGTAAACCAGCTGATTTTATGTAACTTTATACTGTGAATGTATCTTGTAACTTGTGCTTAGTCCTCATATCTTAACCTGCTTATTTTATGTCATAGTGCTTATAACCACTAACTTGCTTGTTTTATTCTGCTGATTGTATCTTAATTGCAGTTTGTATTGTTGTTATGTCTTATAATGTATTTATTCGGTCAAAAGCTCTGTAGAGCTTATGTTATTTGTAAGTAATGTCATGCCGAATTCAAATAAAGTTTTCTTATTTTATCTTATCTTATCTTATTCAAATTTATTAGTTATAACATCGCTTGAAGTCAAATGAAATAGTTAATTCTTATATGATGTCATTTAAACGCTTTGGAAATAAACTCTATTAAAATATTCAATAACAGACGGACAGACAGACAGGGTGATTCCTATATACCCCCCAACTAGTTTGCGGGGGGGGGGGGGTATAATAAAACGTATTCCAGTGGAGATCATCCAAAATAGAAATACGGTTGTGGAATGGGGGAACAAAAGTAACGAACAACTAATACTTTCTGAATATAGTTTAATGCAACATTTACATGCATATTTAAGGGCTCCTTAAGTACACACACACACAATATACGTATAAATATTATTGTGTAGAACGTGTCATAATATACCATAGTAATGACAATAGAAAGTCTGGTAGAAAGACGAAATTACAAAATTACTTGAATATCGATTATTTGTTAATTATAAATAAATTCACACGATAAATCTGTAAAAATTGTTTATAACCCAATTATTGTATCTTCTCGGTATATTCTTTCATGTTCTGCGTATATGATCCTTTCATTGAGAACGAAGAGGTTTTGTTTACTTTCATTTTAAGTGTGATACATTCTTATAAAAGAAATATAAAGATGTGCAAATATTCACAAGATTATAACTGGTTTTACGAAAACAATCAAACAAGCATGTGTATATAGATTTAACCTTGCACACCATATATTATTGGCATTAATCTAGAATAACTCCTGAGATGCTGTAAATTGTTTAATTAGATTATAGTTTCTATAATTGCTGCTGGTTTATGTAGTGCCTCCTTTGCTCATATATGTTTAAATCTGCATGATACAAAAGACTTATTGAACATAATATTACCAATTATGTTAAAATATTTAATTACTAAAATTACAATATAATCTTATGGAATACAGCAAAGTTATTTTTCTCGTATTTGTCTATTCAAACTTGGAACTTTCAAACATAATATCACAAATGGTTAATATCTTGTAAGACAATTTCGCCCTCAACTTTCGTGCTTGGTAATACAAAACAAATAATGATTATTATAATCACAGAATTCACAATAATACTGAACTCCTATATAACAACAAAAATCAACAAAATTAAATTTTAACGCACAATACTGGCACAAAATCACTGAATTTCTGAGTTTGAGATCATCTGATACAATCAAAACTAATTAATTATATGTAAATCTGTAATCTATTCATTGTCATTGTCTATGTTTCAGGTAGATAAAGGCTGCCGTACCACCCAATGATAAGGTTCCGATACCCACTAACAATCCAAAGAACACCGGAACAGACGGAAGATATCGGGACCAAAATGATGACTTGAACGGACGGGACTTGACAGTCTACAATAAAAAAGTTAAGGACATATAACTGTTTATTTCAAAATAAAAATCAATCGATGAATTTGTTTCATTCCATCCTCACAAGTGCTCACAGAAACCCTGACTTGTGAGGATGGTTTCATTCATGTATGTCCAAAATAATATTTTAACTGCTATATTACCTAAATTTACTAAGCATGGAACGTCGGATTCTCTTCAGGGCCAAACCCTTATTGCGGTTCCTTGATTCTTATGTATGTCATATTAACCCCCTTCTGCGGATTACTCGGGTCTTATGTGTGACATATACTGCCTCCTACTTTGGATTCCTCGGGTATAATGCGAGAAATATATTAACCCCACTACTACGGATTCCTCTGGTCTTATGTGCGACATATATTAACAGCCTACTTCTGATTCTTCAGGTCTTATGTATGTAATATATATTAACCGCCTACGGCGGATTTCTATGGTCTTACGTGTGACACATATTAACACCTACTGGGGATTTCTCGGGTCTTATGTGTGACACATATTAACACCTACTGCGGATTCCTCGGTTCTTATGTGTGACCATCCTCACAAGTCAGGGTTTCTGTGTCCACATATCTTGCACACTAATAGTGGACATAGAAACCCTGATTTGTGAGGATGATGTGTGACATATATTAACCGGCTACTGCGGATTCCTCGGGTCTTACGTTAGACACATCAATAAAATCGTGGCAATGCAAAATCACAGTATAATCTGCAGTTTAATTAGATTTACACAAATGACATGGGTGCAATATTTTATTCCATTTAAATATTTCAACAATCAAATATTTTTTCAGATATATGTTTAGAACATTAAGTGCCAAAACGGAATTCAACATCCTCATATAAAACTGGATCGATTCTTAAATGGACTCGTTCATACCTTATTTTCTGGTTCCGGTTTCCATATTTCGGACGATGTCAATTTCCCCATTTCCACCAATACCTTTAATAAATTTTGTAATTGGGTTAACAATGTTTACGATGTTGAACATAACCTGTAACTATTATTAAAATATTTAGAATACATTTGTAATTCTGTTTTGTTTTATGTTACTTTAACAATCAAAATATATTTTATATCTCCAGATTGGTATATAGGAAACCATCAAACCCACTGTCCCGTTTCCTCTTTACTAGTTAAATACAGATGTAGTCCATTCCAGATTATGTTATTAAAAATGATTAGACAGTATTAAATATTGGGATATTATGACCACAATTTAAAGACAAGGAAATTTGTTGGTTTTATTGGTACTAAGTGTTAATCAAATAAAAAAAAATCTTGTCTGTCAAATCTAAAATTGTATTGTATATGTTATAACGCACTCCGATAAAATTGTCAATGACTCATATACCTATATAACAATGTAGAAAAACGTATGTAATGGTTTTGTATGATTACTTGTCATACCGATCATATTTATTTAAAATTCTCTAGCTGGACATTATATAATTTACTTAGAAAATCACCTCTCTTGCACTACGCTCCCCTGCTTGTACAGCACCCTCCATATATCCAGACCATTCTGTCGAAGTCTCAGTTCCACCAAAAAATATTTTTCCAGCTGGGCGTCTAAGTTCACTGCAATAAAAACATACAATATTGGTGTATTCACTTGACATACAAACAATTTAAGGATAATTTTTATGCTGATTCCTTATATATTGTTTGTAATGTGAAGTGAACGCACAGCAGATATTATGTTTATCCTGCAATAAATCGTACGATGGTTACCCACACGGTACATAAATTTGTAAATAATTTTAAAAAGACTTTTAATATTCAAATCACATTGGACCTATACACATTTCGCATTATAATTGTGAACATATTCTTTTCATTTTCATATTTTGTTTTATTTCTAAATGAACGCACAATTTGTTTGCAACATGTATCTATACACTAGATTAGTTAATGAGAAACAAAAAAACCAATAAATATTGGAAAAGTATTACAAAAATTTAAGTGATATGCTTTTGAGCTGCTTTAATATGAAGATTTCAAGATAATACATATGCTTTTTGAGGCATTTCAAAACTGTGTGTATGAGGCTGAAGATCGGGAGACAGTCATCTTGCAATTTCCTTTTTGCTCCATAAAGAGCCACAGACGCTTAATGCCTAGCGATGGCAAAGAAACAACATCAGTATTCAAATCCCGATATTATTGAAAATATTTTCATTTTTTTACCGATTTACTACAACTGCAATTTAGTACCCAATAAAAAAGTTAAATATTTCATGATTTAATAATAACTGTTGTTTTAAAATAACAATATTTCACATTAAGTTTTATCGATAAATGAAAGAAATGTTCAACAAAATAATGAACAGATTATTTATAAGGTCCTTCAAAAGTTACACGTCGCTTCACATCTCACTGTCAGTCATTCCTTCCTGCATGAACGTTGACGGTTGCAGGACAATGTTCAGACTTGCGCTTGACGCCAAAGCACGTGGAGTTGAAAAGCTGGTTCGACCTTGTTTGTGAATTGTCAAAGAAGTAAACAAAATGAGACGCTGACTGTGTCCGAAATGAAGCGACAACAAACGAAAACCCTATAAGGGAAGTTTCAATGTAAACGTTGCATGGGCCGCCATGTTGTTTATGGAAGAAAGTACTTACATGATAAAAAGAAAGGACAAATATAAAAAGAAAGTATTTCTATCAACTAAAGCTATTGAAACAGTAAGCGTAAATATATGATTATTAAGATTTAAGATATAATATAATCATACCTGCCAAATTTAGTAAGAAACCCAGGTGGCATCATAGTGGTATAACATCCACCAGACCACTGCTCAGCAGGCCAGTTCATTTCTTCATAATGTATTGGCTACAAAAAATGATATTGATGCAGACAAACAGCTTATATTATTTGAATAATATGACATAAATATCCACAAATAGAACGTAGCTCCATATATCTTTGAAGAAATATTGATACATTAAACATGACACAAAATACTTATATAAGGTTCAAAATGTGGGTAAACAAATAGTAACCGTAAATTATTATGAATCTCAAGAATGATTGGGAATACAAAGAAATGTACATAGCACACTGCTTTCTTACTGCCTGTAATGAAATATATATGGTTCACTTTGGATTTTTTTTTACCAATGTTTTATAAGTTTTATAAACTCACTTGTATGCATCACTGTATATATTAATTCTGTTCTGAAAAATAGTGTATTATAAGTTTTTTGTTGCTTATTTTTATTATTAATTAACTATGAAAGAAGAGTTAATTTTCTCACATGTTTAGCTTTTTCCGTGTTGAAAACTTTTGAATATAATTCTCCAATTCTTTTTTTCCTCTCTTCTTTTGATAAAACTGATAATCTTCTTGCTTTATCCGCTAAAATAAACCTAAAAAAATAAGCGAGATAAAAAGTAACCAATTGCGCAGTAATGAATGCTCATAAACTCTGTACTCTGTTTACATTTTACATAAATTTCGAAGTTTCTGTCATCTACATATAATTCCGTGTAGATTGTTGAGTCTCCGAATGAGCACTTGTTTGAAAAAGCAACCAGGTACTTGCCTTTAAAATCAGCCTTTCTCTCTGGACACTTTGAAAGCCCTGGAGAGTAAAATTGGTCTTATACACAGTGCATAAAGCAGAGTAAACACCATTCTGAATGAACAATGTTAAAAGTTTTAATGGCATCAATTCCACGATTGAAGCTATCCGAAGAACACACGTTATTTCCAGTAAATACAGTAATAACATTTTAGTTAGTAAATTCAAACAAAGTATTTGATGTAAAAACGTCAAAGAAAAAAGAAATAAGGGTTCTTAGAGTAAAAATTATATTTTACCAAAATGTTACATTCTTAAACGATAGCCCTATTTCGACAAAGCATTAACTAAGTTTTGTTTATTTGCAAACAGCTGATCTGACAGGAGTAATGTTCTCCGTGCAGACAAGTATAATGTATAATGTATAATATATTGTTTAACTTGCCCCATTAATGCTGGATCAGAACCGTCAGGATTGACATTATCCATGGTAAATCCTATAATAGCATCTTGGTCGTCAATGGCAGAAGAACCACAAAATCCTAAACGTTAAAGGGAAAAAAACTTAATTACAGGTAATAAAAAAATTCGATGTCTGTATAAATATATATTTCTCATTAAAATAACTCTCTGGGGATTTGGTACTTTCCAATATAGAACAGGACCATACTTAAGGTTGACAACACGTTTTTTGTGGCACTCTTTATTAACTCTTTATTACATCCAAACTTTACAAATAGAAAACCCTACACAAATTTATAGATGAGTAATTTATGTTTAGATTTCATCAAGTACGATGTAAAATTAAATTAAGAAAGCAAACATTCTGTTCCCTTGATCTGCATTGAGACATCACTTTTAATAATGGCGACATAGGGTTTAATCGCGAAAATAATTTTATCCATAATGTTCATAATTCAAACTATGGTGACTTTCTGCAAGTTAAAAAAAAATATTCACATTTACGACTTGACCGAGTGTTGAGGTGTATACAGTGTGTATAAGAAATTGACAATGCGATTTAAAGAAGAAGAAAAATTTGTCAAAGTTATGTCTCTAATGCTTAACGTATTCATCAAATATACATTTGTTTGATTTCAAGACTAAAAAGATAAATAAAAATGTACAAACAACATACCGGCTTTTCTCCAGAAAGGTTCTTCATAATACATAAATGTTTTAATAACGGAGCCCATGGGTATCCTCTGAACAAGTTGATTCCTAAGACTCGATAATGGTGGTTCATACACTATTCTATTCTGAATGGGGACAGGAATTGCTATTATTACATATTTGGCCTGTAATAAGACATGTATCGTACACTATTATGTTTGAAAGAAATGAACAGACATTATAGAATTAGGTTCTGTACTAGTTCTGTGAGAAAACAGATTACTGCCTTTATATATAATATCTCCAAATTATATAATACTAGTACCTTCCAATATATATAGTGTTTGTGTGTCGGTATGTAACACCTTTTATTTTATTCGACCTTCATTCTGATTACGTTCAGATTATATTAAATAAAATCATTTAGAAATTTTTTTTTGTGTTTTTGTTTGAACTGAGTTGACGCCTCTTTCCACAGTTATTCAGCTATGTCTGTCCGTGCAGATTTTGTTGAGGGGAACAAGCAGGAGTTGAGAACTCATGACCTTCGTGGAGAAGTTAAAATTTGTTTCGATTAAAGTTCGTCTTGGAGTAGAAAATAAGGAGAGAGAGAGAGATAATTGTTATTTATATTTTAAGTTAAATGTAAATAAAACTATTAAAATATTTCAACACTAACTGTGTAAGTATTTCCATGCATATCCCTCACCGATACATCACTACCATTTTGTTTGATTTGACACACTGGACAGCTCAGGCGCACTGCATCTATAATATCACCAAATTAAAATTACCGCATAATTGTTTATGAATAATTTTACACGTTTAAAAAAAGTAGATTCCTTTGAAAAACTCGTATCAATGCTGCCATTTACAAGAGTTCGCAGAACTCTTTAAACCTAACGACATGACAAAGAAGGATTCCCTGAAATGCAATAGAACTATACTAAAAGTTTCCAAGTCTGCATGTATTGAGGGTTTTTGCGTGACAGTGAAAACTGATTGCCGCGTTTGGTCGAGAAGATCCAAAATAGTCGAAAATGAAATCGACAAATATTTTTCACAGTTAATCGGCGTTTCAAATTGCGGGATGCGGGTGGCTTCAAGAATAGACCACAGTCGCGCTAGCTTGTCGTAAAAGGCGACTCAATAGCGCCCAGTACCCTGACCGGCGTGTCAGGTCGGTTTGCCTAAAGACCGACTGGGATGTGTGCCCCGGGTGGTTGAATGGGGTACCCCTGGCAAGCTGGGGTTGTCAGGCCATAATACGGAAAACCTGACCGCAAACCATATTAGTGCACCGTGTTGGGAAAAATGCCACGTTCCTCGCACGTTAAAGAACGCTGCTGTAGTATTCGCTATGAGTAGGGATTTCGATCCCGCTACAGGAGGCTGAATTGCCCGATCCTATCCATCCTCCCATTTGCCAGTGTCAATCTAAAATCCGTTACCCCTATTTTTCCTTGTGTCCCATCCCATTTTCATTCATTATCATTTCATGTTCATTTTATCATCCATTTCATGTTCATCGCCTGAATATAGCTGAAATATTGCTGCTCGGGCGTTAAACACCATTAATCAATCAATCAAATTCGACAGTTTTTTTTTAAATATTTTATGATATGGCGATTTTCCGAACTTAACGACATGGCAATATAGGATTCACCTAAAACCACAAACGAACTATACTAAAAGTTACCGTGTCTTAATTGAGGTTTTTGCGTGATAAATCAAAACTAATTATCGCGTTTGGCCGAGCTTCGTATGAAGATCTAAAATGGAATCAACAAATACGGCGTTTTCAAATGCGGTGTTTTCTTATTGTCATGGGGCGATTTTCCGTTGTATTTATTTTTTGCCTTATTTGCAACGGAAGTGTTACATAGTAGCAGTCGAGTTTTGTCTGTTCAAAATCCTTCGGATAATTTTTTATTGCAGTTTAGGCCGGAAAAGTCTTTATTTGTAAACAATAGAAACAAAAATGGCTGACTTACTATTTAAAATTCAAGTAGCAAAGGTCAAGGACAATTTGTGACATGAAAACAAAAAGGAATAGTATGAGATATGTACGTGGTATCATGGAAAAATGTTGTCAATTAGATTTTAGTAATAAAAAGTACAATATGGAATTTTAAAAAGCAAGCAAAAACTGAGCGCACCGGGGGAGGGGGCGTGACTTTTTGGTATGAATGTAAGGCTGTTCAACTGGAAGTTGTGATTTAGTGAATCAATATGAAGCTTGCATACAGAAAGAAAAATAAAATTGGGAAGTTTACAAATTGATTTAATTGGATATAAATAAATTTTGCGAAAATACTGACTTTTGATTGGCTGGAAAATATTTTCTATCAGAGAATGGAAAACAAATTTGATCGTCATGGAGACACGCGCCATTTGACGTCATATATTACTCCACGGGAAGCTAACAGTTTTTATGTTGATCTCTTTTTTCAAAATTGTCCAGTTACAAAAATAAAATTGTTGAGTTTATTCTATTGTTTGAATTTATTTATAAGTATTAACTACACAAAATATTTTCTCCATCGAGGGATAACAAAATTTCCGTTGTGCACATTTAATATAATCCGCTACGCGGATTATACAATGTGCAAAACGGAAATTTTGTTATCCCTCGATGGAAAAAACTATTTTTTGTAGTTAAATCTTAAATATTTTAATGACAGGAAAGCTTTTGTAAGCAGTTAACTCTCCGGCTCCTTTTATTTTATTATTATTTTATCATGACAAGAAACCTGGTCTCCTATTCAGAGTTTCCTCCCCTAGACTATAGTTAGTTTTCTATTGCTTTCAACGAATACTGTTCTACCGTTATGTTATTTAATTAACAATAAAATATCGATATTTTAAAAAAAACATATCCTCGTGAAAGATAAATAAATGTGATTTTATTCAGATTTATTGTTTAGGGCTAAATAAACATTGCAAACAAAATTGTGTATTTTTGGAAACATACTATAATTGGTTTGAATTATCTCCCTTAGTAAATGAGGTTTCTTCCCTGTAATCCCAATCATTTTGAAATTGTAAATACATATTTTTATCGGATCATTTACTATTTAATGAAAAAAATAGATATTTCATATGTAAGGACATAGCAAACAGTAACACTCCGACATGAAACAGCAGTGTTAAATCGCCGGTGGTCCATGTTAGATAATTATGTACTTTAACCACTAAGACACCGAGGCCCCCACTAACTCTTTATGTGAACTTCAACATCACTGTTACTTATTTTAATCACACTATTTGTTTGGTGTTTAAGTTTAAATATGTTCAATTATTAGATTGTGTTAAACAACCCAGCGCTAAATCGTAGCAGGAATAACGATTAAGACTGTACATTATTGAGATTAAACAAACCTTTTCCTATTTTTTCAGCCATACGTTTGCTTATTTGCTGTGATCCTCCAACAAACTTTCTTTCCTGTTATTAAAAATAGAATGAAGATAAAGAAAGAGCTTTCTTCAGTATCTTAAAAATTGAAAATTCTCAGTATATGAATGTTTAAGAAATACTTCAACTTTCTGAACATGTTATACGATATAATATGGTTTGGGTATGTTTACGCCTAATTAACGGTTTATGAATGGTGTAAACAGACCCAAACCATATTATATCGTATTACCTGTTCAGAAATTTGAAATATTCATTATAATTTAATTTTAACTATAAGTTTTAACAATTTTTGTAGTAAAAACTTCGATGACGTCATGGAACTATTTGAATTTTAACGGCTTAAGAATAGGTCAAAGGTCACGCAAGTTATATCCTACAATGTGAGTTGCTCGATTTGAATTAACCAATCAGCTTACAAAGCAAATAAAATTATTATTATATAACCATATTACTTTCCACTGCACTCTATACAAGATATACACGTCTTTATGTTAGGATCACACACTTATAATTTATTATTAATGACGATAAATTTAAATCTGCATATTACTTTTATTAATACGAGGCAAGCAAATAAAAATATGAAATATAAACATTTATAACTTAAAGAATAAATGAAAGTATGAATGACAAACGTATGTAACTAGAAAAAATCAATGTAACATGAATTATATATAAACAAATAAACACACACATGCAAACAATAAAACTAATCAACTGAACGGAAATGTAAATGCAAGTCTTCATGCAAAACAAGTGACAAAATTAATCACAGTTTTTTATTTAAAAAGTCCCAAATGTAAGTACAACACATACATGAGAGCAGATGTAAAGCTTTAGTCTTAGTCTTAGTCTTTTATTGAAAGTGAAAAATGGTTTGTGCCATTCGTAAACCTTGTATTGAAGTATTACAATACCCTACGGGAACTATTAAAATAAATTAAGAACAAGAAAAACTTTTGATGCAAATCATCAATTCGCCGCCGAATTATTCTACATGTTTGTCTGTATGATAATAATTTTACGAATGCATTTAAAACATTTTATATCTATGTTACAGAAGTTTTTTTATATTTGTTTGTCCAGTTGTTATGGGGCTTTCTCCGGGAACTCCACTCATAAAAACTGGACGCCATGATATAGCTAAAAAATTGCTGAAAGTGGTGTTAAAAACCATTCAAACAAACAAAAACAATCAATATAAAATGCAGATCATCTGGAAAATATGGTAGTTATAAGAAAAAGATAAGATAATCTGATATAATACAAAATGCATGCAAAATTTGTCTTTTTTATTTAAATAAGATAAACAATTGTACTTATAGAGGCCCAGATAAGCATAAATAATCGCAGTAGGCTGTTATATAACACAAGGGCTTGCATATTATGCATCTCGAATTTTAGATCGAAATAAAAACTTACTCTTTTAAGGACTATCTAATAAACACCCGCGTAGAATCAGAATTGCAATTTCTAAAAAGAAGGAATTAGAACTTTTCCCCATGAGGTCCTGTGTGAAGCTTAGTAATGCAGTTGGAACTAGTTTGAAATACCGATTTCTAAATTTGCGCACGTGTAATTCTGTTGATAAATATTTAATCATAAATATACTTGAATAAAAACTAATGTTCAAGTGGTTTAACTAAATCAATTATTGACATAACATTTATTAAATTTGAAAAATACGGCATACTCTGGAATACGGAATTGTATATATAAAATAGCTTTTTGTTCTGGTCGAAACTGTATACACAAAATAGCCTTTTATTCTGGTTTTCAATTTTCCAAGGTACGCTTATCAATAGCGATATAATCAAAAGATAAAGTACCAGGATAAAATGGCCTCCCTATATTATTAACTTCCGTAAAGTGAATACCAAATATATTTATTATTGCATAAAAAATTTGATATAACCCAAGCATTTTTTGCAGTCCTATGTTATATTTTATCTTGATTTTTCACTCAACTTGAATGATTGACATTCTTTTTGTGAAATTCTGTACACTTCAAAATATATTCTCCTTGATCCATCCTTAGCAACGAAAGTGAATACAAATATATTCAAATAACGTCAAATAACAGACCATCTAACATACAGTCAATATAATAGTGTCAAAGTAAAAAACATCCATGATATAGTTACGTGTCACATCACTGTAACAAAACACCACCATGACATAGTTATATGTCACATCACTGTATCAAAACACCACCATGACATAGTTACATGTCACATCACTGTATCAAAACACCACCATGACATAGTTACATGTTACACCACTGTAACAAAACACCACCATTACATAGTTACATGTCACATCACTGTAACAAAACTCTACCACGACATAGTAATATGTCACATCACTGTACCAAAACACCACCAATACATAGTTACATGTCACATCACTGTATCAAAACACCACCATTACATAGTTACATGTCACATCACTGTATCAAAACACCACCATGACATAGTTACATGTCACATCACTGTATCAAAACACCACCATTACATAGTTACATGTCACATCACTGTACCAAAACACCACCATTACATAGTTACATGTCACATCACTGTATCAAAACACCACCATGACATAGTTACATGTCACATCACTGTATCAAAACACCACCATGACATAGTTACATGTCACATCACTGTATCAAAACACCACCATGACATAGTTACATGTTACATCACTGTATCAAAACACCACCATTACATAGTTACATGTCACATCACTGTATCAAAACACCACCATGACATAGTTACATGTCACATCACTGTATCAAAACACCACCATGACATAGTTACATGTCGCATCACTGTATCAAAACACCACCATGACATAGTTACATGTCACATCACTGTACCAAAACACCACCATGACATAGTTACATGTCACATCACTGTAACAAAACACCACCATGATAGTTACGTGTCGCATCACTGTATCAAAACACCACCATGACATAGTTACATGACTCATCACTGTACCAAAACACCACCATGACATAGTTACATGTCACATCACTGTATCAAAACACCACCATGACATAGTTACGTGTCGCATCACTGTATCAAAACACCACCATGACATAGTGACATGTCACATCATTGTATCAAAACACTATGACATATTTACATGTCACATCACTGTATCAAAACACTATGACATAGTTACATGTCACATCACTGTATCAAAACACCACCATGACATAGTTACGTGTCGCATCACTGTATCAAAACACCACCATGACATAGTTACGTGTCGCATCACTGTATCAAAACACCACCATTACATAGTTACGTGTCGCATCACTGTATCAAAACACCACCATGACATAGTTACGTGTCACATCACTGTATCAAAACACCACCATGACATAGTTACGTGTCGCATCACTGTATCAAAACACCACCATGACATAGTTACATGTCACATCACTGTATCAAAACACCACCATGACATAGTTACATGTCACATCACTGTATCAAAACACCACCATGACATAGTTACGTGTCGCATCACTGTATCAAAACACCACCATGACATAGTTACGTGTCACATCACTGTATCAAAACACCACCATGACATAGTTACGTGTCGCATCACTGTATCAAAACACCACCATGACATAGTTACGTGTCGCATCACTGTATCAAAACACTCATGACATAGTTAAGTGTCGCATCACTGTATCAAAACACCACCATGACATAGTTACATGCCACATCACTGTATCAAAACACCACCATGACATAGTTACATGTCACATCACTGTAACTTTAAATAAGTATCGCGATGCTAAAATGCAAGCCGATAGAAGCATCATAATTGTGACATGAACGGCCACTAATAATTTTTACACTCCGCATAGAAATTTTTCTATCGCGATGCTTTTAACAAGTATCGCGAAAGAAAAAAGCAAGCCGATAGAAACATCACAATTGTGACATGAAAGGCCACTGATATTTAACAAGTATCGCAATGCTTCAACAAGTCTCGCAATGCTTAAATAAGTATCGCATCGCGATAAAATAGAAGGCCGATAAAAACATTACTATTGTAAAATGATCGGTCAGGTAGTTGAAAAAAAGTAAGCCGACGTTATTTAAAAGTAAGCCGATACTTTTTTAACTATGCATAAAGTTTTTTCCATCGACTTTCTTTTTAACGTAACGCGATGCTTTTAATAAGTATCGCAATTTTTTTAACAGGTATAACAAAAAGCAAACCGATATTAATTTTCCTATTGTGACGAAAACTGCCACTGATACACAGTTACATGTTTACACCACTGTAGCAAAACACCATGTCATAGTTACATGTCACATCACTGTTACAAAACAATATGACACAGTTACATGTCACACCACTGTTACAACACACTATGACATAGTTACATGTCACATCACTGTAACAAAACACTATGACATAGCTACATGTCACATCACTGTTACAAAACACTATGACATAGTTACATGTCACATCACTGTTACAAAACAATATGACATAGTTACATGTCACATCACTGTAACAAAACACTTTGACATAGTTACATGTCACATCACTGTTACAAAACACTATGACATAGTTACATGTCACATCACTGTAACAAAACACTTTGACACAGTTACATGTTCACACCACTGTAACAAAACACTATGACACGGTTACATGTCACACCACTGTAACAAAACAATTTGACATAGTTACATGTCACATCACTGTAACAAAACACTTTGACATAGTTACATGTCACACCACTGTAGCAAAACACTATGACATAGTTACATGTCACATCACTGTAACAAAACACTTTGACACAGTTACATGTTCACATCACTGTAACAAAACACTATGACATAGTTACATGTCACACCACTGTAGCAAAACACTTTGACATAGTTGCATGTCACATCACTGTAACAAAACAATTTGACACAGTTACATGTTCACATCACTGTAACAAAACACTATGACATAGTTACATGTCACATCACTGTAACAAAACAATTTGACACAGTTACATGTTCACATCACTGTAACAAAACACTATGACACAGTTACATGTCACACCACTGTAACAAAACACTATGACACAGTTACATGTCACACCACTGTAGCAAAACACCATGACATAGTTACATGTCACATCACTGTAACAAAACACTATGACACAGTTACATGTTTACACCACTGTAGCAAAACAATATGACATAGTTACATGTCACACCACTGTAACAAAACACTATGACACAGTTCCATGTCACATCACTGTAACAAAACACTATGACATAGTTACATGTCACATCACTGTTACAAAACACTATGACATAGTTACATGTCACATCACTGTAACAAAACACTATGACACAGTTACATGTCACATCACTGTAACAAAACACTATGGCATAGTTACATGTCACATCACTGTAACAAAACACTATGACATAGTTATATATCACAACACTGTAACAAAACACTACAATGACATAGTTACATTTCACACCACTGTAACAAAACACTTTGACATAGTTACATGTCACATCACTGTAACACTATGACATAGTTACATTTCACACCACTGTAACAAAACACTTTGACATAGTTTCACTTTAACAAAATACTACCAAGGAAATCGTTCCATGTTAAATATATTTATAAAAAGGAAAACGCATTAAAAGTTAGAAACATGTGGCAAATTATTATATATCAACTTTGACAGTCATATATATTGTCAAATGAAACAAAAAGCATTACAAGATATCTGAACTGGACACCATTTAAAATCGCTGCTAAATACTGACTGTAGAACATTTAAAGTAACCGTTGTTTGTCTGTTAAGTGTATACATGGCTTTCACAACAAAGACAGTTAATACAATGGATAACTTTATCTATCCATCAGACCCACATATGAAAGCAGGAAGGAAGAACAGAGATCATGAAAAGGTCCGGCAACGACTATTTGTAATGGATGAAAGTAATTATCAATGAAATATCAAACTGCAAATTACACCTAGAATAAATTCCAACCTGTCCCCCATTTTCCGTTGAGTGTATTCTGTTAGTTCCACCACACTGTCGGATATACCATAGAAACCATAAAAGAGAAGCCTCATATGATTCGGTACAAAGATTCACTTGTACAAACTCCTCTGCACATCTATATACACTTCTGAAATAAGAGACCCTCCAATTTATAAAATAATATTACAAAAATAAAAAACACAGAACCCCACACACAAATAAACAGATGTGGTGACAACAAAGAACTAAGGAGCCGGGCAAACACATGCATAATGAATTAAAAATAGGTTACAACAGCCAAACCTAAATATAAGTAAAAAAGTGTCACCTGACCACCATTACTGGTAGAGAAAATGCGCGTTGATCCACCTGCGCATTTGACGTACCAAAGTAGCCATAACAACGAAGTTTCGTACGGCTCAGAGGTCACGTTGACCTCAATAAAGCATGTTGCAAAGGATTTTGCTGCACTGTAAAATGAGTTATAATTGATTAATTGATAAACAATGCAATATGAGCTTTGTTGATTAAATATTCCCAAATCCTATATTACCCTTCTGTATTGTCCAAATGCATAATTAGTAAAGAAATTCAGCAAGTGTAAGTGATAATACATCGTAAGTATTTCTAGGATATCGAGTTTTGGTAACTTTTTCATTGTGTTCTTTGTATAAATAAATTATGAAAAAACTATAACCGGAAGTGGAACCATATGGAAGTATCATCTTACGAGATATGATAGGTGTATTAACTAGTGATGTTATGATTAAAGCAAAATATTTATAGATTATTTGCGTTTTTTTGAAACGAGATGCATTTTCTCGTCGTATCTCATCGAAGGGCGAGAAAGTGCATCGAGTTTCATAAAACGTAAATAATATGTTTATCGCTGTTTTTAACATTGTGACGTCACAGTGTTTACTTAACGACGTCTTGACAGCGAGCTGAGATGGGCCTATCTCACGCTAGTAGAGTGAGATGGAATAATATCGCACACAAAGATCAAAAGAAAATACTGCAAAATAGCGATAAATATATTTTATTTTGCATTTTGCAAAATTCAATAAAGATACACTATCATAACGCGCATTTTCTCAATCTCACACAACACATTTAGGGTATAAGTTGCTAATTATTGATTGGCTTGCAAAATGCCTTTGCGTTTAATGTTATGTTGATTTGCTTTACTAACTTAACTAATGTGATGATCATTCTTACCGTGTCCACAAATGTTTATCAAAAAATTCTTTGACAGTCATAGAATCCCATTCCTTCGCTTTCGGTGCATCCCAAGGTGCTTCCTGTGGAATCTGAATACAAACATCTGTTGATTATTTAAGTTATTTATATAGTTGTATTCGACAATAACATTTTGTCTGATAAAATTCAAAGCTTTTGTTTTATTGTAGTCGGTTTTTTAAACAAGATTTACCAAAGAAATACTTCATCTTTTGACGATTTTCCGACAACGTGTGTAAGGTTTTCACTCTTGGAGAAATGTTAAAACTATGATATACACAGATAGTATACCATCATCAGCTTAGCGATACGGTAAATGTCGACAAAATTTAAAATCTTATTGTTTTGATACAACATTGACATATATATATATATATACATCTATATATAAAACAAAACAAGACAAGACATTTTATTCTAATAAACTATAATCAATGGTACAGAGACAAAAATACTACATAAATAAATAAGCACAAGTAGCATTTACACGTATATTCACATTTTATCATACTGCTCATACACCCAACAAAAAAGATCAAAGCCTACATACAGAGCCTCGTTGAAGACCAGAAAATTTTCAATTGGGTGTCTGATATTTGTCCGTCTTTACCACCCAACGATGTTAGATCCTTTATGTCTCCGACATCCAATCGAACGCCAGAAACAATGAAGTTAAACAAGAACATTGTTATGTTACTATAACAACGGTTTTGTTTCACGCGTTTTTATTGAATGACGAGTGAGCTCATCTATAATGGGTCATTTGCACCAGAAATCGGCCATTTAAGGAAGAAGGGCACATCTCACGCTAGTTGAGTGAGATGGGATAATACCGCACATAAAGATCAAATGAATACTGCAAAATAGCGATAAATATCATTATCATCCAGGATATTAGAATACTGTTCAATCTTGAAGGTGTAAAAAATTATACAATTTACTCCTTGTTTTAAATTAAACTTTTTTTTACTTTAGTCTTTATCTTAGTTTTGTCTATTTTTATATGTGTGTTGACGTATACAGAGAAGGAATGTTTTTCTATATTTTATTATCCAATTTCTTATCAGCCTTCTGATTTCGTTAGATCAATTTCTCTTTTTTAACGTACTCGTGTATATGATTAAATTTTGTGTGCATTTTATAATAATGCCTTTACATTAAGCCTTGCATTAAGTTTTTGTACAGAGAATGTGAAGTATTTCTATGTTTCAAATATTTAATCTAGTTTAATAATGTTTATCCTTTTGTTCTTAATATTTATACTTAACAGGTGTCTGCAGCACTTTGTGTTGTTTGTTAGTAAAGAAAAATGATTTATTCTTTACCTCTTTTCCCATTTTATCAATCAGTCGGAATAGATTATTCATGTCCATGTATGCTAGAAAACTTCCCATTGGTGGAAAAGTACCATGAAATCTCCTTTGCTGTCCCTGTAAACACAAAGTAGCAACAAAAAAATTGTTTAAGGTATAAAAGCGTATAATGTCTTTGTGTATTAACAGAATGCGACACGAATTGAGAAACTTGATTGTCCGTACATTAACTCTAATTGTAAACCAGATTTTGAGATGTATAGGAGTTTAAACAGTGTTAATATTCGATATCATATTATTTAATATTTAATATCAGTTTTTTTTAACTTTCAAGAATCTATTCCAAGTTTAAATCATCAAATATGTAGAGTTAAAAGTTTAAGACATGATAAATTATTTCCTTTACTAACTGAGGGCAGTTGTATTTGATGTTTTGCGTTATAATTACATAAGATTAACAAGCCATCTTTATACTTGTTACACTATTCCAAAGATGAACATCCTCATGTAGTGCACTACTGCGACATGAATAGGCAAATATACAATATCATATAACTGTATCATTATAGATACTATCTCCTATAACCGTATCATTAAAGATACTATATCCTATATCTGTATCATTATAGATACTACATCCTATAACTGTATCATTATAGATACTATCTCTTATAACTGTATCATTATAGATACTATATCCTATAACCGTATCATTATAGATACTATATCCTATAACCGTATTATTATAGATACTATCTCTTATAACTGTATCATTATAGGTACTATATCCTATAACTGTATCATTATAGATACTATATTCTATAACAGTATCATTATAGATACTATATCATATAACCGTATCATTATAGATACTACATTCTATAAATGTATCATTATAGATACTATATCCTATAACCGTATCATTATAGATACTACATCCTATAACCGTATCATTATAGATACTATATCCTATAACCGTATTATTATAGATACTATCTCTTATAACTGTATCATTATAGGTACTATATCCTATAACTGTATCATTATAGATACTATATTCTATAACAGTATCATTATAGGTACTATATCCTATAACTGTATCATTATAGATACTATATTCTATAACAGTATCATTATAGATACTATATCATATAACCGTATCATTATAGATACTACATCCTATAACTGTATCATTATAGATACTATATCCTATAACCGTATCATTATAGCAACTGTTAGTACCTTTGTATAGAATATAACATCCTCCACTTCATTTGTTAAGTATGTCTGTACCCCAAACTCGTCCGCTAGCCGCAAAATTCTATTTTGTGTTGGTCCAACATATGCGCCACCTAAGTCCACATATTTCACATGCTCGTTCTGCAATTAAAAATATCAGAAGGATTGAGACCTAAAAGAAGCTTTAAATAAAAAAAGGCATGCACGCGACTCGCACTTTCTGGTAATGATATTGATATCGAATCTCTTGTAAAATACAACATGACTGAATAATAAAGCATGCGTGTATATGCTTATTTTCTCAAAGGCCTATCAAACATGTTATACCATTCAAAATTCAAAAATAGTTATAGCAATTTTTTTAATAAAAAATCAAATGGTCGTTCATTAAAAAGTCTCGGGCTATGACACGACCATTTATTGTCGTCTTGTGACTCTTACATGTTCAGTGTAAGTTCGTCCACCAACTCGGTCCCTTGCTTCCAAAACCAATACATCAATGCCATTTTCTTGGAGTAGTTTGGCAGCTGATAATCCTTCAAAAGAAATGTTTTCGTTCAGAACTTAAACAGGATATTTAAAGCTGACTATATTAAAAAAGAAATAATTATTTGGATAAATAGTAATATAGTTTTAGATTAAAATTTTACATTTGACGAGTACTTTTGTTGTTGTCAAGGTAACTGATTACTGCTTAAAGGTATTTCTACCAATATAAGTACCCATAGAATAGAGAAAATAGCATGTTAACATACAAGACTACAAGTGCTGAATGTCAAAAAACGATTGAAATTCGGCTTGAGACAAACATAAAGTACAACACGGAAAAAACCAAAAACACAAAAACAGAAAGTAAATAATCCGACCCCAATAGAAACTATAAGCACAAGAAATTGCGCCTGAAGAGTATGCATAGGCAGTTCATCATCAAATAAGACATACGTCGAATTACTAATTGTCACCTCCAGCGAAAGTCAAATCATGGAAGATAAAAGACTGCCCGTTACTTTGGGAAAATCTCTGATCGTTTTAAGAGATACATTTCCCATAACTATTAATTACGTCATGTTATGACGAATTTTCGCAGTGACGACATAAAGTTATGTAGAACAAACCCTTTTGAAAAGCAAAAAAAGTCAACAGTACCGTCCTGCCTAGAAAATCAGAAAATCGATCGCAAGACCATAAAAAGGTACCAAACATGTTAGATTCCCTACCCAGAACGTATTGCAGTAGTTTGATTGGATGTTTGCTTTACGTCCAGAGAGCACAATTTCAGCTATATTTAGGACGAGAATAAGTTAACAAACTATACATTAAGGGTAACACAATTTTGACTGCCACTAGAAAAGTATGGGTAGTGGCGGAAAATTAAACCTTTTGTAGTGGCTACAAGGAGCCTACTCTTATCGACATCTACAACAGGGGTCTTTATCGAGCAAAGAGCGTGGCACTTTCCAAATACGTTACCCACTGTGGTCTTGCCTGAGGCTTTTCGTATTATGACATGACAACAGTATTGTTACAGGATTGCAATAGAAACATTATTCCATTCGTCATTATAGCTGTTGACACGCTGTTTTGTGGTGGTAAAACATTTCATTTATAATAGAGAATCAAGTGTATAAAAGCGACTAACGAAAACGTGATTACATGTCCTATGTAAGTTAAGTAAGTATATCAATAATCGTCACAATTTCGAGATAGGGTTCACATTGTCGACTTTAGACGGATGTGACGAAGATCATTTTCATGCATTTCGTGCTACGAGCTCGAGATAAGCAACTTAGATGGGCAAGGAGAAATGTTGACCCTTTACAAAAATTTATATCGGCGTATCAGTCAGAATTATAATTGCAAAAAATACTATTTCTTGATTGATTGCTTTTTAAGGTCAACTGAGCGAGCAGTATCTCAACTATATTCAGGACAAGAACAAGTAAACAAACAATAAATCAACGGGGAAGGGATGAAACAACGGTAGCAAAATTTAGATTGGCACCAGAAAAGCATCGAATGATTAGTAGGGGGTAGACTTTATCCTTTTGTAGTGGCTACAATTGGCCTACTTTTTTTAAATCTGCAAAGACGTCTTTATCGTGCAATGAGTGTTTCACTCTCTAAACAAGTTACCCAATACGGTTCATTGTCAGGCTTTCCGTATTATAACCTGACAACCTCCCCTACCCGCCACCTGGGCAGCTCTGAGGGTCGAGCACGGGGAACCCTTCCAGTATGGTCACAGCACAAAATATGAGTGTTTTATAGATGTTGCTTATCTACGAAAGAATTAGAAAACATTCTGTATATGTCAGTGTCTAGCACATATTTCCCAGCATCATCGGAAAAAAACACAAACAATCATACGAGATTGTGTTAAAATGGTAATAACAAGTAATGCACTAATGCGTAAAATCGAAAGAACATGTTCAAATAATAATCTGGCAAGAAAAAATATCCATCCAAACACTATCTTAAATGACCCATTAGAAGCTTTCTCTTCAGCGGCCCCCCTCGCCCATTTGGTGCGCCCCTTCTAACCGAAAATCCTGTATCCGCGTCTGAATGTATGAATGTTAATACAGGAATTAGAACAAAACGAGATCGAAGCAATATGTTTTAATATTGCCCATTAGTTTTTCAATAAATGTCTACGTTAGACAAAAACAAAGAAACAATCGATTTACAAAATATAATCGTTTGTAGGTTACGAACGTTATTGTAAAATAGGACCTAATTTTATTGTACAAACATGCAGGATAAAGTTTACTCATTTTTTTGCATTGATTTAACCCTTCATCCTTAATAAACTCGATGGATCGATTTCCTCTTGAGATTCATCATTTCATCAGAAGACAACTGAATTAAGCGTTTCTAAGCTTTGTTCTGTGAAGCAGGAAAACTAATCGATCCCGATTTAGTGATAAACAGTTTACTTTTTTGGTGCAGTGCCATTTTATTTTACGTTCTCCGATATATAATAAAGGTCGTGTGATATACTATTTACAGTTGCGAACCAGAGGATAATGGGCAGTATATTATACCAGTATTGAAGAGTACTGAAACAAAGCCGTTGAAAAGGCCTATGTGGTCAAGTGGTTCAAGTAGTTGATCACGTGTCTGTCAACAAAAGTAGCGGGTTCGAATCTCACTGCGGACAGTGTGTGTTAAAAGGTCAGAGTTTTTTTCCGGTGCTCCCCCCCCCCCCCCCACCGTCCCCAAAAAAATGGACGCCATGCTGGTTCGAAAATTGCTGAAATTGTCTTTAAAAAAACCCTTTTGCAAGGGGGAGATAAATATATAAATCAGATGAGATTCTGTACTAATAATACTTAATACGACGGACATTTCTTACATACATACATGTATCAGATAAACAAAAGTCGTGATTGAGTAATCGTATCTCTTCTAAGCGATTTTTCACATTTAGTATCATAAAGAAAATGTGCTTGTCATTGTGCCACACAATTTGTCCTACATTTTCTTCAAAGTGTTTGAGTGTACAATTGTATCCAAGTTACAATCTTATTTTTCTATGTTTGACGTTTGTAGTTTAAGGTGATGTTCCATTCTGGTCGAGACAAATTGTACCCTTGAGAAAACAATCATTTTGTATTTAAGAAAATATGCTTTATTGGTGTTGTTAAATAAAGGGTGTGTTTATGCTTTTAAATCAAGTTATATTTTCAAAATTACTTTTCTTAAAAACATGTTTTTAAACAAGAATGATCTGTGGAAAGACAAGAGTTTTGGCTTCAACTTTAAGGAATGTAAAACATACTCTCTCTTTGGAAGCTGCAATTTACTTGTTGGTCGCGTTGAGTTGCAAAGTAGAAAGACAACTTGTTTGCAAGTCTTGGTTGTTTTATATCTTATTAATTTTCTTTGCTCTTGTATATAAAGTTTGAGTGACAGCAATAAAATTATAAATGACGAACAAGTGAAGTTGAATTCAAGTTATCAAAACACGTTGTACTTTTTCAATAGTAAATACCGAAAAATCAAGGTCACAAAAACCTAAATACCTGGATGCCTATATATCTATGTGCAGGTACAGTAAAACGTTTACCTGGTTACGGTATGACACTTAGGAATTCTCTACTTTGGTATATGAGATAAAGTTATTATAGTAAAATACTGTGAATCAACAGTTATGTTATTATATTTGGTATGTGCAGAACTAGTATGCGGGAAATCAAGGATTAATATAATAATTTCAATGCACATACTCGTGACAAGGAGACACTTTCTGGTAGTAAGGATACTTGTTTTAGCTACACTTTAATTTTATATACCTATTTCAATGTATATGAGCGGTGAGAATGGAATAGAATTATTTTTAAATAGGTATATAATTGTGATCTGCAGATAGCAGCTTGTTTGTGATATATATTTTTAATTCGGATGCAATGATGCATGGTATTCCGGAAACATTCTATTTTACAAAATAAGTATCACAAAAACCAATTCAATAGATTTTAATTCGGTTGCAATGATACATAATATTTCGAAAACACTCTATTTCACATAAAAAGTATCACAGATTGATTCTATTTTCAACTGAATAGTTAATGTTTGTTTACAGTTCGTCGCTAAAATTAAAAAATAGTGTGTTGTTGTATATGTCACAACAACTCAGATAGGATAAACATCAAAACATAGATAGTGCAAAACCTATGCGGTATTTAACTATAAAAATAAACGGAAAATTACCAAGTTTAGATAAGGACTACAAGAAGACTACAGATAAACGACCTATAGTATACGTAACTTCGTCGAACGTGTCAGGATTTATAATGCACTTTATACAAATAAGGAGTCGTAGCATTACACATGCATTAATCTAATCAGAGCAAAATCAATTTTTTAATGTAATCTAAAAATATCTATAATATACTTACCACTAAGACCAGCTCCGACCACGATGACGTCCGTTTGGTTAGCCATCTTTAGGGCAAGGACGTAGGTAAAGCAGACGACAATATTGAAAAAGCGAAAAAATCAATTGCAATTATTCGAGGTGCTTTTGAGGAGATTCCAATAAATGGTATCGGCTTATTTCTGTTGTATTTGTCTGATGGGTAAGGTATCGAACTGTCTTTAAATTCCCAGGCATCTGTTTATTTACTATCTTGATTACATGATTGTATTTTACTATTGGACAAATTTAAAGTCTAGAATTTAAACTGTGCCGATTGGTTTGAAAATGGATAGCGTTATCAAGGACAATAATACTTAAATATAACGTATTAATCCACTTGATAGGCATGTCCATGTTTTGGACATTGTCTCTGAATGTTTATATTTTTTATTGTATTTTGAAAGAACTTTTCCATAAATAAATTTAGATATGTTGTGCCTGTTCAAATTTTGTCAAAACGTGCCGTTTATAGATCTTTAATGTTAACTATATTTTATACGTGAATAAATGCGAGTCTTTTCTAAAAATCGCGCATACTCTGTTATAATAACGTTAAAACAACGAGCCAAACAGAATTTATAGAATTGTTGCCACATATTTTCTGGGTCTAGCTTTCATTTCTGATCATTTCTTATGTAGTGTTAGATAATTGGCTATCTGGTCAATTCGTCTCAAGTCGAATTTGTCTCAAGTGTTTTTTTTTTTAATTTTGATACAATTTAAATGTAAAAATGCTTACTAAAACATTTATGTTGTTATTTTGTCTACCCTATAAACCCATGTAAAATGCATGCATATGTGTATTGTGAATTTACAGTAAAATGCTCATAAAAATATTTGTTTCGTCTCTTTCCGTTATAAATGAGCATGTATTGTTATTCTTTATGTATTTAGAGTAAAAATCAGTGTAATGTGTGATACAAGAAATGAATTGTTTCCTTAACGTTGACTTGATTGCTTTGATTTTCAACACAGGCACAGTACTATAACAAAACGCATCAATATCAGCTGAAATACTAAAAATAACTTTTTCAATTTTTTAAATGTTTTCCGTATATAGAGAAGATAAGAAAAATCAGAAATGATAAAGTGTTTACTCATTTTTCTTTATGAAACCAATCACGAACATCAAAGCCACAAGAATTTGGCTTAGAAGGCACGACCTGTTTGTTGTAGTATGTTAGAATGTTCGAATTTTAACGAACAACGGTTATTGAAAACACACAAAAATCAGCAGCTATTGTACGTGATACAAGTATACTACTTCTAAGTTTGCTGTTTTATGTGGAACGAGAAAAAGTCCATCTACTTTCGGCCATATAGATTGATTAAATGGACGTTGTTTAACGTCCACCGAGAAATATGCTAGCTATATTCAGCAGGAGATAGAGTAAACACAAAAAATATTAACAAAAAGGAATCCGCGCAATTTTTAAGACGTTTATTTTAGATTTATTAAGCGTCAGAAGTATAGTTAAGTTTAAACTGTGAGAATATCTGAATATATGTAGAATTTAGTATTTCCAATTGTAAATGAGTTTCTTCAGAGAAAATGTAAATCAATAACAATCTATTTCGAAGTTTTCTGATGGATAGTGAATTAGTCTGCCTTCATTACCATGTGGCGTGCAACTTTACATGTTCAATAGAACTTCATTTATTTTTATTAAATAACAGCAAAGTTTGATATTTTTAATTCCAATTTTTTTTAATTGCGCTGAATTTTTGATGAGTCATTTTTATTTAGAACTACTAGTATAACCAACGAGCAAAATGTTATCTTAAACAGTTTCTGATAATTTAATGAATAATACTCAGATTTTTTTCCTTATCCAGTGTGTCAATATAATATTAAGTCAAAATCTGAGTAGATCTACTTGAGATAAAAAGTATAATTAACAAAGTGGAAAGTAAGGACTGCTGAACGGAAAATCTTCCGCTGCGTATACCCGATAGAATTTTTAAAAAGAAAACAGTTGTCATATTGTTGTTATTTTTTTAAACAATCTACAGCCAGATTCCGCTTTTAAAATATACAACACGTCAATTAAAAATTACAGTCCAGAAAAACAACGTTCTAAAAATAATAATACGAATTTAGTAGAATCCTGGCTTTATAAGAATTTACGACTGAGGTAATTGCTACAATAAATAAATAAAGATTTTTAAACAATCGAGATTAGATTGTTGTCATTCCTTTCATATATCACGTTTGTTTTTAAAAGAGGACAATGGTCTAGATTAAGGATACATGCCAAGGTCAAATTTTTCATAATAAATATATATTTGTTCTTTCTGTTATTTGTTCGTCATTTGCCGATTTAGGTTACCGTGGGCTATTTGCGTCACTTGGCAGATACAATGTAAAAGTCCGTTAACTTTCTTTTAAAAATATTCTCCAAAACCATTAAACGGATTGCTTTGAAACTTTGCACTTTTAATCAGTAAAATGTCTTCTATCAAGATTTCCCAAATCATTGCCGCCGTTGCTAAAAATAAAACGGATGTCAAATAAGTTTTTGGCTTTTATTTCAAAATGTATAACAGATACATGAAAACTTCCATCTTAAACTTCAAAAGCCCTACAAACATTTTCTGTTGAGTCGAAGTATTATGACGAACCTTTGTAGTACACGTAGTTATTTCCCATTAATCGTCAAGATTGATGATTTTTCGTTTTTTCCCTCTAAAAATTGACATGATAAAATTAGCAATTCAAAATTGTTCAGCTTATTTAGATCTACAAAAATGATTTCAGTGTGAAATTTTCCCGAACACTGTTAATGAGTTATGGTCCCTTAGCTGTGTTTTTAATTAAATTTTAACCTTCCGTTGAAAATCTTCTCAAAAAGGACGCCAAAAATTTCACAAATCATTGCTGCCGACCAATAACACGGCCGCCATGGCTAAAAATAGAATGGGTAGTCAAGATATAGCTTTTGGATTATAGTTAAAAAATAATAACAGATACAAGAAATCTGAAGTGAACCTCCTTCCTATTCATCAAAAGTTATACACGACTTTCCACTGAGTAAGAGCTAGAGGAAACAATTCCGAAGCAAAATTATTCAGGTCTCCAAGAACTTTCTGTGCAAATGTTTCGGACGACTCCGTAAAGTAGTTATTCCTTTTAAAACGTCAAAATATAGTGATGTTTGCAGGTCTTAGACTATGCATTATAGCAAAGAAAAGCTAAAAAAGTAGAATTCCATTGTTGTTTCAGATTCAGGTGAGAGATCCAAGTTTCCACGATACTCTATTTGTCTTATAGTACTTAATTGAATTGCAATTTTTTGTGTTCGGTTTTCCTCTGTATATAAATGTAACGGGAGTATAAAAAGCCTCCCGTTAGATTTCCGGGCTTTGTGGATTGTTTCAAAGAATTCGTTTGCTCCATTTTTATTTTGTCATACTGACCTTTAACTATCTATAATAATGCAGCTAACGTGAACATTAAGGGAATAATTGTAGAATACATAGTTTACGAGTGTGGTGTTTCACTTTTTGATAAATAACTTTTTGAAGGAATTGGCAACGATTTCCATCTGGCGTAGTCTGACCGGGACGAATATCAATTTAACCCAAAAGAGATGTAACGGCTGGAATGTGACATATACAAAATATCAAACTTCACACTTCTTAGGTCTGGTGTTCTTTCAAGATTACATTAACCCCTATTACAATAATTGCGCATATAAAACAACAACAACCAAAGATCAAAGAAAGTCAATAAATATCAAAAACTTAAAGTTATATCGCACTTTGAATGTCGGACGGAATAAAAACTGTCAACAATGAGAAAGGAATAAAGACTGTGTTAACAATGAGAACGAAATAAAGACTGTGTTAACAATGAGAACGGAATAAAGACTGTGTTAACAATGAGAACTGAATAGAGACTGTGTTAACAAGGAGAACGGAACCAAAGACCGTGTTAACAGCGTGTCAGTTCAGAATAAAGACTGTCCTTCGGACTTATTTAGTTTGTGAGTGAGTCGATGGATTTTACACATTGATAATTTACTACAACCCAGTGTTTAATCCAATAGTATTAAAAGATCATAATAAAGAATATATAAATTGAGTTGATTAAGGTGTACGCATGGCCTCGTTTATTTATTGCAAGTTGTTGGTCCTTCAATTGATAATACGTATTGGCCAAATGCGTTAATGAGTTGTGGACGAATAATCACACATGATTTATCTTCATTGCATATTTCCTGATCACGTGTCATGTGTTTGAATCTTTTGTTCTCCATTCACGTCTGGAAACTATGAAAGCATATAGTTTGTGTTTTCTATAAATTATTAATATGGAAGTGTTGGAAATTGCGTGTGACAACATACACGGAACAACGATTAATTTCGAAGATGTAGCAACGGTAACAGGCTACCACATGACAGCCCAATGTAAACTATTTTCTTTCGAGTTGCGATAATCGAAAAGACTGATGATAGACTTGTCTGTTATGCCCAAACCTGTATAATGATGTATGAAGATGATAGACTTGTCTGTTATGCCCAAACCTGTATTATGATGTATGAAGATGATAGACTTGTCTGTGTTTTGCCCAAACCTGTATCATGATGTATGAAGATGATAGACTTGTCTGTTATGCCCAAACCTGTATTATGGTGTATGAAGATGATAGACTTGTCTGTGTTATGCCCAAACCTGTATTATGATGTATGAAGATGATAGACTTGTCTGTTATGCCCAAACCTGTATTATGATGTATGAAGATGATAGACTTGTCTGTGTTATGCCCAAACCTGTATCATGATGTATGAAGATGATAGACTTGTCTGTTATGCCCAAACCTGTACTATGATGTATGAAGATGATAGACTTGTCTGTTATGCCCAAACCTGTATTATGATGTATGAAGATGATAGACTTGTCTGTGTTATGCCCAAACCTGTATCATGATGTATGAAGATGATAGACTTGTCTGTTATGCCCAAGCCTGTATTATGATGTATGAATACATTCATTGATAATGTCCAAAAATTTAACCGGCAATAACGAGGGGTGATAATCATCTGATATTAAAATTATTTTTAATATCTCAATAGCAACAAAATGAGGTGATAATGGTCTAATTTATTACACATTTTGCATCTTGCCACTTACAATGAGTTGTGATAACAGTTGTGCTGTTTAGAGAAAAACTGATATAGATATGTAACAAAACAACATGTTTCCAATAGTCTGATCGCAGAGTAACTAATGGGGTGTGGTGGATCAACGAGTAAGAAGAGTTCGAGTTAGAGTTCAAGTTAACTTTGAGTAAAAAAGATTCCAGAAAACGTTGTGTTTCGTTAGTTTAGATCCCAATTAAAAATTGTAATAAAACATACATGAATTGTAATTCTTTGCAAAACTGAGTTGCAATTGTAATTCAGCAGGAATCCTTTAAGATTATTGTGCTTCCTTATGTTTGTCTTACATAGGCTTTGACTATTTTTTGGGGGAAAAGGATTGGTTGGTTGGGGGGGGGGGTAAAAACAATTAACGATTTTGGGTTTTGGGACGCATAAATTATAGAACTATTAAAAAATAATTAGGTTTTATGTGCATGTATTTTTTGCCAGACATTTGGGTACATTACAATATGTATTTTGTGGGTATTTATTCACTCGGGACGAGCCTACTTAAAAAGATATTTATGAGAATCCCAATCTCATCGGCTATCAGGCTTTTAGTTTTTATATGTTGATGCACGAGTTTAGAATCCATTTTGCTAACATGTACACTTTTTTGTTTAAGGGCTAACTACAGCATGACTTTGTCCGCTATTCCCAGTCTAGTACTCTTAGCTACAATAATATAGCTCCTTTTTTATGGACGAAAAAAACGAGCTACATTATTGTAGGTAAGTGCACTAATCTTCTCGTATCTTCTTAGGGTTTTAAAGAACTTTGCAGCGATTATTTTTTAGATGTTTTTAGTAATAAAAGTATAGTATAATGACTTGAACGAAAAATGTAAAAAAATGGATAAAAATCAAATCAAATAAATTTTACAAGTTACACCGATATGGGCCAAAACAATTCACAATATTACATTAAGAAAAGTTATAGCATGTTACGCACAGCGAATATAATGCGTTATAGGTTTAACCGATGCGGATCTTATCTTTTGAGTTCTATATTAAGTACAACATATCTGCGTCTTTTGTATCGTTTTATTTTTAAACGATTCTTTAAAATCTCCGTCAACAATATTTTGTTAAGGGTGTGTTTTAAGCATAATAACAATAACTATAAATATGACTGAAGTCGAGGTTTAACTCGAACTTTTAATCTAACTAGAAGTTTAACTCGGATGATCAATCGGAAGTGTAACTTGAATTCCAACTCGAACTCGAAATTCAATTCTTACTCTAACTCTAACGCGATGATTCAATAGGGGATGGCGGGATATTTTTAAAGTCTTTCAACATCGATTCTAATGAACTGATAGGTTTTAATAATTTTGATATCTTTCGATACCAGGATTGCACAATGATATTGAGTATTGAGTTGTGTAGACAGGTTGTTGTCACTTTGAGGCAAAGGAACTTGATTTGTGTAGGCAGGTTGTTGTCACTTTGAGGCAAAGGAACTTGAGTTGTGTAGGCAGGTTGTTGTCACTTTGAGGCAAAGGAACTTGAGTTGTGTAGGCAGGTTGTTGTCACATTGAGGCAAAGGAACTTGAGTTGTGTGGACAGGTTGTTGAAACTTTGAGGCAAAGGAACTTGAGTTGTGTAGGCAGGTTGTTGTCACTTTGAGGCAAAGGAACTTGAGTTGTGTAGGCAGGTTGTTGTCACTTTGAGGCAAAGGAACTTGAGTTGAGTAGGCAGGTTGTTGTCACATTGAGGCCCATTAACTTGAGTTGTGTGGATAGGTTGTTGTCACATTGAGGCAAAGGAACTTGAGTTGTGTAGGCAGGTTGTTGTCACTTTGAGGCAAAGGAACTTGAGTTGTGTAGGCAGGTTGTTGTCACACTGAGGCCATGGAACTTGAGTTGTGTAGGAAGGTTGTTGTCACATTGAGGCCAAAGAACTTGAGTTGAGTAGGCAGGTTGTTGACACATTGAGGCTAAGGAACTTGAGTTGTGTAGGCAGGTTGTTGTCACATTGAGGCCCATTAACTTGAGTTGTGTGGATAGGTTGTTGTCACATTGAGGCGAAGGAACTTGAGTTGTGTAGGCAGGTTGTTGTCACTTTGAGGCAAAGGAACTTGAGTTGAGTAGGCAGGTTGTTGTCACATTGAGGCCCATTAACTTGAGTTGTGTGGATAGGTTGTTGTCACATTGAGGCCAAGGAAATTGAGTTGAGTAGGCAGGTTGTTGTCACTTTGAGGCAAAGAACTTTAGTTGTGTAGGCATGTTGTTGTCACATTGAGGCCAAGGAACTTGAGTTGAGTAGGCAGGTTGTTGACACTTTGAGGCAAAGGAACTTGAGTTGTGTAGGCAGGTTGTTGTCACTTTGAGGCCAAGGAACTTGAGTTGTGTAGGCAGGTTGTTGTCACTTTGAGGCAAAGGAACTTGAGTTGAGTAGGCAGGTTGTTGTCACATTGAGGCCCATTAACTTGAGTTGTGTGGATAGGTTGTTGTCACATTGAGGCTAATTAACTTGAGTTGTGTAGGCAGGTTGTTGTCACTTTGAGGCCAAGGAACTTGGTTGTGTAGGCAGGTTGTTGTCACATTGAGGCCCATTAACTTGAGTTGTGTAGGCAGGTTGTTGTCACTTTGAGGCCAAGGAACTTGAGTTGTGTAGGCAGGTTGTTGTCACTTTGAGGCCAAGGAACTTGAGTTGTGTAGGCAGGTTGTTGTCACTTTGAGGCAAAGGAACTTGAGTTGTGTAGGCAGGTTGTTGTCACTTTGAGGCCAAGGAACTTGGGTTGAGTAGGCAGGTTGTAGACACTTTGAGGCAAAGGAACTTGAGTTGAGTAGGCAGGTTGTTGACACTTTGAGGCAAAGGAACTTGAGTTGTGTAGGCAGGTTGTTGTCACTTTGAGGCAAAGGAACTTGAGTTGAGTAGGCAGGTTGTTGACACTTTGAGGCCAAGGAACTTGAGTTGTGTAGGCAGGTTGTTGTCACTTTGAGGCAAAGGAACTTGAGTTGAGTAGGCAGGTTGTTGACACTTTGAGGCAAAGGAACTTGAGTTGTGTAGGCAGGTTGTTGTCACTTTGAGGCAAAGGAACTTGAGTTGTGTAGGCAGGTTGTTGAAACTTTGAGGCAAAGGAACTTGAGTTGTGTAGGCAGGTTGTTGAAACTTTGAGGCAAAGGAACTTGAGTTGTGTAGGCAGGTTGTTGTCACATTGAGGCAAAGGAACTTGAGTTGTGTAGGCAGGTTGTTGAAACTTTGAGGCAAAGGAACTTGAGTTGTGTAGGCAGGTTGTTGTCACATTGAGGCCCATTAACTTGAGTTGTGTAGGCAGGTTGTTGTCACTTTGAGGCTAAGGAACTTGAGTTGTGTAGGCAGGTTGTTGTCACTTTGAGGCAAAGGAACTTGAGTTGTGTAGGCAGGTTGTTGACACTTTGAGGCAAAGGAACTTGAGTTGTGTAGGCAGGTTGTTGTCACTTTGAGGCCAAGGAACTTGAGTTGAGTAGGCAGGTTGTTGACACTTTGAGGCCAAGGAACTTGAGTTGTGTAGGCAGGTTGTTGTCACTTTGAGGCAAAGGAACTTGAGTTGAGTAGGCAGGTTGTTGACACTTTGAGGCCAAGGAACTTGAGTTGTGTAGGCAGGTTGTTGTCACTTTGAGGCAAAGGAACTTGAGTTGTGTAGGCAGGTTGTTGACACTTTGAGGCAAAGGAACTTGAGTTGTGTAGGCAGGTTGTTGTCACTTTGAGGCAAAGGAACTTGAGTTGTGTAGGCAGGTTGTTGAAACTTTGAGGCAAAGGAACTTGAGTTGTGTAGGCAGGTTGTTGAAACTTTGAGGCAAAGGAACTTGAGTTGTGTAGGCAGGTTGTTGTCACATTGAGGCAAAGGAACTTGAGTTGTGTAGGCAGGTTGTTGAAACTTTGAGGCAAAGGAACTTGAGTTGTGTAGGCAGGTTGTTGTCACATTGAGGCCCATTAACTTGAGTTGTGTAGGCAGGTTGTTGTCACTTTGAGGCTAAGGAACTTGAGTTGTGTAGGCAGGTTGTTGTCACTTTGAGGCAAAGGAACTTGAGTTGTGTAGGCAGGTTGTTGACACTTTGAGGCAAAGGAACTTGAGTTGTGTAGGCAGGTTGTTGTCACTTTGAGGCCAAGGAACTTGAGTTGAGTAGGCAGGTTGTTGACACTTTGAGGCCAAGGAACTTGAGTTGTGTAGGCAGGTTGTTGTCACTTTGAGGCAAAGGAACTTGAGTTGAGTAGGCAGGTTGTTGACACTTTGAGGCCAAGGAACTTGAGTTGTGTAGGCAGGTTGTTGACACTTTGAGGCCAAGGAACTTGAGTTGAGTAGGCAGGTTGTTGACACTTTGAGGCCAAGGAACTTGAGTTGAGTAGGCAGGTTGTTGACACTTTGAGGCCAAGGAACTTGAGTTGTGTAGGCAGGTTGTTGTCATTTTGAGGCAAAGGAACTTGAGTTGAGTAGGCAGGTTGTTGACACTTTGAGGCAAAGGAACTTGAGTTGTGTAGGCAGGTTGTTGTCATTTTGAGGCAAAGGAACTTGAGTTGAGTAGGCAGGTTGTTGACACTTTGAGGCCAAGGAACTTGAGTTGAGTAGGCAGGTTGTTGACACTTTGAGGCCAAGGAACTTGAGTTGAGTAGGCAGGTTGTTGACACTTTGAGGCAAAGGAACTTGAGTTGTGTAGGCAGGTTGTTGTCATTTTGAGGCAAAGGAACTTGAGTTGTGTAGGCAGGTTGTTGAAACTTTGAGGCAAAGGAACTTGAGTTGTGTAGGCAGGTTGTTGTCACTTTGAGGCAAAGGAACTTGAGTTGTGTAGGCAGGTTGTTGTCACTTTGAGGCAAAGGAACTTGAGTTGTGTAGGCAGGTTGTTGAAACTTTGAGGCAAAGGAACTTGAGTTGTGTGGACAGGTTGTTGAAACTTTGAGGCAAAGGAACTTGAGTTGTGTAGGCAGGTTGTTGTCACTTTGAGGCAAAGGAACTTGAGTTGTGTGGACAGGTTGTTGTCACTTTGAGGCAAAGGAACTTGAGTTGTGTAGGCAGGTTGTTGTCACTTTGAGGCAAAGGAACTTGAGTTGTGTAGGCAGGTTGTTGTCACTTTGAGGCAAAGGAACTTGAGTTGTGTAGGCAGGTTGTTGTCACTTTGAGGTAAAGGAACTTGAGTTGTGTAGGCAGGTTGTTGTCACATTGAGGCAAAGGAACTTGAGTTGTGTAGGCAGGTTGTTGTCACTTTGAGGCAAAGGAACTTGAGTTGTGTAGGCAGGTTGTTGTCACTTTGAGGCAAAAGGAACTTGAGTTGTGTAGGCAGGTTGTTGAAACTTTGAGGCAAAGGAACTTGAGTTGTGCGGACAGGTTGTTGAAACTTTGAGGCAAAGGAACTTGAGTTGTGTAGGCAGGTTGTTGTCACTTTGAGGCAAAGGAACTTGAGTTGTGTAGGCAGGTTGTTGTCACTTTGAGGCAAAGGAACTTTAGTTGTGTAGGCAGGTTGTTGTCACTTTGAGGCAAAGGAACTTGAGTTGTGTAGGCAGGTTGTTGACACTTTGAGGCCAAGGAACTTGAGTTGTGTAGGCAGGTTGTTGTCACTTTGAGGCAAAGAAACTTGAGTTGAGTAGGCAGGTTGTTGACACTTTGAGGCAAAGGAACTTGAGTTGTGTAGGCAGGTTGTTGTCACTTTGAGGCAAAGGAACTTGAGTTGAGTAGGCAGGTTGTTGTCACATTGAGGCCCATTAACTTGAGTTGTGTGGATAGGTTGTTGTCACATTGAGGCTGAGGAACTTGAGTTGAGTAGGCAGGTTGTTGTCACATTGAGGCCCATTAACTTGAGTTGTGTGGATAGGTTGTTGACACTTTGAGGCTAAGGAACTTGAGTTGTGTAGGCAGGTTGCTGTCACTTTGAGGCCAAGGAACTTGAGTTGAGTAGGCAGGTTGTTGTCACATTGAGGCCCATTAACTTGAGTTGTGTAGGCAGGTTGTTGTCACTTTGAGGCCAAGGAACTTGAGTTGTGTAGGCAGGTTGTTGTCACATTGAGGCCCATTAACTTGAGTTGTGTAGGCAGGTTGTTGTCACTTTGAGGCCAAGGAATTTGAGTTGTGTAGGCAGGTTGTTGTCACTTTGAGGCAAAGGAACTTGAGTTGAGTAGGCAGGTTGTTGACACTTTGAGGCCAAGGAACTTGAGTTGTGTGGACAGGTTGTTGACACTTTGAGGCAAAGGAACTTGAGTTGAGTAGGCAGGTTGTTGACACTTTGAGGCCAAGGAACTTGAGTTGAGTAGGCAGGTTGTTGACACTTTGAGGCAAAGGAACTTGAGTTGTGTAGGCAGGTTGTTGTCACTTTGAGGCCAAGGAACTTGAGTTGTGTAGGCAGGTTGTTGAAACTTTGAGGCAAAGGAACTTGAGTTGTGTAGGCAGGTTGTTGAAACTTTGAGGCAAAGGAACTTGAGTTGTGTAGGCAGGTTGTTGTCACATTGAGGCAAAGGAACTTGAGTTGTGTAGGCAGGTTGTTGAAACTTTGAGGCAAAGGAACTTGAGTTGTGTAGGCAGGTTGTTGTCACATTGATTCCCATTAACTTGAGTTGTGTAGGCAGGTTGTTGTCACTTTGAGGCTAAGGAACTTGAGTTGTGTAGGCAGGTTGTTGTCACTTTGAGGCAAAGGAACTTGAGTTGTGTATGCAGGTTGTTGACACTTTGAGGCCAAAGAACTTGAGTTGTGTAGGCAGGTTGTTCTCACTTTGAGGCCAAGGAACTTGAGTTGTGTAGGCAGGTTGTTGACATTTTGAGGCAAAGGAACTTGAGTTGTGTAGGCAGGTTGTTGTCACTTTGAGGCCAAAGAACTTGAGTTGTGTAGGCAGGTTGTTCTCACTTTGAGGCCAAGGAACTTGAGTTGTGTAGGCAGGTTGTTGACACTTTGAGGCAAAGGAACTTGAGTTGAGTAGGCAGGTTGTTGACACTTTGAGGCCAAGGAACTTGAGTTGAGTAGGCAGGTTGTTGACACTTTGAGGCAAAGGAACTTGAGTTGTGTAGGCAGGTTGTTGTCACTTTGAGGCGAAGTAACTTGAGTTGTGTAGGCAGGTTGTTGAAACTTTGAGGCAAAGGAACTTGAGTTGTGTAGGCAGGTTGTTGTCACTTTGAGGCAAAGGAACTTGAGTTGTGTAGGCAGGTTGTTGTCACTTTGAGGCAAAGGAACTTGAGTTGTGTAGGCAGGTTGTTGAAACTTTGAGGCAAAGGAACTTGAGTTGTGTGGACAGGTTGTTGAAACTTTGAGGCAAAGGAACTTGAGTTGTGTAGGCAGGTTGTTGTCACTTTGAGGCAAAGGAACTTGAGTTGTGTGGACAGGTTGTTGTCACTTTGAGGCAAAGGAACTTGAGTTGTGTAGGCAGGTTGTTGTCACTTTGAGGCAAAGGAACTTGAGTTGTGTAGGCAGGTTGTTGTCACTTTGAGGCAAAGGAACTTGAGTTGTGTAGGCAGGTTGTTGTCACTTTGAGGTAAAGGAACTTGAGTTGTGTAGGCAGGTTGTTGTCACATTGAGGCAAAGGAACTTGAGTTGTGTAGGCAGGTTGTTGTCACTTTGAGGCAAAGGAACTTGAGTTGTGTAGGCAGGTTGTTGTCACTTTGAGGCAAATGAACTTGAGTTGTGTAGGCAGGTTGTTGAAACTTTGAGGCAAAGGAACTTGAGTTGTGTGGACAGGTTGTTGAAACTTTGAGGCAAAGGAACTTGAGTTGTGTAGGCAGGTTGTTGTCACTTTGAGGCAAAGGAACTTGAGTTGTGTAGGCAGGTTGTTGTCACTTTGAGGCAAAGGAACTTTAGTTGTGTAGGCAGGTTGTTGTCACTTTGAGGCAAAGGAACTTGAGTTGTGTGGACAGGTTGTTGAAACTTTGAGGCAAAGGAACTTGATTTGTGTAGGCAGGTTGTTGTCACTTTGAGGCAAAGGAACTTGAGTTGTGTAGGCAGGTTGTTGACACTTTGAGGCCAAGGAACTTGAGTTGTGTAGGCAGGTTGTTGTCACTTTGAGGCAAAGGAACTTGAGTTGAGTAGGCAGGTTGTTGACACTTTGAGGCAAAGGAACTTGAGTTGTGTAGGCAGGTTGTTGAAACTTTGAGGCAAAGGAACTTGAGTTGTGTGGACAGGTTGTTGTCACTTTGAGTAGAAACCAACGATGCATGAAGAAATTCTGTAAATGTGGCACTGAATTATTGTCACAAAACTTGTGTTCCATACTGTGGCCTAAAATATCCCCATATTTGATGGGGTGGGTTCTTTATTATTGTAGTTAAGACTTCTATCTATTTGTATGTATTAATGTTTTATTATTTTTAATTTGTGTTTTCGTCATTTAAGTAATAAATGAAATTTTCAATTCAATGTCGAGTTTATCCTTCCCTCCCATCAAACGGAGCACAGCCAGTGTTGACAAAAATGATTATTTTTAGCAAATAAATTGTTTTTTGACAAACAGGATTTTGTATGTGTTTGCAAGTCTGGGGAGATAACGTCTTTCAAACTAATTTATCAGTCTTTATCATTATCTCCCTTCTTGTATCTCGCAACAGATGGCGTTTACTCCTTTCTTTTACAGCTACATAAGCTTTGCACATTTGGGCACATGCATAAGGATTGGATAGTTTTAAGTTACCCGCCATCCCACCCTAACAAGTTACAATAGTAACCATATTTGACAGTGTTTTCTATAGACATCTTTTGTTACCCCATTGAGATTTTTATAAATTTTGAATATTAATTATCAATTTATGTAATTATATTCATGATGAGTAATTGTGATTGATTTTCTGAAAATGGAGTCAGTAAAGTTGCAAAAATGGTAATTTTTTGGTAAAAAAAATTCCAGAAAAATGCATGATTTCTTGACATATTAGCCTCGTTCTGACTACACATTTATGTTTAATTTTGAAACTGTTTTGAATATTGTCAAGGAGGTATTGAATTAAACCAATAAAACGTTATATTGAATATGCATTGATTTTTGAATAACAAATTGGGAATTGAATATAGGCTATTTCGCAGTATGAGAAATGATGAACCGTGGTCAATCAACAGTCATCATTTTTGTGATCCAATGGTCAATTGCAACTTATGAAATGAAAATCAGCAAAATCTGAGACATGTCATGTCCCAGTTATGTTGGTAATTAGGGATAATTAGTCTTAAGTAATAAATGACATTTTAAATTCAATGCCGAGTTTCTTCTTCCCTCCCATCAAAAGGAGCACAGCCTGTGTTGACAAAAATATATATCTGGTAACTAAATTGTGAATAATTGCAGACTGCGTCTAATTTTATTACACATTTTGGTTAAATAACTTTACTTCATATGTTTTAAAAAAAGAATTAAAATAGTGTTTGCAGCAAATTAGGACATTTTCAGTCCTTTATTTATTTTGTAAGAAATATATGCATTTTTTCAAACTCTTCTGTGCGTTGTTCGGCCTCCTCTCTTAATAAAAACCTGGACGTCATGAAATAGCTGAAAAATTGCTTTATACACCATTAAAACAAATAATAATAATAAACAGAATACAAAAACACAAAAAAACCCAAAACAATTAAAACACATAACACAGATAAACAACTAGAGTTATTTCTCTTGTCGAATAGGGAAGAACGAGTGCCGCAGAACGCATTAGATTGAAAAAATGCGCGGAACTAACGAAATAAATCTGAATGCGTTTCGTTATTTATTAAAAATAAGTCAATTTCTGTAAACTTCAACTTTTAGGTTTTCAAGGAAATAGTTTGACAAGGTACTGATACAAATTGTCAACATTTTAGTTATATATTTTATTTTTATTGATGAGACATGTTACTTGGAAATATATTTTGTATCCACAAACTAAACTTGCAAATTTAAGATTACCAGGGGACCTAGGTTTCCGATTGGTTAAGGTAGTTAGTCATCTACTATTGTTTATGCCTATCAACTCCGAGGTTGTGGGTTTCCAGTCTCATTGCAGGTATGGTGGGCTAAACTCCAATCTTAATTTAGATGGATTTCCGATTTTTTAATGACGGTCTCGGCATTCTCCTGACACATGTATTTCAGCTTCCCATTAAAACTAGTTGCCGCAGTATAGATGAAAGATTGCTCGAAGTGGTGGTAAACACTATTTAAACAAACAAACACGAACACCGGTATACAAACAAACACGAACACCGGTATATATACGAACACCGGTATATTTCTCAATTTCGAGCCCACACTAAATGTATATGTCAACTTTGTTACATGTAAGTTAGCTTTGTAATCATATTTAACTTTTACGCAAAACAGGAAACTTGAAGCCCAAGCATTTTTAACACCAATTCTCCATAAGGATCAAAGGATTTCCATATAGGGTGAGACATGACATGTCTCAGATTTAGCTGATTTTCATTTTATAAGTTGAAATTGACCATTGGACCACAAAATAATTATTGTTTGTTATGATTTGACTTCGGTTGCCATGGTAACGGTGGCGGCCATTTTGGGCCGATTAAAATACAGTGAAAAGGGCAATATTCAAATCCCAATTTTTCAGGGGAAAATCGATTCATATTCAATAGAATTTCTTTATTTGCTTAATTCAATATCTCATTGACAATATTCAAAACAGTTACAACACTTTAAGTATATTTGTGATCAGACTGAGACTATTGAACATTTAAAGAAATAGTGCATTATTCTCTATAATTTTTGGTAAAAAATATTACCATTTTTGACACTTTTCTGACTCCATTTTCAGAAAATGCACCAATCACAAATAATCATCATGAATATAATTACATAGATTGATGATTAATATTCAAAAATTTTAAAAATCTCAATGGGGTAAGAAAAAATGTCTTTAAAAAAAATGTTAAAGTTGGTTACCATGGTAATAAAACAAAAACGGCAATTTTTCGATATTTAAATACATCTATGATCATACTTCTAATATGAGCCAAGATAACAATTGTTGTCATCATATGTACCTAAAAGGATCTTTTCAACATAGTATGACCTTAGAAAACTTTCAAGGTCACTTGTGTTGTTCTCAAGGTCACTTAAAATTGATTTTGCTTCGAGATTTTCATATTTGAAAGTTCAATTTTTAGTTGACCTTGACCTTGAGACACTGTACCCTGAAATGATTTCAATGTCATTTTAAGTTTATAGTATGTCTGTTAAAAATAATAATTAAGGATGATTTAATTTATTCCTAAGAGAAACAGTAGTTTTATGGAAATATTGAACAATACAAAAATGGCTTTTTTCACAAGTTACCACGGTAACCATCTTTGACAGTGTTTTCTATAGACATCTTTTGTTACCCCATTGAGATTTTTATAAGTTTTGAATATTAATCATCAATTTATGTAATTATATTCATGATGAGTATTTGTGATTGGTGCATTTTCTGAAAATGGAGTCAGAAAAGTGGCAAAAATGGTAATTTTTTAGTAGAAAAATTTCAGAAAAAATGCATGATTTCTTGACATATTGGATAGCCTGGTTCTTACTACACATTTATCTTTAGTCTTGAAACTGTTTTGAATATTGTCAATGAGGTATTGAATTAAGCAAATAAAACATTATATTGAATATGCATTGATTTTTGAATAACAAATTGGGAATTGAATATAGGCTATTTCGCAGTATGAGAAATGATAAAAAATGACCGCCTCAGTTACCATGGCAACTGTGGTCAATCATAACAAACAGTCATCATTTTTATGATCCAATGGTCAATTGCAACTTATGAAATTAAAATCAGCAAAATCTGAGACATGTCATGTTTCAGTTATTTTGGTGCTTAGGGATAATTGTTATTAAAATAACTGGGTCAACTAAACCTTTCAGCAGAAATTCAAAAATGAACCCAGTGTACAGGTCTAGTAGTAAGCATATAAGGATATAAATTGTATAAATCAAACCTAGCTACAATGATGTAGCTCCTGCGACAATCCCAACAGTATGTGCTAACTAATACCAAACAATTCTTAATCTTGCCTTAATGCACACATACATGTATATGAAAAACATATGTATTTCAGGGTATTATAATCACTTTTGAATATTGTCAAAATGAAACAAATAGAAATGTGCTACAATTGTAGCATGTTTTGAACCTATGAACATAATATAAACACCAACACATTTGATCTTTTATTCAGGTACATGTCATTTTAAAATCCTCAGTTTTTAATGACCCTATTGTGTGTCCTCCACATGTACAGTCTAATACTGAAAACATTACTCATGTCCATTGGCATTTATATTCTTCTGTAATTAATAGTTTCATCATGGTGCATAGTGACCAAAATGTAAAAATGCTACTTTCGGATATCTTGAAAACATTCACTAAATTTAACTTCAATTGATGAAAAGATTACATGCATTTAGGTGTATAAAACATGTAAATGCCAATCTTCATTCATTAACTACAAAATTTCTCCGCATCAGCATTGTTTGCACTATTTATAAATCAGGTCTCTACTATCGTAAACCCCCGCTTACGTTTTCCTGAAAAAATGTCACATGTGGTTATAAGGGTTGGCTTACGTCAACCATGTCTCTCTGTCTATATATACTTAAGATTCCGTCATCCTTCACTGCGTTTAAATACTACCCAATACTCAATTTCATTTGAGTACACCGCTTGCTCCTGCAAAATCTTAGAAGACAACTGACACTTGCTCTTATCGCTACTATATATCGTTTTGAGGTCGGGTGTCTATCTTTCCAAATTTTGTATTCACTCACTGGGCGCTAACATCTACTCGTAAACACTAAGCGAAAATTACGATAAATTTCAACGGTTGATTTTAATGAGAACAAACTCCTGTAACCCCTAGATGACGATATTCCGTCCAATAAAATATGAATGAATTTTGTCAGGGATGATAATGGAGCGAAGAAGAATCAGAACCCCTTACTAGGATGATGTTAGAATGATGGAGTGAAGTAGAATCAGAACTCCTGACTTGGGAGGATGTTAGAATGATGGAGTGAAGAAGAATCATTATTCTTAACATGGGAGGATGTTAGAATGATGGAGTGAAGAAGAATCAGAATCCCTGGTTTGGGAGGATGTTAGAATGATGGAGTAAAGTAGAATCAGAATCCCTGACTTGGGAGGATGTTAGAATGATGGAGTAAAGTAGAATCAGAACTCCTGACTTGGGAGGATGTTAGAATGATGGAGCAAAGTAGAATCAGAACTCCTGACTTGGGAGGATGTTAGAATGATGGAGTAAAGTAGAATCAGAACTCCTGACTTGGGAGGATGTTAGAATGATGGAGCAAAGTAGAATCAGAACTCCTGACTTGGGAGGATGTTAGAATGATGGAGTGAAATGGAATCAGAACCCCTGACTTGGGAGGAAGTTAGAATGATGGAGCAAAGTAGAATCAGAACTCCTGACTTGGGAGTATGTTAGAATGATGGAGCAAAGTAGAATCAGAACTCCTGACTTGGGAGGACGTTAGAATGATGGAGTAAAGTAGAATCAGAACCCCTGACTTGGGAGGATGTTAGAATGATGGAGCGAAGTAGAATCAGAATCCCTCACTTGGGAGGATGTTAGAATGATGGAGCAAAGTAGAATCAGAACTCCTGACTTGGGAGGATGTTAGAATGATGGAGTAAAGTAGAATCAGAATCCCTGGCTTGGGAGGATGTTAGAATGATGGAGCAAAGTAGAATCAGAACTCCTGACTTGGGAGGATGTTAGAATGATGGAGTAAAGTAGAATCAGAATCCCTGACTTGGGAGGATGTTAGAATGATGGAGCGAAGTAGAATCAGAATCCCTGACATGGGAGGATGTTAGAACGATGGAGCGAAGTAGAATCAGAATCCCTGACTTGGGAGGATGTTAGAATGATGGAGTGAAGTAGAATCAGAATCCCTGACTTGGGAGGATGTTAGAATGATGGAGTGAAGAAGAATCAGAACCCCTTACTAGGATGATGTTAGAATGATGGAGCGAAGTAGAATCAGAATCTTTGACTTGGGAGGATGTTAGAATGATGGAGTGAAGTAGAATCAGAACTCCTGACTTGGGAGGATGTTAGAATGATGGAGCGAAGTAGAATCAGAATCCCTGACTTGGGAGGATGTTAGAATGATGGAGTAAAGAAGAATCAGAACCCCTTACTAGGATGATGTAAGAATGATGGAGCGAAGTAGAATCAGAATCTTTGACTTGGGAGGATGTTAGAATGATGGAGTAAAGTAGAATCAGAACTCCTGACTTGGGAGGATGTTAGAATGATGGAGTAAAGTAGAATCAGAACTCCTGACTTGGGAGGATGTTAGAACGATTGAGCGAAGTAGAATCAGAATCCCTGACTTGGGAGGATGTTAGAATGATGGAGTGAAGAAGAATCAGAACCCCTTACTAGGATGATGTTAGAATGATGGAGTAAAGTAGAATCAGAACTCCTGACTTAGGAGGCTGTTAGAATGATGGAGCGAAGTAGAATCAGAATCCCTGACTTAGGAGGATGTTAGAATGATGGAGCGAAGTGGAATCAGAATCCCTGACTTGGGAGGATGTTAGAATGATGGAGCAAAGTAGAATCAGAATCCTTGACTTGGGAGGATGTTAGAATGATGGAGCAAAGTAGAATCAGAATCCTTGACTTGGGAGGATGTTAGAATGATGGAGCAAAGTAAAATCAGAATCCCTGACTTGGGAGGATGTTAGAATGATGGAGTAAAGTAGAATCAGAACTCCTGACTTGGGAGGATGTTAGAATGATGGAGCGAAGTAGAATCAGAATCCCTGACTTGGGAGGATGTTAGAATGATGGAGTGAAGAAGAATCAGAACCCCTTACTAGGATGATGTTAGAATGATGGAGTAAAGTAGAATCAGAACTCCTGACTTGGGAGGATGTTAGAATGATGGAGTAAAGTAGAATCAGAATCCCTGACTTGGGAGGATGTTAGAATGATGCAACAAAGTAGAATCAGAGTCCCTGACATGGGAGGATGTTAGAATGATGGAGCGAAGTAGAATCAGAATCCGTGACTTGGGAGGATGTTAGAATGATGGAATAAAGTAGAATCAGAATCCCTGACTTGGGAGGATGTTAGAATGATGGAGTAAAGTAGAATCAGAATCCCTGACTTGGGAGGATGTTAGAATGATGGAGTAAAGTAGAATCAGAACTCCTGACTTGGGAGGATGTTAGAATGATGGAGTAAAGTAGAATCAGAACTCCTGACTTGGGAGGATGTTAGAATGATGGAGTAAAGTAGAATCATAACTCCTGACTTGGGAGGATGTTAGAATGATGGAGCGAAGTAGAATCAGAACTCCTGACTTGGGAGGATGTTAGAATGATGGAGTGAAATGGAATCAGAATCCCTGACATTAGAGGATGTTAGAATGATGGAGTGAAATGGAATCAGAACCCCTGACTTGGGAGGATGTTAGAATGATGGAGCAAAGTAGAATCAGAATCCCTGACTTGGGAGGATGTTAGAATGATGGAGTGAAATGGAATCAGAATCCCTGACATTGGAGGATGTTAGAATGATGGAGCAAAGTAGAATCAGAATCCCTAACATGGGAGGATGTTAGAATGATGGAGCGAAGTAGAATCAGAATCCCTGACATGGGAGGATGTTAGAATGATGGAGCGAAGTAGAATCAGAACTCCTGACTTAGGAGGGTGTTAGAATGATGGAGCGAAGTAGAATCAGAATCCCTGACTTGGGAGGATGTTAGAATGATGGAGTAAAGTAGAATCAGAACTCCTGACTTAGGAGGGTGTTAGAATGATGGAGCGAAGTAGAATCAGAATCCCTGACTTGGGAGGATGTTAGAATGATGGAGTAAAGTAGAATCAGAACCCCTTACTTGGGAGGATGTTAGAATGATGGAGCGAAGTAGAATCAGAACTCCTGACTTGGGAGGATGTTAGAATGATGGAGTAAAGTAGAATCAGAGTCCCTGACTTGGGAGGATGTTAGAATGATGGAGCAAAGTAGAATCAGAATCCCTGACTTGGGAGGATGTTAGAATGATGGAGCAAAGTAGAATCAGAATCCCTGACTTGGGAGGATGTTAGAATGATGGAGCGAAGTAGAATCAGAATCCCTGACTTGGGAGGATGTTAGAATGATAGAGTAAAGTAGAATCAGAACTCCTGACTTGGGAGGATGTTAGAATGATGGAGCGAAGTAGAATCAGAATCCCTGACTTTGGAGGATGTTAGAATGATAGAGTAAAGTAGAATCAGAACTCCTGACTTGGGAGGGTGTTAGAATGATGGAGCGAAGTAGAATCAGAACTCCTGACTTGGGAGGATGTTAGAATGATAGAGTAAAGTAGAATCAGAACTCCTGACTTGGGAGGGTGTTAGAATGATAGAGTAAAGTAGAATCAGAACTCCTGACTTGGGAGGATGTTAGAATGATGGAGCAAAGTAGAATCAGAATCCGTGACCTGGGAGGATGTTAGAATGATGGAGCGAAGTAGAATCAGAATCCCTGACTTGGGAGGATGTTAGAATGATGGAGCGAAGTAGAATCAGAACCCCTGACTTGGGAGGATGTTAGAATGATGGAGTGAAGTAGAATCAGAACTCCTGACTTGGGAGGATGTTAGAATGATGGAGCGAAGTAGAATCAGAATCCCTGACTTGGGAGGATGTTAGAATGATGGAGTAAAGTAGAATCAGAACCCCTGACTTGGGAGGATGTTAGAATGATGGAGTGAAGTAGAATCAGAACTCCTGACTTGGGAGGATGTTAGAATGATGGAGCGAAGTAGAATCAGAATCCCTGACTTGGGAGGATTTTAGAATGATGGAGTGAAGTAGAATCAGAACTCCTGACTTGGGAGGATGTTAGAATGATGGAGCGAAGTAGAATCAGAATCCCTGACTTGGGAGGATGTTAGAATGATGGAGTAAAGTAGAATCAGAACTCCTGACTTGGGAGGATGTTAGAATGATGGAGCGAAGTAGAATCAGAATCCCTGACATGGGAGGATGTTAGAATGATGAAGTAAAGTAGAATCAGAACTCCTGACTTGGGAGGATGTTAGAATGATGGAGCGAAGTAGAATCAGAATCCCTGACTTGGGAGGATGTTAGAATGATGGAGCGAAGTAGAATCAGAATCCCTGACTTGGGAGGATGTTAGAATGATGGAGTAAAGTAGAATCAGAACTCCTGACTTGGGAGGATGTTAGAATGATGGAGTAAAGTAGAATCAGAATCCCTGACATGGGAGGATGTTAGAATGATGGAGCGAAGTAGAATCAGAATCCCTGACTTGGGAGGATGTTAGAATGATGGAGTAAAGTAGAATCAGAACTCCTGACTTGGGAGGATGTTAGAATGATGGAGTAAAGTAGAATCAGAATCCCTGACTTGGGAGGATGTTAGAATGATGGAGTAAAGTAGAATCAGAACTCCTGACTTGGGAGGATGTTAGAATGATGGAGCGAAGTAGAATCAGAATCCCTGACATGGGAGGATGTTAGAATGATGGAGTAAAGTAGAATCAGAACTCCTGATTTGGGAGGATGTTAGAATGATGGAACAAAGTAGAATCAGAGTCCCTGACATGGGAGGATGCTGGAATGATGGAGCGAAGTAGAATAAGAATCCGTGACTTGGGAGGATGTTAGAATGATGGAGCGAAGTAGAATCAGAGTCCCTGACTTGGGAGGATGTTAGAATGATGGAGCGAAGTAGAATCAGAATCCCTGACTTGGGAGGATGTTAGAATGATAGAGTAAAGTAGAATCAGAACTCCTGACTTGGGAGGGTGTTAGAATGATGGAGCGAAGTAGAATCAGAACTCCTGACTTGGGAGGATGTTAGAATGATGGAGTAAAGTAGAATCAGAATCCCTGACTTGGGAGGATGTTAGAATGATGGAGTGAAGTAGAATCAGAACTCCTGACTTGGGAGGATGTTAGAATGATTGAGCGAAGTAGAATCAGAATCCCTGACTTGGGAGGATGTTAGAATGATGGAGTAAAGTAGAATCAGAACTTCTGACTTGGGAGGATGTTAGAATGATGGAGTAAAGTAGAATCAGAACTCCTGACTTGGGAGGATGTTAGAATGATGGAGCGAAGTAGAATCAGAATCCCTGACTTGGGAGGATGTTAGAATGATGGAGCGAAGTAGAATCAGAATCCCTGACTTGGGAGGATGTTAGAATGATGGAGTAAAGTAGAATCAGAACTCCTGACTTGGGAGGATGTTAGAATGATGGAGTAATGTAGAATCAGAATCCCTGACATGGGAGAATGTTAGAATGATGGAGCGAAGTAGAATCAGAATCCCTGACTTGGGAGGATGTTAGAATGATGGAGTAAAGTAGAATCAGAACTCCTGACTTGGGAGGATGTTAGAATGATGGAGCAAAGTAGAATCAGAATCCCTGACTTGGGAGGATGTTAGAATGATGGAGTAAAGTAGAATCAGAACTCCTGACTTGGGAGGATGTTAGAATGATGGAGCGAAGTAGAATCAGAATCCCTGACATGGGAGGATGTTAGAATGATGGAGTAAAGTAGAATCAGAACTCCTGATTTGGGAGGATGTTAGAATGATGGAACAAAGAAGAATCAGAGTCCCTGACATGGGAGGATGCTAGAATGATGGAGCGAAGTAGAATCAGAATCCGTGACTTGGGAGGATGTTAGAATGATGGAGCGAAGTAGAATCAGAGTCCCTGACTTGGGAGGATGTTAGAATGATGGAGCGAAGTAGAATCAGAATCCCTGACTTGGGAGGATGTTAGAATGATAGAGTAAAGTAGAATCAGAACTCCTGACTTGGGAGGATGTTAGAATGATGGAGCGAAGTAGAATCAGAATCCCTGACTTTGGAGGATGTTAGAATGATAGAGTAAAGTAGAATCAGAACTCCTGACTTGGGAGGGTGTTAGAATGATGGAGCGAAGTAGAATCAGAACTCCTGACTTGGGAGGATGTTAGAATGGTGGAGTAAAGTAGAATCAGAATCCCTGACTTGGGAGGATGTTAGAATGATGGAGTGAAGTAGAATCAGAACTCCTGACTTGGGAGGATGTTAGAATGATTGAGCGAAGTAGAATCAGAATCCCTGACTTGGGAGGATGTTAGAATGATGGAGTAAAGTAGAATCAGAACTTCTGACTTGGGAGGATGTTAGAATGATGGAGTAAAGTAGAATCAGAACTCCTGACTTGGGAGGATGTTAGAATGATGGAGCGAAGTAGAATCAGAATCCCTGACTTGGGAGGATGTTAGAATGATGGAGCGAAGTAGAATCAGAATCCCTGACTTGGGAGGATGTTAGAATGATGGAGTAAAGTAGAATCAGAACTCCTGACTTGGGAGGATGTTAGAATGATGGAGTAATGTAGAATCAGAATCCCTGACATGGGAGGATGTTAGAATGATGGAGCGAAGTAGAATCAGAATCCCTGACTTGGGAGGATGTTAGAATGATGGAGTAAAGTAGAATCAGAACTCCTGACTTGGGAGGATGTTAGAATGATGGAGCAAAGTAGAATCAGAATCCCTGACTTGGGAGGATGTTAGAATGATGGAGTAAAGTAGAATCAGAACTCCTGACTTGGGAGGATGTTAGAATGATGGAGCGAAGTAGAATCAGAATCCCTGACATGGGAGGATGTTAGAATGATGGAGTAAAGTAGAATCAGAACTCCTGACTTGGGAGGATGTTAGAATGATGGAGCAAAGTAGAATCAGAATCCCTGACTTGGGAGGATGTTAGAATGATGGAGTGAAATGGAATCAGAATCCCTGACATTGGAGGATGTTAGAATGATGGAGCAAAGTAGAATCAGAATCCCTGACATGGGAGGATGTTAGAATGATGGAGCGAAGTAGAATCAGAACTCCTGACATGGGAGGATGTTAGAATGATGGAGCGAAGTAGAATCAGAATCCCTGACTTGGGAGGATGTAAGAATGATAGAGTAAAGTAGAATCAGAACTCCTGACTTAGGAGGGTGTTAGAATGATGGAGCAAAGTAGAATCAGAATTCCTGACTTGGGAGGATGTTAGAATGATGGAGTAAAGTAGAATCAGAACCCCTTACTTGGGAGGATGTTAGAATGATGGAGTAAAGTAGAATCAGAACTCCTGACTTGGGAGGGTGTTAGAATGATGGAGCAAAGTAGAATCAGAATCCCTGACTTGGGAGGATGTTAGAATGATGGAGTAAAGTAGAATCAGAATCCCTGACTTGGGAGGATGTTAAAATGATGGAGCGAAGTAGAATCAGAACTCCTGACTTGGGAGGATGTTAGAATGATGGAGTAAAGTAGAATCAGAGTCCCTGACTTAGGAGGATGTTAGAATGATGGAGCAAAGTAGAATCAGAATCCCTGACTTGGGAGGATGTTAGAATGATGGAGCAAAGTAGAATCAGAATCCCTGACTTGGGAGGATGTTAGAATGATGGAGCGAAGTAGAATCAGAATCCGTGACTTGGGAGGATGTTAGAATGATAGAGTAAAGTAGAATCAGAACTCCTGACTTGGGAGGATGTTAGAATGATGGAGCGAAGTAGAATCAGAATCCCTGACTTTGGAGGACGTTAGAATGATAGAGTAAAGTAGAATCAGAACTCCTGACTTGGGAGGGTGTTAGAATGATAGAGTAAAGTAGAATCAGAACTCCTGACTTGGGAGGATGTTAGAATGATGGAGCAAAGTAGAATCAGAATCCCTGACCTGGGAGGATGTTAGAATGATGGAGCGAAGTAGAATCAGAATCCCTGACTTGGGAGGATGTTAGAATGATGGAGCGAAGTAGAATCAGAACCCCTGACTTGGGAGGATGTTAGAATGATGGAACAAAGTAGAATCAGAGTCCCTGACATGGGAGGATGCTAGAATGATGGAGCGAAGTAGAATCAGAATCCGTGACTTGGGAGGATGTTAGAATGATGGAGCGAAGTAGAATCAGAGTCCCTGACTTGGGAGGATGTTAGAATGATGGAGCGAAGTAGAATCAGAATCCCTGACTTGGGAGGATGTTAGAATGATGGAGTAAAGTAGAATCAGAACCCCTTACTTGGGAGGATGTTAGAATGATGGAGTAAAGTAGAATCAGAACTCCTGACTTGGGAGGGTGTTAGAATGATGGAGCAAAGTAGAATCAGAATCCCTGACTTGGGAGGATGTTAGAATGATGGAGTAAAGTAGAATCAGAACCCCTGACTTGGGAGGATGTTAGAATGATGGAGCGAAGTAGAATCAGAACTCCTGACTTGGGAGGATGTTAGAATGATGGAGTAAAGTAGAATCAGAGTCCCTGACTTGGGAGGATGTTAGAATGATGGAGCAAAGTAGAATCAGAATCCCTGACTTGGGAGGATGTTAGAATGATGGAGCAAAGTAGAATAAGAATCCCTGACTTGGGAGGATGTTAGAATGATGGAGTAAAGTAGAATCAGAACTCCTGACTTGGGAGGATGTTAGAATGATGGAGTAAAGTAGAATCAGAACTCCTGACTTGGGAGGATGTTAGAATGATGGAGCGAAGTAGAATCAGAATCCCTGACTTTGGAGGATGTTAAAATGATAGAGTAAAGTAGAATCAGAACTCCTGACTTGGGAGGGTGTTAGAATGATAGAGTAAAGTAGAATCAGAACTCCTGACTTGGGAGGATGTTAGAATGATGGAGCAAAGTAGAATCAGAATCCCTGACCTGGGAGGATGTTAGAATGATGGAGCGAAGTAGAATCAGAATCCCTGACTTGGGAGGATGTTAGAATGATGGAGCGAAGTAGAATCAGAACCCCTGACTTGGGAGGATGTTAGAATGATGGAGTGAAGTAGAATCAGAACTCCTGACTTGGGAGGATGTTAGAATGATGGAGCGAAGTAGAATCAGAATCCCTGACTTGGGAGGATGTTAGAATGATGGAGTAAAGTAGAATCAGAACCCCTGACTTGGGAGGATGTTAGAATGATGGAGCGAAGTAGAATCAGAACTCCTGACTTGGGAGGATGTTAGAATGATGGAGCGAAGTAGAATCAGAATCCCTGACTTGGGAGGATTTTAGAATGATGGAGTGAAGTAGAATCAGAACTCCTGACTTGGGAGGATGTTAGAATGATGGAGCGAAGTAGAATCAGAATCCCTGACTTGGGAGGATGTTAGAATGATGGAGTAAAGTAGAATCAGAACTCCTGACTTGGGAGGATGTTAGAATGATGGAGCGAAGTAGAATCAGAATCCCTGACATGGGAGGATGTTAGAATGATGAAGTAAAGTAGAATCAGAACTCCTGACTTGGGAGGATGTTAGAATGATGGAGCGAAGTAGAATCAGAATCCCTGACTTGGGAGGATGTTAGAATGATGGAGCGAAGTAGAATCAGAATCCCTGACTTGGGAGGATGTTAGAATGATGGAGTAAAGTAGAATCAGAACTCCTGACTTGGGAGGATGTTAGAATGATGGAGTAAAGTAGAATCAGAATCCCTGACATGGGAGGATGTTAGAATGATGGAGCGAAGTAGAATCAGAATCCCTGACTTGGGAGGATGTTAGAATGATGGAGCAAAGTAGAATCAGAATCCCTGACTTGGGAGGATGTTAGAATGATGGAGTAAAGTAGAATCAGAACTCCTGACTTGGGAGGATGTTAGAATGATGGAGCGAAGTAGAATCAGAATCCCTGACTTTGGAGGATGTTAGAATGATAGAGTAAAGTAGAATCAGAACTCCTGACTTGGGAGGGTGTTAGAATGATGGAGCGAAGTAGAATCAGAACTCCTGACTTGGGAGGATGTTAGAATGATGGAGTAAAGTAGAATCAGAATCCCTGACTTGGGAGGATGTTAGAATGATGGAGCGAAGTAGAATCAGAATCCCTGACTTGGGAGGATGTTAGAATGATGGAGTGAAGAAGAATCAGAACCCCTTACTAGGATGATGTTAGAATGATGGAGTAAAGTAGAATCAGAACTCCTGACTTGGGAGGATGTTAGAATGATGGAGCGAAGTAGAATCAGAATCCCTGACTTGGGAGGATGTTAGAATGATGGAGTGAAGAAGAATCAGAACCCCTTACTAGGATGATGTTAGAATGATGGAGTAAAGTAGAATCAGAACTCCTGACTTGGGAGGATGTTAGAATGATGGAGTAAAGTAGAATCAGAACTCCTGACTTGGGAGGATGTTAGAATGATGGAACAAAGTAGAATCAGAGTCCCTGACATGGGAGGATGTTAGAATGATGGAGCGAAGTAGAATCAGAATCCGTGACTTGGGAGGATGTTAGAATGATGGAATAAAGTAGAATCAGAATCCCTGACTTGGGAGGATGTTCGGATGATAGAGTAAAGTAGAATCAGAACTCCTGACTTGGGAGGATGTTAGAATGATGGAGCGAAGTAGAATCAGAATCCCTGACTTGGGAGGATGTTAGAATGATGGAGTGAAGAAGAATCAGAACCCCTTACTAGGATGATGTTAGAATGATGGAGTAAAGTAGAATCAGAACTCCTGACTTGGGAGGATGTTAGAATGATGGAGTAAAGTAGAATCAGAACTCCTGACTTGGGAGGATGTTAGAATGATGGAACAAAGTAGAATCAGAGTCCCTGACATGGGAGGATGTTAGAATGATGGAGCGAAGTAGAATCAGAATCCGTGACTTGGGAGGATGTTAGAATGATGGAATAAAGTAGAATCAGAATCCCTGACTTGGGAGGATGTTAGAATGATGGAGTAAAGTAGAATCAGAATCCCTGACTTGGGAGGATGTTAGAATGATGGAGTAAAGTAGAATCAGAACTCCTGACTTGGGAGGATGTTAGAATGATGGAGTAAAGTAGAATCAGAACTCCTGACTTGGGAGGATGTTAGAATGATGGAGTAAAGTAGAATCATAACTCCTGACTTGGGAGGATGTTAGAATGATGGAGCGAAGTAGAATCAGAACTCCTGACTTGGGAGGATGTTAGAATGATGGAGTGAAATGGAATCAGAATCCCTGACATTGGAGGATGTTAGAATGATGGAGTGAAATGGAATCAGAACCCCTGACTTGGGAGGATGTTAGAATGATGGAGCAAAGTAGAATCAGAATCCCTGACTTGGGAGGATGTTAGAATGATGGAGTGAAATGGAATCAGAATCCCTGACATTGGAGGATGTTAGAATGATGGAGCAAAGTAGAATCAGAATCCCTGACTTGGGAGGATGTTAGAATGATGGAGCGAAGTAGAATCAGAATCCCTGACATGGGAGGATGTTAGAAGGATGGAGCGAAGTAGAATCAAAACTCCTGACTTGGGAGGATGTTAGAATGATGGAGTAAAGTAGAATCAGAATCCCTGACTTGGGAGGATGATAGAATGATGGAGTAAAGTAGAATCAGAACTCCTGACTTGGGAGGATGTTAGAATGATGGAGCGAAGTAGAATCAAAACTCCTGACTTGGGAGGATGTTAGAATGATGGAGCAAAGTAGAATCAGAACCCCTTACTTGGGAGGATGTTAGAATGATGGAGTAAAGTAGAATCAGAACTCCTGACTTAGGAGGGTGTTAGAATGATGGAGTAAAGTAGAATCAGAGTCCCTGACTTGGGAGGATGTTAGAATGATGGAGCGAAGTAGAATCAGAATCCCTGACTTGGGAGGATGTTAGAATGATGGAGTAAAGTAGAATCAGAACCCCTTACTTGGGAGGATGTTAGAATGATGGAGTAAAGTAGAATCAGAACTCCTGACTTGGGAGGGTGTTAGAATGATGGAGCAAAGTAGAATCAGAATCCCTGACTTGGGAGGATGTTAGAATGATGGAGTAAAGTAGAATCAGAACCCCTGACTTGGGAGGATGTTAGAATGATGGAGCGAAGTAGAATCAGAACTCCTGACTTGGGAGGATGTTAGAATGATGGAGTAAAGTAGAATCAGAGTCCCTGACTTGGGAGGATGTTAGAATGATGGAGCAAAGTAGAATCAGAATCCCTGACTTGGGAGGATGTTAGAATGATGGAGCAAAGTAGAATAAGAATCCCTGACTTGGGAGGATGTTAGAATGATGGAGCGAAGTAGAATCAGAATCCCTGACTTGGGAGGATGTTCGAATGATAGAGTAAAGTAGAATCAGAACTCCTGACTTGGGAGGATGTTAGAATGATGGAGCGAAGTAGAATCAGAATCCCTGACTTTGGAGGATGTTAGAATGATAGAGTAAAGTAGAATCAGAACTCCTGACTTGGGAGGGTGTTAGAATGATAGAGTAAAGTAGAATCAGAACTCCTGACTTGGGAGGATGTTAGAATGATGGAGCAAAGTAGAATCAGAATCCCTGACCTGGGAGGATGTTAGAATGATGGAGCGAAGTAGAATCAGAATCCCTGACTTGGGAGGATGTTAGAATGATGGAGCGAAGTAGAATCAGAACCCCTGACTTGGGAGGATGTTAGAATGATGGAGTGAAGTAGAATCAGAACTCCTGACTTGGGAGGATGTTAGAATGATGGAGCGAAGTAGAATCAGAATCCCTGACTTGGGAGGATGTTAGAATGATGGAGTAAAGTAGAATCAGAATCCCTGACTTGGGAGGATGTTAGAATGATGGAGTGAAGTAGAATCAGAACTCCTGACTTGGGAGGATGTTAGAATGATGGAGCGAAGTAGAATCAGAATCCCTGACTTGGGAGGATTTTAGAATGATGGAGTGAAGTAGAATCAGAACTCCTGACTTGGGAGGATGTTAGAATGATGGAGCGAAGTAGAATCAGAATCCCTGACTTGGGAGGATGTTAGAATGATGGAGTAAAGTAGAATCAGAACTCCTGACTTGGGAGGATGTTAGAATGATGGAGCGAAGTAGAATCAGAATCCCTGACATGGGAGGATGTTAGAATGATGAAGTAAAGTAGAATCAGAACTCCTGACTTGGGAGGATGTTAGAATGATGGAGCGAAGTAGAATCAGAATCCCTGACTTGGGAGGATGTTAGAATGATGGAGCGAAGTAGAATCAGAATCCCTGACTTGGGAGGATGTTAGAATGATGGAGTAAAGTAGAATCAGAACTCCTGACTTGGGAGGATGTTTGAATGATGGAGTAAAGTAGAATCAGAATCCCTGACATGGGAGGATGTTAGAATGATGGAGCGAAGTAGAATCAGAATCCCTGACTTGGGAGGATGTTAGAATGATGGAGTAAAGTAGAATCAGAACTCCTGACTTGGGAGGATGTTAGAATGATGGAGCAAAGTAGAATCAGAATCCCTGACTTGGGAGGATGTTAGAATGATGGAGTAAAGTAGAATCAGAACTCCTGACTTGGGAGGATGTTAGAATGATGGAGCGAAGTAGAATCAGAATCCCTGACATGGGAGGATGTTAGAATGATGGAGTAAAGTAGAATCAGAACTCCTGATTTGGGAGGATGTTAGAATGATGGAACAAAGTAGAATCAGAGTCCCTGACATGGGAGGATGCTAGAATGATGGAGCGAAGTAGAATCAGAATCCGTGACTTGGGAGGATGTTAGAATGATGGAGCGAAGTAGAATCAGAGTCCCTGACTTGGGAGGATGTTAGAATGATGGAGCGAAGTAGAATCAGAATCCCTGACTTGGGAGGATGTTAGAATGATAGAGTAAAGTAGAATCAGAACTCCTGACTTGGGAGGATGTTAGAATGATGGAGCGAAGTAGAATCAGAATCCCTGACTTTGGAGGATGTTAGAATGATAGAGTAAAGTAGAATCAGAACTCCTGACTTGGGAGGGTGTTAGAATGATGGAGCGAAGTAGAATCAGAACTCCTGACTTGGGAGGATGTTAGAATGATGGAGTAAAGTAGAATCAGAATCCCTGACTTGGGAGGATGTTAGAATGATGGAGTGAAGTAGAATCAGAACTCCTGACTTGGGAGGATGTTAGAATGATTGAGCGAAGTAGAATCAGAATCCCTGACTTGTGAGGATGTTAGAATGATGGAGTAAAGTAGAATCAGAACTCCTGACTTGGGAGGATGTTAGAATGATGGAGTAAAGTAGAATCAGAACTCCTGACTTGGGAGGATGTTAGAATGATGGAGCGAAGTAGAATCAGAATCCCTGACTTGGGAGGATGTTAGAATGATGGAGCGAAGTAGAATCAGAATCCCTGACTTGGGAGGATGTTAGAATGATGGAGTAAAGTAGAATCAGAACTCCTGACTTGGGAGGATGTTAGAATGATGGAGTAATGTAGAATCAGAATCCCTGACATGGGAGGATGTTAGAATGATGGAGCGAAGTAGAATCAGAATCCCTGACTTTGGAGGATGTTAGAATGATAGAGTAAAGTAGAATCAGAACTCCTGACTTGGGAGGGTGTTAGAATGATAGAGTAAAGTAGAATCAGAACTCCTGACTTGGGAGGATGTTAGAATGATGGAGCAAAGTAGAATCAGAATCCCTGACCTGGGAGGATGTTAGAATGATGGAGCGAAGTAGAATCAGAATCCCTGACTTGGGAGGATGTTAGAATGATGGAGCGAAGTAGAATCAGAACCCCTGACTTGGGAGGATGTTAGAATGATGGAGTGAAGTAGAATCAGAACTCCTGACTTGAGGGGATGTTAGAATGATGGAGCGAAGTAGAATCAGAATCCCTGACTTGGGAGGATGTTAGAATGATGAAGTAAAGTAGAATCAGAACCCCTGACTTGGGAGGATGTTAGAATGATGGAGTGAAGTAGAATCAGAACTCCTGACTTGGGAGGATGTTAGAATGATGGAGCGAAGTAGAATCAGAATCCCTGACTTGGGAGGATTTTAGAATGATGGAGTGAAGTAGAATCAGAATTCCTGACTTGGGAGGATGTTAGAATGATGGAGCGAAGTAGAATCAGAATCCCTGACTTGGGAGGATGTTAGAATGATGGAGTAAAGTAGAATCAGAACTCCTGACTTGGGAGGATGTTAGAATGATGGAGCGAAGTAGAATCAGAATCCCTGACATGGGAGGATGTTAGAATGATGAAGTAAAGTAGAATCAGAACTCCTGACTTGGGAGGATGTTAGAATGATGGAGCGAAGTAGAATCAGAATCCCTGACTTGGGAGGATGTTAGAATGATGGAGCGAAGTAGAATCAGAATCCCTGACTTGGGAGGATGTTAGAATGATAGAGTAAAGTAGAATCAGAACTCCTGACTTGGGAGGATGTTAGAATGATGGAGTAAAGTAGAATCAGAATCCCTGACATGGGAGGATGTTAGAATGATGGAGCGAAGTAGAATCAGAATCCCTGACATGGGAGGATGTTAGAATGATGGAGTAAAGTAGAATCAGAACTCCTGACTTGGGAGGATGTTAGAATGATGGAGCAAAGTAGAATCAGAATCCCTGACTTGGGAGGATGTTAGAATGATGGAGTAAAGTAGAATCAGAACACCTGACTTGGGAGGATGTTAGAATGATGGAGCGAAGTAGAATCAGAATCCCTGACATGGGAGGATGTTAGAATGATGGAGTAAAGTAGAATCAGAACTCCTGACTTGGGAGGATGTTAGAATGATGGAACAAAGTAGAATCAGAGTCCCTGACATGGGAGGATGCTAGAATGATGGAGCGAAGTAGAATCAGAATCCGTGACTTGGGAGGATGTTAGAATGATGGAGCGAAGTAGAATCAGAGTCCCTGACTTGGGAGGATGTTAGAATGATGGAGCGAAGTAGAATCAGAATCCCTGACTTGGGAGGATGTTAGAATGATAGAGTGAAGTAGAATCAGAACTCCTGACTTGAGAGGATGTTAGAATGATGGAGCGAAGTAGAATCAGAATCCCTGACTTGGGAGGATGTTAGAATGATGAAGTAAAGTAGAATCAGAACCCCTGACTTGGGAGGATGTTAGAATGATGGAGTGAAGTAGAATCAGAACTCCTGACTTGGGAGGATGTTAGAATGATGGAGCGAAGTAGAATCAGAATCCCTGACTTGGGAGGATTTTAGAATGATGGAGTGAAGTAGAATCAGAACTCCTGACTTGGGAGGATGTTAGAATGATGGAGCGAAGTAGAATCAGAATCCCTGACTTGGGAGGATGTTAGAATGATGGAGTAAAGTAGAATCAGAACTCCTGACTTGGGAGGATGTTAGAATGATGGAGCGAAGTAGAATCAGAATCCCTGACATGGGAGGATGTTAGAATGATGAAGTAAAGTAGAATCAGAACTCCTGACTTGGGAGGATGTTAGAATGATGGAGCGAAGTAGAATCAGAATCCCTGACTTGGGAGGATGTTAGAATGATGGAGCGAAGTAGAATCAGAATCCCTGACTTGGGAGGATGTTAGAATGATGGAGTAAAGTAGAATCAGAACTCCTGACTTGGGAGGATGTTAGAATGATGGAGTAAAAAAGAATCAGAATCCCTGACATGGGAGGATGTTAGAATGATGGAGCGAAGTAGAATCAGAATCCCTGACTTGGGAGGATGTTAGAATGATGGAGTAAAGTAGAATCAGAACTCCTGACTTGGGAGGATGTTAGAATGATGGAGCAAAGTAGAATCAGAATCCCTGACTTGGGAGGATGTTAGAATGATGGAGTAAAGTAGAATCAGAACTCCTGACTTGGGAGGATGTTAGAATGATGGAGCGAAGTAGAATCAGAATCCCTGACATGGGAGGATGTTAGAATGATGGAGTAAAGTAGAATCAGAACTCCTGATTTGGGAGGATGTTAGAATGATGGAACAAAGTAGAATCAGAGTCCCTGACATGGGAGGATGCTAGAATGATGGAGCGAAGTAGAATCAGAATCCGTGACTTGGGAGGATGTTAGAATGATGGAGCGAAGTAGAATCAGAGTCCCTGACTTGGGAGGATGTTAGAATGATGGAGCGAAGTAGAATCAGAATCCCTGACTTGGGAGGATGTTAGAATGATAGAGTAAAGTAGAATCAGAACTCCTGACTTGGGAGGATGTTAGAATGATGGAGCGAAGTAGAATCAGAATCCCTGACTTTGGAGGATGTTAGAATGATAGAGTAAAGTAGAATCAGAACTCCTGACTTGGGAGGGTGTTAGAATGATGGAGCGAAGTAGAATCAGAACTCCTGACTTGGGAGGATGTTAGAATGATGGAGTAAAGTAGAATCAGAATCCCTGACTTGGGAGGATGTTAGAATGATGGAGTGAAGTAGAATCAGAACTCCTGACTTGGGAGGATGTTAGAATGATTGAGCGAAGTAGAATCAGAATCCCTGACTTGGGAGGATGTTAGAATGATGGAGCAAAGTAGAATCAGAATCCCTGACCTGGGAGGATGTTAGAATGATGGAGCGAAGTAGAATCAGAATCCCTGACTTGGGAGGATGTTAGAATGATGGAGCGAAGTAGAATCAGAACCCCTGACTTGGGAGGATGTTAGAATGATGGAGTAAAGTAGAATCAGAACTCCTGACTTGGGAGGATGTTAGAATGATGGAGCGAAGTAGAATCAGAATCCCTGACTTGGGAGGATGTTAGAATGATGGAGTAAAGTAGAATCAGAACCCCTGACTTGGGAGGATGTTAGAATGATGGAGTGAAGTAGAATCAGAACTCCTGACTTGGGAGGATGTTAGAATGATGGAGCGAAGTAGAATCAGAATCCCTGACTTGGGAGGATTTTAGAATGATGGAGTGAAGTAGAATCAGAACTCCTGACTTGGGAGGATGTTAGAATGATGGAGCGAAGTAGAATCAGAATCCCTGACTTGGGAGGATGTTAGAATGATGGAGTAAAGTAGAATCAGAACTCCTGACTTGGGAGGATGTTAGAATGATGGAGCGAAGTAGAATCAGAATCCCTGACATGGGAGGATGTTAGAATGATGAAGTAAAGTAGAATCAGAACTCCTGACTTGGGAGGATGTTAGAATGATGGAGCGAAGTAGAATCAGAATCCCTGACTTGGGAGGATGTTAGAATGATGGAGCGAAGTAGAATCAGAATCCCTGACTTGGGAGGATGTTAGAATGATGGAGTAAAGTAGAATCAGAACTCCTGACTTGGGAGGATGTTAGAATAATGGAGTAAAGTAGAATCAGAATCCCTGACATGGGAGGATGTTAGAATGATGGAGCGAAGTAGAATCAGAATCCCTGACTTGGGAGGATGTTAGAATGATGGAGTAAAGTAGAATCAGAACTCCTGACTTGGGAGGATGTTAGAATGATGGAGCAAAGTAGAAACAGAATCCCCGACTTGGGAGGATGTTAGAATGATGGAGTAAAGTAGAATCAGAACTCCTGACTTGGGAGGATGTTAGAATGATGGAGCGAAGTAGAATCAGAATCCCTGACATGGGAGGATGTTAGAATGATGGAGTAAAGTAGAATCAGAACTCCTGATTTGGGAGGATGTTAGAATGATGGAACAAAGTAGAATCAGAGTCCCTGACATGGGAGGATGCTAGAATGATGGAGCGAAGTAGAATCAGAGTCCCTGACATGGGAGGATGTTAGAATGATGGAGTAAAGTAGAATCAGAACTCCTGATTTGGGAGGATGTTAGAATGATGGAACAAAGTAGAATCAGAGTCCCTGACTTGGGAGGATGTTAGAATGATGGAGCGAAGTAGAATCAGAGTCCCTGACTTGGGAGGATGTTAGAATGATGGAGCGAAGTAGAATCAGAATCCCTGACTTGGGAGGATGTTAGAATGATAGAGTAAAGTAGAATCAGAACTCCTGACTTGGGAGGATGTTAGAATGATGGAGCGAAGTAGAATCAGAATCCCTGACTTTGGAGGATGTTAGAATGATAGAGTAAAGTAGAATCAGAACTCCTGACTTGGGAGGGTGTTAGAATGATGGAGCGAAGTAGAATCAGAACTCCTGACTTGGGAGGATGTTAGAATGATGGAGTAAAGTAGAATCAGAATCCCTGACTTGGGAGGATGTTAGAATGATGGAGTGAAGTAGAATCAGAACTCCTGACTTGGGAGGATGTTAGAATGATTGAGCGAAGTAGAATCAGAATCCCTGACTTGGGAGGATGTTAGAATGATGGAGTAAAGTAGAATCAGAACTCCTGACTTGGGAGGATGTTAGAATGATGGAGTAAAGTAGAATCAGAACTCCTGACTTGGGAGGATGTTAGAATGATGGAGCGAAGTAGAATCAGAATCCCTGACTTGGGAGGATGTTAGAATGATGGAGCGAAGTAGAATCAGAATCCCTGACTTGGGAGGATGTTAGAATGATGGAGTAAAGTAGAATCAGAACTCCTGACTTGGGAGGATGTTAGAATGATGGAGTAATGTAGAATCAGAATCCCTGACATGGGAGGATGTTAGAATGATGGAGCGAAGTAGAATCAGAATCCCTGACTTGGGAGGATGTTAGAATGATGGAGTAAAGTAGAATCAGAACTCCTGACTTGGGAGGATGTTAGAATGATGGAGCAAAGTAGAATCAGAATCCCTGACTTGGGAGGATGTTAGAATGATGGAGTAAAGTAGAATCAGAACTCCTGACTTGGGAGGATGTTAGAATGATGGAGCCAAGTAGAATCAGAATCCCTGACATGGGAGGATGTTAGAATGATGGAGTAAAGTAGAATCAGAACTCCTGACTTGGGAGGATGTTAGAATGATGGAACAAAGTAGAATCAGAGTCCCTGACATGGGAGGATGCTAGAATGATGGAGCGAAGTAGAATCAGAATACGTGACTTGGGATGATGTTAGAATGATGGAACAAAGTAGAATCAGAGTCCCTGACTTGGGAGGATGTTAGAATGATGGAACAAAGTGGAATCAGAATCCCTGACTTGGGAGGATGTTAGAATGATGGAACAAAGTGGAATCAGAATCCCTGACTTGGGAGGATGTTAGAATGATGGAGCAAAGTGGAATCAGAATCCTTGACTTGGGAGGATGTTAGAATGATGGAACAAAGTGGAATCAGAATCCCTGACTTGGGAGGATGTTAGAATGATGGAGCAAAGTAGAATCAGAATCCCTGACTTGGGAGGATGTTAGAATGATGGAAAAAAGTAGAATCAGAATCTCTGACTTGGGAGGATGTTAGAATGATGGAACAAAGTAGAATCAGAACCACTGACATGGGAGGATGTTAGAATGATGGAGCGAAGTAGAATCAGAATCCCTGACTTGGGAGGATGTTAGAATGATAGAGCAAATTAGAATCAGAATCCCTGACTTGGGATGATGTTAGAATGATGGAGTAAAGTAGAATCAAAACTCCTGACTTGGGAGGATGTTAGAAAGATGGAGCGAAGCAGAATCAGAATCCCTGACTTGGGAGGATGTTAGAATGATGGAACAAAGTAGAATCAGAACCCCTGACTTGGGAGGATGTTAGAATGATGGAGTGAAATGGAATCAGAATCCCTGACTTGGGATGATGTTAGAATGATGAAGTAAAGTAGAATCAGAACCCCTGACTTGGGAGGATGTTAGAATGATGGAGTGAAGTAGAATCAGAACTCCTGACTTGGGAGGATGTTAGAATGATGGAGCGAAGTAGAATCAGAATCCCTGACTTGGGAGGATTTTAGAATGATGGAGTGAAGTAGAATCAGAACTCCTGACTTGGGAGGATGTTAGAATGATGGAGCGAAGTAGAATCAGAATCCCTGACTTGGGAGGATGTTAGAATGATGGAGTAAAGTAGAATCAGAACTCCTGACTTGGGAGGATGTTAGAATGATGGAGCGAAGTAGAATCAGAATCCCTGACATGGGAGGATGTTAGAATGATGAAGTAAAGTAGAATCAGAACTCCTGACTTGGGACGATGTTAGAATGATGGAGCGAAGTAGAATCAGAATCCCTGACTTGGGAGGATGTTAGAATGATGGAGCGAAGTAGAATCAGAATCCCTGACTTGGGAGGATGTTAGAATGATGGAGTAAAGTAGAATCAGAACTCCTGACTTGGGAGGATGTTAGAATGATGGAGTAAAGTAGAATCAGAATCCCTGACATGGGAGGATGTTAGAATGATGGAGCGAAGTAGAATCAGAATCCCTGACTTGGGAGGATGTTAGAATGATGGAGTAAAGTAGAATCAGAACTCCTGACTTGGGAGGATGTTAGAATGATGGAGCAAAGTAGAATCAGAATCCCTGACTTGGGAGGATGTTAGAATGATGGAGTAAAGTAGAATCAGAACTCCTGACTTGGGAGGATGTTAGAATGATGGAGCGAAGTAGAATCAGAATCCCTGACATGGGAGGATGTTAGAATGATGGAGTAAAGTAGAATCAGAACTCCTGATTTGGGAGGATGTTAGAATGATGGAACAAAGTAGAATCAGAGTCCCTGACATGGGAGGATGCTAGAATGATGGAGCGAAGTAGAATCAGAATCCGTGACTTGGGAGGATGTTAGAATGATGGAGCGAAGTAGAATCAGAGTCCCTGACTTGGGAGGATGTTAGAATGATGGAGCGAAGTAGAATCAGAATCCCTGACTTGGGAGGATGTTAGAATGATAGAGTAAAGTAGAATCAGAACTCCTGACTTGGGAGGATGTTAGAATGATGGAGCGAAGTAGAATCAGAATCCCTGACTTTGGAGGATGTTAGAATGATAGAGTAAAGTAGAATCAGAACTCCTGACTTGGGAGGGTGTTAGAATGATGGAGCGAAGTAGAATCAGAACTCCTGACTTGGGAGGATGTTAGAATGATGGAGTAAAGTAGAATCAGAATCCCTGACTTGGGAGGATGTTAGAATGATGGAGTGAAGTAGAATCAGAACTCCTGACTTGGGAGGATGTTAGAATGATTGAGCGAAGTAGAATCAGAATCCCTGACTTGGGAGGATGTTAGAATGATGGAGGAAAGTAGAATCAGAATCCCTGACCTGGGAGGATGTTAGAATGATGGAGCGAAGTAGAATCAGAATCCCTGACTTGGGAGGATGTTAGAATGATGGAGCGAAGTAGAATCAGAACACCTGACTTGGGAGGATGTTAGAATGATGGAGTGAAGTAGAATCAGAACTCCTGACTTGGGAGGATGTTAGAATGATGGAGCGAAGTAGAATCAGAATCCCTGACTTGGGAGGATGTTAGAATGATGGAGTAAAGTAGAATCAGAACCCCTGACTTGGGAGGATGTTAGAATGATGGAGTGAAGTAGAATCAGAACTCCTGACTTGGGAGGATGTTAGAATGATGGAGCGAAGTAGAATCAGAATCCCTGACTTGGGAGGATTTTAGAATGATGGAGTGAAGTAGAATCAGAACTCCTGACTTGGGAGGATGTTAGAATGATGGAGCGAAGTAGAATCAGAATCCCTGACTTGGGAGGATGTTAGAATGATGGAGTAAAGTAGAATCAGAACTCCTGACTTGGGAGGATGTTAGAATGATGGAGCGAAGTAGAATCAGAATCCCTGACATGGGAGGATGTTAGAATGATGAAGTAAAGTAGAATCAGAACTCCTGACTTGGGAGGATGTTAGAATGATGGAGCGAAGTAGAATCAGAATCCCTGACTTGGGAGGATGTTAGAATGATGGAGCGAAGTAGAATCAGAATCCCTGACTTGGGAGGATGTTAGAATGATGGAGTAAAGTAGAATCAGAACTCCTGACTTGGGAGGATGTTAGAATGATGGAGCGAAGTAGAATCAGAATCCCTGACATGGGAGGATGTTAGAATGATGGAGCGAAGTAGAATCAGAATCCCTGACTTGGGAGGATGTTAGAATGATGGAGTAAAGTAGAATCAGAACTCCTGACTTGGGAGGATGTTAGAATGATGGAGCAAAGTAGAATCAGAATCCCTGACTTGGGAGGATGTTAGAATGATGGAGTAAAGTAGAATCAGAACTCCTGACTTGGGAGAATGTTAGAATGATGGAGCGAAGTAGAATCAGAATCCCTGACATGGGAGGATGTTAGAATGATGGAGTAAAGTAGAATCAGAACTCCTGATTTGGGAGGATGTTAGAATGATGGAACAAAGTAGAATCAGAGTCCCTGACATGGGAGGATGCTAGAATGATGGAGCGAAGTAGAATCAGAATCCGTGACTTGGGAGGATGTTAGAATGATGGAGCGAAGTAGAATCAGAGTCCCTGACTTGGGAGGATGTTAGAATGATGGAGCGAAGTAGAATCAGAATCCCTGACTTGGGAGGATGTTAGAATGATAGAGTAAAGTAGAATCAGAACTCCTGACTTGGGAGGATGTTAGAATGATGGAGCGAAGTAGAATCAGAATCCCTGACTTTGGAGGATGTTAGAATGATAGAGTAAAGTAGAATCAGAACTCCTGACTTGGGAGGGTGTTAGAATGATGGAGCGAAGTAGAATCAGAACTCCTGACTTGGGAGGATGTTAGAATGATGGAGTAAAGTAGAATCAGAATCCCTGACTTGGGAGGATGTTAGAATGATGGAGTGAAGTAGAATCAGAACTCCTGACTTGGGAGGATGTTAGAATGATTGAGCGAAGTAGAATCAGAATCCCTGACTTGGGAGGATGTTAGAATGATGGAGGAAAGTAGAATCAGAATCCCTGACCTGGGAGGATGTTAGAATGATGGAGCGAAGTAGAATCAGAATCCCTGACTTGGGAGGATGTTAGAATGATGGAGCGAAGTAGAATCAGAACCCCTGACTTGGGAGGATGTTAGAATGATGGAGTGAAGTAGAATCAGAATTCCTGACTTGGGAGGATGTTAGAATGATGGAGCGAAGTAGAATCAGAATCCCTGACTTGGGAGGATGTTAGAATGATGGAGTAAAGTAGAATCAGAACCCCTGACTTGGGAGGATGTTAGAATGATGGAGTGAAGTAGAATCAGAACTCCTGACTTGGGAGGATGTTAGAATGATGGAGCGAAGTAGAATCAGAATCCCTGACTTGGGAGGATTTTAGAATGATGGAGTGAAGTAGAATCAGAACTCCTGACTTGGGAGGATGTTAGAATGATGGAGCGAAGTAGAATCAGAATCCCTGACTTGGGAGGATGTTAGAATGATGGAGTAAAGTAGAATCAGAACTCCTGACTTGGGAGGATGTTAGAATGATGGAGCGAAGTAGAATCAGAATCCCTGACATGGGAGGATGTTAGAATGATGAAGTAAAGTAGAATCAGAACTCCTGACTTGGGAGGATGTTAGAATGATGGAGCGAAGTAGAATCAGAATCCCTGACTTGGGAGGATGTTAGAATGATGGAGCGAAGTAGAATCAGAATCCCTGACTTGGGAGGATGTTAGAATGATGGAGTAAAGTAGAATCAGAACTCCTGACTTGGGAGGATGTTAGAATGATGGAGCGAAGTAGAATCAGAATCCCTGACATGGGAGGATGTTAGAATGATGGAGCGAAGTAGAATCAGAATCCCTGACTTGGGAGGATGTTAGAATGATGGAGTAAAGTAGAATCAGAACTCCTGACTTGGGAGGATGTTAGAATGATGGAGCAAAGTAGAATCAGAATCCCTGACTTGGGAGGATGTTAGAATGATGGAGTAAAGTAGAATCAGAACTCCTGACTTGGGAGAATGTTAGAATGATGGAGCGAAGTAGAATCAGAATCCCTGACATGGGAGGATGTTAGAATGGAATGATGGAGTAAAGTAGAATCAGAACTCCTGATTTGGGAGGATGTTAGAATGATGGAACAAAGTAGAATCAGAGTCCCTGACATGGGAGGATGCTAGAATGATGGAGCGAAGTAGAATCAGAATCCGTGACTTGGGAGGATGTTAGAATGATGGAGCGAAGTAGAATCAGAGTCCCTGACTTGGGAGGATGTTAGAATGATGGAGCGAAGTAGAATCAGAATCCCTGACTTGGGAGGATGTTAGAATGATAGAGTAAAGTAGAATCAGAACTCCTGACTTGGGAGGATGTTAGAATGATGGAGCGAAGTAGAATCAGAATCCCTGACTTTGGAGGATGTTAGAATGATAGAGTAAAGTAGAATCAGAACTCCTGACTTGGGAGGGTGTTAGAATGATGGAGCGAAGTAGAATCAGAACTCCTGACTTGGGATGATGTTAGAATGATGGAGTAAAGTAGAATCAGAATCCCTGACTTGGGAGGATGTTAGAATGATGGAGTGAAGTAGAATCAGAACTCCTGACTTGGGAGGATGTTAGAATGATTGAGCGAAGTAGAATCAGAATCCCTGACTTGGGATGATGTTAGAATGATGGAGTAAAGTAGAATCAGAACTCCTGACTTGGGAGGATGTTAGAATGATGGAGTAAAGTAGAATCAGAACTCCTGACTTGGGAGGATGTTAGAATGATGGAGCGAAGTAGAATCAGAATCCCTGACTTGGGAGGATGTTAGAATGATGGAGCGAAGTAGAATCAGAATCCCTGACTTGGGAGGATGTTAGAATGATGGAGTAAAGTAGAATCAGAACTCCTGACTTGGGAGGATGTTAGAATGATGGAGTAATGTAGAATCAGAATCCCTGACATGGGAGGATGTTAGAATGATGGAGCGAAGTAGAATCAGAATCCCTGACTTGGGAGGATGTTAGAATGATGGAGTAAAGTAGAATCAGAACTCCTGACTTGGGAGGATGTTAGAATGATGGAGCAAAGTAGAATCAGAATCCCTGACTTGGGAGGATGTTAGAATGATGGAGTAAAGTAGAATCAGAACTCCTGACTTGGGAGGATGTTAGAATGATGGAGCGAAGTAGAATCAGAATCCCTGACATGGGAGGATGTTAGAATGATGGAGTAAAGTAGAATCAGAACTCCTGACTTGGGAGGATGTTAGAATGATGGAACAAAGTAGAATCAGAGTCCCTGACATGGGAGGATGCTAGAATGATGGAGCGAAGTAGAATCAGAATACGTGACTTGGGATGATGTTAGAATGATGGAACAAAGTAGAATCAGAGTCCCTGACTTGGGAGGATGTTAGAATGATGGAACAAAGTGGAATCAGAATCCCTGACTTGGGAGGATGTTAGAATGATGGAACAAAGTGGAATCAGAATCCCTGACTTGGGAGGATGTTAGAATGATGGAGCAAAGTGGAATCAGAATCCTTGACTTGGGAGGATGTTAGAATGATGGAACAAAGTGGAATCAGAATCCCTGACTTTGGAGGATGTTAGAATGATGGAGCAAAGTAGAATGAGAATCCCTGACTTGGGAGGATGTTAGAATGATGGAAAAAAGTAGAATCAGAATCTCTGACTTGGGAGGATGTTAGAATGATGGAACAAAGTAGAATCAGAACCACTGACATGGGAGGATGTTAGAATGATGGAGCGAAGTAGAATCAGAATCCCTGACTTGGGAGGATGTTAGAATGATAGAGCAAAGTAGAATCAGAATCCCTGACTTGGGATGATGTTAGAATGATGGAGTAAAGTAGAATCAAAACTCCTGACTTGGGAGGATGTTAGAAAGATGGAGCGAAGCAGAATCAGAATCCCTGACTTGGGAGGATGTTAGAATGATGGAACAAAGTAGAATCAGAACCCCTGACTTGGGAGGATGTTAGAATGATGGAGTGAAATGGAATCAGAATCCCTGACTTGGGAGGATGTTAGAATGATGGAAAGTAGAATCAGAATCCCTGACATGGGAGGATGTTAGAATGAAGGAGTAAAGTAGAATCAGAATCCCTGACTTTGGAGGATGTTAGAATGATGGAGCGAAGTAGAATCAGAACTCCTGACTTGGGAGGCTGTTAGAATGATGGAGCGAAGTAGAATCAGAATCCCTGACATGGGAGGATGTTAGAATGATGGAGTAAAGTAGAATCAGAACTCCTGACTTGGGAGGATGTTAGAATGATGGAGCGAAGTAGAATCAGAATCCCTGACATGGGAGGATGTTAGAATGATGGAGCGAAGAAGAATCAGAATCCCTGACTTGGGAGGATGTTAGAATGATGGAGTAAAGTAGAATCATAATCCCTGACGTGGGAGGATGTTAGAATGATGGAGCGAAGTAGAATCAGAATCCCTGACTTGGGAGGATGTTAGAATGATGGAGCGAAGTAGAATCAGAATCCCTGACTTGGGAGGATGTTAGAATGATGGAGTAAAGTAGAATCAGAATCCCTGACATGGGAGGATGTTAGAATGATGGAGCGAAGTAGAATCAGAATCCCTGACTTGGGAGGATGTTAGAATGATGGAGTAAAGTAGAATCAGAATCCCTGACATGGGAGGATGTTAGAATGATGGAGTAAAGTAGAATCAGAATCCCTGACATGGGAGGATGTTAGAATGATGGAGCGAAGTAGAATCAGAATCCCTGACTTGGGAGGATGTTAGAATGATGGAGTAAAGTAGAATCAGAATCCCTGACATGGGAGGATGTTAGAATGATGGAGTAAAGTAGAATCAGAATCCCTGACATGGGAGGATGTTAGAATGATGGAGTAAAGTAGAATCAGAACTCCTGACTTGGGAGGATGTTAGAATGATGGAGCGAAGTAGAATCAGAATCCCTGACATGGGAGGATGCTAGAATGATGGAGTAAAGTAGAATCAGAATCCCTGACTTGGGAGGATGTTAGAATGATGGAGTAAAGTAGAATCAGAACTCCTGACTTGGGAGGATGTTAGAATGATGGAGCGAAGTAGAATCAGGATCCCTGACATGGGAGGATGTTAGAATGATGGAGTAAAGTAGAATCAGAACTCCTGACTTGGGAGGATGTTAGAATGATGGAACAAATTAGAATCAGAGTCCCTGACATGGGAGGATGCTAGAATGATGGAGCGAAGTAGAATCAGAATCCGTGACTTGGGAGGATGTTAGAATGATGGAGCGAAGTAGAATCAAAACTCCTGACTTGGGAGGATGTTAGAAAGATGGAGCGAAGCAGAATCAGAATCCCTGACTTGGGAGGATGTTAGAATGATGGAACAAAGTAGAATCAGAACCCCTGACTTGGGAGGATGTTAGAATGATGGAGTGAAATGGAATCAGAATCCCTGACTTGGGAGGATGTTAGAATGATGGAACAAAGTAGAATCAGAATCCCTGACATGGGAGGATGTTAGAATGAAGGAGTAAAGTAGAATCAGAATCCCTGACTTTGGAGGATGTTAGAATGATGGAGCGAAGTAGAATCAGAACTCCTGACTTGGGAGGATGTTAGAATGAAGGAGTAAAGTAGAATCAGAACTCCTGACTTGGGAGGCTGTTAGAATGATGGAGTAAAGTAGAATCAGAACTCCTGACTTAGGAGGCTGTTAGAATGATGGAGCAAAGTAGAATCAGAATCCTTGACTTAGGAGGATGTTAGAATGATGGAGCAAAGTAGAATCAGAATCCCTGACATGGGAGGATGTTAGAATGATGGAGTAAAGTAGAATCAGAATCCCTGACATGGGAGGATGTTAGAATGATGGAGTAAAGTAGAATCAGAACTCCTGACTTGGGAGGATGTTAGAATGATGGAGCGAAGTAGAATCAGAATCCCTGACATGGGAGGATGTTAGAATGAAGGAGTAAAGTAGAATCAGAATCCCTGACTTTGGAGGATGTTAGAATGATGGAGCGAAGTAGAATCAGAACTCCTGACTTGGGAGGCTGTTAGAATGATGGAGCGAAGTAGAATCAGAATCCCTGACATGGGAGGATGTTAGAATGAAGGAGTAAAGTAGAATCAGAATCCCTGACTTTGGAGGATGTTAGAATGATGGAGCGAAGTAGAATCAGAACTCCTGACTTGGGAGGATGTTAGAATGAAGGAGTAAAGTAGAATCAGAACTCCTGACTTGGGAGGCTGTTAGAATGATGGAGTAAAGTAGAATCAGAACTCCTGACTTAGGAGGCTGTTAGAATGATGGAGCAAAGTAGAATCAGAATCCTTGACTTAGGAGGATGTTAGAATGATGGAGCAAAGTAGAATCAGAATCCCTGACATGGGAGGATGTTAGAATGATGGAGTAAAGTAGAATCAGAATCCCTGACATGGGAGGATGTTAGAATGATGGAGTGAAATGGAATCAGAATCCCTGACTTGGGAGGATGTTAGAATGAAGGAGTAAAGTAGAATCAAAACTCCTGACTTGGGAGGATGTTAGAAAGATGGAGCGAAGCAGAATCAGAATCCCTGACTTGGGAGGATGTTAGAATGATGGAACAAAGTAGAATCAGAACCCCTGACTTGGGAGGATGTTAGAATAATGGAGTGAAATGGAATCAGAATCCCTGACTTGGGAGGATGTTAGAATGATGGAACAAAGTAGAATCAGAATCCCTGACATGGGAGGATGTTAGAATGAAGGAGTAAAGTAGAATCAGAATCCCTGACTTTGGAGGATGTTAGAATGATGGAGCGAAGTAGAATCAGAACTCCTGACTTGGGAGGATGTTAGAATGAAGGAGTAAAGTAGAATCAGAACTCCTGACTTGGGAGGCTGTTAGAATGATGGAGTAAAGTAGAATCAGAACTCCTGACTTAGGAGGCTGTTAGAATGATGGAGCAAAGTAGAATCAGAATCCTTGACTTAGGAGGATGTTAGAATGATGGAGCAAAGTAGAATCAGAACCCCTAACTTGGGAGGATGTTAGAATGATGGAGTAAAGTAGAATCAGAGTCCCTGACTTGGGAGGGCGTTAGAATGATGGAGCAAAGTAGAATCAGAATCCCTGACTTGGGAGGATGTTAGAATGATGGAATAAAGTAGAATCCGAACTCCTGACTTGGGAGGATGTTAGAATGATGGAGTAAAGTAGAATCAGAACTCCTGACTTGGGAGGCTGTTAGAATGATGGAGTAAAGTAGAATCAGAACTCCTGACTTGGGAGGCTGTTAGAATGATGGAGCAAAGTAGAATCAGAATCCTTGACTTGGGAGGCTGTTAGAATGATGGAGTAAAGTAGAATCAGAGTCCCTGACTTGGGAGGGTGTAAGAATGATGGGCAAAGTAGAATCAGAATCCCTGACTTGGGATGGTGTTAGAATGATGGAGTAAAGTAGAATCAGAACTCCTGACTTGGGAGGCTGTTAGAATGATGGAGCAAAGTAGAATCAGAATCCTTGACTTGGGAGGGTGTTAGAATGATGGAGCAAAGTAGAATCAGAGTCCCTGACTTGGGAGGGTGTTAGAATGATGGAGCAAAGTAGAATCATAACCCCTGACATGGGAGGATGTTAGAATGATGGAGTAATGAAGAATCAGAATCCCTGACTTGGGAGGCTGTTAGAATGATGGAGAATAGTAGAATCAGAATCCCTGACTAATGAGACACCTGTAGATGCGCTTGTTGGTTGAGCACTGCACATCAAAACAATTTAAACACTGTCTTACCAATGAAACCTTATATATATCAGGGTATTGTACAAACGAGGACTGTATATGGTATCACTGGTATGTCTCCATTATATTGTTCGTTTGTTAAATTTCTAATTGCAAACATTTCATTCAATGAGGAAACCTACTTGTTATAAGACTCGCTTTCCTACGAAGACTTGTATTTTTCTACCTAATTATTCTTGACTAATTATTCATCCGCTTCCTAAGCAACTGAACAATACGTCAATATATATACAAACCCAAATTCTTTGTGAAAACTTCACTCGAGGACCTTCAAGCGAGCCAAGTAACTTAAACGCATGCGACATAAGTGACAAGGGGATCTCAATGACACTATAGGCTGTTTTCTGAAGTACTATTTTTTTTCATTTTAGATAAAGTCCTTACATTACTGAGATGATTTTAAACCTGTACTCATAATGATAATATGATGTTTACAATTTAGAGTGATAATTAAAGTGTACAAATGTCTGTTTAAAGTGTTGTGCACAATCGGGACTGACTAGTATCTAATTACGCAATAATAACATAGCTGGCTAGACGAGATGACATTAGGATAACCTTTATAACAATAACAGTGCAAACAACAAATATTATGTAATTGCTTACTTGGGATTTATTATTTGTCACAAATAGTATCAAAACAGTTAAATATCTTATTGTTGCTATCAAACACACCGTCCTTGCTAGTCTCCACGTAAAGTAAATAGTCTACACGTCGATCAATGGTAGACTAACAACCTTAACCACTCGGCCACCGAGATCCCAATCAATGGTACACTAACTACCTCAACCACTCGGCCAACGAGATCCCTGTCAATGGTAGACTAACTACCTTAACCACTCGGCCACCGAGATCCCTGTCAATGGTAGACTAACTACCTTAACCACTCGGCCACCGAGATCCCTGTCAATGGTACACTAACTACCTCAACCACTCGGCCACCGAGATCCCTGTCAATGGTAGACTAACTACCTTAACCACTCGGCCACCGATATCCCTGTCAATGGTAGACTAACTACCTTAACCACTCGGCCACCGAGATCCCTGTCAATGGTAGACTAACTAACCACTCGGCTACCGAGATCCATGTCAATGGTAGACTAACTACCTTAACCACTCGGCCACCGATATCCCTGTCAATGGTAGACTAACTACCTTAACCACTCGGCCACCGAGATCCATGTCAATGGTAGACTAACTACCTTAACCACTCGGCCACCGAGATCCCTGTCAATGGTAGACTAACTGCCTTAAGCGATCCCTGTCAATGGTAGACTAACTACTTTAAGCGATCAATGTCAATGGTAGACTAACTACCTTAAGAGATCCATGTCAATGGTAGACTAACTATCTAAACCACTCGGCCACCGAGATCCCTGTTAATGGTAGACTAACTACCTTAAGCGATCTCTGTCAATGGTAGACTAACTACCTTAAGCGATCCATGTCAATGGTAGACTAACCATCTTAACCACTCGGCCACCGAGATCCCTGTCAATGGTAGACTAACTACCTTAAGCGATCCCTGTTAATGGTAGATTAACTGCCTTAACCACTCGGCCACCGAGATCCCTGTCAATGGTAGACTAACTACCTTAAGCGATCCCTGTCAATGGTAGACTAACTATCTTAACCACTCGGCCACCGAGATCCCTGTTAATGGTAGACTAACTGCCTTAACCACTCGGCCACCGAGATCCCTGTCAATGGTAGACAAACTACCTTAAGCGATCTCTGTCAATGGTAGACTAACTACCTTAAGCGATCCCTGTCAATGGTAGACTAACTATCTTAACCACTCGGCCACCGAGATCCCTGTCAATGGTAGACTAACTACCTTAACTACTCGGTCATAAAGATCCCAGTCACTTAACTACCCTGCGTTTACCAATATTATGTTTTATAACAAATCATGAATACTTTCAATGATGTAATTCATTGTGTTGTTTTTTGATGGTTCTCATCTTTGTTTAGAGTTCTAAACGGCCGTAAGGTCGGATTTCACATTGGTGGGGGCACTTCCTCACGGCAAGGGGTCTGGGGCCATTAAAGTTCACAGCAAGGGGGTGGGGAGTGTAGCTGCAGGGTTTTCGTATTTTGGTTTATCTATGTCCTTTGGTTGGTAACTGTCCTATGATTTGTCTCAGTCCTATGGTTTGTCACTGTCCTATGGTTTGTCTCTTTTCTATGGTTTGTATCTGTCCTATGGTTGGTCACTGTCCTTTGGCTTGTCTCTGTCCAATGGTTTGTCACTGCCCTATGGTTTGTCTCAGTCCTATGGTTTGTCTCTGTCCTATGGTTTGTCTCAGTCCTATGGTTTGTCACTGTCCTATGGTTTGTCTCTGTCCAATGGTTTGACACTGTCATATGGTTAGTCACTGTCCTATGGTTTGTCACTGTCCTATGGTTTGTCTCAGTCCTATGGTTTGTATCTGTCCTATGGTTTATCACTGTCCTGTGGTTTGTCTCTGTCATATGGTTTGTCTGTCCTATGGCTTTTCTCTGTCCTATGGTTTGTCACTGTCCAATAGTTTGTCTTTGTCCAATTGCCACTGTTCTATGGCTTGTCTTTGTCCTATGTTTTGTTTCTGTCCTTTGGTTGGTCAACGTCCAATGGTTAGTCACTGTTCTATGGTTTGTCTATTTCCTATGGTTAGTCACTGTTCTATGGTTTGTCTCTGTTCTATGGTTTGTCTATGTCCTATGGTTTGTCACTGTTCTATGGTTTGTCTCTGTTCTATGGTTTGTCTATGTCCTATGGTTTGTCACTGTCCTATGGTTTGTCACTGTCCTATGTTTTGTTTCTGTCCTTTGGTTGGTCAACGTCCAATGGTTAGTCACTGTCCAATGGTTTGTCTATGTCCTATGGTTTGTCACTGTCCTATGGTTTGTCACTGTCCTATGGTTTGTCTCTGTTCTATGGTTTGTCTATGTCCTATGGTTTGTCACTGTTCTATGATTTGTCTCTTTCCTATGGTTTGTCACTGTTCTATGGTTTGTCTCTTTCCTATGGTTTGTCTCTGTTCTATGGTTTGTCTCTTTCCTATGGTTTGTCTCTGTCCTATGATTTGTCTCTTTCCTATGGTTTGTCACTGTTCTATGGTTTGTCTCTTTCCTATGGTTTGTCTCTGTTCTATGGTTTGTCTCTTTCCTATGGTTTGTCTCTGTCCTATGATTTGTCTCTTTCCTATGGTTTGTCACTGTTCTATGGTTTGTCTCTGTTCTATGGTTTGTCTATGTCCTATGGTTTGTCACTGTTCTATGATTTGTCTCTTTCCTATGGTTTGTCACTGTTCTATGGTTTGTCTCTGTCCTATGGTTTGTCACTGTTCTATGGTTTGTCTATGTCCTATGGTTTGTCACTGTTCTATGATTTGTCTCTTTCCTATGGTTTGTCTCTGTCCTATGGTTTGTCACTGTTCTATGGTTTGTCTCTGTCCAATGGTTTGTCACTGTTCTATGGTTTGTCTATGTCCTATGGTTTGTCACTGTTCTATGATTTGTCTCTTTCCTATGGTTTGTCACTGTTCTATGGTTTGTCTCTGTCCTATGGTTTGTCTCTGTCCTATGGTTTGTCACTGTCCTATGGTTTGTCTCTGTTCTATGGTTTGTCTATGTCCTATGGTTTGTCACTGTTCTATGATTTGTCTCTTTCCTATGGTTTGTCACTGTTCTATGGTTTGTCTCTTTCCTATGGTTTGTCACTGTTCTATGGTTTGTCTATGTCCTATGGTTTGTCACTGTTCTATGGTTTGTCTCTGTTCTATGATTTGTCTCTATCCTATGGTTTGTCACTGTTCTATGGTTTGTCTCTGTCCAATGGTTTGTCACTGTTCTATGGTTTGTCACTGTTCTATGGTTTGTCACTGTCCTATGGTTTGTCTCTGTCCTATGATTTGTCACAGTCCTATGGCTTGTCTCTGTCCTATGGTTTGTCACTGTCCTATGGTTTGTCACTGTCCAATGGTTTGTCTCTGTCCTATGGTTTGTCACTGTCCAATGATTTGTCACTGTCCAATGGTTTGTCTCTGTCCTATGGTTTGTCACTGTTCTATGGTTTGTCTCTGTTCTATGGTTTGTCTCTTTCCTATGGTTTGTCACTGTTCTATGGTTTGTCTCTGTTCTATGGTTTGTCTCTTTCCTATGGTTTGTCACTGTTCTATGGTTTGTCTATGTCCTATGGTTTGTCACTGTTCTATGGTTTGTCTCTGTTCTATGATTTGTCTCTGTCCTATGATTTGTCTCTTTCCTATGGTTTGTCACTGTTCTATGATTTGTCTCTTTCCTATGGTTTGTCACTGTTCTATGGTTTGTCTATGTCCTATGGTTTGTCACTGTTCTATGGTTTGTCTCTGTTCTATGATTTGTCTCTATCCTATGGTTTGTCACTGTTCTATGGTTTGTCTCTGTCCAATGGTTTGTCACTGTTCTATGGTTTGTCACTGTTCTATGGTTTGTCACTGTCCTATGGTTTGTCTCTGTCCTATGATTTGTCACAGTCCTATGGCTTGTCTCTGTCCTATGGTTTGTCACTGTCCTATGGTTTGTCACTGTCCAATGGTTTGTCTCTGTCCTATGGTTTGTCACTGTCCAATGATTTGTCACTGTCCAATGGTTTGTCTCTGTCCTATGGTTTGTCACTGTTCTATGGTTTGTCTCTGTTCTATGGTTTGTCTCTTTCCTATGGTTTGTCACTGTTCTATGGTTTGTCTCTGTTCTATGGTTTGTCTCTTTCCTATGGTTTGTCACTGTTCTATGGTTTGTCTATGTCCTATGGTTTGTCACTGTTCTATGGTTTGTCTCTGTCCTATGATTTGTCTCTTTCCTATGGTTTGTCACTGTTCTATGATTTGTCTCTTTCCTATGGTTTGTCACTGTTCTATGGTTTGTCTCTGTCCAATGGTTTGTCACTGTCCTATGGTTTGTCTCTGTTCTATGGTTTGTCTCTGTCCAATGGTTTGTCACTGTTCTATGGTTTGTCACTGTTCTATGGTTTGTCACTGTCCTATGGTTTGTCTCTGTCCTATGGTTTGTCACTGTTCTATGATTTGTCTCTTTCCTATGGTTTGTCACTGTTCTATGGTTTGTCTCTGTTCTATGGTTTGTCTCTGTCCTATGGTTTGTCACTGTTCTATGGTTTGTCACTGTTCTATGGTTTGTCACTGTTCTATGATTTGTCTCTTTCCTATGGTTTGTCACTGTTCTATGGTTTGTCTCTGTTCTATGGTTTGTCTCTGTCCTATGGTTTGTCACTGTTCTATGGTTTGTCTCTGTTCTATGGTTTGTCTCTGTTCTATGGTTTGTCACTGTTCTATGGTTTGTCTCTGTCCAATGGTTTGTCACTGTTCTATGGTTTGTCACTGTTCTATGGTTTGTCACTGTCCTATGGTTTGTCTCTGTTCTATGGTTTGTCACAGTCCTATGGCTTGTCTCTGTCCTATGGTTTGTCACTGTCCTATGGTTTGTCACTGTCCAATGGTTTGTCTCTGTCCAATTGTCACTGTTCTATAGCTTGTCCTTGTCCTACGGTTTGTTTCTGTCCTTTGGTTGGTCAACGTCCTATGGTTTGTCACTGTCCTATGATTTGTCTCTGTCCTTTTTGTTGGTCACTGTCCTATTGTTTATGTCCTTTGGCATGTCTCTGTCCTATGTTTTGTCTCTGTCCTTTGGTTTGTCTTAGTTTTATAGCTTGTCACAATACGGCTTTTGTCACTGTGCTTTTATTTTCGATCGGTTTTCTTACCACCTTTTTAATAATTAAATAATCACGAAACAAATTTTTGTATGGTGGGTGAACGTTTCTTACAGACAGATCAAATTATATGGGCAAACAAAGGTGACCAGACAAGACGATATATAAACTTTTTACCATGAATTATAAATATAATTGTGTCACAATGTACAAGGTTATTTATACAAAAACAAGATACAAACCGTCAGCCGATCATATTAACTGTTATCTCAAATGAAATCACCAAGCATCACAACTGAACATTGGACTCATCTAACGGTTTCATTCACCGAGTGTATACAAACAAATTATAAACAAACCTCACTTAGATATAAATAAATGATGTGATGTATGTTCATTGATACACAAGAAATCAGTAATATTTTAATCGTAGATAGGTTAGAAGGGTTTATAAAAGCTTCAGCAATTTTACCTACATATGAATGAGAATATTTTCAAGTGTATATTAGTTAATATGTATTTACTTTTAAATTTTACATTTGTGTATATGCGTTATGTTTTCAAGTGTGATTTTAAAGTTAATAAACATATATTCAGTGTGTTAATGTATAAAGTTTAAATTTAACTGGGTATCTTGGGCTTTTTGATTGCGAACTGTTGAGAATTCTTGACCCTTGACCCTACGTTTTAGTTATATTAACAATGATGCACTTATTTTTTAGTTTTGATTTGATACATTATTTTTTTATATATATAAATATAAAGCTTTGAGAATATCATTGTCCTGAAGATTATCTATCTGGTAATATTACAAACCACATGGCCTCAATAACGTAACCTTACAGTACTGGAGGGTTTTTTGCCGGCATCTGTACTCCTGGATAATCACAGGGTTAATACTGGTATCTGTATGACTGGAAACCTTTCTGGTAAGTTTATCACAGTAAGACTAAAGGTATCAGTAGCATTACATATTAGTAAAATATTTGAACTTTGAAAATTTAGTCTTGTCGAATTGTCATGCAGAAGTTTAGTTATTCTCAATGATAAATATGCTATATCACTTTGTAAGTTCCGTACTATGAACCACAAACTACCTATAGAGACTGGTAGACGTCCCAATATCCTTAAACTTAATAAATTAATGAATAGTAGCCACCCACCAGATCTCGTCAAACTTTGTAAATTTATAAATATTATTAGTAAGAAAATAAAGTCTCTTAGGTAACCTCGTTGCTATATATATAAAAGTAAACCTCCTTTGCTATTATATTATTTGATATATTTAGTATTGTAATATTTGTACTGTTTTACAACTATCACATGTACATCTTTCTTTTTTCTGTATATTAGACGTTTGTATATAATTTACTTACTGTGACTGCATGACAAGTAACTTTGTCATCCTATATAATATATACAAAAATGCTGAATTAGATTACTGTCAGATTAATACGTATTGGTTACGAAATTCCATCGGCACACGCTAGTACACATGTACTATGTCTATGTCTAAGATTCACCCCGGTTAATGAAGCTATATTTTTATATAGCGGATTTGGCCGAGGGGTCTAGACCGCTGGACATAGTGCAGGCGAATTGGTGCCACAGTGTCACAACGGTGTGAGTTCGAATCCCGCTGAGGGAAAGCAAAAATTTGACAGTGTTAAAAATCTAATTCAAACAGTGTTGGGCTTAAATTTGTAGACGTATATATAAATATTTGATATTAACCCTGTATTTCTGATGTTTCAGAAATCCGCTGGATAGATATATTATATGGTTGTCACAATACTTAGACGTTTGTATATAATTTACTTACTGTGACTGCATGACAAGTAACTTTGTCATCCTTTATAATATATACAAAAATGCTGAATTAGATTACTGTCAGATTAATACGTATTGGTTACGAAATTCCATCGGCACACGCTAGTACACATGTACTATGTCTATGTCTAAGATTCACCCCGGTTAATGAAGCTATATTTTTATATAGCGGATTTGGCCGAGGGGTCTAGACCGCTGGACATAGTGCAGGCGAATTGGTGCCACAGTGTCACAACGGTGCGAGTTCGAATCCCGCTGAGGGAAAGCAAAAATTTGACAGTGTTAAAAATCTAATTCAAACAGTGTTGGGCTTAATTTGTAGACGTATATATAAATATTTGATATTAACCCTGTATTTCTGATGTTTCAGAAATCCGCTGGATAGATATATTATATGGTTGTCACAATACTTAGACGTTTGTATATATATATATATATATCTTTTCTCTGTACCTGTGTAATGGTCTTTAGAGAATAAAGAGATATAAGATAAGAACTATTCCTTCAGAAAAAAACAATTCAACAAAAAAGCGTCAAGAATTATATGATGTTTTCTATGTTTTTTCTTTTAAATGGCAAAAATACAATTTACTTTTATTGGCTTCTGTGGTTTTTTTTTTCGCACCTTCGGAAATTTTACAGCGATATATATTTTTATTTGTGCAGAGTTGCTCGGATTCCAGGGTAATCAATTTCCAAAATGTAAATAGTTGATACTGTGCTAGAATGTGATCATACAAGGTCAAACATATAGTTCTACATAACCAGACAGAGTTATCGCAGGTGCACTTAACAGAAGTAAACAATAGATATATATATATGGCGTGATGGCCACTATACATTCAATATTTCTATCTGTTTATTTATTTATAGATATATTATGACCATATCATAAACGAATCATAAGTTGAATCATTTGAGACATGGGTGGTTGGGATTTAACGACCACGTTTTCTTTAGGGACACCAGACTATAACCAAGACTGCCTTCAAGAATTGGTTCAGCTTCAAAGATTGCCAAGACGTAAGTATTCACATTATAAATTATTGAGACTTCAAACTAATTACGCCTTTGTATAAATTTATGTTGCAATGACTACAATGTGTGGTAAATTGCCGGAAATGTGAATAATGTATGAAAACTTTTAGTTTAATACAGTCTATGGCTTTAAAATCATTAACATTAAGTTGAAAATTGAATTATCATTTGTACATGTTTTCCTACTTGTGGTTTTTTCTTTACAATCTATCTTTTTTTATTTTGTGATGCATACAAAAATAATTTTATCCCATTCTGTGATATAATAATATATAAATGACGAACCATTAAGTCCTGCGATATGAAATAAAACGCTCATATACTGTATCTAAAGTAAAAACCGAATTAGGCGCTCAAACCTATGTTTTATCTGTCGTACAAACTTGAAGTTCTAGTTTCTGTTATATTTATGGAGATCAAGTGTTAGTAGTTGAAAGGAAAGTCAAGACCAAACCTAACAGGATAAAACCAAAAAAAAAAAAATGAAATAAAAACGAAGAAAATTCTAAAAATGTCAACCAAATTCCATCTATAACCATCAGAGCATATACTGATTTATTTTCTGCACGCCATGTTTACAATTAAAACTCTTCAGTTGACACTTATAAGTGTAGTTAACCTTTAGACAACAGTCGACATGTTTGATGTTACTGTTTCAGGACAATGTATGTTGACTTTGGTTACAACATGTGTAGGCTACATGCTTATAGGAACGGTCATCATCAGTAAGTACTGTTAATGTTTTCTTATTTACATGCTTATAGGAACCGTCACCATCAGTAAGTACTGTTAATCTATTCTTATTTACATGCTTATAGGAACCGTCACCATTACTAAGTACTGTTAATCTATTCTTATTTACATGCTTATAGGAACCGTCACCATCAGTAAGTACTGTAATCTATTCTTATTTACATGCTTATAGGAACGGTCACCATCAGTAAGTACTGTTAATCTATTCTTATTTACATGCTTATAGGAACCGTCACCATCAGTAAGTACTGTAATCTATTCTTATTTACATGCTTATAGGAACGGTCACCATCAGTAAGTACTGTTAATCTATTCTTATTTACATGCTTATAGGAACCGTCACCATCAGTAAGTACTGTTAATCTATTCTTATTTACATGCTTATAGGAACCGTCACCATCAGTAAGTACTGTTAATCTATTCTTATTTACATACTTATAGGAACCGTCACCATCAGTAAGTACTGTTAATGTTTTCTTATTTACATGCTTATAGGAACCGTCACCATCAGTAAGTACTGTTAATCTATTCTTATTTACATGCTTATAGGAACCGTCACCATCAGTAAGTACTGTTAATCTATTCTTATTTACATGCTTATAGGAACCGTCACCATTACTAAGTACTGTTAATCTATTCTTATTTACATGCTTATAGGAACGGTCTTCATCAGTAAGTACTGTAATCTATTCTTATTTACATGCTTATAGGAACGGTCATCATCAGTAAGTACTGTTAATCTATTCTTATTTACATGCTTATAGGAACCGTCACCATCAGTAAGTACTGTAATCTATTCTTATTTACATGCTTATAGGAACGGTCACCATCAGTAAGTACTGTTAATCTATTCTTATTTACATGCTTATAGGAACCGTCACCATCAGTAAGTACTGTTAATCTATTCTTATTTACATGCTTATAGGAACCGTCACCATCAGTAAGTACTGTTAATCTATTCTTATTTACATGCTTATAGGAACCGTCACCATTACTAAGTACTGTTAATCTATTCTTATTTACATGCTTATAGGAACGGTCTTCATCAGTAAGTACTGTAATCTATTCTTATTTACATGCTTATAGGAACGGTCATCATCAGTAAGTACTGTTAATCTATTCTTATTTACATGCTTATAGGAACCGTCACCATCAGTAAGTACTGTAATCTATTCTTATTTACATGCTTATAGGAACGGTCACCATCAGTAAGTACTGTTAATCTATTCTTATTTACATGCTTATAGGAACCGTCACCATCAGTAAGTACTGTTAATCTATTCTTATTTACATGCTTATAGGAACCGTCACCATCAGTAAGTACTGTTAATCTATTCTTATTTACATACTTATAGGAACCGTCACCATCAGTAAGTACTGTTAATGTTTTCTTATTTACATGCTTATAGGAACCGTCACCATCAGTAAGTACTGTTAATCTATTCTTATTTACATGCTTATAGGAACCGTCACCATCAGTAAGTACTGTTAATCTATTCTTATTTACATGCTTATAGGAACCGTCACCATCAGTAAGTACTGTTAATCTATTCTTATTTACATGCTTATAGGAACCGTCACCATCAGTAAGTACTGTTAATCTATTCTTATTTACATGCTTATAGGAACGGTCACCATCAGTAAGTACTGTAATCTATTCTTATTTACATGCTTATAGGAACCGTCACCATCAGTAAGTACTGTTAATCTATTCTTATTTACATGCTTATAGGAACCGTCACCATCAGTAAGTACTGTTAATGTTTTCTTATTTACATGCTTATAGGAACCGTCACCATCAGTAAGTACTGTTAATGTTTTCTTATTTACATGCTTATAGGAACGGTCACCATCAGTAAGTACTGTTAATCTATTCTTATTTACATGCTTATAGGAACCGTCACCATCAGTAAGTACTGTTAATCTATTCTTATTTACATGCTTATAGGAACCGTCACCATCAGTAAGTACTGTTAATCTATTCTTATTTACATGCTTATAGGAACGGTCATCATCAGTAAGTACTGTTAATCTATTCTTATTTACATGCTTATAGGAACCGTCACCATCAGTAAGTACTGTAATCTATTCTTATTTACATGCTTCTAGGAACCGTCACCATCAGTAAGTACTGTAATCTATTCTTATTTACATGCTTATAGGAACCGTCACCATCAGTAAGTACTGTTAATGTTTTCTTATTTACATGCTTATAGGAACCGTCACCATCAGTAAGTACTGTTAATCTATTCTTATTTACATGCTTATAGGAACCGTCACCATCAGTAAGTACTGTTAATCTATTCTTATTTACATGCTTATAGGAACGGTCACCATCAGTAAGTACTGTTAATCTATTGTTAATGTTTTCTTATTTACATGCTTATAGGAACCGTCACCATCAGTAAGTACTGTTAATCTATTCTTATTTACATGCTTATAGGAACCGTCACCATCAGTAAGTACTGTTAATGTTTTCTTATTTACATGCTTATAGGAACCGTCACCATCAGTAAGTACTGTTAATGTTTTCTTATTTACATGCTTATAGGAACCGTCACCATCAGTAAGTACTGTTAATCTATTCTTATTTACATGCTTATAGGAACCATCATCATCAGTAAGTACTGTAATCTATTCTTATTTACATGCTTATAGGAACCATCACCATCAGTAAGTACTGTTAATCTATTCTTATTTACATGCTTATAGGAACCGTCATCATCAGTAAGTACTGTTAATGTTTTCTTATTTACATGCTTATAGGAACCGTCACCATCAGTAAGTACTGTTAATCTATTCTTATTTACATGCTTATAGGAACCGTCACCATCAGTAAGTACTGTTAATCTATTCTTATTTACATGCTTATAGGAACCGTCATCATCAGTAAGTACTGTTAATGTTTTCTTATTTACATGCTTATAGGAACCGTCACCATCAGTAAGTACTGTTAATCTATTCTTATTTACATGCTTATAGGAACCGTCACCGTCAGTAAGTACTGTTAATCTATTCTTATTTACATGCTTATAGGAACCGTCACCATCAGTAAGTACTGTTAATGTTTTCTTATTTACATGCTTATAGGAACCGTCATCATCAGTAAGTACTGTTAATCTATTCTTATTTACATGCTTATAGGAACCGTCACCATCAGTAAGTACTGTAAATCTATTCTTATTTACATGCTTATAGGAACCGTCATCATCAGTAAGTACTGTAATCTATTCTTATTTACATGCTTATAGGAACCGTCACCATCAGTAAGTACTGTTAATCTATTCTTATTTACATGCTTATAGGAACCGTCACCATCAGTAAGTACTGTAATCTATTCTTATTTACATGCTTATAGGAACCGTCATCATCAGTAAGTACTGTTAATCTATTCTTATTTACATGCTTATAGGAACCGTCACCATCAGTAAGTACTGTTAATCTATTCTTATTTACATGCTTATAGGAACCATCATCATCAGTAAGTACTGTTAATCTATTCTTATTTACAGATGTTGCCTCGCATGATTGGGTATTATAAAGAAAACGTGTGTGACGTAGATACAAAAATCGTAGATAAAAATAGTGTCTCAATAAACATAAGGTTTGATTACTTTTAAAAGCTTCTTGGAAAGCGAAGATTTAAGATTTTTCTTCAACTTCAATATTAGTTTCATTGTAAAATTCTTTAAAAGTACCTAATAACATTTTTATCATACAAAAAGTTTGGGGTAAATAGGTGGCTTACTTTAGAGCTTCATAGGTTTCGAACTTTGGATTGCATAGATGGCTATATTTGGGCTGCTACATTTGGGCTCAAAAGATGGCTATTTGTAATCGTTGTACAATTCTTTCCTATGACAATTTTAATGTTTCTTGACAATTTTCCTTCTCATTACTTAAAATGCAGTCGCATTAGGATACAAGAAATATTGAACTTCCGACAATTGAACGTAAAGTGAAGAGACAACACTTCAAATTAAAGAGGGCGCGACAAACATTCAAACTTAATTGTATAATTATGGTTCTTCGTGATCTTCGTTCTACATCAACACAACATTATTGTTTTTTATTTTGTTATTGATAAACTATCTAAAATTTCCACAAGACGTCTGTCAAATATGCTCCAAAATATAGTGCATTTTACTGGAAATGGCAGGTAAAAGGTTAAAAACGTTTTTGACCGTCAAATATAATTTCGCACTTAAAATGTATTAATCAATAACATCGTACAATGCTGGCCGTTTCATATAGTTAACTGATATTGTATCAAGGAATCGAGTGAATCTATAATAACAATTAATAATCGGTAATGGAAAAATCGACATAAATAGTTTTTCGAATACACTTTGTTAATGTTAGCAGAGTATTTTTAAAACTTTTTATTCTGTGCTTATCTGTCAGATTAAAGGATGTAAATTTATTGCTATTGATTAAAATTAGTTAATTAAACCGTTGTAATGGGTGTTAATTGCTTGTCAGGCAAACAACAGTAATTAATTGTGATAATAAATTCAGATCAATTCTTCTATAAGTCGCCTGATTCCATCCCAAATTGGTAAAGCAATGCTGTATGGTGGCATAATCTCTTCTCAAGAGTAAACAGAACGAAGAAGAGATTAAATCTATGTTTCGTTGTAACAGTAAAGGGTAGAGTTTGCATGTGCTGTCATCTTTCCACTGATCTGCAAGGAATCTGTGTAAAGGTCACGTGGTTAAAGTATTGGATTACCGGACGTACTTTTGGAAGGGAATTTTCCCAAAACCAACCATACCAAGTTTGATTTTAATATAGCACACTGACAAATAAACCCAAAACATTTTAACTAAGACATTTTAAAAAAAAATACAGTTCAAACTTGAGCTTGTTTGCTTGCGAATTATCTGATATAGCTTATCAGGTTTAGCAAAGCTGTTTTAGATAAAAATAGTTTCAATTCATTGTTTGTCGAATTAATCTGTTGTTTGCTAAACATTAAGTGTAATCGAATCTGGTATTAAGAGTATTTACATATATCAAACTAGATGTTAGAAAGTTCTACATCAGATGAAAATGTTTTAAGGGTCAAGTAAATTATTCAGTATTGACGAACCTTTTTCTTAGCTCAAACAGATAACAACGTCCATTGTATGTTTTATACTGCTAAAATAATTTAAGAAAAGGAAACAATAAATTATATTAAAAGGTCATAGGGTCATAGCAATGGAAGCGCGATGTTGACAATGGTATAATTGTTAGAAATACTGATAGGTTTAAATGTTTTTGATCGCAATGTGTAAATCAATACTATAAAACTAAGCCAGCCTTGTCATGTTGTGCATAACTGAAGTGAGAAATAATTTTATTAAAGAGTCTCTAATAACAATTCAAGAGGTTATTACCAAATTCGCTAATTCAATAAAATATTCGCATGAAACCGTATGTTCATGTAAGCAGGTATTTTGTAATGCAAATTGTTAGAAGTACAACATTTTACACAAATTAAAGACGTTAAGATATTAGTTAAAATTAGTGGAAACCTTTATATACTATTATTTGTATTTTCACAATAGTTTTTGGATTTCTTATAGAATGACAAAAATAGCATCTGTGTTAGTCAAGAAATAGTATATGTAGTCATATATGTTGTAATACAAATAGAGTTTAAGATTCAAGAGTAATTAACTTCCAATTATATCCTGACTTTATTATCCTTTATACTATTAACATTACTTAAATGTTTATACCACTATACTTTTTTCTGTCTTACAATGCAAAGATCATCGATAAAATTACGTTTGGGTACTTAGTATCAACTTGTAACTTAAATACCCCTATTAAATGGCACAGACTAGATAAGAAAACGCCAAGTGGTTAAGGTAGTTCGCCTACTATTGGTCACGTGGTCTGTCAACACTGAGATTGCGGGTTCGATTCTCACTGCCGGCAGGGTGTACTCGACTCCAATCTTAATTGACAAGGATTGCCAGTTTTCCTACCGCAGCTCCGGGATTCTCTCCGGGTACTCCTGCTTTCTCCCCCAATAAGAAATTGACGCCATTGGTATAGCTGAAAAATTGCTGAAATTGGCGTTAAACACCATCAAACTAACTAATATATAAATAATGTATTTATATTTACACATATAATGATAAAGAAATGACTTGAATTGCAGGTCAGATACCACAAATACTAAAAATACTACGCCGACGCAGTGCTAGTGGTGTGAGCTTCCTCAGCATTATATTGATGCTTCAAGCTTCCTCTTCAAAGGTTGCTTATTGTGTGGAAAGAAACTTCCCATTTAGGTAATTATATAAATAAATATTTAATTGTTCTCAGTTCTACTTGTTTGTGAAATATGACAACGGATTGATTTAGAAAATATTAATATTTGACGTGTGTAAGTACATGTATATTGTGAATGCATTTGGTTATTACCGAAATGTTGAAATATAATTCACTATTTAATATACTTTTTCGTATCATGAAAAATAACTGAAGAGTTATCCTTCAATTACATGTAATAAATTGCATTCAAATAATTAATTAATACCGGACCTTTTCTCTTAAACAATTCTACCGTGTTTTCGCAATATAGACAACACAAGAGTGCGTTCAACAATATTTAAAACTGCATTTGTTTTATATGTCATAAGAAGGCTGACATAATAACCAGTCGCTGATAAGAACAGTATTAATTTAACAAAGTTGAATAACAATAATCGTGATGGCATAAAGGAAATTGATTCTTTTAAATTCTATAACTAAAATATTGAAAAATAATTATATATAGATTAAATGTTTGAATTACAGTGCATGGGGAGAAAATTTAGTATTGATGGTGGAAATGGTTGTCCTAGTTCTACTGTTGCTTAGTTACCACAAGAGGCCTATAAGTGCAGTTCTCTTTATGATATGTTACACCTTAATAATGTTAGCTATTATTATCCCACTGGTGCCTCCAAAGTGTATAACATATTTAAATATCCTCAGTATTCCAGTACTAAGCATAAGCAGGGTAAGTATAACTTATATCTATTGTTAGGTATTTTTATTTGTCAGTAAACATTCCGACGACTGTTTGTTAACAAATGAAACAACGATGCAACTGTTCTCTCTAAAACACTTATCGAGTCTGATATTGTACATGCCTGTTAAAAGGAGAGTTTTGTTATTTAATAGACAAATAAATATATCGAGGCGTCAGAAATGCAACAAAATGGCAATCACAACAATATAAACCGAACAGTCAAGGTCGTATTTCTCGCTTAGTTAAGTGGCTTTTTTTTCAAGTTCTATCAATGCTACACAGAGATACATCTCAAAATTAAAACACTTCAAATACATAAAGATAAACTTTAAATACAAACTATATCTTACATGTTTCACATTAAAACATAATTTCATAAATATATATAAAGAATATAGTTTTTTTTCTTTATTCCTTTGAAGTATCTATTGTGTATATAGTATATTAGTTGCATATTTATTTATTGGACATAAACAGAGTATTTACTCATTATTATTTTGACTTTCTTTTCCAGGTTATTCAGATCTACACCAATCATAAAAACCGAGATACTGGTCAGCTGTCAGCAACATCGTCATTTTTATGTGTGTTTCAAAATTTTGGTCGCATATCTACATCAATTTTATTAACACGTGATTGGATCTTGATATTAACATTTGTACAGTTATTAATTTCTAATATAATATTGACAATACAAGTAATATATTACAGACGAAAGAACAGAAAGTTAAAATAGTGCCCTTTGGGTGTTATATAATATTTCATAACTTTGTGTTCTCTTGATGTTTTGTTTGTTTAATATTTTGCTTGTTATGCTTTTACAAATATAATGTATTATTTTACACTTCATTTGTGTCATAAAGTCCCTATGGCAACGCTCTTTAACAACAATCTCTTTCTGATTTACTCAGTTTATTCAATGTCATATTAATGCATCAATTTTCATAATGATCGGATAAGAGATGAAGTAAGCCAAGGTGTTTTTAAAATTTAAATAGGGATTTAACTTAAATACCTCTAGAAAGGGGAACTTATCCTATCTTTATATTTGCAGATATATCGTGGTCTATGGTGTTTTCGCTATTTCAACTTTTGTCAATGAACTTGGTTCGTTGGTAGAGAAACATGCAAAATATTTGTCTTACACTCAATTTAATAATTTCTCAATGCCATGTATTCGTTAAGTTTTTATTATCCCTCTTCTTTTTATTGTACCGTACACACTTAATAAGTAGTAAATTTATTGTGAAAATATTGTATAAAATAAACGTAAGGTGCTTTCGATAACTAATTATATGACGTAGTACACAAGGATTGCAACTCTATATGGTGAAATAAATCATTTATTCGAACTTGAGAAAAAGACCTGCAATGAATTTTATTTCAGTTACCTTTTTAATAGCTTACTTGTTTCATAATAAGTCGGTATATTATTGATTGATTGATTGATTGATTAATGGTGTTTAACGCCCGAGCACGGTATATTATTGAAAAAACTAATATAATTGAAAAAAAAATCTGTCTTTAAAAATATACCGTATTCAACTAACCAGGGCATTTACACAAAATGCCATTTAGAACCTCTTAAAATGAATAAATTTAATGACTATTTGAAATGTGATAAACTTTTCTTGTTATATTTGTTTAAAAGACACCTCCACTCTTGACCCTCAAATTTCAGTATGGCATTTTTAAATGTCCCATGATGATGTTAGCAAAACATTTCACATGGCTACCAGGAAGTGCAGACCAAAAATCATGTGACGTTTAGAGTGATTAAGAAATATATAGTCAGCGTGAAAACGCAGGAGACAAACGGCTGAAAACGACATGTGATAACAGGAAAGTTTATTTGCTTTTTAGAAGGCATTATTATTGAAAGTTTTGGTTCTATATATAAAAATAGAAGTAGCGATGCGCATGACAAGCAAACTAAAAATAAACAAGTTATCGAAAACTCCTTACGGGACCATGTATTTAGGCAGAAGAATGCTTAGTATTGGTAAATTGTCAAATCTGGACTGGAGGAAGTAACGGCTGCTAATTTTTGGTTTTGAAGATAATTAACTGTTGTACAATTGGAACACACTCTCTTAGCCTTTGATAGCAGAGCAATCTTTTTCGAAATCTATCAAAGAGGTGTTTATCGTAGCTCTTTCCAAATACGTTCCACTTTCCAATTGACAACCCCAACAAGATGGCCTCTTGTATCCGCCAATTCAGGACGCTGGACAGCTCTGTGAGACGAGTTCGGAAACCAGAATGGTCCATGATATTCTGTATACTATTTTTGTGTTGTTCTGTTTACCTTCACCTACATCTAAGAATTAACAATTAAGGTATGTTACAAACCAAAATGTTCGACAAAAGAGATGATTTTAATTGTTCTATTGTGAATTTTCCATTTTTTGTGGCATTTTCTATCCAGAATTTTTTTTATAGAGGACATCTATTGAAATAAAAGCTACTTAACAAGAGGTTCATATTAACAAGATTTGTCTACACTCGGGAAATTTTACGCCTTAGTCGACCTTTAAGGAATGTCGTTGTCACTTATGATCATTGATTTGTTCGTGTGCTGTTAACACTTTGGAGTATGTCTGCCCCCGTGATATGACTTGTTACCGAATTGTTTGTGTTGTATGTCTGGTGCTGTTAACACTTTGGAGTATGTCTGCCCCCGTGATATGACTTGTTACCGAATTGTTTGTGTTGTATGTCTGGTGCTGTTAACACTTTGGGGTATGTCTGCCCCCGTGATATGACTTATTACCGAATTGTTTGTGTTGTATGTCTGGTGCTGTTAACACTTTGGGGCATGTCTGCCCCCGTGATATGACTTGTTACCGAATTGTTTGTGTTGTATGTCTGGTGCTGTTAACACTTTGGGGTATGTCTGCCCCCGTGATATGACTTGTTACCGAATTGTTTGTGTTGTATGTCTGGTGCTGTTAACACTTTGGGGCATGTCTGCCCCCTTGATATGACTTGTTACCGAATTGTTTGTGTTGTATGTCTGGTGCTGTTAACACTTTGGGGTATGTCTGCCCCCGTGATATGACTTGTTACCGAATTGTTAGTGTTGTATGTCTGGTGCTGTTAACCCCTTTGGGTATGTCTGCCCCCGTGATATGACTTGTTACCGAATTGTTTGTGTTGTATGTCTGGTGCTGTTAACACTTTGGGGCATGTCTGCCCCCGTGATATGACTTGTTACCGAATTGTTTGTGTTGTATGTCTGGTGCTGTTAACACTTTGGGGCATGTCTGCCCCCGTGATATGACTTGTTACCGAATTGTTTGTGTTGTATGTCTGGTGCTGTTAACACTTTGGGGCATGTCTGCCCCCGTGATATGACTTGTTACCGAATTGTTTGTGTTGTATGTCTGGTGCTGTTAACACTTTGGGGTATGTCTGCCCCCGTGATATGACTTGTTACCGAATTGTTAGTGTTGTATGTCTGGTGCTGTTAACCCCTTTGGGTATGTCTGCCCCCGTGATATGACTTGTTACCGAATTGTTTGTGTTGTATGTCTGGTGCTGTTAACACTTTGGGGTATTCTGCCGCCGTAATATGACTTGTTACCGAATTGTTTGTGTTGTATGTCTGGTGCTGTTAACACTTTGGGGGTATGTCTGCCCCCGTGATATGACTTGTTGAATTGTTTGTGTTGTATGTCTGTTTGTTTTGTTGTTGTTTTCCTTGTTTGTTTAGCCATGTTTTTGTTTGTCCTTGACTTATCGTTACCCAAACACTCCTCGGTATTTCAATTCGTTATTTGCATTTATAGTCAAGTCAGTGCGTTGTTATAAACAAAATTTTAAGAAAACGGAAATACTTTATTTATCACAGTAGCTTATGTTATAATATATTGACATTATACAAGTTCAATAATACAAGAATACAAAAACAAATGAAAAAGTCACATTAATGTTTAAAAGGTAATGTGCATATATATTGTTAGGAGTACTGTGCGTGTTAAAAAATACTTGAAATAACTCCTGACGGACGAGTAACTAAACATTACTTTACATTTCAGTTATGTTCCAACTGTTCAATTTTTTTTTTTTGCTTTTAATACCGTTACTAGAGGTGGATATCACTTTTACGCGCGCATTGTTTTATTTGTTTACGCAGTCACAACATGTATTTAGATAGTCCGAGAATCCTCTGCCGTCCAACGCCTCTTTGCCTGGGACGGCAGATGATTCTCGAACTAGTATTTAGAAATTGTAAAGAAATTATCAATTAGTTGTATACTTTTAAAATATACACCCTTGTTCTTGCTTCTAGGAAACCGGTTACAATAATGTATCATAATTTGAGTTATTGCGAAGATGTCGTTTTGTGGAAATTGTGAAACTGCTATTTAAATGATTATATCTGAAAGATTTTAAAGCATTTAGAGGTCATTTTACCTTTGATAATATAACATAATATTTTAACAGATACATGACTGATTTCTACCAAACTGTACTTGTTTATATTTGACCACTGGCATTTCTTAGAGCATATTTAGAATTCAGAAGGGTAGCTTCATCCATTGAAAACACGATATTTTCCTCGTTTGTTTCTTTTCTTTATCGGTACTATATTTTCAGATTCATCTGGTATAATGTCCGGCATGTGCTTTTTATCCTTGTAATATTGAAGAATTTCTCCAATAGCCTCAGCTGACAATCTAGAAAATGCTCTATTCATCTTGGGAAATTTATCCGTCTTTGTGACGTCCGGGGGTGACGTACGATCGTGAATGGTTCTATTGGTCCGAATGGACATTGTCTCTGAATGTATAGATACGTTACTATTGTCCGTTGGTGATTCGGAATTGAAATTATCTTGCCGCGTTGTTTTCCTTTTTCGTGTTTTATTTATCTCTTTTATTGGTGTAGTGACGCCGGAAGTTGTAGTCTCAGTAGCGGCTCTAACATTGTTCGTCCTTGATACCTCGCTCTCTGTAATTTGCACTTTTTTCTTTACAGGACCATTGTTTGTCTCCATCGACCTTATACTTTCCGTACTTGTTGGTCTAGAATTAGAACGATTATTCAAAACGTTTCCGTTCATGTTAGACTTAGAATTTCCCTGTTTTTCAGAAGTCTGTTGTGTATTTTTATTTGAATTCTGATTACCAATGTTTGTGCCGATCGCTGAAGCGTTTGATGACGTATTGTTGTGTAATGTAGCATTCGAATTGTATGAATTAGCTTGTTTTACATCTGTCATAAAGCTAGTTTCTCTATGCTTTATGGGTACAGCATTGACGGCTGACACTTCCGGTGAGTTTTCTACATCCTCCAGTGGTGAACTGCAATGAGCTGTATCTGTCAGCGGAATTTCCGTTATTTCTTCTGATTCCTTAACGCTATCTGTTTGATTAAAATCTCTAGGAAAATTTTCACTTTGATCTTCAATACCGCTTTCATTTGCTTGCTGGGTTTTGGCAGCATTTTCACGTTTCTTTTTTTCTGCTTTTTTCTTTTTGAAATGTTTTCTGGCTTTATCACAGAAGTACAGACCACAACAGGAGCAAATTGCCAATACAAAAAGTGGAAATACTAAGAACATTGCCTTATTGTTGGGGTCATCATAAAATCGTTCAATTTCACTTCTTGAATCAACCGCCGTAGCCTGAGTATCGTTAACAGATCTCCTGTGACGAGATAGTACGTTTAACAATGTCATCTCTAAAGTGTGGCCTGTTCCATTGTTGTTTGTATTGACCAATACAGGTAACGACTTCACTAAACCTAAAATCAATTTACAGACATTATTAGTATGAAGTATATGTGAAAGTCAACGGTATAATGTTATAATACGAAAGTTTATAATCACATAGAATAAGAATAGTAATGAATTCTATTTTTTAAAAACGTAATAAGTATAAAATATATGTGTATGTATGCAGACATTGTTCTATTACTATAACAATAACATATTTGCTATTGTGTTTCGTGCCTACGCATACATTAGTATATAACTTTTGTTCATATAATAAAGTTGTTTCTTTTTAAACATTTGTTGGTCATGACATTTAATCTAAACATGGTTGTTTTAATAGTTTTATCACATTTCTATTTTTGCTAACAATTGCAGAAAAAATTGTTAACTAGAATAGTTTAGTTTTTATAGCAATCAGTATAAGAGAGCGTTTCTACACCAATTGTCTGTCTATTTTTTAGTTTTTATAGCAATCAGTATAAGAGAGCGTTTCTACACCAATTGTCTGTCTATTTTTTAGTTTTTATAGCAATCAGTATAAGAGAGCGTTTCTACACCAATTGTCTGTCTATTTTTTAGTTTTTATAGCAATCAGTATAAGAGAGCGTTTCTACACCAATTGTCTGTCTATTTTTTAGTTTTTATAGCAATCAGTATAAGAGAGCGTTTCTACACCAATTGTCTGTCTATTTTTTAGTTTTTATAGCAATCAGTATAAGAGAGCGTTTCTACACCAATTGTCTGTCTATTTTTTAGTTTTTATAGCAATCAGTATAAGAGAGCGTTTCTACACCAATTGTCTGTCTATTTGTACGTAAATTGGTGAATATCTGACGGCTTACTAATATATCTAAAAGTCACTGGTATAATATGAACTAATACAATATTGCATGTGAAGAATAAACTACGCGTCAAGTTTATTGCGTTCCTATCTATTTCGTTTAATTCGTTTACGCTTTCCGACCTTTTTGGTTAATAACTTGTCCTATATTTTAATATCCCTTACTTACCACCTATATTGAGTAAACTGCCTGTGTATAATTAAATAACACATACAGGGTATATGGATATATCTTGTCTTCCCGATAATAAAATCTCCGTAGGATTTAATTTTATTGATGTGATGGGAAACAATTGAGCTTGTTTACAATTTATCAAGAAATAACAGCAACCTGCTTTCTAATTTTTTTCCGATGTAATTAAATGCAACAGGTTGACAAAAGCCATCTAAAAATTATATCTAAAACAACATTTATTTTTTATGTAAACCTGTAGCAAAATGACAATTAAATACAGTTTCGTATATAATCAAAATGTTTGTACTCGTTTAGCTTGTTTTACATATTTAGTCTTTATGGTAGACACATGCTAGATACAATTTTGAAACATTATACAAAAAGTAAGTGTTGCGCTCAAGTTAAAAATAAAACGTAAACGCAGATGTTTGTTTAAAACAGTTAATAGAGACATTGGTTAGTGAATATCTGGGAATTAGAAATTGATATTAAGTAGATTTTTGCGTGATAATACAGCAACAGATACAACCAATCTCATTAACTTGTCAATGGTAACGATGGTGTATTGTTTAAATTTTAATACTCTCGTTAAATAATGATTTCAAGTAGAAATCATACAATGTTACATTTTGTGTCTCTTATTGTCATCGACGAAAGCATAAATCTAGGTTTATAGTTCCCGCAATAAGTTCATTAATCTTAAATGACGTACAAGGAAAGGATTATTACTTTCTCATACCAAGGATATGAACACTTATTAAGAGTAAAGGATATTAAAGTTGATACGATACGTACATACTAAGGTCAATTCAGAAATACTTAAATAAAATTTCATTTTCTTGTGTCTGTTATCAGGAAAGTGTAGGTATTGCGTATTGCACGAAATAATGTAACATCATTTACACACAATCTCTTAATTTTTTTCTTCAAACATTTTTTATAAGATCAATTTGTTTATCAGTATTAAGTCTAAAAGAAATTTCCATTGTAACATTTAACAGAATTTTATATTAACTAAACTGCGTCACATCGACGTACACGGAAGAATCTTTCCTATCTTTACGGCTTATGAAAGTTATTATTTATTTATGTTTAGTAAATATAGAGTCAAATGAAGGTGTTTGGTATCGGACTCATTAAACCGGTTAATTAATCTTTTTTTGTCAGAATTTGTAATGAAACTGGATTAATTGACTGCAGATATAAAGATCTAGTAAAACCATGTTAACAAAAAATGATATACAAACCAAACTTAAATATTCACATCTCACAAAAAAAATCTTTGTTGATTACATGGGACACGACACATTTTTTTTCAGGTCACTTTTTGTCATTTTACATTTCGAATATAAATGTTGTCAAGTTCATAAAAAGGATTTATTTTTGTGTTGGACTGGGATTTTATGGGTTTTTCCTTTAAATTGACAAAACAAGATGTATTAACCGGTTTAAAGATTTTTACCACATTTGACCTGGTGTGGACACTTGTAGTATTGTAGTGTAATCACGTATTCCTCTGTAATGTATGTTTCGATTATGTCTTCTTTTAGTAAATGTCAGTTGTATAATATTTTTTATGTTTGCACGCAACCAACGCACGTGGAACATTAAACAAGGAATACATATTTTTTAAATGTTTAAATGGGCTTATGTTGTATGAGTTTGATATGTATTTGATAACAAATTAACTGGGAAAATAATGTGAGGGTACACGGTTCTCGACCCGCAGACTTGCTCAGCGCATCCCGGAGTGTGGATAAGGGAAGCGCTATTGTTAAGGGTTGTCAGGTTATAATAAGGAAAGCCTGGCCGCGGACCGTATTGGGTAACGTTTTCTGGAAAATCCCACGCTCCTTGCACGATGATGAACCCTTTTGTAGATGGTGATATGAGTAGGATTGTTGTGGAATAAATATGTTATTGTTGTGTATAATGACATTTTTATTGTCCATCTAGTTGGAATAATCAATACACTTTTAATTTTCTACCCTAAAATGACCTGGCATTTAAATTTTTTGTCTATTTGGTCCAGATTGTAAAGATAGCTAAAATACCGCTCGCTGGACATTAAGCAACATTTAATCAATCATTATACAGTATTTATCCATCAAAGATTTATTTAGATATGATTAAACAGTTGTTTATTTTAACGCCTGACAAATTTTGATTGTAAGACAAATTATGTGATTTAAAAAATATATTTGTTTAATTGGGTTTAACGGCAATTTGAGCATTATTTGTAGCTTTATCATGGCGCCCAGTTTTTTTTTGTCCGTTAATGATTGAGTCGATCACAACCTGCCAGCAGTAAGGCTAGAGCACGCGACCCATGTATCCGGGAGTGAGCGCATAAGGGGATTAAACTTATTTCTTTTGAGCGCAATCATTTTTACGCGCACTATAATATTGAAAGAGATACAGTTAAATTTAGGTAAAAACATCGACTTTCTAAGATTGTTTGTCTTTTCATTAGTTTCTAAGTGCGATATTTTATGTATGAGTGTTGTAGAAATCCGAATCTTATAGAGCCCGTATAATAATGAAAATCTTTGATATACAACTAGTTTGTCCACGTTCAGTTTAATGAGTAAGATTATTCGCCTCAACTTTGCAAGAATAAGTTGGACCATTTGATGAGACTATAGAAAGTGACAAAATGATGAATGTGATCGACATCTATTTTTGTAGAATATCGCCTTGAAGTACGCAAGCAGAACAGATTTACAGACGAATATAATGTTCTTCTTAGTGCTAACAGTAGTCAGTTAAAATTTTATTGATTTGTGTTTTAACTTATACGATGGGCATTTTATAAGAAAAAAAGACTAACGAAAAGGTAAAAATACAATCTTAAATACAGATAAAAAGTATTCACCTGTAATTTACCTATATGTTTAAAGCGTCAGGGTAAGGATTTCATGCGCGCAATAGTAACGGAAACGCGCCTAGAAGTAATTTACCATTCGCCGGTGGAACCAACGAAGAAGAAACCCTACCTATTACTCACCTAAAATATCTGCTCCTTTTTGAGAGATGAATTTTAAGTCATGGAAAGGGTTAAAAACACTTTGTAAGTCAACTTAGGTACAACATTCTCATGATTACTAGCTTAGTAGTCGATAACAGTATCCGGTCTAGAAACTTGGAATACCAATCTCAAAATTTAACATAACGTATCAGTTGTGAAATACAGACACCATACGCCAATGCTTCTGAAATGTTGAACGGAAAGTTGACAATTGAAAAGCATACAAATCTGAAAGTTTTCCAGCTGTTTTTATCGACAAAGTGGACTGCACACCATTTCTTTATTGTTAGTGTTGAACAAAGCTGCCGTAACTCAGCAAAAATCGAAAGCCTTTCTTCAACGAACGATTTTCAGATTTCGTTTCAAGAAATAAAACATTCATCAACTCACCTACTGAAACCGCTAAAGAGAGGAAGACCATTGACATATCTCTGTTTATATTCTTTCTTTTATTCGTTGCTGAAAACAGAACAAGTGTATTGATTATTCCAACTAGATGGCCGATAAAAATGTCATTATACACAACAATAACATATTTATTCCAGTTGTTTATGTGTCTAAAAATTCCAAAAGTATTTTTGGGGCTAATTGATATCTAACACGTAATTTTTACTTAATAAATTTAATTTCGTATCAATAACGAATTGTCCGCAGACATTTCCCCTGCTTTCTATGCATTGTAAATAATATAATGGTTATGTCCTGTTTAAAAATTGAGAGAAACTTATTAGTAAAAATATGTTTCAGTATATATACTGATACCACTGCAAATGTATGATTAGTAGATATAAACAACTAAGTATTTAAGTACTTCTAACGATAACTCTTGTTTGTGGATTTTGAACATTGAATAGACAAACAAATATTCTTAGGATCAGGGGAATGTTCAAAGTGTACAAGGAACGTTCTCAAGGTGTGCTGACACGTGCCCTATGGTTGTGCTGGGTATCTTTGAGACACTGATTATTTTAGTATTAATTGACTTTTATTTGAAACACTTATGTAGTCAACAATTTCATTGACATTTTTAGTTAATGATTTAGAACTCTTAACACAAACTAATAACTATTTTTTATAAATTTGATATTGCAGATATCACTTTAACAAAATTGAGAGTTTTTACTGTCCATGCCATGCAAAACGTAATGTTACCAACCATGATATTTCTTCTTTATGTCGAAGATTCCGGTACATATATAGGCAAAACTATAATAGAAATAAGCTGTTTGCCCTTACCTTGCATCTATCAACAAGCTCATGATTTGATTTCGACAAAAAAGGTCTCAAGGCTGAATCAAATTTATCTTGAGCGTAACGTTGTCACAAATATCTGTAAATTCTTCTTTCAGCAGTATTTTGTGGTATAGAGAAATCTGTAGAGTAGAAAGATTTTTAAGAATAACGAGGAGATTTTAAAGCAAGATAAAGCTTAAGGTATAAAAACTTAGAGCATCCCTTTTGTCATAGATGTTTTGTTGGAAACGTTCTAAACGTTGTAAATTTCACAGAAAATATTAAGGAAAAGATTGTCTACGACACGTTTTCTTGTTGTTATCTTTTATTTTCATCTCTATACGAAAATATGATAATGTAATTGAGTATAGGACGTCCCATATCTTTCGAAATACCATCCTGTAAGACTGTTTGTTCTTCCCCCCATTGTGCACTAAAACATTTTTAAAACAATTTAATGCTCCAACCAATGGGAAGTATTTTTAATCATCGAAATAAGGAAAACTCCCCACTAATGAGTTTTATCGGCGATTTGCTTCACTTGATTGATTTCGTTATTCCATTTAATAATTAATTTCAGTTTTTAAAAGTCGATAAATCATTAGTCAGTATATTTCTAGTTATAACTAGAGTCGACTTTACCTGATTAACTGGTATACTAAATCATTAGTCAGTATATTTCTAGTTAGAACTAGAGTCGACTTTACATGATTAACTGGTATACTAAATCATTAGTCAGTATTTTTCTAGTTAGAACTAGAGTCGACTTTACATGATTAACTGGTATACTAAATCATTAGTCAGTATATTTCTAGTTAGAACTAGAGTCGACTTTACATGATTAACTAGTATACTAAATTATTGTCGTTTTGTCTATAAGTAGCAGAGCAAATATTTGTGTTCATGAAACTGTTCTTATTATATTACAATAACGTTAGGAAATGGCTGTTACAAGAATTTATCAAACTTATAAAGTTACAAGTATAGTCACTAAGTCGATCTTAAGAGGTTGATAAATCCTCGTATCAATAATAACATACAACAACTTCAAATAAAATGTCATCAAACATATCAGGGTTATAAAATTTTCGACACCAAATCTAAATAAGACAAAATTATAAAAAGTCAAATAATACAATCCAAATACAAAGTTAATAATTGCATAATGTAAATACTTGTTATTTAATAAAATGACAAAATTTCGGGTTTATTACTTAATCCTCCCAATAGGTTTGTTACCAGTTTTATTGTAGGTAATATTACAATTCTGTAATAACCTGTCTATTTACTGATATTAAATTGAGTTTATTTTGTTGTTAGCTGGATTACAATCAGTATTTAGTTAAAATCAATTAATTGTTCAGGCTTGTTACGATGTCGACATAATGTACAACCGACCCTTGTTATTAAGGTTCAAGTAATGATGTTTAGCTTTTTCATTTCTTTTCGGCTTTCCGGTTATTGACAATGAAAGAGAACAAAAGTGCCTTTTATATAAATGAACGTTTAAATCTTGTCAGTTTAAATGTTAGGTAAAGGCATGCGTACCACAGGTGGGCATTCAGTAAACACAGCGCGGTGGGCATACAGTAAACACAGCGCGGTGGGCATACAGTAAACACATTGCGGTGGGCATACAGTAAACACAGCGCGGTGGGCAAACAGGAAACCCAGCGCGGTGGGAACACAGAAATCCCAGAGCGGATGTACTCGTAGTCAGTTTTATAATTTTTAAAATCTTTGCTACGGACTGTAGTTATTCATAAAAAAGGGCAGAGGACCATCTTAAAGTATTACAACATTAACTCAGAAACGTATTGTTCTTGTTCAAATGTTTTACTAGAGACATTTTTTTTTAATCTGATCAACAAGAAATAGTAACAATTTAATTACCTTTCAGCAGAGTTTAATATCTAACAAGAACAAACAAAAGTATATTTGATGTCAGTTATACGCGGAAGGCTCGGTGTTGCAACGCCAGTTATTAATAGAAAAATTACTTCCTTATCCCTCGGTCATCTTGCACGGACGATTGGATGAAATGAAAAATATGTACAGAAAATGCAACTTTTCGTTATAAAATGATGTCGTAAGCGTACAGAAACGTTTGTAAAAGCTAAACTTCAAGAAGTATAAACAGGAATCAGGTTCAATCTTGCAACTATTGTACTAAATATTCTTAGTCATCCAAACAAAAGTCCGTATTGTTGCCTTATATCCTGTTCATTTCCACTTTAATATGAGCTGCAGATATAATTACAGGAAAACTGATATTTGATCTGATTTGCATGCAATATTTCCAGGAAGTTATTTAGTCTGAACAAGAACGGTATATCAAACAAATTATAATCTATAACATGCTAGATTTGCATGTTTTATTTACAGTTTGAGTATTTACGTCAGTAATGGCGATAATTTAAAGCTTGATGTGGCTGTTAGAATAAAAACAGGAATTTATTGTCAACGATCCGCGTTAATCCTGTAAAAGGAAATTTATTACACAACCCTGCTGAAACACGATAAGGGTTTTCAATAATTGGTTCTTCTTTTATAAATAAGTAAAATGATTTTCAAAATGTATGTTACATAAAACATTGAAAAATAATATGACAGGTCTAAGCTGAAATTAATTATCAATATATAGTGGCAAACGATAAATTTGTGATGAATTCTTTGGTGTGTTAACGATCGTCAGAACTTTTAAGAAAAAATCCATTTAATGCTATATGCTATTTTATATGGTTTATTGCAGTGAGTTACTCTCAGTTTTGTTGTAGAATATCATGTGAATGTGTATGCCTCGTGGCGCTTTAAACTTTGCAGAATTTTCGTCCAGAGTCAAAACAAGTAAATGAAGGTAATAACAAAATACCGAACACCGGTCCAAAAAAAAAAACAATCCACAAATCAAAATCTTAAAACCGTCAAACTTGAGAACCAACAACCAAATATACAGCAACTACAGCAGGCATTTCAAAGGACATGGTAGGTTATACCATGTTTTATGGCATTCTAAACCTGCCGTTTCAATTACTGTAGAATGTACACTAGTCAATAATAATCTCGGAACAATTACTAATTTAAGAAATTGTGAAAACTATCTGCAATCATATGTTTTAACAAGGAAACAGTATCTATAGTAAAACTTATTAAAAGCGCGTATGAGTCGTGTTTTTTTCTTGTAACCATGGTTTATGAGTTTTTTTAAGTAATAGGTGGCGTTTGCAAAAGCAGTATACTCACTGCAAGCTTTCGTAAACCTAATCAATTGACAAATATAGACACCGTATGCAGGAGAAGTTGGATTACTGCTGCATAAGTGAGGAAAATTTATAATTTTTGAATTAAAATCGTCTCGTTTGTTGTAAATTCTTGTGCTAAAGTCATATTGATTTGACTTTTTTTATATATGTGCAGTTATTTATCACAAATATCGGGCGATTTTATTTGGTTTAAATATTTTTCTTTGTGCTGTGGGCAAATATTTGTCACTTGAAAGATTTCATCAAGAATTTAGTCCCGAGAGTGTAGTTTTTTTTGTTTCTATATTTTATTCTTTGCGAAAATGCTATAAACTAACAATAATAGCAAGGATTAATGGAAAGTGCTATCGACATTATACATACTGCATTAGATTGATGCTGTTCTGGTATAATACACCGAGAGGGAAACAATTTATTTGTTTTGTTTGTTTTAATGATGTTTAACGCCAATTTCAGCATTTTGCAGCTGTTTTATTGGCGCAGCAATCCTTGTCAATTAAGATCGCAATCGAGTACACCCTGCCTGAAGTGGGGGAAACAATTTTAACAACACTTAGGTGTGTGTGAGGGTGTGTGTGTGTGTGAGGGAGGGTGTGTGTGTGTGTGTGTGTGTGTGTGTGTGTGTGTGTAGGATGTGTGTGTGTGTGTGTGTGTGTGAGGGAGGGTGTGTGTGTGTGTGTATGTGTGTGTGTGTGTGTGTGTGAGATATTTTGTATTTTATTATACTAAATGTCTTTATCCTTTATGTATATGCTGAGATGGTGTTATTGCAAAGAGTAATATTATTACAGATGTCCTCTTTTTATTATCTTTTATTATCACAGTGTTATAATGTTCAGCAACATGGAAAGCTATTATTTAAAATCAAATGATACTTGGAAGAGCGATATAGTTAATTTATTAAAACTTAATATGACAATAAACGATCTTAATTACGTTCATGCAGCTGTCCAAGTTACAGTTACACGATCTAGGAATGTTTATAGCACGCTACACATTTCAGTTGAGCTATTTCTTATTTCTTCGTCTTTCGCAGCATGACATACACACAGAAGGGTCAGTTGCAGTTGTGTTATCCTTTTGGCTACAACACAACACATCGACACAGTTTCAAAGATAGTAATATTGATTATTTAAAAAAACGTCCAGCGTTATTCGTGTTATGCAGCCTTATATATGTTAGAGACATATGAAAAAACTCGATAATCACTAAGAAAAGAGTTTTACTTTGCCATGAACCGTTTCATATAAATAAAAATGCTCATTAAGATTGTAAATATTATCGTTTGTGGTCATTATTTAACTTCGTTAATCAAATTGAGTCATTTAAAATATAACAAGCCCATATTGTAGAGATGTTCAAGAAAATATTTCTGACTGTTCATCCACCCCTCAAACATAACTTCTTTTTACTCGAATTCAGCAAATCATAGCTTTCGATAATCTCTTTGTTGGCATGGTAATTTCGAAAATTTTCATACTGAGCAAAACATTTTTATTCAAAAATGTTTTATGGCGCTGGGATCTGATATAATTAAAAATAGTGTAGTTTGGTCATAATACGATGTTAATTACTGTAACATTTGAATGCTACAATCTTCTTTTAACATCCATGTTTTACTGATTGCCTATAATAAATAAAGGTAATAAGAAAAAAACAAGGAATTCTTGACAAATGCAATAATTGTTATTCTTTGAAAATAATATTAGTTATAACTTGAATTTAAAAAAAACCACAAATAATAGCACTAAACAAAATCTTTCAATTACTTCCGACAAATAGCTGTACTTGATGTATTTTGGATATGTTTTCTATCCACATAAACAGAATAAATAGTTTGCATTAGATAATAGATTGCTATTGTAAACAAACGTCTTGTAGACACATATCTCATCTATATTAATTTCATTAATAACCTATTATTATTTATTAAACTTTCTATTCCCATTAAGCCTTGATAAAATTACTTTGTCTCACTTCAATTTCGTACATAAATTAGACGCATTTTAGGAACATAAATTTATAAGAGACGCTTCTTTCTGCTGTTATTCCGTTCATAAACTTACTGTTTAATAATTTTCTCTGAACCACTGCGTCAGTTTGATCCAAAGTTAGCACTGATCACCACACCCGTAAAGAGCTCCTGCTGCTGTTTGTGCGATCGTAAACGTTTCACTAATAATAATCATTGTTGGCATGGATGATCCTTAGAAAGCACGTAAGAAACTATACATTTTTTTGCAGAACTATTTTAGTAAGAGGGGAGCTTTAATCACACTATTTACAACATTGTTTCTATTCTGTTAAAATTGTTCTCTTTCAAAATCTATCCTATATCTCTAAATTGTGTTACACCACTTTACAGGAAGAGTGCTCGACGCCACAAAAATACTTACATGTAAAACATTTTTTTAAATAAAGTAATTGTTGATAAATGTACCAAAAGTCAACGTACTTGTGTCTACCAAAACAAGCAATGAAACCAAACGCTATTATTATTATTATTATTATTATTATTATTATTATTATTATTATTGATATTTAAAAAGCACGGTACTAATACATTTACATTTTTTTCGCACTAAGTTTTGTATTATTATATATAACATATTTCTTGATTTTCAAGTATAAAGTAACAATTAGCAATTTTGCGCAAGTTTATTCTAGCTTCAATACTTACAATAAATTGTCATTTATTCCATTTAGGTTATATCCATCTACTTCAGAACTCGATATTTGCATGAATAAACTCTTTAAGATAGATATAATCCAGGTGACTTTGTTTCACCTGTTACCACAGTGACATCTTCGATGACGGTATTAATTATTTATGATGTCAACGACATTAAATTCCTCGTCCAATTCGACTTTTTAAATCATCAACACAAGGTTAGTTCATTCGCGTTTTTTTCTTAAAATTTATTTTCCCTGTTTGCCTTTACACTTTTATTTATGAAACAAACGATGTATAGTTCTCTACAATAAAATTTAAAAAAAAACTACTAAACAATAAAAAATGTTGCTGACCTCAATATTAATCGTTCATTACAACCATTAAATCTGCTAAAATTTTAGAAATCACGCACACAATATTTACACAACATTTGAATATAACATTCAAATGTTTATATTGTTAACTAAATAATATGATTATTTGATTCAAATCCTATTTAATTCAAGGTACAAAAAACTATAGAACAAAGAAATCAAACCTCTGAGCTATAGTGTATAACATAAACTCGTCCACAAACATCTATTTAGCCATAGTTATAGATTTCAGATTCAGGATTCGTTGTTTCTAATAAAACATAGTATAAACCGTGGTACACAGACATTTTAACAAATTATACAATGAATTACCAATTAAAACTAAAAAAATGGACCATGATAACTAAATAAATATATATGATTTAGTATGATTGTATTATACATTTTAAGTGTATGTTATTCTTGTTGTGAAAGAATTTAAACATTGATTCTTGGAAAATAATATGGACGCAATCAAAGTACTGACGTAATGTTCTATCGTATTGCCTGGTCATTATAGAACTAATGTGCAGTTTACACACACTAACTTGATGTGCATAGTTGTCTTCTCTTCTGCTAATATTTTACATAGGGAACATTACAAATACATTTTTCCAATATGATGCTCTGTAAAAATTTATTGTTGATATATGATTGAATAATTATTGTTATAACCTATATAAATAAAATGTCATAAAATTACACGATTCTCTTGGAATATTGGAGTTCATTAAAACAATGGAAAGAGTCAAATATAATTAAAAATTTATCAGGTAGCGTGCTGGTTTTACATGTGGTTCTACGTTCATATACCTTAAAAATATCAGTAGGAATAGTTTTCTTCGTTCGATTTTGTGAATGTTTCTCAAAATTCCCGTAATCCTGTTAGTTATATTTAGTTGTATGTAATCTTGCCTTTTTGCTAGGTACTGATTTATAAATGTTCAGTTGGTTACTCTAGTTGCATGTTTCAAAATACACATACAACAAAAGTGGTTTCTGAGTTTTGAATGGAAAGTTTGAGGTTTATTATACATGCACATTGTATCTCTGTATTGAATACAAATTCATGCTAGCATGTTTCATAACAGGATCGTCTAAGTGAACCACCAACCCTCTTTCAAAATGATAACGACAATTTTAACAGCTGTAAAAACATGGCTTCAAAAATACAGTGACAATTGCTATTCCGGGAGTGGCATAAACGAAATGTGCACACTTAACATTACAGCAATAGAACCCCATCAACAATATGTAGCTTGAAACCAGGCTTAAAGATCTTATTAAACGCTGCTTCTTCAAGAAAAACAGAATTAGACAATATAAATACCTAGCAGTTAGCCACGTCATAAATAAATCTAAATCAAATGATAAATACACTGAAGACCAAATCATTCAAGTGTTTGATTTTCTGACAACAAATTTGTCTTGTTTGGAGGATATGATTTTCAACAGACTGTTGGTATTTCAGTGGCAGTAACTGTGCACTCTTCGCCGACCTGTTTTTGTACCTACATTCCGCCATATTCATGATAATGTGTCCCTAAACAATACTACCTTTGGTGACTATTTGCATTCAATCTATCCAAGCGACTAGTCACTGCTGTTGAATTCTAAGCTACTTAAACAATGTTTGTTGTATTTAGGTTGATGTCACCACTTCAGATGTTATATGGCTATCGCCATGACTTAATTGATCGTTATGGGAAATTCATCTTTCAAATACGATAGTTTTGCAGAGTCATAGATAGTCTTTCATATTCCTGGATTCGACTTTTCCCGAGACTTGACAATGAGTACCTCGACAGGTGTGTAATTAGAGGCAGACAATGCTTTCTCGTCCGAAGCAACATGGGTTTTTTTTCGGGTTACTCACTGTCTGATATTGTGCTTTTGGTTTTTGTTTTGTGATGTATGACGTAACGTCATATGTTCGTACTGGTCGCCAAGAAAACGTGTTACGCTAGGATTTACAGCGTAATACTCGTAAGGTAACGTTGTGGAATAAAAAATATTTTGGAGTCTAGCATGAAACTATATAAACGGAAAAGCCACTGTTGATTTTTTAAAGAAATATATTTACAATCATTATTCAAAACCCAGAGTTTGCCATATTTTTATATCCCTGGTAACAAATATGGCGTGAAAAGCTCTTATATTTACCACGAACTTCTATAAAATTGTCACGTTGACGGTTAATTGACAATTAGTTGTCCCACGTTATTACATTTGACGGAAGGAGGTTATTGGAATTTTTGCCTGCAGAAGTTCAGAAAGTCAGTTTGTCCCATGCACCAGGCTTTAACATTAATGAAGTAACTAAATGCATAGAAAATAGATGAAAATGGCAGCTGGTACGAAAATAATATGTCATGTAAATGTTATTTTCTCATAGATTAAGTTAAGGGAGTTTCCTGGTCGCAAAAGTTTAACTAAACAAACAAAACCATTTCGAAAATGGGTGAAAAATGTCACATTTGAGATTTTTTGAAAAGATAACATACACATAATTTTAAACGTCGCAATCATCATTTGAAATCGAATATTGCAGCGATGTAATTGGTGGTATAAAATGTTATTTTTCTAAAGTTGAAAAAATATTAACAGTTGATATAATGATAGATAAATATTAAATACATAACGTTTTGAATAAGGGTGTCAAAAAATTTGCAGACGACATTTTGCGTCAAGTATATAATGTTTACGATGCATGTACTGTATTTGAACCGTAAATTGAATACAGTCGTAAAATAGCAATTATATCAATGTTTACAAATAAATTAATATATAATATATATGGGAACACAAAGCAAGAAACCGACTTTTTTTGTAAAAAAAAGAAGCTTAAGAAAAAAACATGACTTTTCAGAAAACAATATGGATGCAACGAGATTTTGCAATTATATTTCCAGCGGACCAAAGTGTCTATTTACGTTTCTGTAATATAATGCTGCAACCCTGCAATCCGTATATAATTAAGAAACAATAGGTCCAAACATAAAACAGTTTTTAACTAAAACGGCGGCCCAGTCACTTGTTAACGTTGTATTTCTTACGCTGACACGAATACTAACGTTACGTCTGTATGGGACTTTTTATTGTCAATGGACCCTCCGCTCAGGTTGTTCGGTCAGTTTTCTTGCTGTTGTTTTCTAAGTTTTAACACTGTATTTCACTTGCAAATAAGAAGTTCAATAGGTTTGTGTAAAAGGGATTTCATAATTTAGTTAAGTAAATCTTTGTTGACCTTTTTGACTATCTACCTAGCAAAATCTACAACATATTCTAAGTTTTAACACTGTATTTCACTTGCAAATAAGAAGTTCAATAGGTTTGTGTAAAAGGGATTTCATAATTTAGTTAAGTAAATCTTTGTTGACCTTTTTGACTATCTACCTAGCAAAATCTACAACATATATTGTCTACGGAATACTCACTTCACTTTGAAAAGTCAAACGGAACACATAAACTAAAGATTAATTTGAATGTGAATTAAAGATGATTAACTTAAAAGTATCAATGAATTCAAAAAGGTTTTCAAAGACTAGATAATTATAAACTTCAAGATATAATAAAATCTGTTGATAAGAATTTGAAGACATAATGGAAACAGAAATTGAAAATATGAAAAAATGCAAGAAATGTATTAATTTCTTTTTCATAGCTGCCTTAAATATGTGGATATACAATCTTAATGCAAAAGACAACTTTTATAGTGAACATTTTCTGTCCCCAATATGGTATAATGAAAATGTAAGAATTGGTGGTAGTTGTGTATTCTACAAAGAATCAGTTCAAAAGGGTTAAAGATTGTAAATGATCTGTGGATTAAACAAGAAAAAAAATTCACTGCAAGAACTACAAAAAGATACCGGCTTTTCTAGTCTTCCTCACCTAATAAAAACTGGACTCCATGATAAAGCTAAAATATAGCTCAAAGTGGCGTTAAACACCATTCAAACAAACAAACATTTTACATGTATCTTCATTGTTAAAAAACAATATAGAGATTACAAACTGAGTGTTGACGGACCACGTAGTCAATAATAGATGACTTACTACCTTAACCACACAGCCACCGAGGCCCCATGTAAAATGATTCACGCCTATTATTGTACTTGGCCTCATGACAACTAAGTGTCAAACACTAAAATATGTGATTTAGTTGCTTTCTACATGAAACAGGGAATGTAAAAAGTTTTAATAGCTTCATGCAAAATATCTCACATACATGTACGTCTTATACCTTAGTGTTAATCTGTTAAGGATTGAGCTACGTTTACTTACTCAGAGTTAATCTGTTAAGGACTGAGCTACATTTACTCACTCAAAGATAATCTGTTAAGTACTGTGCTGTGTTTACTTACTCCACTAAGGGTTAATATGTTAAGGACTGAGCTACGTTTACTCACTCAGGGTTAATCTGTTAAGTACTGTGTTATGTTTACTTACTCCACTCAGGGTTAATTTGTTAAGGACTGTGCTATTTTTTCCTACTCGACTCAGGGTTACTGTATTTAGGACTCAGCTACGTTTACTCACTCTGAGTTAATCTTTTAAGGGCTGTGCTATGTTTACTTACTCCACTCAGGGTAAATCTGTTAAGGAATGTGCTATGTTTACTCACTCTACTCAGGGTTGCTCTATTAAGGAATGTGCGTTGTTTACTCACTCCACTAATCTGTTAGGGACTGAGCTATGTTTCTTTACTCCACTCAGTGTTAATCTGTTAAGGAGTGGGCTTTGTTTACTGACTTGTCAAATGAACTTGTGTATTACTATTAAACAATCCAGCAGGATACTTTATCAAAGGTCTGCTTGATTTCAATTTTAGACGAATGATTTAGTGCAGATTTGTTCTATTTAATCATTTAAAAGACTGTTGTACTATTTCCAGGGTATTTCTAAGAAGACATGTACACTTTTTCCAAGTAAACAAAGAACACATAGGGAAGACCGTAGGGTACCTGAAGCAATAGATATGCTTCATAGCCAGAGCACTAGTTAGGTACCTGAAGCAATAGATATGCTTCATAGCCAGAGCACTAGTTAGGTACCTGAAGCAATAGATATGCTTCATAGCCAGAGCACTAGTTAGGTACCTGAAGCAATAGATATGCTTCATAGCCAGAGCACTAGTTGTTTAATATTTCAGACTTCATATAAGGGGATGCCATTAAACGTCTACAAAATTCAAGATTGAAAAAACAGATTAACATATTGTATATATGTGGATACTGCATTCAAAATCCTATTCCATCAATTATATATATATCTCATTTAACATTCACTTACTCATCCGGGGAGATATGGTACACCAATTATTTATAGGGTTCTCCTTGCTTACCTGTAGAACCCATAAACTTCAAACGTATACAGTGTAAACACACTTTTTGTAATTAAAATTGTATCTTTGTTAAAGATGAATCAACACTTTCATTTTCTACTTCCCCAGAAAAACAAAGGCAGTATAAACTAATAAAAACAGGTAGCTAGAAAGGTTATTATTTATTTTAGTCTAATATAATCCAATGCAATAAGTGAAACAGTTTCAGGCTGTTATCTAGTTGTGGGGTTTGATACAAAACAAAACGATACAAATAAGCTTAATTAAGAGTCAAAAGGTTAAACCACTACAACATAAGCTCTACTGCGCTTTATAATCTTATTGTAATAACAAAAAAAACATATTACAATACGGGCATGCATTAAAGAAAGGCATGCAACATTTATACATTCAACGATAGCATTAATTTAAAAAAAGATATATTTAAGAACATGTATATATAAGCAGGTGTTAAAAGATAGCCCTATAAAAAATCACTAAACATATGGCAGTATTATTACATTAAGACACAAATTTATTTTTTTAAAATTATTTTCAATCTAAGCCAGTAATTTTTTGAAAGCAAGACTTCTGTTAAAAAAAGCACTTAATATTTAGAGCAAATATAACATTTGCATTAGTGACCATACCAAGTACTTATTGGTTTTGACAATTGGTTTTTCAAAATCGGACACAAACTACTTAAGAACGATTCTCCTGTTGGAAAAATCCCTTCAAGAAGTTAACCCCACCTCTTGCTAAACGGCTACCATGCAGGAAACGACATAATACTATAAACGTATAATAGTCCCAGAACTGAATGCTTGAAACTTTAAAATTTGGAAATCTACGACTTAACTATTTATTAAACTGGAAAGTTGTTGATTGATGAAGATGATTAAAAAATATTTGTTGATAAAATCCGTAAACAACGCGCAGCAGTGGTTGTGTTTATAAAACTATATTAAATTTCTAAGTAACAGAAACTTCCCATTTTAATGCGTTAATGTTCAAACAATTTCTGAAAATGTTTTTACAACCCCTTTTCCTATAAAATGGCAAGGTATTTAATGAAGCATTTTCCTTAATTAAAAACTGGTAGTCTAATACAGAACCTAAAACCTTAAAGAAAGGTTTTTTGAGAATTTGTTTTTGAAGCGGGAGATTGGGCATGCCATAAAAATTGGTTTAGCCCACAATGTCTTTCGAAATGACTTTACCAAGTAAGGACCATTGCAGTCGTTGCTACATTTTTGCGTTGTTGGTTCTCGAGAATACCAGTTTATCGGACTGATTTATAGATTATCTTTTTTGACAGTTTCCTTGGTATTTCCTTTATCATTCTATTAGTATACAAACAAAAAATATAGTCTCATATATATTAGATCACACAACTTTCTTACTTTAAACTTAGAGCTTTAGCTAACTTTTCAGAGCAAATATATGTGTTTCAAGATAGAGCCAGTGCTGAAACTGATGTATGTAACCGATGAAATATTTCATAATAACGTCAACGACTACATTAATAACGCAATAATGAATTATACTGAAGTCAATACCACGACCTGCCCAACGGCTTAGTATGGACCAGGAATACTGGCTGTTATAATTTCGTTTTATTGCCATCGGTTTCATTATATTCAATATTATGTTTATGAACAGTTTAAACACTTTTTCCAGCTTCCCAATATTGACCAGTTAGGTGTTTTTATATTGGCTGAGAGTCAATATAAGTCAATATAAGGAAACCTAACTATTTGCCTTTATGCTTTACATTTTTTTATCGCAATACAATGTTAGGATTTATACCTGATATGCAATAAATTGTTTTTGTTTCTACCAGCCTTAAGAGTATTGAATATAGTGAACTTATAACTACAGTTAAAAGTTGAACAATATTAAATTGAATAAAAGTATTAAGTATTATGAGTGGACTATTTTCCGGAAAAATGTTGGTGATCTCACTGTAATTATTGCTGTGGCTCTTTTCTGCGGGTTCGAATCTAAGTGCGGCAGGGTATACTCGACTCTAATCTTAATTGACAAAGATTGCCTGTTTTCCTATCGCAGGTCGGAGTTTTCTAGTTTTCTCCGTGTACTCCGGCTTCCTCCCCAATAACAACTATAAAAATTTCTAAAAGTAGCGTTAAACATTATTCAAACAAACAAACAAGAAAGATTAGCTCAGCACTAATGTCAGCGTTTTGTTCAGTTTACTTTATGCCGATTAATCATGCATGTTAGATTTGACTTATTCATTTCATTGTCTTAAATGATGTATATATATATACTGACAGAATACACCTTTTCAATGGTTTTGTATTTGCCTCACTAAACTCTATAATCTATTGATATACCACTTGTATTGCGCACGTAAGCAAATTCTGAAAACATATATGGCGATGTTTGATAACTAGAGATAAACAGTCAAAGTCATAACTAAAATCAATTTGAATTAATGCATCTATATGAACAGTTTTAACAGTGATAACCCTATCATGTCCCTTTATCTTATGCCACTTCTTGTCCATGGACAATACAATAGATACAACATCTTGCATTCCTATAACACTTACGTTTTCTATGATTGCATATTTTGAAACAGTATTATTCTATGTCAGATTCTCAATTCTTTCATGCATACGCGCTATTTTTTAAATTTTACAAAAGATGAATCTCGTTCAGTTCAACTTTTTAACTTAAGTATTTTAGCCTGTTATATTTCTATATTGTAAAAACGCCTCTGAATCATTATCATTTTTGAAGATATATTAAACCTGTATCCGAATCTAACTTTTAGTTTTATTGTTTGGAGACACATGCAACCTGTCTTATCCTAAAGTTTCTAACTTTCTGTATGTTCAATAGTGTGTTTGCTATTTCATGTGTAAATTTGTGTTGTATCTTATTATTGATTTAAAAAACATATTGCTTTCACGATCTAAATGTAAACTTCCATTTTATTTGTAGCACAATTGCAGAAGCGCCGGTATACATAGTTGATGTATTTCTGTGAAAACCCATTCCACGACATGTGAATTTTATCAGAATGCTGTTGAAATGAGAATTGAAGTGCTGCTGACAAGAAAACTGCTTAAAAAGTTTCAATTGAGGTCTTTACATTGGGGGTTCTGTTGTCGACTTCGTGATAAATTGTTTACTTTGTGTCTATCTCACAGATGAATCCGGAATTGTTTGATCATTCGTATTTGCGTGACGTTTGTCTATGTAGGACCGGTTTTGTACGACTTTGACCATTACTGAGAGCTCGAGTTACTCGACCAATTCTAACCTGACATGAAAAAAGAATCGAAGCTACCGTCAAGGACAGACAAAACCAGTCAAACAAAATAAAGAAACACACACAAAAAACCAAACATTGAGTAACACGAACCCTTAATCCTTGCTGAATATGGGAATCCAATGGTTTGTGTATAGTTGTTTGTTAGCTCGTGATAATTGTCGTTTGGTATTTACCTTTTTCTTCAAATTCTTTAGTTGAAAAACCGTCCTACTTTGAGTTACAAGAGTTACTGATCAAAAAACATTTATATCGACGTAGCTTTGCGCCAGTGGGCTAAATTATCTACATCTACATTTAATATAGGTTTATTTACCCGAAACTAAAAAAATCAATACAACTGTTTTGCTGAGATAAATATTAAATGATCCAATTGAAAATTCAATTTAAAAGAATATTAAATACCCTTTCATTATAAGAAAATATAAAGTTTACTTGTTTATGTCCGATCCTTAGAAACAGGTAGAAATGAGATGCTCTGTTAAGCTATGCAGGAGATTTCCAGCCGGTTTCAAGTAAAAACTTTATCAAATATTCTTAATATCTATAAATGCTACATATGTATTTGGAATAACCAAAAAACGATATTAATGACATATCAATATGATATAATTTGTATATTTTGTATTTATAAAAGCTATTACAAAATGTTGTGTTATGTATGTTGTATACATCAAGCTGTTAGACGTTATAAATTAGATGTACATGTTATAGATACATGCGTTTTGTCGTAGAATTAAAAACATGTTCGATTGTTATTATTACCTAACATTTACATTTACATTTAAAAATACGCGCGACATGTTTTTCATTCTGGCTTACAATTGCTAGCTGAATGTGTTACACGCACTATGGTTAATGAGTATTATGGGGTTTTTTTATATTGAAAAAGTGCTATTTTGTTTAACTCTATACAATTACGGCAGCTCAGTGAATGCGATATAATGTTTGATGGAACTCCTAAAGGAGATATTGGCCTAGGTCAAAAGACGAGGTCGATATTATTGTTAAGTGTTCCATAACACATGATATAACATGCACTGAGATGCAATAATATTTGCATAATCTTGCACATTTTCTTACCGCAGTCCATACCTTTGCAGTTTTCAATTAGGTCATTGTTTTACTACAGAAAACAATTTTTAAAGTGAATACTTTAATAACATTAACATATTACATGATTGACGTTTTGATTACGAGTGATATCGCATGGGTTATCTTTCATTTTAAGTGTTATTGCACGGCATATCATTTTTTGTAAATTCGTTCTTGCTTCAAAACTAGATAAGCGTGCTAGTTGTTTGGGATAGATACATTTGAATGGAAGTTAAAATTAATGTAAATAATAACATATATTTTAACTGACAGTTGTTAAAACCTTCTTTCATATGTTCTCACATACAGAAATTACTGTCAATAGATTCAAAGAAAACATATAAATAAACGCACGTCTTCATATTTCATGCAATGCCTTCCAAGGCTTCAAACCTTTGATTCGGCGAAATTTAGTTATATTGTTATAACTATGTTCAACTCATGTCTACTCATTTGAGTAAGTTAGATGTGCTTGTGATTTTTGGTTCCTATGTTTTTGTTTTAATTACGTTGTAGTAGCCTTTTCTGTAGCGAGCTGAACTTATATTTTGTGGCTTTTTTATCTCTTACATTTTATTAAAGCTTCGAAATAGATAGTTACAAATTGGTGCCTATTAAGTCAACTGGACCATGTTCCTGTCCAAAGAAGCATGATGGTTTAACGTAAGCATTGCATGTGCCGCTTAGTTGAATATGCCGTAGTTTATGAACTCTACAATCTGTTTTCATTAACATTCGGTTCCCTGTTGAGAATATCCAATATTTAGAAATATATTGATTGATGATACATCTTAAAAGTTGCAAACAATTGCGTCCTTCTTAAAGTACTTACATTTATGGCAATATTTTAGTGTTTAAACTTATTGTTTAATGTTCTTGGTGATATATTTCACTTTATCAGATAATTAAGCAAAAATAAATGAAAAGTTGACTCCCTTCAAGTATGGAATTGTCATGTTGCAAATCTGCAAGAACTTACAAAAACTTGCGCTAAATCTTGGAATATTTCCAAGTAATTGTGGAGGAGCAAAGAAGGCAAACATATTAATACGCTGAATGTTATCAATGTGATCAAAACAAAACAAAATTATGTTGTAGCATGCAGATCTTTCGAAATATCTTAACATCAGATTTCATCAGTTGAATAACACAATATTCTAGTATATCAGAGAAAAGAGTTTCTACAATTGAATCTGCTTTGTTCATCTTTATTCGATATTTTTTTATTATTTGTTGATTTATAGCTTTTGTATGTGTGTGTTGGTCTCTCTTGGTTCTTTTCAGATTAGTTTTGTTATTTAGCCAGTTTTAAGTTAAGGCTGTAGTTTGTTTAGCTTAATATCGATGTTTTTGTAACTTGTATTTTACCTAATTTAAGTTTATGCATTATTTTATCATTGTTTTATTTTATTTGTAATATGTTAAGTTTGGGATATTCTTCTTCATTTTGTGTGACTGTGAATGTTACTTTTCTTGTTTTCGTATGGTCTATTTTAAACTAGTAATTATTGCGTTTTCCCTACTTGTTTAGTTTTCAGTTTTGGCTGTGATTTGTTTATCTTTTCTGGATGTCTTTGAAATAGGTTTAATGTTCAGTTCTGGCTAAGGTTTGTTTATCTTTTTAGATGTCTTTTTGTTTTTTCCAGTTTTAAAATTTAGCAGTACATTTTATATCTTTTTGCATATCTTTATTTGCTCAGTTGGCTCTTCCTTCCTTATTTGTGGATATTCTTTTATTTTTTCAGAATTTTTTTTTGTTTTTGTTTTTGCATTTCTGTATTATTTTTACTTTTTTAATATGTTTCGTTTATCCCGTTTAACTTTATTAGCTACGATCCCATGTTTTTGATTTATTTATTGCTTTGCTTGTCTTGTGTTTACCCATTAAAAAGTTTGCATTATCCTTTGTTTTCCAGAATTTTCTAACCCTTCGTACATTTGATTTAAAGTAGCTATTTTTCAACTGGTGAGAAAATTGTAACTAGATTTTGTTTGCAATTTTGTCAAGACCGGTATTCCTGCTTTGGCGTTGGCGCTATCACCTATAATGTTCATAAGATTGTGATAACATTGTGACACAACAAACCAGGCAGGAGAAGGTCTTAAGTTCTTACTGAGTACTTCGGCTTCTGCCACCAATATAGCTGAACAACATTACGAATTTGACATAAAACATAATTCAAAACTTGTTTTAATCCTTTAACATATGTTTGACTACAAGGAGTGCAATATTTCATTTTCCAGCAAACAATTTAAAGGCTTAAATTGAAAAAGTAAACTGCACATAATATTGATGAGCTGCTCTTTGACTGTAAACCCGTATCATTCAAATGATTACTTAATTATAGTATTATGAATTCAATGAAGCACAATCGTCACTTGGCAAAATTCCTACAAAACACAATGAGACTAATGATATTTTTACTTTATAACATATTCACGGTATTAAAAAAAATTATATACACCAGATAATCCTGAGGAAAAAATCTAAACAAAGTTCTTGTTGTCCATTCTAGTGTTGATAAATATAGTCAAATATGTTTGAGCATTATTCGTGGCAAAAGAAAAATAACTCTTGTTGTTGCTGAAAGCCGGCATTTTTTCTACTGCATAATGTAGATACACTATTTTAATCAATTAAAATAAAACATGATGACAATTGAATTATGCTAAGCGAACATTGTCAATATGTGAAGGTATTGAATTTGAACAAAAAGAACTGTGCCCGTACATAAATTCAATACAGAGACACAACAAAGGTGGACATTTGCTTTGTGTGCAGTATTATCTGCACGAGCACGCACAATACGTATTTTATTATATGATTAGTTTAATGCTGTGTCTTGTAGGAAAACGTCACTAAAACCTAATATTGATAAGGAAATTTATTTAAAAGTACGACACATTTGTGGAACCGTTGTATTGAAGAGAATCTATTACTAAAGTGTGGCTTGTTGTCCCATTTCTGCGACTATATACGTCACTGAGAATGTGTTTCTAACTTAAATTAACTACTGAAATTACTTAATTCAAATAGTTAATTATATGTGTACACAAAATTAAAAATTTCGGCCAGTCAGAACGTTACTACAGCCGGCAATAATCTTCTGACTAGCATATTTGCACATTAACATTTGTATTATAAATTTTTGAAATCAGGATTTCTTAAATTTAAAATAAGTAGAAATGTTTAAATATCTGAATTCTCTAAAACAAATTTTGCTGAAAATTTATAATTTCTATCAATTCAGATTTTGTCCTTTATTTAAGTCATTTGTCTATTGAGTAGTATATAGTATTGATATCGTTTCAAAACAACTGAGTCGTTTCTACTATGAAAGGCATTGTAACTACAGTGTTGATTTTACTCATTATTATGTCTTGTTTTTATCACTATTGATCAAAATCGACTTTTAATTAACCATTAACTTTTTTCCGAAGAATGATTTTTCACCTGTACTTGCTGCTCTTGTCTTATTTTGAAATCAATTCGTAACAATTAATTTTCTATATACTAAAAAAATACAGACAACTATTTTTATTGGAAGAATAGTTTTTCTCACTAATGAGACAGCGTTGTACTTATTTTAGCCGTTTTAGATATCCTCGTCTCACCCGTGGGTGGGATAAGAATTTCACGCTCCTTTTCCGTAAAAATTTATTTTGACGTCAACTGTCGATGCAGTAATTTAAATATTTGCTTTAGTTGTGTTGATTTACTAAATCTCTTAAAATATTAACATGAAAACAACATATATGTGCTTCCATGACCCAATGTATGCCACAATATCATAGCGGTGCACATGAAACAATCACGTTGACGCGACAAAAGTACACTTGAAATTACGTTCAAGGTAGATAACTGTATTTGTTGACATCGTCCAACTGAACAGCACGGGATATTTAGAACAAAAAAGTGAGTTCTAAATAGAATCAAACAACATTACGAGGGCAAGACGGGATATCTCAGAAACCCGCGCGAAAGATTTCTTTTGGTCTCCAACTCGGCAGCTAGAGATCGTTGGAAATCTTTTCACGTTGGGTGTCTGAGATTTTTCGGTCTTGCCCTCCCACCGGATCCTGTATTTCTGTTTCAAAGAATATTAATATTGCAAAACCTTAATCATCTGTGCAACATAGTCAGCAGATGGTGCAATGTTATTATTTAAAGGCACAATAAATATATAGTAAATGGTACTTTAAAGTGTGTAAAAATGCTTCCCAATCTATTCTCAGCAAAATGTCTTTATTTCTATTGCCAGCATAAAAAAATAAATACAAATACTCGTATGTTGTTGGAATGTAAGCTATGTTGCATATTGAAGCTTATCAACATTTACTTGCAATATGTCTAAGAATGTTTTTTTTTACAAATTCCATGTAAATATTTGGAAGCAATTTAACTTCCACATAAATCTTTTTTTTTGAAACAGTAAATGGTATGGTATAAAAATAAAAATGTAAACAATGGGATGTAACTCATGAAGCTTATCTGTGATCCTAATTATCTTTTGTTTAGAAATTTGTAAGAATACTAACACACAACATAATTTACATTTGACATTTCATCACGTTTTGTTTAAATAATTTGTCCTGTATTGTTATTTATTAATCAAATAAATATCATAACGACCTATGTCATCGATAGAAAGTTTGTCATAGTTGAATTTTCTTCCTGGTAGCCATTTTGAAACCAATGAGTTATAACAAACGTCTTGATCAGAAATACATAAATATTGGTGAGCAAAACAGAATTATTATTAAATTCTTTAAAAACTACAAGGAGCCAGTTCATTCAATGCATGGAGATAATAATCGCTAACAACTTTTATTTGCCTATTAAAATATGGAAACTATTGACCCAAAATACATACAAAAACTGAATGCATTTTATGACAACATAGTTATGGATGTGGTCCATGTCTATTTTGAAATTCGAATTCTAGACAAAGAATCCTTTTATTTATTTTTGGAACGTCACACACATGTTCTGTTTCATAAATATATTGCTACTGTGCCGTGTTGTCAGTGTAATGGCCCATTATCTATTGCTGCAGGCGATAAACGACGTGACAATTTAGGTCATGATCAGTTTATTAAATTATATGACTGTTATGGTTCGATACAAGAAGGTCATGAGCAAAAGAAAAATGGAGTAATTTCCCAACATTGCCTATGCAAAACTTCACCACAACGGTCAGCTGAAATCAATCATATGGATATTATTTTAATTTCCACTGTAATCAAATCTTGTTGTCGAACATACCCTGGAAACCCTAAGTGGCTGAAGGACATCAAAAGCGTTAGAAATTATCTTAGTCATTTGGGAGATACAGACTGTATATCTCAGGATGAATTTCAAGACAAATGGAACACATTAGAATCAGCAGTTCTGGAACTAGCTGGAGTAACTGGACGAACACTTCAAAAGAGTATACAAAGACAAATTAGAAGTTTGAGATCGCAATATAATATAATTGACAACTTTACAGACGCCATAAATACGTCAAGTTTAAAAATGCATGAGGTAAATACAGAACGGTTTTTAAACATTCATATTTTGTGTGTTTTTTAAATATTTTACAATACTGGTAAATTCAGTTTTTAATTGTAAACAACGAAAAAATTCCTTCCGTCAAAAGATGAGTAACTGGAATGAATAGCATTTACTTCGCCTCACTAAACATTGCAATTTGAAACATCTTTTTTCCTATTTATCCCATCTTAAGTCCTAATTATGGTATGTTAAAAATATACAGATTTTCCTGAAAAGACGTTTATTGTACCCAAAATTTAAGTTGAATCCAAACTATTTTTTTTGCAGACACTGCAGGAAGCTTTGCAAAGTATTGGCATTAAAATAGGTAAATTAACGTGTACATTTGTTTTTACCAGTTCATTTCGATGTATTGTGCTCCTTGATAACACCAGTTACTACAAAACAAATCAAATGAACTAATACAATACAAATTATATTTTGCTTGACTTTGTTTGAGAAAATTATTTATAGCATGTTATCGCATACAAAAAAAACGATTTTAAAGGTGTTAAACAAGAGACAATTAGAAATATCAGTACAAATGATAGCAAAGATACCGACCGAACAAACAGCGCGAAAGTGAAATACACCAATACCAATCAGGATTTGATATATACAACATAAAAACCTCAAAAACAAAAAGTGAGTAAACCGAACCCAATAAAAGCCAAAAGTGCATTCAGGTGCTTCAAATGAGTACACCATTAATTAGAGAAACATCAAGGTACTCATTGTGAATGCCGGACAACTCGGACCGCGGACACATCTTGCCGAGACAACTCAGACCGTAATAAAACAAATCGGACAGTATTATTCATATACGGTCCGAGTTGTCCTATAATTTACGGTCCGCAAAATCTTATATAATAATTTTATTTCAACTGATTTTAGATTTATAAACTGTAAAGCAGTTGACCATGCTAAAGTTGTTTTGGATGTGAAATTTTCTGTTTATCAGCTTCTAACTGAATTCACTCTTTAAAAAACACACATGCTCCAATTCTTTCAGATATTAGAATAATTTTTTTAAATTAAACATTATGATCACATTGATTGAAGCGACGATTATTAAAGATAATTGTGGGTGTTTGCACATTTCAACACAATCATAAGAAGTCCGGTTAATTGTGTATTTAAATTACCAGCATTTTTCGTGATATGTTATTGTTATTATTTAACGTTAATATAATATATATACTTTACATTTGAAACAATTTCATCTGCAAACTAAGAAAAATGTATAAACATACCAAACAGATCTATCACATTTTAATCTCAGTATTCAAATATATGCGGTCCGAGTTGTCCTATTTTCTACTGGCCGAGGGTCCTAACTACGGTCCGAGTTACCACGACCCCACTTGTGCGCGGACCGAGTTTGCAAGACTATAAAAAACACCAATAGGAAAAAACGGGAAAAACTACCAACGAAAATGTCTAAATGTATTTGAGAGATGGATTACCGAAAAGAATCAATTAAGTCATGGTAACGACAACAAAACATCTAAACGGATAACCTTTGTGTAATATCGCTAAATTACTGTGTACAAGAGTTCAAGTGAAAGTTTAATTATAATTCAAAGGTTTAATTTTTGATAGTTAAATAACAAGCAGATGTGATGTTGATTGATATGTCTAGTCGATGTAACCTAGAGTGTTATCTTTTGAGTTGTGTGTAATTATCAGAAGTAAACAGACCTGTTGTGTCTATTACCCATTCATTTTTACCAATACAATCTTACACTGAGTACAACAGGCCCTGGTCTCAGCAGCTTAGTAGTTAACAGCAGTAACTTAAAAAACTGGAATACTGATCGCAGGATCTAGCATAACAAATAAGTTGAAAATGTAGGTAACATACGCCGTAACTGCAGAAAGTTTGATGAACTGGAAGTTGACTGTTATAAAGTTGAAGTCATCAAGTTTGTAGTAGAGTCTAGTTGGTAGTTTTGACAAGTTTATTTCTAGAAGTAGGTATTAGAAAAAGCCGACCTAAATGTATTATTGATTTCTTTAATATCAATTTCTCTAGGGTAGATTAAATCCAAATAGTCACCGAAGTTAGCATTGTAAAGCAAAAAGAAAATTATCAGTATTTCAAAATGTGTGCATATATTGTAGGCGAATGGATGTCACATTGTCTCTACGATTTATCTCATAGAATGCTGAATAAAAGCAAACAAAGATCTCAATTGGCAGTAATTGGCCACAGCTTTATTATGAGTACAACAAATATATCATATATATATTTATATTTGTAATATAAGATTAGATTAAAGTTCAAGTCTATATATTGGTCACCGCAACTTGATGGCAGACCATGGATAAATTGGCAACTGATATATGGGGGATGAGCAACCCTGGGAAACAGAGGTTACTCCAGATATTTGCTAGTTGACAGTTAATAAAAAGGGGAGCCAGTGCAGTAAAAAATATCCCATTGTCTGAAGGTTGCATGCATCTCACAATCCATAATGATACCAAGACTACATGTTTTTGTCTTACAAGGCTCCTCAATCCATAGGCTCCAGGCTGTAACAATACCTGAAAGTATTCAAGGAAAGAGAAGCGCAGTACCAATTCCACTGATAAGACAATTATAAAACTTTATTACGAAATGTATTTACCTTTGTGTATACTATGTTATGGATGTGGGTGGGAGGGTTTAAAAATTTCAAATTGCTTACCGACATATTTCCTGTCACCTCCTTGCTGGCAGTTTCCAAAAAGACGGAACCTCGATTTGGTTTTCTATTTATAGGACCGGTTTAACCAATCACCTATCATTTTTGGGAATATGAGAACAAAACCCCAACTACGGACCAACTCGTCATTCTTCCTTTGATAAAGGAATTTAATGCTCAATACATTAAATTCACTTATTTCCTGGCTAAGTTTTTCAGGGTTTCGTGGACACATGTGGACACAGAAACCCTGACTTGTGAGGATGTAACTACCAGTGAATAATTCAATAGCTTCATTTGAAGGCCAAAATATTTCAGAGATAATAACTGTACCATTAAATTTTTTAAAGAATTTCAGCCATAATTCAATGTCTTCTTTAACTTCATTATTGACCCTTACATAGTAAAAAGGGTTTTTTTTATTTTTCACACTAGCTAACAGGTCATAAAAACGTCTTAAGAACGCTTTAGATGAGGCAATTGCCTTTAAACAAAATGCCATAAGGCCAATCACAGATTCCAAGTCTCTAAGTATTACTTTTTTGACTGGAAGTAGGGGGGATAACTTTTGTATAAGTCTCTCAAGCTTTTCTATTGGAATTCTAAGTGTCATAGTCACAGTGTCCATATCTAAGCCCAAAAATGTCAATAATGATGTAGGCCAAACTGTCTTATTGGTACCGCTATTGTGTCACAAATTTTGGAAAAAGTGTGCATCGATACTGAACAATTGTCTGAGTCATGTGGTCCTATAAAAATAAAATCATCAAGATGACCTAGAGTGTCTACTGACGATTGGTTTAGCACTGCCCAATGCAACATTCTTGCAAATTTTTTAAAAAGGCTACAGGATAGGGATAAACCAAAAGGTAGACATTTATCTTTGTAAAATTTACCATCAAACTCTCAACCTAAAAAGTCAAAATGAGCTGGGTTGATTATAGCAGACGAAATGCTTGACTGATGTCCATTTTTCCTATTCTTGCATTTCTGCCCAAAGCAGTTATAATTTCTAGCACTTTATCTACAGTTGTGTATTTAACTTGGCAAATATCGTAGTCAATAAAGTCATTTATACTAGACCTATCAGGGTAAGACAAATGGGTTATTAAACGCCAACCAGAGTTCTCTTTTGGTACTAAGCCAATTGGAGAAGTTTGCAAATTAGAAATAGGGCACTTATTAAACGTCCCAACATTCGACCCAATTTGACTTCATTTAACAATTTTTGTTCTGTTTTTAGTTTATAACTTACAGCTGACAAGACATTTTTGGATGATCTCTTTATTCTTGGTCCTATTTATTGGAGACGTAAACCATGTTCAAAACCATTTAGTATTAAATTGGCATCCTCAATATCAACATAACCTTCTAACAATTTCTTTACATTCTTTAATTTATTTGGTGCTTTACCTAAATCCCACAATTTCGGCAGGATTTCTTGGTCGCTGGTGCCTAAAATCAAAATGGTAGTTACTTCGTGGGTAATTCATACTAGAATTTCTGAAATTTTGGGAAATTAGTTTGGGTCTTGGGGTTGTTTGAAATAGTTGGTTAATTTTGCAGTAAATTCCTGTATGTGGCTCATTGCCTTGGCAAAAATTGATTGGCCTGAGTCTGGCCATTTGAAATGTACAGGAGCCAAAGCTCATGGTCTATTTGATCCCAAATTGTTGGATCTATCGACTTGCGTTGTCGAAATTGTTCATCATACGATCTCCAGCGTAATGTTGAACACAGATTTGAAGCTGAACGAATAATATTCATGTATTTCAAAAGGTGTGATTACGAATAAAGCTTAAAACTAACGAATTGGGTGTTGTAGAAATATCAGTTAAACTTTAAAGACATTGAAAAGTATGCAGCAAATTTAGGGAAACAGTTTTTTAGCTTATTATATGCATAAACCCCTACGGCAGTGAATCACTCCCAGCTTGCTCCATAATAGTACAAAACCAGGTTGGCGAGTCGAGAAGCACAGTTTTTGCCCATTGCAATTCCAACAGTTTTTAGGAAAAAACCGCGTCCTCTAAAAATGAAAAATATGTTGTCATTTAGAAGCTCTAACAATTGACAGATACATTGTATTATCGTTCGTGCAATTATTACCTTGTTAAGATTAATTGACGACGAAGTAAAGTCTGTCATGGCTTATTACCAGGTATTGAAATCGTCTCGTTCCGTTTTCTTAACAAACCTGGCCTCAATTTTAAGAACACAAACTTTATATTACAGGATAAATCGCTCATATCAAAAACGCTCGAGATAAAAGTGCCATACTAAACTTTAACATAGAAAATCAAACCGGATATTTTTGTGTTTTGCAGGAGAACTATCTTTTTATATTCAAATGAAGACTGGCATCGACCCTTTTAGAAGTAGTGAAGCCATCGATGATGTTAGGCACATGCCAATGCAACCTGAACTAACAAGAGGTCAGTTAATTTTCACATTACACGTATTAGGAATATATTCATTTTACTTCACTTCCAATTTAGTTTAATTATTTTTAAGGCTTAAAAAATATACAATCTACCTCAAAGAGAAAATTTTCATGACTGTAATTAAATTTCATAACAAAAATATCTGAACTATTCTAGGGTGACATCTATTCATGTAAAAATGACCATTAATGGAGTATAATTTCAATGTAGTGATGAAATATTTAATGTTAAAAAAATTCTTTCGGTATAAGCTATCGCTGTCATTCTTTCATCAAAATGAGTAGTTTGGTAAACTATGCTCTTTTAAAGAGCACTGTAAAATACTACAAGTTCCTGAACGCATACAGTTACTGGAACAAGCTTCCGTAATTCGTAATATTGAAAAGTTCTCTTCTTGTCATATAAATTAAATATTTCATGTTACCTAAATAGGCGGACTCTGAAGAACCCATTCAACTGCATTATTATCTAGCGCTCTTGACCAATGACCAGATCCACTATACAAATATATAATTATATTTTCAGAGGCAGATAGATGTTACGTCCTCTGGAAGTTTCAAACTCCAGGTAGTTGGGACGTTAAGACCATGGCTAAAAAACTGGAAGATTTTTCTTCTTTGCTCGATTTTAAAGTACATTTTGTTTATTCTGGATCTCTTATTATACAAACTTCCATATCCAAAGCTCATTTAAATGACAGCAGAGGATTTGCAGAAGCAGTCAAGTCGTTCGTTCATAAACTTGTTGAAATATGTGAATTAGATACGTCAACCAAGACTGAAGTAATTATAGACATGGAAATGTCGAATGGTAAGACTATATTATATGATAATAATTTTACTATTTAAATTAGTAAAGAGCACACAAAATGAAACCATGAACAGCGAAATGAAGTGATAAAGAATTCTCCAAACGAATGGAATACAATAGCAGTTCTATACATTTGTAACATAGACGGACTTATTACAGTTTTATATTACCTTTTAGACACGATACAACATGGTCAAGCCTTTTATCATTTGTAAATACACATCGCCGTAAGTTAAGCAACACCCTATTATTTTCCAGGGGTACATTTAAGATTTTATATATTTTAATAGTTTTTAAAGAAATGACAATTTATTGAACATTAATGACAAATGAAACATACAAACACCATGTTTACAGTCGCTTTACTTTTTTGTTTTATAAAAAAAAATCTTCAAAGCAAAGATATCAAAGAACAGTGCAAATATAACTTTTATTAGTCAAAAAAGTGTGTTTGAATCCTTCAATTTCATGAACTTAATGTAAACACATCATCACAGGTCAACGTTCAGGGAAAGAAAATTCACTTAAAAAAAATAAACGCAAAAATACAAAAATAAGTCGTGTAACCACCACGCTTCCGGTACAGCTCATTAACTCTCTGTATGCTGTATGACTAAACGGCGACGTGTAGCATGTGGTAAATTCTGCCATTCATTTTGAATGGCAACACGTAGTTCTTGGACATTATGACAAGCAGTTGCTTTGTTATTGATTTTACGGCCAATGATATCCCACAAATGTTCAATTGGATTCATATCGGGAGACATGGCTGGCCTTAGAAGATGTTTAAAAGCTTCCCTTTCGATAACATTACGTACAATTGCAGCTCGGTGAGGTCTTGGGTTGTCATCCATAAAGATGGGTCTGTTACAAAGTACAGAAATGTGGCACAATAATAGCGTTAATGACGTCATTTTGATATTTCTTCCGTCATTGTCTCATCAAGCACATACAAATTCAGTGTACAGTCGTATGAAAAGCCTCCCCACGCTGTAACACGACCACCGCCCAACGCAGTAGTGCCTAGGATGTTGTTCTGGTTGAAAGCAGTGTCTCGTTATCTCCAAACGCCCATACGCCAATCAATATAACGAAGAAAGAATCTGCTTTCGTCGGTCCAGTGTACTAGTCGCCAACTTCGAATATTCCAATGGCAGTGATATCGTGCCCAGTCTAATTGTTCTTGGCGATGTCTCTGTGTCCACAGTGACCGTTTCAAGGGACGACGAGCTATCAACCTTTCATTGTTTTGGCGCCTGTTAACTGTTCGAACGGCGACTCTGGTTGCAATATTCCAATCGTCACGTAGATTTCTTGCAGTGGCAAACGGTTTACGTTTTGGCTACACAAAACGAGTGCTCTATCCTCCCTTTCAGATGTTTTTGGTAGTCGACCTGACCTAGAGCGTTCCTGGATAGTTCCATCATCTCGGTGACATTTCAGTAGCCAGGATACAATACTAAAGTGAATGCCAAGTGTTGTGCTATCTGACGCAAGCTCTGTCCACTATTATGCATTCCAACGATCTGCCACTTCTCAGCTTCACTTAATTTCCGTCTAGGCATTGTAAAATTGTAAAGATGAAGTCGAAAAAGACAAAGAGATGAACACTAAATCGTTATGGAAAACAAGGCTTTTAGGCGTGCTCGACTACTATATGACAAACTGGATTTGCTATTAAAAGATTCACCTGAGGAGTTAATTAAAGTAACTTTCCTGTGCTCGAATTATGGCTTTAGTACATAAATAACAAAGTTAATATTCATTTAGATTTTTGAAATTATAAAAAATGTCGGTGTTGCTTTACTTATGTCGAGGTGTATAGTTTTAATACATGTTAATTTTAATTATTGTTGTGTTTCATTCCTACTCCACGTAATTTTAATAAACAAATTTTTTTTAATTATTTCGTCCAATGTTGTGTGGTCGTTGACAACTGACGATACTTAAAACGAAATCCCAGTACTTAGTTACAAAACACCAAACAGACAAACAATACAACAAACAAAATGACAAAATCCCTTTCAAAAAGGGGTATGTGTTAAGAGAGAGTGAGCATATCCCGCAGCACGTTTGTCAGCCAACGTGTTATCTAATTATGGTCAAAGTGCGTGGTTCAACAGAAAATGTCTGGCTTCCGAGATGAGAAAAATATAGTTTTGCATTCAACTTCAAGTGTTTGCAGCAGAAAAGAGTACATAATAAAATATTTGTCTTGTCATAATATTGTTTAGTTGTATTTAAACAAGAATAGACATTATAAACTTAAGTAAAGTAAAATTGCAACATCTAGAAACTTAAACACAGCAAGACATGCCGCTTTGGCTAAATTAACTACTTAATCATTGTTTTATAGAAAACTTTGTCACTGATGAAGAAGTAAAATATGTAATTAGTCCGATTCCAGAGAAAAAACAAACATGCACTGTTTGTGAAAGAAAGGATAAGGAGATTAGTCGTTTGAGGACAAGTCTTGACCACCAATTAGAAAGGGAGTACACCAAATTGGAACTAGAATTAAGTCAAATCGACTTTACAGAGGTATTAGGAAGAGATGTCTATATCGGGAAAAATGTCGAGGACACGTTAATGTCTTGGAATGATGAAACGGAAGTTTCAGCACAGGCTAATGTTTCACCAGAGAGAAAAAGTAGTCTTGTTTGCAAAAACACTGAAAGCATGACTGGTTCTATAGTTAACGCAGACAAAAAAGGTAATAACATTCGCAAAACGTAAAGACTGGCACAAAAATTCGCATCGCACAAAACCGTTAGTCCAATCAGCAAAGTGTAAGATCAAATCGGGTATATATATATATATATATTGCATAATTAAAAGCGACACAACAGTTAACAACTGTTTAATATTATATATCTTTGATATATCTAACCAATACAATAGGCAAGATATAAAGGATCTAACACCTGAGGGAGGCTAAGACGAGACAATCTCATAAACCGAAGTGAACAGATTTTTTACTTTCCGCCTTGCTTCCTACCTGTGTTTGATTAGTTTTCTCGATTCTTAGAAACAATTTATTGTGCCGTTTTGTTAATGTCGATGTCAACAAGTTATTGTGGCAATATATATTTGTTCTTGGAAGCACATATATGTTGTTTTCATGTTAATATTTGACGAAGCAAAGTAAACAGAGACAACACAAACAAATATTTTATTACTGAACCGACAGTTGACGTCACAATACATTTTTAAGGGAAAAGATGCGTCAATTTTATATCACTCACGGGTTGAGACATTGACATCTCAACCGGCTGAAAATAGGTACCACGCTGTCTCATTAGTGAGAAAACATTGAATATTGAATATCTACATGACGATCCGCTTCACTGAAAGCAAATTAATATGTACTTAAAAGATTTGTTTATTGGAATGTGAATATGTAAAAGTTTTTTTTAGAGTTATTTGTCCCAACTGATACGATGCGCAAGAACCTTCGACTTTCCGTATGAATAACTTTGGGCGGAGAATCTGCTGTAACAAGAATATGAAGCTCTTAGATTAAAGCTGTTAAAAAAGTTTCACAGCAGTATTCAAGATTCAGTAAATCACCACGAAAATTTTATACCTTAACTCAGTATTTGTACTGTCTATATGTTGGGCCAAATATTATTTTTATTCGCGACATGAACCTACCGACTTTACAAGATTTCAAACTGAGTGTTGATGGCAGGAGATGATAGTACTACTGACACAACTGATCTTTGTCCACCTCTATTTTACGGGTTTAGTAATGTTTTTATCGTCGACTTTAGCTTTTGAATATCTTGCTAGTATTAACTTATTGTTTAAATATGTAGGTTTTATTATAGACAAACAAACCGCTTACAGTGAGGATGTTGAAACTGAGATTAGGTAAACAATGTAGTCCACTTAGAACTTGCAGTACAGTTAAATAGGGTGGGGACCGGAACCAATTTAAAAAGAAATGTATATAAATATACAAGTTAGATAATTGAAGATACACTTATACTAATTATTTAGAATTATTCTTGTCGCAGAAATACTTAACCCTTTACTTAATGACTTTTTTATACAATATATAACATAATATATGTATATTCTTATTGTTTATGTTATCCTATTCCTTTGTAAAACAATGATAACATATTTTCCCATAACACCGCTATGTTTAACAAAGGAATTAACCAATTTAAATCGCATACAATTAACGTTATTTCCCGAAGCATGTGGTTTTTTTATTTGAAAAAAAGAATTTTAAATGTGTTTAAAATTTGTACTTAAACACACTTTTACTAGTAAATTAATATCTGTTGTTTGTTGATGGTGTGCTTAATTAGATTAATATATATGATCTTTATCTTTTAAATTGTAAATGCAACGGAAATCTTTGAATATAACTGTCATGCTATGTCAGTAAATTTAGATGGTAATAAAACTTTTTATTATTTTTACAGACTACGTGTGTCCAAGAAAGAGGAAATTAAGTTTTCCAAACACCATTCATTCGACTTGTTGTATGACGATAATATTGCAGTAACATGTTTATCAGTAACAACTGATAATAAAATTATAATCTGCAACGTGTGTACCAATAAACTTTTAATGTATGACGAAAATGGACAGTTTCAAGATTTTGTCTTACTTTTGGGTAATCCCTGGTGCATGTCACTGTGTCCACGAAGTGGCAATTACCAATTATCTACAGGAGTGGTTACTATTCCAGAAAGCATGTCTTACCAATATGTAAGATTAGATCAAACAGGCTTCACTTCTGATCAATGTGTATATTTAGATTTTCAGTGTTACGGTGTTAAGGTTACAGACGAAAACATAATGATTGGAAAAGTTAATGCCATCTGCATATTAAACAGACAAGATGAAATACTATTGTTTGTTTCCACGGAAGGTGTTGTATTGTACATAGATCTATCTTTTGAACGAAACAATTATCTGGGAATAGTTAGGGATTTAATTGTCTTCCTCGATAGTAAGAATATAATCAGCTGTATCCAGTTTGTACCTGAATGGAAGATAATGCCCGCAAAAAAGAAATTGAACATTAAAGAGTATCAAGATATCCCCACAATGTTTTCACTGAGACAAATAGAAAACTCCGTCACTCAACGAATTTCTTGTATGGCTGTTGGACGTCATAATCACATATATGTTTCATCAAATTCGAAGAACGAGATCTGCAAGTGGGATTCTTCAACTTCTTTCACCAGAGTGCTGGATAAGACCGACGGTATCGAAACCCCGTCCGCTATTTGCTTCAATGAAAATTATGATAAACTTTATACTTCTACAGAAAATGGCAGATCTCTTATAATATGGCAAAATAACGAATACGGAGAACCAACAGAGTCTTGAGAAACACGGTTTCTTATGTATAAGATTTCTTGTCAATTAAAACCGTACCTAATTACATAAAAACGGCGTGTGGAATTTTAATTTATGCATTAAAAATGATTATATCTTTTCATATTTGTATGACCTTATATATAATCATCCATCAATAAGGATATATATTACGTACAAACATTTCTGTGCATGATTTTTCGTTTACGTATGCTGGATTGCTGCAGTCCTTTTTGTTATCAAAACCTGTTTTCTAAACTTCTTTGTGCGTCGTTAGGAAATTGCATTTTACTTTTAATCGGTAGTAACGGCACATTTCTATAAGCTATACTAAACTGTACGTTTTCGGATTTCTGTATATATGAGTGTTTTTCGATTTCAATGTCAACTAAGGAGACACAAATTTACTAGTTGTAAAGTGGGCTTTGGAATTGAATTCTTCTTTGAGAAAAGTACCTCCAGCTTAGCGAATGGCACTGAGTTAGTTGTCTCCAAACCCAATAGTAACAACATTACAGTAGCTTCAATTGGTTTAGATCAAGCAATTCTACTAATCTACCACCAATAACCTTAGCAGTTTGGAAATTATGTGACTTATTTATTTAGAAAAATTCTTATATAAAATATAATACTTAAATGATACTATGTGTAGTTGTTTAGCCTATAATTAACCATTCTAGGAACGTCCTTGCTGCTTAAAAGCTTCCGTTAGATGCTAGCGTTGTATTAGAATTTGTTTAAAACCAGACATAAAATAAAATTATTGCACTTTGTGTAGAAATTAAATGTCATATCATTCGAGAACCTTCTTCACTAAAACATAATGCAAGTATTAAAGTAGAACATTGCTATGAAAAAGACTGGGTATATTCAACAAATTAGAATTTTTTATTTTAATTTCTATAAGTAAGCACAGTGCATTATATGTACAAATAACATCTAGAAAGAGATGGCTGGAAATGAAAAAACCTTTTTATTCAAGCAGACAATGGTAAAACTATTTGCCGATGCCTTCATTAGTCTTTGTGGGTGAATAAAAAGCTTGCGATCTATTTTGACAAATTGCAGTCTTGTGTATTACTGCAAACAAAAGATTTTTCTATTTACCTGAATGGATGAAAGTCATAACAGTTCTAAATTCAGCCAATACAAACTTCTAAACATCTCAAATACCAGAGAATTGTACTGGACCATTCCATAAATATTCATAATAACTTTTGTTTTCATTGTTAACCATTTTCAGTGAACCTTTTCAGCATTTTTACCATAAGGTTTGTATTAAACCCGTAGTCCTTCGGTGGTGGCCATTTTGAATTACAGATTGGAATAAAAACAAAAACCTTATAGATAACCATCAAATGAATACTGGTGAAACGATGTGTTTCAATTAGTTTGTGGGTTTCGGAGAAGCCTTTTTAACATTTTTTCCAATTGTGTCCTTTGTTAAACTAACTGAAGTGGCGGCCATTTTAAACTTTCGATTGACATAAAAATACACAAGTTTTGTTTCAATTGGTTCACTGGTAATAAAAAAAGCCATTTTAAACCTTTTTCATGGTAAACTTAGTCCTATCGTGGTGGCCATTTTGAATTTTGATTGGCATTAAAATAACTTTATAGAACACCATCCAAAAAATATTCCTGGTACGTTTTGTGTCCATTGATTAACCAGTGTTAGAGAAGAGGACTGTAATTTAACATAGGACTCTATGGGAAATATTGTGGCCATATTGGTTTTACACTCAGAATTCAAAACACGAACTCTGTAAATGTACATCCATTGAACTTTCTGATCAAGTTTGGTTTCAATTGGCAAAGTGGTTTCAAAGAAAGTTGAAATGTAAAAAACTATGAAGACAACGGGATGACTAAAAAACCCACATCATAATTCTAGTTGGATATTTTATTTATTAGGAATATATTCCCTATTCATTTCAATATAAAGACGAAATGAATTTATAAATATACCAGTTACTTTAAGCAAAAAAACCTGAAAGAAATTAATATTGCATACATACATACATTCATAAGATAGAATGTTTCAAGTGTCAAATTGTTGTAAGTTAACAAAAGTTTTAAAAGTTTGCAAACATCAGGTACTGTGTATACTGTCACAAGATGTCCCATGAACAATACAGTTAAATGCAAAATTGACACATTCACTTCCGACTCCAACCATTGCATATCCAAAAAGGTGGTATTGTCAGCAAGTATTCCACATTTCTATACAATGGTTTATATAATAACTAATGTTATTATATAAGTTGTTTAGTTTCTTCCTCTACTTTTATGTTTGTCAAATAAAAGCTATACCGTGTAATAATTAACAGCATACACAGGAAACGATTAAATAAAACATAAAGAGTATGGGACTTTGAACAATATATTATAACATATTATACATGGTAAAACACGTAATATAAATGTAATGTTGAACAATCAACAGCATCATAACTGGTAAAACATAAATAAATGGCACTGGAGAATCAACTAAAGAAATAAATCAGTTTAATTTTTTTTAAATATGACACTCACTCGGTAAATGATTGATTGACCTAGCTTTTGCATAAAAGGTCAACTGAACTTTACCAGTAATGTAGTTTACTCGTAACTTGAGCTCCAACATATCACAAAAGTAGTCGCAAGGCAATATGATAGGGTTATATATTTGACAGTGATTGTTACTTTCTGATTCAAATAAAATTATTTATATCAAAATTATGAAGAAAACATTCCAGTTTTATAATGTTAAAATCTAGAGATAAGGAAAAACTAAGAGTCAAAATATAGTTAAAAAAATTGAATTAGCTTTATAAATATAAAAAGCAAATTCACACAAAACAATATTTATTTGTAATGTAAATTATAAATAAAACTTGATGCCTGAACACTTGAGACAGTACTACTTAATAAATTGGATAATTTTCTAAATCATAACAGTGAGAGATTTTATATTTTTTTATTTGCTTATCAAGCAAATGTCCCAATATTACATTAAGGACACTTCTTCAAACAGTGAAAGAGTGACATAAATGTAATTTATTTATTGTGCCTTTTATCAAATATAATATCCTGTTTATTCTAACATGTTACAATAAACCACATGAATATGACAATCTTTGTTTACGAAGCAACATTATTTCCATGACAGGTTCTTACTGGACATACACAAAACCTGAGATTCATAAAAACATGGCTCAGCTTTAGGTTAGTAAAACTAAATGAGGTATGATGTGTTCAGAGAACACAAAATAACACACATATTGCATGGAACCACCTAACAATACTATTTAATTTACCACAAAAGGTCTCATATATTACCAATTAGGTTATTGCTTTTGTATTACAACAGGTATTTTATTAACTTAATATTGGAATCTGTCCACTTTTCTGAAAAGACACTAAAAAATGTAGAATGATAAAAAAAAATTGAAAAATACTACTATCAAAATAATAATCAACAAAAATAATACACACCAACATATAGCTATGATTTGACTGGAGTTTAAGGGGTTTTATACCAATTAAAATTCCATCCTAAATCGTAACAAACTGTAATTTCATCCCATAACAGTCTAAACTTCCTTTCATAGAGAAGAATCAGTTCATTGGTTTTGCCACTGACCACTAAAATTTATGTTATTGGTTGCCTAAACATTTTTAAATAGAAAGTACCTATCATGTAATATAATATGCCAAATTTTGGTTTGAATGGAAATTTCATAATTATTGAATTTATGAAGATCAATGAAGCCACATTGTGCATCAGGGATTACACAACACATCAAAATCTGATGGCAATAAAACAACAATCCAAACACAATAGGTATTCTAGATAACTAAAACAAAATACATGTATTGCGATTCGATTATTGAATGTTGCCAGATGAGTGGTTGTCTTGAGCAAAAATCAGTTTTTTGCCAAACAGGAAAAAACATAAATAGGGTAGATGTGGTATAGAGAACCTGGAAATCAAGATACAATATTTCCCTCAACTACTTTGCCATTTAGAATTCTAAAAATTAACTAATGGTTACAAGCCAGCATAAGCCCTAAACAACAACATGCCCTTTGATTGTATGTCAATGTCAACCGTCTGATTGGCTGAAATAAAGAGAGTATATCCTGCTCTGACACCGATTGGTGATTTAAGTGTAGAATTGGTTGCCTTCCCCTCTCCACTTTGTACCATTAATATGCTAGCACTGTCTTTTGGCTTAAGGCAGACTTTTTCACATCCACATGATGCCTACAATAGTAATCAAAGGAGAATAATAACTAAGATAATAATACCACCGAATACAATTACAGACAATTAGGTCTTAATGCTGTGGCTAAGAACTGTTTTTTAAATCCATGAGAATTTTTGTTTATCTTGAGTTTTAGTTTTCAGGAAGCAATTAAAGTCTCATTAGCACAAAATGTGAAATGAAAACCCACTGGAATTGAATATTTCCCGACTCTACATCACAGATAATCAGAGAAATACAGAATAAAATGGATAAAGTTAACACTCTTTAGGAGAAGTGGCAATAAGAGAAGAAACTTCCCTTTTCAGTTCAAGAAAAAAGTTGAATATGGTACTTTTCAAATTATAATTATTTAGAGTAAAATTCATATTAATGAATATGTTCAATTTTGGATTAATTCCTTATAACAATTGTATGGAGAAGCCTCTAAGACAAGCCACACCTATGCCTTCACTCTTTTTCAGTGGAAATTAATAAATATTTTTATTAAGTAAAATTAGACATACAAATTCTCTGAGGAATTTAAGCTTATAAAGGAAAATCAGTTTGGATTTCGTCAAAAATACTCAACTATAGACAAGATTTTGACTCTTTTTACATTTTTTCATATATTGAAACTTAAAAAAAGAAAGTTATTTTGCGCCTTTATAGACTTTGAAAAGGCTTTTGATAAGGTTTGGAGAGAAGGACTTTTCTACAAAATGTTGTCAAATTATATCAATAGCAAGATGTTATTAGAAGTATGTATGAAAATATAAAATCATGTATATCATATAACAACTGAATGTCTGAATATTTTGATTGTAATAAAGGCGTGAGACAGGGAGAAAACTTGTCGCCATTTCTTTTTTCGTTATTCTTAAACGACTTAGAAACCTTCTTCGAAAATAAAACATAACAGGACTAAAAATTATTTCTGATGACATAGAAAACAACCTATACCAAACTTTACCGTGTCATTCCGACGGGGTTTTGCCTGTCAAAATTAACTAGAGGCTCCCAGGAGCCTGTATCGCTCACCTGAACCTAAATCCAAACCACCCTTTTTTATCCAGCTTTTCGTTGCTATAAGGAATTGCCCAACACTTCTGCAAAAATCAGTATTTTTTACCTTTTAAGGGAAATAACTCCTATAAGGAGGAGCTTCTGATGCTTAGAGGGAGAAGGGAGGTTCACTTCAAATTTGCTGTACCTGTTATACTTTTTTAACTATCAGTCAAAAACTCTCTCGACTCTCACTCCCCCCCCCCCCCTTTTTTTCATTTTTTCTATTTTAAGCCAACATAGCTATGTAGGTAGTCAGGTGTCATGATTTGCAAAATTTTGGTAGAGGACGTCCTAAAGATGATGTGTGCAATGTTTCAAAGCAGTCCTTTCATTGGTTAAAGAGGAGAAGATTTTTTAAAATCAAGTAAAATTGATTAAAAAAATGTTCAAGGAGAATAATTCCTAAACGGTTCATCAGACAATCTTGACCCTAAAGTCATTTTTGTAGCCCTCATAGAGCAGAACAATTAAGCAATGCTAACTTTTTCTCTAGTTCTAATAATTTTTAAGATTTTCAGGCAAAAATGTCAAAAATAATCAATTTGGACAATTAAAGGGCAATAACTCCTATAAGGAGTCATCATACAACTTCAACCCAATGGAGTGTTTCGTAGAGCTTTTGATGCAGATGAGGGCATGTCTGTTCGGTTTTCCTGTATCTGTTACACTTTTTAAAATATAAGCCAAAAACTGTATTTTACCCCCCCCCCCCCCTTCCTAATTTTAGCCATGGTGGCCATGTTGGTTAATGTGCAGCAATGGTTGGTACAAACTTGGTTGAGGACATTTGACGGATGATGTGTACAAAGTTTCAAAGCAGTACTTTCAGTTGTGTCAGAGGAGAAGATTTTAAAAATTCAATTAAAACCGATTAAAAATGTCAAAAATAATCAATTTCGACAATTAAAGGGCAATAACTCCTATAAGGGGTCATCATACAACTTTGACCCAATGGATTGTTTCGTAGAGCTTTTGATGCCGATGAAGGAATGTCTCTTCGGTTTTCCTGTATCTGTTATACTTGTTGAACTATAAGCCAAAAATTGACAGATGATGTGTACAAAGTTTCAAAGCAGTACTTTCAGTGGTTTCAGAGGAGATTTTAAACTAGAGGCTCCCAGGAGCCTGTATCGCTCACCTGAACCTGAAACCAAACAACCCTTTTTTATATAGAATTTCGTTCCTATAAGGAATTGACCTACACTTCTGAAAAAGTCATTAGTTTTGACCTTTTAAGGGAAATAACTCCTATAAGGAGGAGCTTTTGATGCTTAGGAGGGATGATCCCTTGAAATTTGCCAAAAACTCCCTTGACCCCCCCCCCCTTTATATTTTAAGCCAACGTAGCTATGTAGGTAGTCACCTGTAATGATTTGCACAATTTTGGTAGAGGACATCCTAAAGATGATGTGTGCAATGTTTCAAAGCAGTCCTTTCATTGGTCACAGGAGAAGATTTTTTAAAATCAATTAAAATTCATAAAAAAATGTTCTAAGAGAATAATTCCTAAACGGTTAATCAGACAATCTTGACCCTAAAGTCATTTTTGTAGCCCTCATGGAGCAGAACATTTAAGCAATGCTAACTTTTTCTCCAGTTCTAAAAATTTTCAAGATTTTGTGGCAAAAATAGCAAAAATAATCAATTTCGACAATTAAAGGGCAATAACTCCAACAAGGAGTCATCATACAACTTTGACAAAATGGAGTGTTTTGTAGAGCTTTCGATGCTGATGAAGGCTGGTCTCTTCAGTTTTCCTGTATCTGTCATACTTTTCGAACTATAAGCCAAAAACTGTATTTTGACCCCCCCCCCACCCGTTTTATTTTTAGCCATGTCAGTCATGTTGGTTAATCTACGGCCATGGTTTGTGCAAACTTGGTTGAAGACATTTGACGGATAATGTGTACAAAGTTTCAAAGCAGTACTTTCAGTGGTTTCAGAGGAGAAGATTTTTAAAAATCAATTAAAACCGATTAAAAAAAACAGTTCAAGTGGAATAACTCTTAAACGGTTTATCAGACAATCTTGACCCTATAGACATTTTTGTAGCCCTCATAGAGCAGAACAATTAAACAATGCTAACTTTTTCTCTAGTTCTAATAATTTTCAAGATTTTGAGGCAAAAATGGCAAAAATCATCAATTTTGACAATTAAAGGGCAATAACTCCTACAAGGAGTCGTCATACGACTTTGACCCAATGGAGTGTTTTGTAGAGCTTTTGATGCTGAAGAAGGAAAGTCTCTTCGGTTTTCCTGTATCTGTAATACTTTTTGAACTATAAGCCAAAAACTGTATTTTGACCCCCCCTGTTCTATTTTTAGCCATGGCGACCATGTTTTTTTACGAATCAAAAATCCAAACGATAGTTTGGTAAGGACATGCTAAGCAACATCCATACCAAGTTTGGTTGCATTCTGTCAAGTTGTTTCAGAGAAGAAGATTTTTGAAAAGTTGAACGAACAGACGATGGACGACGGACGACAGATGACGGACGCCAAGTGACGGCAATAGCTCACATGACCCTTCGGGTCAGGTGAGCTAAAAATCAATTAAAACCGATTAAAATAAACAGTTCAAGGGGAATAACTTTTAAACAGTTAATCAGACAATCTTGATTCTAAAGGCAATTTTGTAGCCCTCATAGAGCAGAACAATGAAGCAATGCTTACTTTTTCTCTAGTTCTAATAATTTTTAAGATTTTGAGGCAAAAATGGCGTTATGAAATGCGGCTGAATTTTCATTTTGGTAGATCAAATTTCCTTAGGAAGTCAGCTAAAGGGGTCTAATGTTGTTTACAAACGTTTGTCTGCATTCATAACGGTATTCAGACAAACCGCCAGACTTTTCCTGCCTCAACTGCAGATGACATTAACCGAAGGATTTCAAATAGACAACAATGGCATTTTTCTAACGTACACTTCCGTTCAAAACAAGGTCAAAATTTAGTATGGAAAATCGATGTCTCACTGAATGTTTTTTATGCATTTTGTGAAACATGGAAATTAAATGTAAATGTCAATAAAACTAAAGTCATGGTATTTGGAAATGGCAGATCACCACAAAATCTGAGTTTCAGTTATCATATATATATACCTCGAAACAGTTCAAAATTTCAATTACCTCAGTGTAATTTTTACTAAAAACTGAAACTTTAACTTAACAAAAAAGTATCTAGCTGATTAGGCATTAAAGGCTATGTATGAGGTTTTGAAAATAGGTAGAAAACATCAACTTTCATTAACATGTCAACTTGATCTATTTGACAAAATGATTAAACTGCTTTATGGGTGTGAAATGTGGGGTTTTAGTAATAATGACATTTTGAAAAAAATACATTTAAAATTTTGAAAGACTCTTTTAAATTTAAAAACATCCACACCTAGCTATATGGTGTATGGGGAGCTAGGACGATATCCTATCTATATAGATATAAAAGTAAGAACTGTATGCCATTGGGCAAGGCTTATAACTGGCAAGCAATCAAAATACTCTTACATTATGTACAGATTGTGTCGTCAAATGAATGAATGAAAATAAAAATAGGAACATTGATTGGATCACATTTGTAAAAAGATATTTAATGACTGTGTGCTTCTCTTATATCTCGGAAACTGACAACTTTAATAATAATGAATGGCTAAAACACTTAATAAAACAACGCCTATACTAAACTTTACCGTGTCATTCCGGCCGGATTTTGCCTGTCAAAATTAAAAACTGCTACCGTGTTTGATCGAGTTTATGGCCCTTTGTTAATCTTTTATTACACTTTTTGAAATCAACAATTATTTTCCACAGCTAAACGGCGTTGTGAAATGCGGCTGAATTTTCATTTTGGTATATCGAATGTCCATATTAAGTCAGCCATTTTTGTTTCTAAAGGGGTCTAATGTTGTTTACAAACGTTCGTCTGCTTTCGTAACATACAATGGTATTCGGACAAACCGCGAGACTTTTCCCGCCTCAACTGCAGACGACATTACCCAAAGGATTTCGAATAGACAACAATGGATTTTTCCTAATGTACACTTCCGTTCAAAGCAAGGTCAAAATTTAGTATGAAAAATGGATGTCTCAAAATGAAAATTCAGCCACATTTCACAATGCCGTTTAGCTGTAGAAAATAATTGTTGATTTCAAAAAGTGTAATAAAAGATTTACAAAAGGACCATAAACTCGACCAAACGCGGTAGCAGTTTTCCATTTTGACAGGCAAAATCCCGTCGGATTGACACGGTAAAGTTTAGTATAGAGGATCAGTTTATTCAGAATTGGAATTCTCTTGTACACAATTCAACGAAAGCTATAAATTATAGAACCTTTAAAACAGATTTTAAATTAGAGGAATACTTTAATATACTAGAATTAAAACAAACAATTCTTTTCTGCAGATTGAGAACAACAAACTTCCACTTGAAACAGGGCGATTGCAAAATATCCAGAGGAAAAAGCGTAAATGTGTATTATGTAAGCGTTCACAAATTGGAGAAGAATACCACAATCTCTTAGAATGTGATTATTTTAATGAAAAAACAAAAACAAGCACTATCCCAGTACTTTATATATAGACACAATATTATTAAATTTTCAGAACTCATCTCAAGTAAGAGAAAGACTAAAGATATATATATATATAATGCTCAGGCATTAAACAAAAAGAAAACTTTAAATGGAAACCTCCAGCAACATGTAAGTTTAACTTTCCAAAGATCTGAACAAAAAAAATTTGTAAAACATTATATTACCTCCATCACATCAACAGCAAAATCAGATATTGGAGGTTTGAATGCAGTCTCTGTAACTCCTGGCTGGGAATTATCTACACCCGATGGTTTCAACTTGGTCTTAGCTATAGGTCGGCCTGTATAATCTAACATCTCACACAACGTATGGACATCTCTGAACTTTGGTGTCAGACCTGCTCTTACAACATTGTCTGAACATGCCATACATTCCATGCAATCTACAGAAATTTATAAACCCAAAAAGTGCTGATAATTTATTACAGATATTTAGCAGGATGAAAAATGGTTTTTATGATCAGCAGTTAAAAATCTATTTATGTAGATTATTAGACACTTTGGATTTGTTAACCAATAAGGTTAAAGTGAACTAAGAACTGTCAAAAAATGTATATGTGTATGTCAAAATGATACCCCAACCTATCCTTCTTGAAAAAATAGAGTAATAGACATATGTTTTAATGTGATCTAATAAATGATATTACATGTAAATACTTTGGTTTTTAAAGGATAAATACATCACCTATAGTATAACAGGCTAAGGCCACAAAACTGGGATGAACCTACTGGTAACTATCTGGTTGCTTGGAGTCCAGCGCAACTTCCAAAATTTTTCAGTTATATAATGGCATCCAGTTTTAAACTCAGTTCTTATTGGAAGAAGAAACCAGAGTAATTGGAGAGAACCCCCCAAACTGAAAATTGGCAATCCTTGTCAAGTAAACAAGGGGAGTTGTCAGGTTATAAAAAAGGTTGATCATAGACAATTATTGGTAACATATTTGTTAAGTGCCACCCTTCATGCATGATGGTCCTTTTTGTAGTTTTCAAAAAAAGCGATGCTACTAAAAGAGGCCCAATGTTAAGTCCATACTACAGCATTTTCCAGTGACAATCATAATTTTCTACCTCTTAGTCCATCTCATATCTAGAATTTATAGTCTGTTAACCTGATCTCAACCTGAATATTGATACAATTATGGTCACAGAAATAAAAGCACCCATTCAATCAATCAATCAATCAATCAATCAATCAATCAATTCCTACTTACCACCAGATAGATATGCGTGAGGGTAATCAGCTTCTAGAAAAATGGCTTCTCCAGGCTTAAGTGTAATGATGTTCAAGAAATAAATGGCAAATATTCCTACATCTCCAGGAAATTCTTCATTAAGTTTGTTTAACATTTCTGGTAAGAAGATACTGGTATCCTTGCCTTCTGATTCTGAAAAAAAAACTAAAGAGTTAATCCAGCCAGTCTGTCTAGAATGTACATAATCTTTCAATCGTGTGTTTTCTTTCACAAATTATGAAGAAAAATAGATAATGGGAAGATATACAGTGCTAGTAGAAGTGTTGCTATATTTTATATTAGATCTCAAATTCTCTATACATTCTGAATGCTGTACTGTAATATTTCAATCTGTTTAGTCCCAATAGCTTTATGTAATTTAGAATACATGTTGTGCTGTGCTGACAGTAATTAAATACAGACTTTATTGGAAACCTTTAATATGAAGTTTTATTAATATCCTGCTAAAACACTATTTTACATCTTAATTACGATGATATCATTATGACAATACCATTGGTGGATGTCAGGTAATACAATGGAAAGCCTGACCTAATTTTCATACTACAACAAAAATTCCAAAGTAAGAATGAACATATATGGAACATAATTTATATATACGACACCTTCCTAAATGCAACAAACCATTAAGGGTTCTTAAGGTATTACCAAAACAGAGACAAGATTTTCAATTAAGTCATGACACACAGCTGGTAATTAACCAGAGACTCATAAGAGCCTGTATCACTCACCTGATTTTATAGGCAATGAAGATGGCATTTCTCTGATGTTAAAGTAAGTTCTGTAATTTTCAATAAACTTGAAAGAGGACCATCCAAACAATATTACTTGAAAGTTTTGTTTCCATTGGTTAACTGGTTTTATAGAGATGATTTTTTTTATTTGTTAACCGGTTTAGAGAAGAAGCCTTTTAAAACTATTTCCCATAGGGTCTAATGTTAAACTAAGTCCTGTGGTGGTGGCCATTTAGAATTTCCAATTCCCAATAAAAAACAAAAAACTTTAAAGAAGACCATCCAAACAATATTGTCAGTAAGTTTTGTTTCCAGTGGTTAATCAGTTTCAGAAAAGAAACCTAATAAAACTTTTACCCATAGGGTCTACTGTTAATCTTTGTAATGCTGTGGTGGCCACTTTGATTTTCCTATTGGCATAAAAAAACATAAACTTTATAGAGGACCATTCAAACAATATTGCTAGTAAGTTTTGTTTACATTGGTTAACCGGTTTCAGAGAAGAAGCCTTTTTTAACTTTTCCCCATAGGGTCCTATGTTAAACTAAGTCATGCGGTGGTGTCCATTTTGATCTTCCAATTTGCATAAAAAACATAAACTTTATAAAGGACCATCCAAACAATATTGGTAATAAGTTTTGATTCGATTGGTTAACTGGTTTCAGAGAAGAAGCCATTTTTGACTTTTTCCCCATAGGGTCCAATGTTAAAGAAAGTCCTGAGTTGGCGGCTGTTTTGAATTTCCAGTTGGCATAGAAAAGATAAACTTTATACAGAACCTTCCAAACAATATTGCTAGTAAGTTTTGTTTTGATTGGTTAAACGGTTTCAGAGAAGAAGCCCTTTTCAACTTTTTTCCCATAGGGTACTATGTTAAAGTAGGTCTTGCGGTGGTGGCCATATTGGTTTACCAATCCAAATAAAAAACACAAACTTTGTAAAGGTCCATCCAATGAACATTATGGCCAAGTTTGGTTTCAATTGGCCAAGTGGTTTCAGGGAAGAAGATTAAAATGTAAAAAGTTTACAGACGACGACAACAACAATGACACCGACGACGCCGACGGATGCAAAGTGATAACAATAGCTCACATGACCCTTTGGGTCAGGTGAGCTAAAAACTGCAATAATTATCATCATGTTTCAATACTGAGTGATTATAAACATGAAACCAACAATAAAGTAGTGTCAAACACTGTCAAATGAGATGAAGATTATACATTACTGATTTATGTGCAACAGTTTTTTTTTACATCCAAGTGCAGTGAGTGAATGCTCTGCTTCATTATGAGTAATGGGAGTAAATTCAGACCCTCACCAAAATAAATGAGGTATGATTACTCTTTCTAGCCTAAAGGTTACAAAGTAAATTTTCATTAAATATATAATTTAAATGTTGCACATTGATAAAAATATTGGAAGACTACTCTCAATTTAAATTAAACATGGGAAATTGTTCAGCTGCTGATAACCAGCCATCAGCCAGCACTTTTTTTTCTGCATAAATTTTCTATTTGAAATATACCGTTTCAACCAACAACTTATTAATCTGAAACTAACCATGCTGTTCTACAAGCTGGAATAATTTCTCCAGTTCTTTTTGTACTATTTCTTCATCTTGTTTCATCAAACCAGAAAAACAGTCTTTCATGGCCTCTCTGTGTAGTGGCATATCAGTGGTTTTACTGGCTGTAATTAACTTGATGGCATTCTTATGTCCAACCACTGTCCTCAATACTTCGATTTCTGTGTAAGTAACATTGCAATTCACAGTAATATGTAACAGAGACTTATATTGCCAATAAGTCAAAACAATTATCTCCCTTTATTATATGTCTATAGTTATAGGTTTTCTTTTTCATTTGTTAAATAAATATGAGAAGTGATTAAATAAGAGAGAAAACCTTTCATTTGAATTTTATGGTCAGATTCTTTGAAAAAAATGACAACTTTTTGGGAATACTATTACAAACGGCTATGATTGTGCATTAAAAATATCCTTTTGGTTTGTTACAATGGCATGGCTGGACTTCCTGTGATTGGTTGATATAGGAACCTTTCTGATTTGGTAGTTGTCAAGCTATTATATGGAAGGTCTGGAAGCAATATATATTAGTCCCTCCCATTGTCTATATTGATATTGATTATTATTTGTTAACAAGTTCTCATGCTGAATTTAGCTGCAATACTTCTAACTGGAAATTAAACAACAATCAATCAATACTATAGCAAAAGGGACATAACTCTTACAGATCTTGGATTTAATCAAAATTGGATTTTATTTACTGAAACAGATTTGTATTTTACCAGTAAAGATGATATTATTTGTATACTGTGTGTGTACAGAGTGTATATGTTGTCTGGGCATTAGTTCAATTTACAGCTCTTATTTTCAGTAGCCTACTTGTGTCATGTCTCCATAACTGTGCATTTAACACCTTTTAAAAAGAAATTTACTTTCTATCTAACAGAAGTGAAATTTTGCTAATAAAATGTATTACTTGCTCAGCTTGCTTTACTTTTAAATCTAGTGTGCATTTATTTGAAATTTATCTGACTGGAATTTGCTGTTTTATGTATTTACTTGTAATAAAGTCTGCAACTTCCTTGATTGGTCTAAATCCTACCATGGCCTTAAATGGTGTAAGTGCTATCGCCATTTCTGGTTTATGATTGGGATCCTTGTATAAGTCCGGCCTTTCTCTGTGCAGTTTCTCTGCATGCACCTTAATTTAAAATTTGATATACATGTATTGGAAAGGTGAAATAAAATGAACCCTTTTTCAAGGGGAAAACATATGAACATGTAATGAGATCTAACTATTAGTTGACAGAAGTACACAGTTCACTTACTGTGTACAATTAAACCTACTTTTACTAAAGACTTATGTATATTTTTACAGTTCATAGTATGGTAATATCATATTGTTATATAAATGAACCACCAGTTTTCCTGCTTAAGGTCAGGAAACAAAGAAAATCATTTCATAAATCAACATTTGTCTCTGATTAAGTGTTTTTACTTTCAATTGGTAGAAAAATCAAAATAGATAAAATAATTTCTCCCACTTCTCAAAACTTACTCAAACTTCAAGGATAATGTATAATACAGTTCATTGTATAAGACAACTACAGTAATATACCTTATTTGGGTGTGCTTGTATTGACAAGGAATTGTTGACAGACAACACCTTAAACAAGAATGGAAGGTTGCCATGGAAATACTCGTTGACCTTTCTACCTAAGCAATCAGGGTTTTGTTTGATCCAGTCCTCCAGTTTACCTTTACACTGACCATCTTTGTATATCTCTGAGGGACCATTAGGATGTGTTCCCATCCATAACTGTAAGAATTATACAGCTTTCTGTAAACTGTACTGCTTTCAAAACAAGTAAAATTCTACATCTACTGTATCCAGTTATGCATCTTGTGATTGTTTTTAAATTATTTAATGACATTTCACTGTTCATGAAGCCTTTACTAGTATTAATTGCATGTTGAATAATAGTCATAAAGTATTCTCTGTATGCATAGAAGACACTTTGTGTTAAGTGTACATATGGAGATTACACAGCTGAATAAGGAGATTGTGTTAAGTCTACACATGGAGATTATACAGCTGAATAAGGAGCTTGTGTAAAGTGTACACATGGAGATTATACAGGGGAATAAGAAGCTTGTGTTAAGTGTACACATGGAGATTATACAGCTGAATAAGGAGCTTGTGTTAAGTGTACACATGGAGATTATACAGCTGAATAAGGAGCTTGTGTAAAGTGTACACATGGAGATTATACAGGGGAATAAGGAGCTTGTGTTAAGTGTACACATGGAGATTATACAGCTGAATAAGAAGCTTGTGTTAAGTCTACATATGGAGATTATACAGCTGAATAAGGAGCTTGTGTTAAGTGTACACATGGAGATTATAGAGCTGAATAAGGAGCTTGTGTTAAGTGTACACATGGAGATTATACAGCTGAATAAGGAGCTTGTGTTAAGTGTACACATGGAGATTATACAGCTGAATAAGGAGCTTGTGTTAAGTGTACACAAAGAGATTATACAGCTGAATAGGGAGCTTGTGTTAAGTGTACACATGGAGATTATACAGCTGAATAGGGAGCTTGTGTTAAGTGTACACATGGAGATTATACAGCTGAATAAGGAGCTTGTGTTAAGTGTACACAAAGAGATTATACAGCTGAATAGGGAGCTTGTGTTAAGTGTACACATGGAGATTATACAGCTGAATAGGGAGCTTGTGTTAAGTGTACACATGGAGATTATACAGCTGAATAAGGAGCTGGTGTTAAGTGTACACATGGAGATTATACAGCTGAATAAGGAGCTGGTGCTAAGTGTACACATGGAGATTATACAGCTGAATAAGGAGCTTGTGTTAAGTGTACACATGGAGATTATACAGCTGAATAAGAAGCTTGTGTAAGTGTACACAAAGAGATTATACAGCTGAATAAGGAGCTTGTGTTTAGTGCACACAAAGAGATTATACAGCTGAATAGGGAGCTTGTGTTAAGTGTACACATGGAGATTATACAGCTGAATAGGGAGCTTGTGTTAAGTGTACACATGGAGATTATACAGCTGAATAAGGAGTTGGTGTTAAGTGTACACATGGAGATTATACAGCTGAATAAGGAGCTGGTGTTAAGTGTACACATGGAGATTATACAGCTGAATAGGGAGCTTGTGTTAAGTGTACACATGGAGATTATACAGCTGAATAAGGAGCTTGTGTTAAGTGTACACAAAGAGATTATACAGCTGAATAGGGAGCTTGTGTTAAGTGTACACATGGAGATTATACAGCTGAATAGGGAGCTTGTGTTAAGTGTACACATGGAGATTATACAGCTGAATAAGGAGCTGGTGTTAAGTGTACACATGGAGATTATACAGCTGAATAAAGAGATTGTGTTAAGTGTACACAAAGAGATTATACAGCTGAATAAGAAGCTTGTGTTAAGTGTACACAAAGAGATTATACAGCTGAATAAGGAGCTTGTGTTAAGTGTACACAAGGAGATTATACAGCTGAATAAGGAGCTTGTGTAAAGTGTACACATGGAGATTATACAGCTGAATAAGGAGCTGGTGTTAAGTGTACACATGGAGATTATACAGCTGAATAAGGAGCTTGTGTTAAGTGTACACATGGAGATTATACAGCTGAATAAGGAGCTTGTGTTAAGTGTACACAAAGAGATTATACAGCTGAATAAGGAGCTTGTGTTAAGTGTACACATGGAGATTATACAGCTGAATAAGGAGCTTGTGTTAAGTGTACACATGGAGATTATACAGCTGAATAAGGAGCTTGTGTTAAGTGTACACAAAGAGATTATACAGCTGAATAAGGAGCTTGTGTTAAGTGTACAAATGGAGATTATACAACTGAATAAGGAGCTTGTGTTAAGTGTACACATGAAGATTATACAGCTGAATAGGGAGCTTGTGTTAAGTGTACACATGGAGATTATACAGCTGAATAAGGAGCTTGTGTTAAGTGTACATATGGAGATTATACAGCTGAATAAGGAGCTTGTGTTAAGTGTACATAAGGAGATTATACAGCTGAATAAGGAGCTTGTGTAAAGTGTACACATGGAGATTATACAGCTGAATAAGAAGCTTGTGTTAAGTGTACACATGGAGATTATACAGGGGAATAAGGAGCTTGTGTTAAGTGTACACATGGAGATTATACAGCTGAATAGGGAGCTTGTGTTTAGTGTACACAAAGAGATTATACAGCTGAATAAGGAGCTGGTGTTAAGTGTACACATGGAGATTATACAGCTGAATAAGGAGCTTGTGTTTAGTGTACACAAAGAGATTATACAGCTGAATAAGGAGCTTGTGTAAAGTGTACACATGGAGATTATACAGCTGAATAAGGAGCTTGTGTTAAGTGTACACATGGAGATTATACAGCTGAATAGGGAGCTTGTTTTTAGTGTACACAAAGAGATTATACAGCTGAATAAGGAGCTTGTGTAAAGTGTACACATGGAGATTATACAGCTGAATAGGGAGCTTGCGTTAAGTGTACACAAAGAGATTATACAGCTGAATAGGGAGCTTGTGTTAAGTGTACACATAGAGATTATACAGCTGAATAAGGAGCTTGTGTTAAGTGTACACATGGAGATTATACAGCTGAATAAGGAGCTGGTGTTAAGTGTACACATGGAGATTATACAGCTGAATAAGGAGCTTGTGTTAAGTGTACACATGGAAATTATACAGCTGAATAGGGAGCTTGTGTTAAGTGTACACATAGAGATTATACAGCTGAATAAGGAGCTTGTGTTAAGTGTACACATGGAGATTATACAGCTGAATAAGGAGCTTGTGTTAAGTGTACAAATGGAGATTATACAGCTGAATAAGGAGCTTGTGTTAAGTGTACACATGGAGATTATACAGCTGAATAAGGAGCTTGTGTAAAGTGTACACATTAAAATTATACAGCTGAATAAGGAGCTTGTGTTAAGTGTACAAATAGAGATTATACAGCTGAATAAGGAGCTGGTGTTAAGTGTACACATGGAGATTATACAGCTGAATAAGGAGCTTGTGTTAAGTGTACACAAAGAGATTATACAGGGGAATAAGGAGCTTGTGTAAAGTGTACACATGGAGATTATACAGCTGAATAAGGAGCTTGTGTTAAGTGTACACAAAGAGATTATACAGGGGAATAAGGAGCTTGTGTAAAGTGTACACAAAGAGATTATACAGGGGAATAAGGAGCTTGTGTTAAGTGTACACATGGAGATTATACAGCTGAATAAGGAGCTTGTGTTAAGTGTACACAAAGAGATTATACAGGGGAATAAGGAGCTTGTGTAAAGTGTACACAAAGAGATTATACAGCTGAATAAGGAGCTGGTGTTAAGTGTACACATGGAGATTATACAGCTAAATATGGAGCTTGTGTTAAGTGTACACATAGAGATTATACAGCTGAATAAGGAGCTGGTGTTAAGTGTACACATGGAGATTATACAGCTGAATAAGGAGCTTGTGTTAAGTGTACACATGGAAATTATACAGCTGAATAGGGAGCTTGTGTTAAGTGTACACATAGAGATTATACAGCTGAATAAGGAGCTTGTGTTAAGTGTACACATGGAGATTATACAGCTGAATAAGGAGCTTGTGTTAAGTGTACAAATGGAGATTATACAGCTGAATAAGGAGCTTGTGTTAAGTGTACACATGGAGATTATACAGCTGAATAAGGAGCTTGTGTAAAGTGTACACATTAAAATTATACAGCTGAATAAGGAGCTTGTGTTAAGTGTACAAATAGAGATTATACAGCTGAATAAGGAGCTGGTGTTAAGTGTACATATGGAGATTATACAGCTGAATAAGGAGCTTGTGTTAAGTGTACACAAAGAGATTATACAGGGGAATAAGGAGCTTGTGTAAAGTGTACACATGGAGATTATACAGCTGAATAAGGAGCTTGTGTTAAGTGTACACAAAGAGATTATACAGGGGAATAAGGAGCTTGTGTAAAGTGTACACAAAGAGATTATACAGGGGAATAAGGAGCTTGTGTTAAGTGTACACATGGAGATTATACAGCTGAATAAGGAGCTTGTGTTAAGTGTACACAAAGAGATTATACAGGGGAATAAGGAGCTTGTGTAAAGTGTACACAAAGAGATTATACAGCTGAATAAGGAGCTGGTGTTAAGTGTACACATGGAGATTATACAGCTAAATATGGAGCTTGTGTTAAGTGTACACATAGAGATTATACAGCTGAATAAGGAGCTTGTGTTAAGTGTACACATGGAGATTATACAGCTGAATAAGGAGCTTGTGTTACGTGTACACATGGAGATTATACAGCTGAATAAGGAGCTTGTGTTAAGTGTACACATGGAGATTATACAGCTGAATAAGGAGCTTGTGTTAAGTGTACACATGGAGATTATACAGGGGAATAAGGAGCTTGTGTTTAGTGTACACATGGAGATTATACAGGGGAATAAGGAGCTTGTGTTTAGTGTACACATGGAGATATTTTACAGCTTAATAAGGCATACTTGGCATGAAACATCTTGTCATCACACTTTACAATATCTTCAGTGGATCTTACAGTAAATTGTTATTCATATTACTTGATATAAGAAAATGACACAAAATATTTCCTCTTATTTGTCCTGTTCTCAACGTCATCAATATAATATTTTTACCGCCATTTAAACTTGTCCATGACAGATACTGTTAAGAATGCTTTTTTTATCACTGGTTAACAGGTACAATTTAGACGTGTTTTCAAGTTTACATGTATTTCAATATACCAGTAAACAAAATTTTGAAGTATACCTAAGTATATCTACTGTTATGTGTACCTCTGCATATGGTGTGTTCTCTTCTATTGTAAAGCCTTTTTCAGAAGATGCTGCAAGTTGCGCCACCGCACTTGTGGGTCCCAGTTTTCCCCAGGCATAATTCTGCACAGAACATTTCAATTCAAATACTAAAACATGAAAAATTCAAAATAATACAGTAATTAAAGAGTTATATCCCTTATAGCAAACAAACTGGTTTCTTGTCGTGTAAAATGTCTCATTTTGTTTATTTGTAGGCCATACGATGTTAATATTTTGCATTTTAAAAGTAAGATATTGTAACTTAAACATTAATAAATTATGACCTTTTGTACTATTTTTATTCTATTGGCTCTCTGTTAATTTATTTTATAAGTATAAACATGTTTTTGTTAGTATTACAGAAAGAGGAAACCTAGGTTTAGGATACTTTAGAGTAAATAAGTAACAGAAATGTTATTGACAAAGGATATTTCCTCCTTAACATATATGAAATTCATTTCAAGTTTAAAATTGGGACTGTTCTCCTTTTTATGTAGCAATCAAAATCTGTCACTTACTAATGATGTTTTCCTAACAAGAAGAAATACCTCAATACTTTATTTCATATGAATATAGTCGGTGTAGTAACTTGTACTCATCTCTTTAAAACCATTTCTTTCTAGTTAAAGGAGTTTAAGTGCCAGAAAACATTAAAAGTGAAGGCAGGGTCGTAAATTATATGTAGGCATGTAGGCAACTGCCTCCTATTGCAAACTGGCAAAAAAAAGAATTGTGACCAAAAATAAAATCAAATGAAATAAAAAAAAGTAAAAAAGAGAACCAATGGAAAGCACCCCAGGATTTGCCAGATAGGATTTTGCACAAAAATGTGCTCAGCTTCTAGGGGGGGGGGGGAGGTCCAGGCTCCCACAGACCCCTACGTTTACTGCCTCCCCTTAATCCATACACAATTTACGGCCCTGGATGGATTTGATATTATTTATGTCAGGGCTTCTGAGGTCTTCAGCAGCTCCAAGAATTCCTGTTGTAATACCCCTATTAAAAGGTTGGAAGGTTTGTTTCTCGAAACATTTCAAGTTTATTATAATATTTTGTGTACACTTCATTTTGGCCTTGCTACACCCCTGATAGTGTAACAGGACTTGTATCTGCATTAAAAAAAAAAGAAGATATAAAGTCAGAGATACTGATGTTTCTGGTGATGGATGCTTTGCTGCTAATACAATAATACACTGAGTCTGTCATATCCGTTTAACAGAGGTGGTATCAAACATTGTATATCGAAATACCTAATAATTTATTGTTTAAGCTTGTTTTTGTCTTGATTCACCGTACAATTATTGTAATGCTGTTCACGTTTCATTTGTAAAATGTTTAAATCTTAAAGAACTACTGGTCAGAGAGTAGTTCTCGCCATAAAAAAGACAGAAGCAATTCTCGCCATTTTTGTGACTGTGCCGTTATTTTTCCATGTAAATCAATGGAAAAGGCTTTATTTAATAGATTTCACCATCTTCCATCCAACACAAATTACGCTGGTCACTTTTAAAATGCCAATTTTTCACAAAAACTGTCAAAAGATCGGGTGGCGAGAATTACTTGCCGGCGAGAACTACTCCGTGACCAGTATATATACTCTACAGTACGGATCTGTATCTGTTCCAATCGACATTTTTTACAGTACAGTGACCCTTATGTATGTTTTGTTGATATATAAGAATGTTCCTGTACGTGTGTGTTTCCTGAGATGTGAATGTGTATAAATAACATAAAATAACAATGTAATTCTATTAAATTATCTATGGAATAACGGGAACTTTTACCCTGCTCGTTGTCTCCCATCGTGTCCTTGAATGTGATGAACAGTCTAGAGTATCAACAAGATGATTCGGATATTCTCCATCAATATCTAGTTGCGAACATCCATGATCAGCACAAACATTGTCAGCACAAACACAATCAGACACTGAGACAGTGACGTCAGAGATGTGTGCTGTCTGCACTAATAAAAATAATGTTATAATTGACAAAGATGCAGGAATAACTTGTTAGTAATAAAGTTATTTTATTTGTATAGTGTGTCTTCATTCATTTCAGATCTTTATTTGTTTATAGTGTGTCTTCATTCAACTGTCTATTTTTAGATCGTGATAATGTATTCCTTGGATAATCTTCAATGGCGCGATAATTTAAAAATGATATGAGCAATTGCAGATGGTCATTATTCCAAGACACCGTTTATGTTTATTTCCAACGGCTTTAAAATTTTGCACTGAAAGATTAATTAAAGCATAATTGAAAAATAAAATAAATAATGTATAATCATAAACTTGCAAACAATCTATCCAAATAAACCTATTTTGTATTTTGCCAATGGGAATGTGTAATAAAATATATGAATAGGTCTGATTTATTAACTCAGTATATGATTAAGTCCCGTTTCATAACTTGCAAAAATATATGAATAGGTGGGTTTTCAAATCCCCGTCCGCAGACCTGTACCTAAAAGTATTCCTAGTAACCCCCCCCCCCCGGCCCGCCGCCGTGACGGTGTCGCATACACACAGATAATTTTATACTGTTCAAAATACGAGCAACAAAGGGAAACGTTTCATACAAAGATATTGAATATTTTTCAAAACAATAATCATTGTTTTAAAAATTTCTCAGATTTAAATTTTCTTGAAAATATACTTCATACCACATATTAAAGTTGACTTCCTCCTTCATATCAGATGGGTTTAATATAAGGAAATGCCATGTTAATTTACCTGTATAATAAATAAGTATTATCCATATTATATTTTATTAAAATAGTAACCTAATGAATGATCATGAATGGTTTGTAATTTTAATTTTTTATTCAATTATTGTCATAGGCCTTAACCATTTATTGTAGATGATTTTGAGCCAATAAAATTATTTGTATTTGTATTTAGTAATGATAAAAGACTTTATTTTATATATAGTAATAATTTTTCCCCATTCTATTTCATATAGGAATAAAGTGCAATATATTTTCATATTTTACTCTGCGTCTCGGTCTTTGATGTAATTACCGGGAAAAGTATAGATGTGTTCCAAACATCGTCTTTTATATTTTACTGTCGTGTAGTAAACAAACAAGGCCTAAAATAACATACACGATCTGCTCTCGAAGGGAGAATTAGCAGAACTGCTTATGGAAGTGATTTCGAATGTCAATAAAAGTAAAGTTAAAAAATTCATAGACCAACAAAAGGAAAAATCGACTGTAAACTGTACGAAACGAGAATAAATCGTGTGCAAGTGGATCGTTTCAAAGAAGGAACATAGATACATATTGTATATTCACAACAATAAGGAAAAACAAATAAAAACACAAAATTTAAAAGAAATCTGTTTTTTATTTTATCTACATCTACATAAACATATATATCTGTCATATTGACCAAGTAAAAATATGATAATATTTGACCTAGTAAAATATTACAAATAGCAAAGATAATGAATAATCACTTAAAAGCACCCAAAATATTATTACTATATAATAAAAGGGTTATTGCATGAATATTGAGAAATATTGTCCCTCGCAAGATGCTATATTGCACTCGCAAGCTCGTGCAATATAACACTTGCTAGGGACAATATCTCCCAATATTCATTCAATAACCCTATAATAACAAGGAAATTGGAATCGACTAAATTTTTTACATTTATAATTTCAACTGTATATATTGCAATCAGTAAATATGTAAATTTTCCTCATACACGGTTTATATTAATTTACAACGGCTTTACAATTTAGCACTCAAAGATTATTAATGCATAATTTAAAAAATAAATATTGTATAATCATAAACTTGCAAAAATCTATAGAAATAAATCTACTCTCACAATTATATGCACGGTGTCTATAAATTGTTGACACCTATAATTTCAACAGTATATATTGCAATGAGTGAATATGCAAATGTTCCTCATACACCAATTATAAACCCTTGTGAAGGTTGTTTCCCTCGGTCAAGTAATCCGGGAAACAACCCGTCCCCTCGTGTGTCTGTTTCCATTTAGATATCGCGTTTAATGCTATTACTAATTGTGGTTGAATAATTCAATCCTCCTCCCTAAAATTTACAATGTCGCTCATTTAATGAAGTTAAGGACTACGTTTCAATATTTATATTCGAGAGGCCCCTTATACAGATGTAGTTATGGGATACATGTGTGTAAAAAAGTCATGGGATCATTATGAACAAACCTTTTTTAGATGGTAGCTTAACCCAGTCCCTAGCTGGTGCAATATTTTTTTTTCATTCACGCAAGCTTAATCCAGTTACTCTCACCTACGTTTACCATTATTGTTCTGAGATTAACAAAAATTAAAGCCAATCAGACACCTGGAAACTCTCTATATATTTATTATATTACCGTAATTACATTAACGAATTGATCATTTATGGCAACATAAGTTGTAAGGAGTAGGGACTGTGGTTATACCATGTCAACACCACGTATTTTGCACTTTTCAATTTCTTTTTCTTACTTTGCTGTACATACTTGTATATTAAAATCGTTCCACATTTTGTAGATTGTACATCTATATCCCTAATCAAATATGGTCATGACTGATTTGGTCTCAGTTTCATAAAACTTCTCAAATTGAGAGTTTGTTCCTCAAATTTGAAGTTTCCAGCAATCTGATTGGCCAATATTTGAGTTGAGGAAATCCTGAAATTTGAGATGTTTTAAAATATGAAACAGTGCCCTGTACGTGTAAAGTGGAATTTATATCATTGAGAAAATTCTGATGTTTTAACATTCGCGTTCTGAAGATTCAGTTTGAAATTAAAATGTCGATGGCGTATTTTCTAGCAGAAAATGGGTCTTCTATGAGTGGCAGTTCATGTCATTATTGCGCTGTTTTGTAACGCGCTGGTTTTACGAACGGGCTACTTCCTTATAGTAACGCGCTACTTTAAAAAAGTAGCGCATTACTTTAAAATGGTAAAAGCAGCGCGTTACTTATTGAAAGCAGCGCGCTACTTTATACTCATTCCAGTTTAAGGACTGTAACGCGCTACTTTGTGAAAGTAACGCGTTACTTTTTTGTGACAGTAGCGCGCTACTTTCTAAAATAGCGCGTTACTTTATTAATGTGGAAAAGCAAATTCAACCAAATGTAGTTACCAATCAAATTGAAGTTTACAAAAGTACCAAGTGTAGTCGCATTTTAGAAGAAATAACGCTTCATTCCCCCTTTTTTTCATCCCGCGTTAAAGTATAAAATTTAAGATTCAGTCAATCTAGTTAGTTTCTTCAACTGGTAGCCTTTTAAAGCAAGCCAATTATATTCTCTGTTCTAAACAGATAAACAAATGCCTAACAGATTACATGCGGGGAGTTCCGACAGGGACAGGTTTCTCTGTCAAACACAGTCTACAATAGAAAATGTTGTTCGCCTGTGTAATTCTGATACCCATAGGACATTGTTGAAAGTATTCAAGCAAGGTGGGTATACTTTTTTATAATTATAGTTCTTAATGTATCTATTGAAGAATTTGTTTTAGTAGTTATAGTAATAGAAACGTCAAAATAAATATAGATTGTGATACAGGGTTTCCCATATCAGGCCCCACTCAAATTCGAGACTCCCGCATTAGGTCGAGGCATCAGCCGAGTCCGAGTCTTTAATATGGGTCGATGGCTACCCAATGTGGGAGTCTCCAATTACTGAACAAATAAAGAAAGTTTATTGCAACACAAAGATATCATAAATTTCTTAATATACAAAAAATTCATATTAAGATTCAAATTTTATTGTCATATATCTCAACAAAGTTTGTGACAAAAACTTTGTAACAAATTAAACAATATAACAGTAGAATAAAACGTCGTGTTATCTTATTTCGCATTTTAACATCAAATCATGTTAAAGGATTTATTATACCCCACTCTAGAGTGAGCTATATTGCAACCACCATTGGTTGTTTCAGTTAAAAGTATTAGATTACGTTTAAGGATGATCACTCTTCATGTTTCAGAATTTCAGTGTGATTTTTGAACTCCTCTAGACTTACCTTCAAATATCAAAGAATTTTTTGGCACTGACCCATAGTTTTTATGATATTATCTGATTATGTAGACCATTAAAACAACCGTATAAAATGTTTAGGGTGTCTTTCCATCCTTTCCTTACACCTTCAGGAACCTATCTCTTATCTGTAACTCCTCCTAAACCCGATTGATTAGTGGTAGTGGTGTTCGTCCGTCCTTAAATGTACACCTTAGGGTACCCATCTCATCCACAACTTATTCTAAACCCCTCAATGGATTTTTACGAAAGTTTCACACAATCTTTGTATCATAATGTAGATGTGCACCTCTTATTTTAATAAAGAATGAATGTTTCCATTGGACACGGATGAACCCCGCGTAGGCCACTAAACAGGAAGTGGTCCGACAGGTCTGAAAATTGCTTAGGACGTGCAGTTGATTCATACTGAACCACCCTACTAAATTTCTTCGGTTTCTAAGAAAAGATTTACCTAAATTTTCAATTAAATTTTCAAATGGGCCCATTCTAAAACATGAAGTGGAAATCAGACAGGTCTGGAAGTCCCTTGGGACGTTTAATTCGTCATACTGAACTACCCTGCCGAATTTCAAATCACTCTCATGTACGGTTTAAAAGAAAAGCAGGACGGACATGAGTAAAACCTAATGCCCCGACATGTCGTCGCGGGGGGGGGGCGGGGCGCATTAAAATGTTCAAGTTGATTCATGGGTTTCCCGTAGCCGCACCTCCCCCCCCCCCAAAAAAAAGGACTTATGTCTACAAAGGGGTATCCATCTTTTATCCGCAATCCGCAACTCTTCATTAGCAGTTCAATGGATTTTCATGAAACTCACATAATCAAGAAGACGTGCACCTCCTAGTATACAAATAATTTTATCTCGTTGATTTTTGGGGTTTCCAAAATCTGACCTTGCCATATATGCAATTACATTTTTAAATTACAAGATTTATAAAGAATTAGTCCAAAATAAATTACTGGTACTTAAATGCTCAAATCTGTTGGCAAATGTGGTTCTGGCTCAGCCTTAGTATGAGCGAACTGTTCCAAAGGTTTAAGGTAGGTTTGTTTGAATCATACCTCTCAAAAATTAAAGTTTTTGGGGAATCACCATGTCTGTCTGTCCAGATATCTCTTTAGCGCAACTTCTCTTAAACTGCTTTATGGATTTTGACGAAACTTTCATGAAGGAGTACATCATATGGGGATGTGCATGAAGAACTTTCGTTGCGCTTGAATATCATTTAGGAGAGATAATTGGACTTTTACAAGATTTTTTATCAACGATATAGGATACAATCAAAGACCAACATTCTGATTGCAAGACAGACGGGTGTAAAGAAGCTATTCAAAGGATCTTTCTTATTAATTCATCGGCGGTTATTGTCTCTAACCTTATAACAAAATCAGCATCTTCTTGGTCATTTGACAGGGTAGCATTGTGGTCCTCCCTCATACTCGGCATCGCCCTTCTCATAAGTTGACTGAATCTGTCCATCTTCTAAAATTTTATAGCGAGCATCGCAGATGCGAGCTATACGGTTACATGCATGCATCGGATGGTATCTGAGCTGTCAGAAGAAAATATTGTGGTCGAGCACAAAAAAATAATTTAAAAGTAGACAGAAATAAATTTTACATTCGATTAAATTAAAGTGTTTATTCTTGAAATAAAAACAAAAATGTCAGACATTTTTTGCAATCTCAAAAACGCTTTTTTAATTTTTTTTAAACATTTTTCGTGACGTCACAAACACATTAAAGACGGCACGTCACTACAGAATTGCAGAGGCACTCTTAGGGTGCTCTGAAGTATATTCTTGAACCATAAAATCTGCGATGATAGCTTTTAGGCTGTTTCAATATTCATATTACTTTAACGCGGGATGAAAAAAGGGGAATTAAGCGTCATTTCTTCTAAAATGCGACTACACTTGGTACTTTTGTAAACTTCCATTTGATTGGTAACTATATTTGGTTGAATTTGCTTTTCCACTTTAATAATTAAGTAACGCGCTACTTTTAAAAAGTAGCGCGCTGCTATCACAAAGTAGCGCGTTACTTTTAAAAAGTAGCGCGTTACTTTTACAAACTGGCACGTTACTTTTACAAAGTACTTAGCGCGTTACTTTTACAAAGTAGCGCGTTCAGTGAGCGCGTTACTTTAACGAAGTAGCCCGTTGGTAAACCAGCGCGTTACAAACAGCGCAATTCTGACCTCAACCGCCACTCATAGTCTTCACATAACTTTTATCACATAGGGTTGCCATTTGCACGTAAATTATATAGGAAAATCCTAATTTCTATATTTGATATTAAATTATAATAATTAAGTACATATTTGATATTAAATTATAATAATTTAGTACCAGTTCACGGTAAAAACGCAAGAAACCCTTAAAAAATATTTTAATGTATATTGTGTTGGGTATAGATAGTTGTTGCCTGACAAATATTTAGTTAAATTATATGTCCTCTGCATCTGGGAGAATTTTGAATACCTATCATACACCACCAGACCATACCTATAATACACGTTTTACAGTGATATACAGTAAAATCCACCACCAGGCCATACCTATAATACACGTAATACAGTGTATACAGTAACATCCACCACCAGGCCATACATATAATACACGTAATACAGTGTATACAGTAACATCCACCACCAGACCATACCTATAATACACGTAATACAGTTATATACAGTAACATCCGCCACCAGACCATACCTATAATACACGTAATACAGTTATATACAGTAACATCCACCACCAGACCATACCTATAATACACGTAATACAGTGTATACAGTAAACATCCACCACCAGACCATAGCTATAATACACGTAATACAGTGGTGGTGGATGTTACTGTATACACTGTATTACGTGTATTATAGGTATGGTCTGGTGGTGGATGTTATTGTATATCACTGTATTACGTGTATTATAGGTATGGTCTGGTGGTGGATGTTACTGTATACACTGTATTACGTGTATTATAGGTATGGTCTGGTGGTGGATGTTACTGTATACATGTATCACTGTATTACGTGTATTATAGGTATGGTCTGGTGGTGGATGTTACCGTATACACTGTATTACGTGTACTATAGGTATGCTCTGGTGGTGGATGTTACTGTATACACTGTATTACGTGTATTATAGGTATGGTCTGGTTGTGGATGTTATACAATTACTGTCTTTTGATGAGGTAAATGTGTGGAGTTATTGACTTTTGAAAAAAACTGTTATTCACCGAGCCCAGCAGGCGAGGTGAATAACAAAGTGTTTTTTCAAAAGTCAATAACTCCACACATTTACCGAATCAAAAGACAGTTATTGTTTTATTCAATAAAAAGGGATATTCACTAAAAATAAAATGGTTATTCACCGCGGGAAAATGCATGCGATTGTTATTTAAAAAAGGGAATAACCGGGATTCTATAAATAAAAATCGCATGCATTTTCCCGCGGTGAATAACCATTTTATTTTTAGTGAATATCCTTTTTTATTCAAATTTTTCAGTCACATTATTTTTATACAAAATGTTTTATATATTATTGAATAATACTATATATTACTGTATTACGTGTATTATAGGTATGGTCTGGTTGTGGATGTTACTATATATCACTGTATTACGTGTATTATAGGTATGGTCTGGTGGTGGATGTTACTATATACACTGTATTACGTGTATTATAAGTATGGTCTGGTGGTGGATGTTACTATATATCACTGTATTACGTGTATTATAGGTATGGTCTGGTGGTGGATGTTACTGTATATCACTGTATTACGTGTATTATAGGTATGGTCTGGTTGTGGATGTAAATATATATCACTGTATTACGTGTATTATAGGTATGGTCTGGTGGTGGATGTTACTGTATATCAATGTATAACGTGTATTATATGTATGGCCTGGTTGTGGATGTTACTATATATCACTGTATTACGTGTATTATAGGTATGGTCTGGTGGTGGATGTTACTGTATACACTGTATTACGTGTATTATAGGTATGGTCTGGTGGTGGATGTTACTAAATATCACTCATTACGTGTATTATAGGTATGGTCTGGTGGTGGATGTTACTAAATATCACTCATTACGTGTATTATAGGTATGGTCTGGTGGTGGATGTTACTATATACACTGTATTACGTGTATTATAAGTATGGTCTGGTGGTGGATGTTACTATATATCACTGTATTACGTGTATTATAGGTATGGTCTGGTGGTGGATGTTACTGTATATCACTGTATTACGTGTATTATAGGTATGGTCTGGTTGTGGATGTAAATATATATCACTGTATTACGTGTATTATAGGTATGGTCTGGTGGTGGATGTTACTGTATATCAATGTATAACGTGTATTATATGTATGGCCTGGTTGTGGATGTTACTATATATCACTGTATTACGTGTATTATAGGTATGGCCTGGTGGTGGATGTTACTGTATACACTGTATTACGTGTATTATAGGTATGGCCTGGTTGTGGATGTTACTATATATCACTGTATCACGTGTATTATAGGTATGGCCTTGTGGTGGATGTTACTATATTTATTTATTTATTTATTTTATTTGTTCAACACATTTACAATAAATGGTTATAACACATAAAATGTAATTAATACAACAACAGAAACTGGGTCTTGATACAATTCTACACCCATTCATCATAGTTGGTAAATAAATATATAATTGCACCAAGATGCAGTTTTGAAAATAATGTTTGAATTATAACAAAGAACTATATACTTGAAGCGGCAGTGACATAGAGAAAAGTACATTCATTTGATTATATATCACTGTATTACGTGTATTATAGGTATGGCCTGGTGGTGGATGTTACTGTTGATCACATACTGTATATCACATTGATTAAGTTTTTTTAAGAGTATTTGTTTTTCTGATTTTTCAAAGTATGACATTTTTTCATCGATATCATTTGTTCTAGACTTCATCTGAAATTCGGTCTATTGACGATTTTTTTATCTGTAGCTAGACATAGACATAGACATAGAAACTTTATTTGAAGTCGGGTTATAAATACAAGTAACATAAGCTCTGTAGAGCTTTTAACCGACAAACAATAACAACATACATGATACAACAATACATATTAATCACACCTAGACACATAAAACATTCTATTATATAAAACTATGTTAGCATGTAAGAAAGTACAGAACACAGTACATATAACACACAAAGAGACACATAAAACCTACTCGATATATATAAAACTAAGCTTGCATGTAATAAAGCACAATTAAAAGACCAGACATGCATAAGCAATAGGTAAGACATGCATTAGCACTAAGCACAACACTTACAAAGAAAACATGAATAAAACATAAAATCCAGAACAGAGTTAGAATATAAAAAGCACAATTATTTGGAATTAAAATCTATATGTAAAGATATGCATAGGCACTAGGACATACACAAGCCTAAAAATTGAAGCACAGTACATAAAAAACTCTGAAGTACAGCACATAAGCACAAAAAATACATGAAGCATAAAAAACATAAAAGTAACGAGCCAAATATAAATAGGAAATACAGGATTAAGATCTGCAGGAGCTACATCTGCAAGAGTTGCCATTCCAGTTATTAATCAGGCTCTTGAACTGGTTAATGTTTGTCTGTAAACGTAATTCATTTGGCAACTCATTCCAGAGTGTGGCACCAGCATACCTTACTGAGTGAAGTCCACATCCTGTAGTCCTTACCTGAGGTATCTCGACCAGATTGTCCTTTCTAAAAGAATAATGAGATTGTTTTAAAGTAATTACATCATGTAGGTATACAGGTGACTTTTTATGTACAATTTTAAAAACTTCTAATGCCATTGTTCGTAAACGTCTAATTTTAAGGGTAGGTAAGCCTGATTTTAATAAAAGTTCCTCATAATTACAGTCGTATTGTTCATAGATAAAGCGCAAGGCACGTTCTTGTATTTTTTCCATCTTTTTTGTATTATTTTCCCCACAGAAATGCCAAACAACCGGACAGTAATTAAAATTGGACATAATAAATGAATAATAAATTGTTAACCTTCCCAATTTTGATAAATATTTTCCAATGCGTTTTAATATGTTTAACTGCCTTGATGCCTTTTTACAAATATTTGAAATATGGGTATCAAACTTCAATTGATAGTCGATTGTCACACCCAGGAGAGTAACTTCATCCTCACATGAAATTTCATTCCCATCCAAATTGAATTTTAGGCCCCTAGATTTAGTTTTTTTTCCAATGGCAATTGCCTGAAATTTTTCTGGATTAGCCTTCATTTGATTATTCGAAAACCAATTGATTAAAACAGCACTTTCATTTTCCAAAGTTTTGACTAATCCTTCAATGTTTGAGTCTGAGTGTGACAATGTATTATCATCCGCATAATTGTACAGTGTACTTTCTTTAACAAAACAAAATATGTCATTTAGAAAAATATTAAATAGAACAGGACCAAGGATAGAGCCTTGGGGGACACCCTTATAAATATTTTGCCAAGTGCTACTAGCTGAACCAACTTTAACACATTGAGATCTGTAATATTGCGACAATAGAACTGTTTAAGTTATCTTAAAAATATGAATATCTTGTGTATATATTATATTAAGCAACAGGTTCTCTTTGCAGTGCATGCGATATATTCTTTTTTTTTTAAATTTTGTCACAATTAACCAACTTTTGTTGCAAACTATAATTATTAAAAACTTTAATTAATACAAAGATTTATCTTATTTAGTTTACTTCAGCTTTATTTATAGCACCCAAGAGATATATTTAAATGTCTCTAATTACATCCATCTGAGCTCTGAGGGAAGTTAAGTATTATTACACGGAATCACGTGATCCAAATAGCCATCTGGAATACATCGGCCATCTAATTACATTAGATGACATAATGTGTTAACCATTATATCCGGTATATCACTTTAAATGTACAATTTACAAAAAAATCCAGGCTTAAATTATTATTATTACGTATTGCAGCACATAATATAATTCAAAAGGTACTCCAGGCTCTTTACAATAGCCCAAAATATACAAAAATATGCAATCTCATAAATCTAAATTCAGTCGAACACAAGTTATTAACGGTTAGTTATTATAGCTAGTGAATATAATTAATAAAAAAATAATAAAAACTGGAACAGACATGCTTGACGGCATAAAAGATTGTAAAGAAAGTGGCAGCGTCATAATCAATCACTGTGAATCTAACAAAGCCAAACAATGCTAAGTCTAAATAACTAAAATACTATGCCAACACAAAAAGAAATATATCGCTTAAAATTGGAGACAACACAAAAGTCAACGCGAAATATCACATAACTTTACGTAAAAAATCATGTTTAAAAAAAAACATTCAAACACCCATCTTTTTTTTCACAAGCACATTCACACCCCGAAACCCAATAAATAAGAATATCATGGCTATAGTTTGGTTTAGATTATATATATATATTATTATTTACGTCTCTAATTTTGCCACCCTCAAAAATAAACAATATAGCTGCTTTTTGTATATATTTGTACATGTATTACAAAAGTGTTGCATCCCCCTCCACAATCCTCGTAAAAATCAAGATGCAATAAGTCATTTTTCTAGTATTATTACAAAGAAAATCTTCAGCTGTTCATAGTTTAATTAAGGTGCAATTAATCATAGAGAGGAAATCTCATTATAGATGAATTATTTATAGTAGATAAAGTAGATTGGCACACACACATTTTTATGTATGACCTATTTTCCATCACGCTATACATCACTTCTTATCGCAAGCAGTTGGGGTCAAAAATCGTACTTTTACATCAAATTCTGAATGATTTATTCTACAGTGTTATTCTACGTTCTAAATTGTGATTTCTGTATTCTTAATATATTGATTTACAAATTAGCCATTAAACATTCATTCAAATTTTAACAATCTAAATCCTAAATTCTTCGCCCGGTAACTCATTTTTTCCTGTATAAACTGATTTCTTCGTTCAACATTTAAAAAATACTAAATAACTGATTCTAAGATCTTGAGCACAATTGCTTTTATTGATAGATGGAAGTATGCAATTCAGTATTCACACTTGTATATTTTATAATAAAAGCACTAACTTTTAAAAAAACCCAAAAGTTAAAAAATAGCAAAAGAATCACAGATTTTTTTACTAGAATGTACAAGTTCGCGTAATCCTCTTATTATTATTTTTTTCATAAATTCTTTGCGTCGTTTTGTAGAACAGAAGAATTATGAATTTTAACCCTAATTGCTCTCCTTAACTTTTGGCCTCACCATGGACTTCCTGCGTAGCGATGTTTGTGCTCACCGTGTTTGTGCACTACTATACGTCACTCATATTCTCGGTACTCTTTATACCTAAGATAAAATTTTATACCATGTATGTGTACACGACGTGTATCACAAGGGCCTTTAAAAATCGATTTACTTGCGCTTTCGAATAATTCTGAGACGATTTTTATAGCAACATTAACAAAAGTGACCCAGTATTATTCGAAAGCGCAAGTAAATAGATTTTTACGGTCCTTGTGCGTATATCATGTGCTTGTAAAATAATTTATTCAGTCAGAAAAATATGACAAATATAAACTGGATATATTTCAGACCTCAAATAAAACTCGTATGTACATTATTATGGCTCATACAGAGAATACAAATAGCATTAGTAGGGTCCAAAAAATGTTATATAATAAATTTCAAAAGATAAATAATAGTAGAAATTGGGAAGCATATATAAAAAACAGAGGAATCTTGTAACTAAACTTAAAAAAAGATGTATAAATACATATTTTTTAGAAAGATGTACTGGGGGACCAAAATCGAAAGATTTCTGGTCCACTGTTAAACCTTTTTTGACAAACAAAGGATGTTTTACCCATAAGGAAACAATATTATGTGAAGAAAATAAATTAATTACTAAACAAGATCAAGTTTGTGAAATTTTTAATGATTATTTTGTTAATGTTGCAAAAATATTGGAACCTCAGGTATACCAGTAAATGATAACCACCCAAGTATTCAGGCTATAAAATCTAATCACCCTGAATTGGATAAACAAAATTTCTCGTTTTCACATATAGATGATGACTTTGTTCGTAAACAGATAAATAAAATTAATATCAGAAAGGCCACTGGAAATGATGGAATATCTCCTAAACTTTTACATTTGGCAAAACCAGTTATCTCAAAACCTTTGACTAAATTAGTAAATCTGTCTTTATCATTATCTACTTTTCCAGACTGCCTTAAGGAAGCTCAGGTGGCACCCATACATAAAAAAAATAGTGTTTTAGAGAAAGGCAATTACAGGCCAGTAAGTGTCCTTCCAGCAATTTCTAAAATTTTAGAAAACGCAATTCAATTTCAGTTAACTGCCTACTTTGACAGCATCTTCAATCCGTTTTTGGCCGCTTTCCGAGCAAACTTTGGTTGTCAGTCCACCCTTTTGAGAGTGATTGAAGATTGGAAAACTTCTTTAGATAAAAACCACTACCTAGCTGCCATCTTAATGGACCTATCTAAGGCCTTTGATTGCCTTCCTCACGACCTATTATTATTAAAACTTAAGTCTTATGGTATGTCAGAATCTGCCTTAAATATGTTAAAATGTTACTTAAGTAATAGGAAACAGTGTGTTAAAGTAGGACAAGATATTAGCTCTATGTTAGATATATTTAAAGGAGTGCCCCAAGGTTCCATCCTTGGGCCTATATTATTTAATATCTTTATAAATGATATATTTTTCTTTGTTCAACATTGTAATTTGTATAATTATGCAGATGACAACACACTATCAAAGTCTGATCAATCATTAGAAACTGTAGTTAGATCTTTGCAGGAGGATAGTAAATCTTTAATAACATGGTTTTCCAACAATAAAATGCAGGCTAATCCTGAAAAATTTCAGGCAATTGCCATTGGAAATAAAACCCATGATGCAAATGTTGTTTTTAATCTTGAAAATGTTATAATTAATTGTGATGATGAGGTTAAACTGCTAGGTGTCACCTTAGACTTCAAATTAAATTTTCATTCTCACATAACTAACATTTGTAAAAAGGCTGCAAGGCAATTGAACGTCCTAAAGCGGATAGGAAATCATTTGAACCGGCTTGGAAAATTAACTATCTACCACTCTTTCATTATGTCTAATTTCAGTTACTGTCCGCTTACCTGGCATTTCTGCTCCGAACAAAACACACGCAAAATTGAAAAAATTCAGGAAAGAGCTTTACGTTTTGTGTATAATGATTCAGTGAGCCCCTATGATGACCTTTTAGAACGATCAAAATTGCCCTCTCTAAAAACAAGACGAATGAGAACAATTGCCTTGGAGACCTTTAAAATCATAAATAAAAAAAGTCCTATATTTTTACAAGATTTGATTGTTTTAAAAAATAATTCTTATAACTTTAGGTATTCAAATACAGCAGATCTTCCAAGACCCAGAACTACTAGGTATGGGAAGAACTCGTTCAGGTATGAGGCTGCCAGACTGTGGAATGCACTGCCAAATGAGGCACGAATAATGACCTCCTTAGAACAGTTCAAAAATTATATTGCCAGCTGGTGTGGGGGGCAGAAATGTGTTTGTACAGCATGTAAATCACAGTCTGTGTGACTTTATACCAGCACGAGTTCTGTCATGAAACTTTGCTCCATAGATTATTAGTTGTTTACTTATTTGGTTACTCTGCTAGTCTTGCTTAATTCTTAGTTTTATTACAGTGCTTTGTATGCTTTTTATTTTGTGCTGTGTTTGTGCTTGGCTTTTAAATTAATCTATTTAAATATATGTTTTAGAGCATGTATTTTTATGCTGCTTATGCTTATCATGCTTTTATGTACTGTGTATGCTTTCCTTTATTTGTGATCTGCTTTGGTGCTTTATTCTGGTTGTTGGAAATATACGTTTATAATATATGTTCCGATGCTACACGCTTTTAGTTTAGTGCTTTGTATGTTATTTTATGCTCAGCTCTCTAAAATGAATTATATTCTTAATATATGTTTTTAAAATGTATGTATTGTTACATGTATCTATGCTACCTGCTTTTAGTTTTAGTGCTCCTAGGCATGTTTTTAAATTTATGCTCAGCTGTCTTAAATGAATCTTTTCCTAGTATATGTTTTAAATTGCATGTATTGTTCTGCTGTCCATCTGTAATACCACCCTGACTGTTTTATATACTTTGTATGAATGTACCTTAATATGTATGTTAACCTTGTGCTGTCATGTTATGTTTTGTGATTTGTTTTGTTGGAAAATATTAAGTCGGTCAAAGAGCTCACAAGAGCTCATGTTATATGTTTGTTACTATGTATATATTATCCGACTCTAAATAAAATTTACTTAACTTAACTTAACTTAACTTAACTTACAGGACATGCTTATGGTGCATGATCCTTGTTGTTATAATAAGTCGACGAGAAAGCCTTGGACACAATATTGCGTGAATTACTTCATTTTTGTGACTCACAGGAAGTCTTTCCTTTTCCTTTGGTTTGACTTTTACTAGACATAACAAAGAGTTAATTTATAGGTCCTGCAATGAGTAACTCGACAGGTCACGCCCTAATAAAAGAAGGGCACTGCTTACTCGTCCGGACACGGGGGAGAAAAAAAGGGGGGGGGGTAACTAGGGATACTTTTAGGTACATGTCTGCGGACGGAGATTTGAAAACCCCAGCCTATTCATATATTTTCGGACGTTATGTAACAGGACCTAATCATATATATATTGAATTATTAAATCAGACATATTCATATATTTTATTATTGCACACCCCCATTCATTGGTAATGATCTTGCATTTGAAAAAGAAAAACACCCCAGTATCATACAAATTGAAAAACATAGAGTCCAAACATTAAAATTTTGAATTTGAAAATTAAGTTGATAACATCATGAGCAAGATAAATATAAAAAAAGGTCACTGGTGTTGACGGAATACCAGCCAAAATAGTGAAGCTCATGATCAGTAAATCTATCATCTCACCCCAAATTACTCTACTCATAAATAATACAATTAAATCTTGTATCTTCCCTGACAGACTAAAAGAAGCTCAAGTCACCCCAATATACAAAAAAGTGATGCACTTCACACAAAAAAGAAACTATAGACCTGTAAGTGTACTTTCCATCATTTCGAAAATATATAACTAGAAATACAACTTACCAATTTCTTTGATAAAATAGTTAAACCTATACTTATGTGCATTTCGCCAGGGCCATGGATGTCACCATGCATTCTGCTAATGCTACTTGAAGACTAGAGAGAGGCTGTAGACAAAAATCACTATTTGGCAGCAGTTCTAATGGACCTCTCTAAGGCTTTCAACTGCCTTCCACGTGAAATTCTGACTGATAAATTGCTTCAATACGGTATTAATCCACATTCTGCTTATTTAATTAAGTCATATCTCACAGGTAGAAAATAACAAAAAGAAATTGAATGTATCCTTAGCAGTTGGACTGGCATTCATAAAGGAGTACCTCAAGGTTAGAACTATGTTGGGGCCCATACTTTTCAATGTATTTTATTAAACATGGGTCACTGTATAATCATGCAGATGACAATACTTTGACTTTTTCCAGTCCCGACTATGATATTCTTATCTTAACTCTTGAAATGTAATCAAACCTGTTGATAGAATGGTTTAAACAAAACAAAATGCAATCAAATCCCGATAAATTTCAAGTAATAGCGGTCGGCAAAAAACTTACAACAGGAACCCCACAGTAGAAGTACAAAATTTAAAATTCACATGTGAAAAGGTTGTTAAATCGACTATCAACTGAAATTTTATGCCCATATAGGAAATATTTGAAGAAACGCAGCTCAGCAACTCTGTATCCTAAAACGTGTTAGTCCATTTTTGTCCAGACTAAATAGAATTATAATTTTTCATACTTTAAAATTAAGCAACTTTAACTTCTGCCCTCTGGCATGGCACTTCTGCTCAGAAACTAGCAATAAAAAACTAGAGAAAGTGCAGAAACGAGCACTTTGTTTGGTGTATGAGAATTAGACCTCGTCATACAATGATTTACTACGGCGAGTTGGAATGCCTTCTCTACAAATCCGTCGACTTCGAACCATGGCGCTGGAAACGTTCAAAATCACTAATAACATTCTCCATAATGTCTTAATAATCTTGTCAGTAAAAAACAACTAAGTTACTCTTTTAGTTACAGCAACATTTGGATGTCCCACGGGTAACAACTTCTTCATATGGCAAAAAATTATTTCGCTATGCAGCTCCAGCTTTATGGAATAGCCTACCTGAACATTTCAGGACTGACATCAGCTTTTAACAATTTAAAAGCCTGAGTCCTGGAATGGCACAGAATGCAAGTGTAGTGCATGCCAGTAGATATAAAACTTCTGTTTATTTATTGTTAACTGTGACATATACTTTTAGATGACTTAATTTATATACTGATAACTGCTTAGTTATTTTAACTTAGTTGCTAATTTTAAATTAATGTATCCGGACCATAATTGACCACGTGATCATATTTGGTGTCCCGGATGTCTATTGTTTTTCAATGGAGCAGACCTCGGTAATGTTCGGCAAACATTGGAAATACTATTTGAGTAACTAACTTTTTTTGGCTTAAAACTGTAAACAATGACTCAAATTGAAACAATATATTAATTTGTATCATTAATTAGCAATATATTGATTTAATAAAGCTGTATTTCTTGGTCAAAAATAAAATTTAACGGTAACTTCAATTATGGGTCGAATACTTTAACTACAGTTTTGGTGACTTTTTTTTATCAATTACATAATATGCTGTAATAACTGCTTAGTATGATTTTTTATTTTGTGCTGCACATCTGTCTCTTTTATTTTATTTTTTTTATTTTCTTTTAATTTTTTTCTCTCGGTTTTATATTGGTTTCCATCCCAGTGCTTCTTGTGTAACTGCCTTTAATGCTTCTCATTCATTGCTATGCATGCCATTGTTTAAGTGAACTGTATATATTATGTATTGTTTTGTTTGTACTGTGTCTGAAAAGCCCATAAGAGCTTATGTTTATTTGTTATTACCATACCTAATCCAAATAAAGTTTTCTATGTATATGTCTATGTCTATTCAGTACAAAAATGATCAAGTGATGTTAATTTAACACTTTGTTTGTAAAATCATCTTGGTTTACATGGGCTTAAGGTGAGAATTGAGGCATGAATATATTTATATAATTTACAACTACCCAATGATATATTTTTCAATGAAAAAAGCTACCCTTTCATATATTTTGGAGAGCTAAAAAGGTGACCCTTTCGACCCGCACATCCGTATTATCTTATAAATACTAAAAAACTTCCCTCCCCTCGTGCGTCCGAAGCACCTGAGTGCACCCATGGTATTTTCTTACTACATATATGGTATTGAACTACTTTATTGTTGGGCCTAGGACGACTGCCCCTGGATAACTACCCCGCCCCCCCCCACGCTTTTATTTTCATTTACACTATTGTATGAGTGGCCGTTCAAATCATAATTGCGTTAATTGTATCGCGTTACTTTTGTTTTTTTCATTTGTAACGCGATTCTTTTAAAAGTAACGCGATAGAAGTTGAAACTGTGCAATATGACCTATGTTACGTCAAGCCCCGTTAATTTGCGGATAAAAATACATCTGCTATGATTGTTAGTTAGACAAGAGTCAATTTATACGGCAGAAACCACATCTACTGCAAATTCTGTTTCTACACACAAAACACACATACACACACACAAAACCAGAAAATTACACCAGGGGGTTTTTCCGGTTACTCCGGCTTCCTTTCCCCATACAAACTGGAAGCATCATTCAAACAAACAACAAACAAAGTAGGCAGTAATAGATAAATTAGATTGGGAATAACACAAACACTACCACAAATTTATTTAGACGGTGGAGTAATAAAAATACGTGCAGCATGGAATACAACCAATCATTATACAAGCAATAACAGTACAGGAACGATAGGATTAAATAACTAACCTAATACATGTAACACGCTGAGGAGTACGTAAAAAGCGACATGCAGCTCAATAGTATCCAACAAGAATATGAGTGGACGTTCACGTATCAATTGTGATGTTTCTATCGTCTTGCATTTTTCTATCGCAATACTTATTAAAAGCATTGCGATACTTGTAAAAAGCATCGCGATGCTTTTGAAAAGCATTGCGATGCAAAAACATCATACATGAAGTGAAAAAGCATCGCATCGCGATTCTTTTGAAAAGCATCGCGTTACTTGTTAAAAGCATCGCGATACTTGTTAAAAGCATCGCGATAGAAAAAAGCAAGCTGACAGAAACATCACAATTGTGACACGATCGGTCAGGTAGATGAAAAAATCAAAGTCGATGTTTTATTTTTATTTTAAGGTAAACCGATACTTTTTACACTATGCATTAAGTTTTTTCCTTCGCGATGCTTTTAACAAGTATCGCGATACTTTTAACAAGTATCGCGATACTTTTAATAAGTATCGCGATGCTTTCAACAAGTATCGCGATAGAAAACTGCAAGCCGACAAAAACATCACAGTTTTGACATTAATGGCCACTGATACAAAAGCTTATTACATGTTTTATTACTACTATTCCCTTCATATTGTCGATGTATTAGGTACCTTGTTTAGAATGTGATATACGTTTGCGTGGCACGGGTAACGAAGCTTGAAATGACGTAATAACTGTCGAGAACGCGTTCATTAAAGTTTTCGAACAAGAGTGCTCGGTAACAGTATAGGGAAGGAATCACAATTATAACAAAATATGGGTGTAATCAGATGCTCCGGACGAGTAAGCTGTGTTAGCTTTTAATAAGACACCAGTCGAGTTAATATACCGGTATTCATCATGCCGGGAAAGACTTTTTCAAGAAAAGCGCATCCTACCTATGACTCAGAATAATGTCTAATCGCATTTTTGAGATAGATTTTCTTTATGATCAACCATGTGGTAATGAAAGCCATATGACGTGTGAAGCGATGACATCAAACTAAGTATCTACACATATTTGTTTGAGCTTATTGGTAAACATCAGCGTCCAGTCTAGAAAATGGGAAAACTGGTAGCAAGATTTAAAGTCTAATCAAAGTATAAAAAGCGTTGGATGGCAGACGATTCTCGGACTACAAAAGTTAGCATAACGCCTTAATTGCGAAATGTTAGCACAAAGCGCCGGTGCTGATGGAATATTGCTTGTTTGTTTACTGTATACATTTTGGTGGAATAGATGCGTGGCTCTTTCTTCAGGTGGATCATCCTTCCTATGCTGTTTCGGCGCTGTCCACTGCAACCTCGAGAGGTGCTCAAACTGGGTGATTAATTCCCACCCGAAACCACTTGGCTCTATATCACCGCTACACTCTAAGTTACTGGTCTTCCACTTGTCCGACCTCCTTCTCCACAACAACATAGATGCTGTCTCGGTCTCTCTACACAGACATCCTATCAATCTTCTTCCCCCTGCTCCAGTAATCACAATGGCTCTCAGTGCTCTCCAAATGAACTGCCTAACAAACCCTCTACATCGTACTTCCACTGCGAAGAACCAGCATTTCCATCCATTCTGTTGACAGTTATTTTCCAGATCTTGATATTGCAGGTTTTTCCGCTGGTATGCATCTTCAATTTTTTCTTCCCATGGTACAGTCAGTTCCAAAAGGATTGCCAGCTTTTTTACCGCTGACCAGATGACTATGTCGAGTCTCTTGTTTGTAAGTGCTATTTCTGGTGGAAATTCCAACCATTGTCTCAAGTCTATCCTCATCTGCCAATCTTTTGATGTCCCCTACAGACCACTTCCTTCAACTCTAGCTTTCTGTCCTTTTTTCACCTTCTTTCAAAAAGTTGACAAATCTGAGCCCTCCTCTGTTCTTTCTAGTTTTCTTGATATTTCTCTCCAAGGTGTCAGCTAACATTGCTAGTACTCTATCATGTCTCAAAGTGTACCTTCCATCCTTCAAAACCTGTGAACATGCTGAAAGTATATGTTTTAGATTATAGCTGGTTTACCACAGAGTTCAAATCTTTGAACCTCCTTTAATCCCCATGTTGCAAGGTTAGTTGGACGTCATACACTGATTTCAACTTAAACTGAAGTCTAGATGGTCCCATCTTACATATATCATTCCATCCTAACTTCATCTTATATATATCATTCCATCCTAACTTCATCTTATATATATCATTCCATCCTAACTTCATCTATCGATTACCTTCCCAGTTTAGCCAGCTACCCTGTTTCTTCATTCCCGCTGCTTTCACATTCTAACCTCTTCCTCCATATTCTGCACATTACTTTGTACCAACTTTCTCCTGCATGGAGCATAGGCTGTACTCTGTGTAACATCAATTCTCTGCCTTCCAACTGCCACTCTTACAACTATTTCGCCATGCCTCAAGCGGGAATCCGCGTCATCAATAGTTTTCTTTGCTGACCATTTTCGCCCTGTCTTGATGATTTCCACTCTTGCTTTTCTCGTATTTGCTGTCCCTAAGCATCAGAATGATGTTGTCGTTCATTTGTCACCTAGAACTTCTCGGTGATAGATTTAAGACGTAACTGTAGCTTCGACCCTTAAATATATATACCAATACTACTAAAACATTGTGGTACACATAGCCATCTCTTCAAATAACTGCTTGCTGTTGTTTCCATTCCTTCAACCTTGGTCATTGGTACCTAATACACCAACAATGACCAGAGCAAACGGAATAGTGTCCCATGATGATATATCCATGCTTTATTTCCCAGCTGCTTGCAAGTTTCTCTCACATTATGCTGGTCAAATAGCGAGTTGTCAAAGAATTTTCCCAAACACTTTACTGGTTTCTCTGAAACTGTTGGTATTAACTTTTTACCAATCTTGAATCTTTCATCCATCATCTTTCCATTCTTAATCACCAGACTTCTAGATTTACTTGATTTCACCTTCATTCGTGCCAAAGTGATGGCTGAATCTAGTTCTTTAGGAGTTAATAAAAGGGTTGATAGACACAAGGAGATATTGCTTTGTAAAGCCATGCGATTTTAGAGTACTAGTAATTATGGTTTGTAGTAGGATTGAAGATCGCACTCATCAACTTGGATAGGGACTGTAGACCAATTGAAGCCAAAACCGATTTGTGATTTCTCGCCAATAGCATAAAGTAGTGGATGTGTCAGCAGGATTGCTTTGTGAACTTTTTATACCATGCAATTCGATATTTAAAAAGATGTTGTTTTGGGACATTATCTGCAGTGACAAAAAAAAATATTTGTCATAAGGCGCCATTATCGACCGATTCCAAGATCTCACGGTCCTAAGCCAGAAGGACAAGGTATTGACGACATCATCCTATTCTGTAGCCTATTTACTGGAATAGTCCTCTACAGCCCTATCTAATTGGAAGTTTTTGTTGAATTTCCGTTTACGGTATTTCGGTCCTTTGGAAAAATGTTGCTGAAGCGTTTGTTCATCAATGTTGTTTAAGTCGCCTTTTATAATTTGACCTAAAAGGATTGACTATACCTTGAATGTGCATTTTCACAATTTTTGTTTAAACTAAACTGTTTATAGATCCGACAATATTTGTAACATAAAACGTATGAATATAATGTAGTACAATAATTCATCGTTTGGTTGCCAAATCACCCATACATGTGTTTTGTCGGTTTTTAACTACACGATTTTACATATGCTGTAGTTTGAAATAATGTTATACACGTTGGTTTTATTACTGTTAATTATTTTTTTAAATTAAAAAACTGGGTAACTTAATGACAATTAGGCTGTTAATTTCAGATTTGTTCTTATTTGTTTTGCAGGACACATATTTCTTTTCCAAATTATGGCGCCTATTTACGTAGTGCTCTCCAACTCATGAAACTCTAATAAGGCGCTAGATGGCAGAGGACTGTTTCATTACGTTACAGAATCTGACTTATTGTTCCAACAGAGTAAAACATGATAGAATATAAGATATTTTTAGTCTGTTATGTTTATTTGATCCATCCTAACGTTAATGGTAAATTTAACGATAGTAATAATTTTATTCCACATTGTCAATATAGCTATTACAATAATGGTGCAGTTCATGACAATATCAGAAGTAGAATTTCTAACCTAATTTCAACAGAGACCGTTAGATGTAATGTCACTACAGACCATTATGTCATCAACCATCCGTGCAATTTACGTTACCGCACGTCGAAAAAATTCATTTCCAACCATTTTACGCTTCTTAATAGTACGATACATCAACCACATGAATGACTGAGTTTTCCTGCCGAAAGTAGGGGGTTCTTGCTATTACAGCGGATTTCTCTGGATGAACGGGAGACAAATTGGTTTGGACAAGTATGACTTGGAACAAAATGAGACCATTCAGAGTCCGGGTTTAAAACGGTTGGTTGTTTTCCTTTTTCAAAAATCATAGAACAACGGAAAACGCAAAATAACAGTGAAAATATTCCACAATGAAAACATCAGGACCAGCATCTCAATCAAGGTGACACTCTTAATACAAGTGAATAATTTTTATTTAAAAAATCGGTATAGACAAATGTCAAATTAGAGTCAAAATGTGTAATGTCGCCAACTTTTCATACGGCTTAAACATTATTTTGTAAAAATATAAGTTTGAAAAATGAAATTAATAAGATACATAAATTATTATATTATATATTACATGACTGCAGCTAAAATAAGCAGGCTAAAAATTTCTTAATGATGATTAATATTATCAATTTTACATTTGTTGCGTTACTTTTACAACATGCAATTTCCTTAAATAACAGGTGTAGAATATGATCTGAATAAAAGCATATAACTTGACTTCTTGGTAATTTTAACCATTTCACCTGCTGAAATAAACAATACAGTTCCCTTCCTAATTTTGATTGTTGACTGCAGTGTTGAGTTTGAGGCTCTACCTTCACCTTCCTGGACTAGTAGTATACTAGCGCTGTCTATTGGCTTGAGATTAAATAATTCACAGTCCTCGGTTACCTGCAAGAAAAAAAAAACTAAAGTATACGTTGGCTATTCGTGATTAAAATAATTGATTAGTGATTATAATAATGTAGGAATGGATAAAATTTAGTGTAAACAGCAATGGAATGTTTGTTAGCTATAGCCCTTTTTGTCAAGGGAGAAACACGGGCATCCCAAAATTAACTGGCGAAAACACTCACTCATTCTACTGTTCTAAAAAGTTGTGAGTTGAATGCAACATTTAAAACAGTCAAGTCGGTGGCAATCAAACCCTGGGGCAAAATGTATATGCAAATGATATACGCCAAAGATAAACTGTGTATGCAGATGAGACAACGGTGAACTGTTTAAGCAGACAGACCTCAGTGGTGAACGTAATAGACATTAGAAAATACTAAGAAAAAAACATGTGTCTAAACAATAATACACAGACACAAAATAACTGGATAAAACCAGAGATGAGCAACCGGAACCAATACACAAAAGAAGGTGAACTCTCTGGATCCCAATGGGTAAATAGGTTTCGTGAAATAGTTTAATAACCAAGCAATTTACATATATTTGTATGAACACTTGTGCAATTTGATATCCAGGAAACGAAGATGCATTTCGTCACCTTTGCTTGAAATGTTCAAAGAACGAAAATACTTATTTGTGATTGTCAATGATCTTCTTTTGTCAGCGTAGTAGGTTTTCATGTGGAATTGCCAGATGAATGTCGATAAAACGATTCATTATAAAGCAATTTGTGTACTGTTTCTTGCAGGCAAACATTGTTTCAGTTGCCTTGTCAGCTGGAACGCTAACATACCTGTCACGAGAGTTAGACAAATGTTTCGCAACGTCTGGTTCTATTAAATAGATGAAATATATGTGCTCAATGAATCATTTAGTTTGTGAATTCAAATTTGTATTAATGACCTAAAACTTTTATCCATTCGAAAGGTGTGTGGTCATCCTCTATTTTAGCGCAACCGATTGTAGTCAAAACTTCAACTGAAAGCATAAGTAATTTAAAATTAAAAAATATTTTAAGTAATGGGTTTCGGCTGAAGATCGTTGATCCTTTAGCTAATACGTTTCTTCAAAGTGCAATGTCTCTAGTAATCTAGAACATCGAACCAAAAGACACACAACAAAACTTACTAATGTTGGAATTGAAAGAAGAGGACGCAGCCCTGATGTAAACTGTATTGGTTTATTTCACATCTCAAAGCTAAACGTAGCTAGACGACACACAAAACACCACATAGATGAAATATCTATCTAGATGACACACTAAACATGTAACTATAGATGACACACCACAACGAGTGTCATCTAGCTAGTTGACAAACCAAATAAACTGCCTAGCTAGATGACACACCACATAATGTAACTGTAGATGATAAATTACAAAGATGAAATGTCTAGCTAGATGACAAACCACAAAATACAACTGTGTACGTAAATAAATTAAACTGAAATGTGTAGGTGGACAGTACAATATAAATATGAACTGTGTAACTTGATGGCACCAGTGAAGGTAGATAAACAAAACAAAAGACTAGCAACCGGAATGAACTGTGTGTATGTGATACGCACGGATGCGAAAACGTGTTAAAGACATCACAGTTAGTTAAAATAAATCAGAGGTAAGATAAAGTGTGTTGTTATATGGCACAGTCATGGTAGAAATATAAGAGTAGGTGACTATTGCAGAGCTAAATTGATTCGATAGATGACAACCCCCAAAGATCTATATGTTTCTTCTGCAAAGATAATCTTCACTCGTTTATAAATACCTCGATTAAAGAAATCGCAAAATCTGAAATAGATGGTTGGAAATGCGTTTCTTTTAAACCAGGCTGACACATTTGTACACTTGATGGTTTCATTTTCATTTGATTTGCTGGCCGTCCTGTGTAGTCAATCATTCCACAGAAAGTTTCTACATCACGGTACTTGTACGTCAATCCTGCTCTTACAACGTTATCAGAACATACCATACACTCTATGCAGTCTAAATGAAAGAAAAACGTCATATTGATCGATTTTCCACTAACGGTTTGTTATTTTCACAATAGTTTGAGCGCCACTTATGAGTCTTGTTTAGACGAAACGCGCGTCTGGTGTATTAAATTCTATTTACCTTGCAACCATTCATGACATTTTTTACGTACATAAGGGCATTGTCATGATATCTTTACTGCATAAGGGAGAGTGACAATGCCTGAAACATTGATAATGCCGAACCATAGACGAAAACATTCTCAATGTTGAAGGAATGCAGTCAAGTATCATGACAATGCCAGCTATATAGGCAAGTATATTAATTTCATTGAAGAATTACGTAAATATGTGTTTAAATAGACTGTTTCATTTTATTTTTAGCCGTATGATTTGAATATGGACCTCATGATATATTATTGTTCGGCATTTTCAGGCTATACACAGTTCGTTTACTTTACTTTCTGATATTTTTTTAATTAAGATTGTGCATTTACATGTATATATGTATATACATAGTCCGAGAATCCACTTCCGCCAAACGCCTTTACACACTTTCGATTCAAAGTATGGAAAACAATGGAAGGCAGAGAATTCTCGAACTATTATTTATATAAATTAAAAATATAATAAACAGTTTATGTTTCTTGTTACTGGAGAGGGCATTACCAGGACGTGATTATGCCTTCATGTCAAATTACTGCAGATTCATTAATACCAGCTACATGTATAATACTAATATGAAATAATAATTTCATATCAGTAAAATTATTTTTGTTTATTTCAATTGGATAAAACAAGGTATGATATTAATTAATTTGCAGTAATTTGAATAGAGGGCGTGATAATCCAGTAATCAAAAGCACGCACTAAGGTTTTTTTATTTGTATGAATAAATACATGTATAACCTACATGAAGAGATAATTTCTGATAAAGTTTAGAGACCGAACTGTATATAATTATTGGCATGTACTTGACAGGACAAGGGACTTTTGTAATACCTTCAACATTGATTAAACAGTCATCTTTGGCTTGAGCATTATGTATGTTCCTGTGCAGTTAAGATATCACGACAATGCCGTATTCATTTGAAACAAATATAATTTTTACATTTAGAACAATCTGGTTAAGTAACAATCCCAGCCTTCAACTAGGAAATTTTCATAAGATGTTATGCATGTAATTTATGAAATTGCTTTTTTATTCTAAACTTTTACATAAGCCACGTAACATACAAACCTCCAGAAAGATAGGCGTGAGGGACATTTGCGTCTATGAATACAGCTTCACTAGGTTCTAAATCGATTATGTTCAAAAAGTAGACCATAAATATGCCAACATCTCCAGGATAGTCTCTGTTTAATCTCCGTATGACATCCGGCATGTATATCTCTGTGTCTTCTCCGTCGCCTTCTGTAAACAAAATGATTAGGTTTATGTTGCACTGGGCTTGTATAATTTGTTCAAACTTACAACAAAAACAACAAAAATAATAATTAACTAATTCGTAAAAATAACGTAAACCATTGACATTTAAAATCACTGTTTTTAATCATGAATACTACTAATGATAGTAAGTTTTATAAATTTGAATGATTATTTTTGTTGAACATATTTCCAAAGATTTAAATTTTACTTGTACAATAATTTCTTATAGAGAGGGCATTGTAAAGACATCTTGACTGCAGAAAGGAGAGTAGTATAGCCTGAACATTGATATTGACAAAGCCAAAAGCGTCACGTTAAATTACTTCAGATTAATTAATACCAGCTGACTTGTTTTATCTATCATAATTGTACTAATATGAAATAATATGTATAAAAATTACCCCGTTTTTTAACAGCGTCCAGTAAATTATAAACTTGTTTTTGAATCTCAATCTTATCGTGAGACAACAATGCCCTTAAACAATCTTCCATAGCTTCATTGTGTATCGTTGAACTTTTCATCACCATGCTGGCTTTCAGAAGCCGGGCAAATCGACACGTGCCAATTAGAGTTTGTAACGGTTCTATTTCTGTAATATATAATTATAAGATACAAGGCTATGTCTCAAGTACAAAATCCAAGTATAAACTTTAAACACAACAAACAACTAAGTATCACGAATCCATTTAACAACAAAATCGCTTTGAATAAATGAGTAATGTCTGGTGTCCCGGATGAAGATATCCTGCTTCACTAGTGACGCCCTAAGTGTTATTTATGGGCAATATCTGTGTGATGAAGACTATAAATGTCTGTTGTGTCTCTACTATCCAGCTGTTCGAGACCAAAATATGTCACCTGGACGTAAATATTTTAACGATATGACATCATCTACACAAAGAACAATGAATTTAACGATTGCGTTTGGCTTTTTTGTTTGTCACCTTTTGCAACCGGCCTTGTTTAAACTATGCCCCTTAAATTTGTGGTCAAATTATTAGCTGTAAAATACGATCGACTACCAAACCAAAAAAGTTATTGTTGATTTAAAGATCCAGCATTATGACACCTTTTTTCAGAGTACTTATTAGATGGGATTTCACAGGAACCAAGATTTTTGTGGATTATAATTGCAATAGCATTGTACAATGTAGATATAGACAAAGAATTATACTTGAACACAGTTTTAAAGAAAAAGATTTTAAGAATTCTTTTGAACGGTATTTTGAATTCTTCTTTATCTATATCTGACACAGCTTCCTGAGTGGCTACTTTCACAATATGTCTGCAGCCCCCTTTTTCATAGCTGACATGCTATGTTGCGTAGGTTATATCGACACTTAATTTTTTTGTTTCCAGCTTAGATGTAGACGATCCAGCTTACTGGCATTGTAACACTGACTTGTCAATGATGTCATTATATATCTTAATTGGAAAACTTGGTAGGAGGTATGTAGGGTCAGCACTTGAACTATCAACGCCTAGTTCCTTCTCCAAACAGACTACGTAAAACAGATAGCATTTAAGTCAGATAAATGCTGGGCTACATACGGGTCTGTGAAAATATAGGTTGATAATTAGCTTTTCTTACTAAAAAAATGTCATCAAAGATACAAAAGTTATAAAATGTACAAAGCCTATACACGCATTTCGTCTAATCATGACTCGAACTCAAACAATATTTAAAATAAAAATTAAATGTGTTGCAGACCTTTATCAAAATTGCAAAACCTTTTGGCATATGAGGCATATCAGGCTAAGGCAATGCACACCTTGCAAATAGAAAAACCTAAGAATTTTAATAATTTTTTTTTCAAACATAGAAATTAAATAAACAGTAAATTAAGACAATGACTATATCAAATACTAGTAAGCATCCACGAGTGACTACAGTGGTGGTGATTAACTCGGGGACTAACATAAATGACCGAAGAGATTTAACAATTCCCGAAACCCCTTTCCTTACGATTTTTCCAATTTCCGATGTAATTCTCAAAATCATTCACTAATACAATTTTATACCCGGTTAATGGTCTTTTGTTAGATATGTTCGTCCCTTGCGTAATATTTCAAGGTCTTTAATTCTAAGTCTGTGTAATATCAAGAAAAAACTATGTTTTTGTTTGATGAATGTTTAAAAGTCAGTGACAGGGCTTTCAATTTATATAAGAAGTTAATTTAGCAAGGGACAAATGATATAATTAAGGGCAAATGAGTTCGCTCGTCTTCTGTAAAAGAGTAGTATGTCATTAAATATATCATTTTCCATGCTTTTATGAAAACCAACTGCCGTCACAACAGTAACATCATCATGGATGGACAACCAATATAAGAAGTAACAGATTTTTTGCTATCTTGCCAGTATGTAAAGTTGTGACGGTGAAGTGATGAAAGAAATACATGTAAATATAAAAATAGGAAAAGCAACATCAGCTTTTAACAAACTTGCTAACATCTGGAAGTCTAGGAGAATTTCAAACAGAACGAAAATCAGACTTCATAAATGTTATGTAAGATGGAGCAGAGACATGGAGAACAAACAAGGAAATTGAAAGAAAACTGAGGAGTAGAAGGCGGGTTGCTAAGAAAGATAATGAACGTCAAATGGACAGAGTATCAAACATCGAACACGCTAAAAGAATATGAATAAGAAACCTCAATGATGAGATTATAAAGAGAAGGTGGAGACTTATAGGGCATATTTTAAGGATGGACAACATTCGGTATGTAATAAGAGCACTGAGGTGGACACCAGCTGGCAAGAGGAAACCAGGAAGGCCAAAATGTACTTGGAGGAGGACCCTAGAAGCGGAGATGAAAGAGTTGGGATACATTTGGGAAGAACTTGAAAGAAAGGCAAAGGAGCTGGTTGGCGTACCCTGGTGAAAGCCTTATGTGATACCTAACATGAAGACGATATCATCATCATCCTCGTCATACCAAAAGAAACGTTATTGTGGGTCAAGTTATTTGACCACAGTGAGAAGATTATGTACCAAAGACTTGAACTAGATCTCGTTATCAAAACCAGTATATAAAGACCAAAAGAAAGGATCAGACTGCAAAAATATTATTTATAAATAACCATTAAAATCTAAAATGCCATCAAGACCATGTAACGCTTACCTGACTTACCGAACAAACTTCGAGGAGACATAACTTTTACGTTTCTGAAAAGATGTTTTTCTATGCATGATGCCTTGTTGTGGGGCAGTTTCTGAGTTTTCTCATATGTTTTTCCCATAGTGTCGTTTTTAATCTATGTTCGATATTGCGCCCAAGTTGGATTTTGAATTGGTCCTAAAAAAACCTAAAACTCTTAAGGGTCTTAACCATCCAAGGTACTTGCTGCAGTATTACAAATCATCAATCTGCTGCCTGATTCGTTATCACGAATTTTAATTCGTTATAATGAATTCCAGAATTAAAAATCTTTATAACGAATTCCTTGATAATTGAACACGGATTTTTAATTCCTTATAACGAATTACATAATTCGTGATTACGGATTTTAAAATTTGTTGTGACAGACTAACCTTTGGTGACAAAAGGGACAGTCAAAACACGATTACGTTCCATAGAACTGTCTGGATCCACTTACATTCCAGCTGTGCTAAAACACGCGAAAGAAAGTAATTATCATGGAATAAATTTGAGTGGACCGTTATCACGAATTCTGGAATCCGTTATAACAAATTAAAAATCCGTCATCACGAATTTAGATCTTTGATCACGAATTCTGAAATTCGTTATAACGAATTTAAATTTGTGATCACGGACTAAGGAATTTGTAATAACAAATTAAAATTCGTGATCACGAGTTACAGAAATATATGCGGAAGTCCTAATGAAGCTTTTGTAATCTGCAAAGCGGTTTGTCAAGAAACAATTTTGAGATGTTAGCAAATCAGAATGCTATAATGGTCGTGGTAGCAATGTTAAATGTCCAATCGCCTGAATCGGCTTAAATGTATTGAATAGTTTCTGAGAAGACCCCGTTTTTATATTTTCCCATAGGTTGCTATGTTAAGCTATGTTCCGCGTTGGAAGCCATGTTGTATCTTGGATTAACCCAAAAAAAACTCTACTTTCTATAGGAAAATCTAAAGTACATTTCTGTATGATTTCAAATCAATCTGACGAGCCGTTTGTGAGAAGATGTTTGAAATTCAGACAATCGGAACAATATAGCAGCCCTGGCAGCCATGTTGCATTTCCAATTGGCTCGAAAAACTTTAAATTATAGAATAATTATTTAAAGCTTTATTTCTGCATAACTTGGTTGTTTTGTGAAACAGTTTTAGAGAAGAAACTGTGTAAATGTCTTTTTTCAATAGGGATGTTAAATTTGCTCCACGGTGGCGTCCATCTTGGATTTTGATCGGCAGAAAAATACTCTAAACTTTTTAGAGAAACATCTAATGTATATTTCTGCACGATTTGAAATCAATCTGCCAAGCGGTTTGTGTAAAGAAACCCGATAAATTGCCCTGGAAGTCATATTTAATACTTGATAAAAACAAAAAAAACTCAAACTTTTTAAAGGAACACCAAACAATATCCTGCCAAGTTTGGTTTCTGTTTGCCAAGTGGTTTTGGAGAAGAAGGTTGAAGAGTGAACAGTTTATGGCCGACGCCAAGTGACAAGGATAGCCCAAATGACTTTTTTGGTCAGCGAGCTTAAAATTAATTAAATACTTAGCAGATCTTTACCACTGCCAGTTTGTGACGTTTGAGAATTATCGGAATTCTCGAATCATTAAACGAAGAAAATAACACGACACAGACCGACAAACATCAGTCAATGGTCCACTTCCATTTCTAAATGCGGATAGAAGCGAAAACACAATTCAGAATAAAAAGGATAAAAAAGATGTGGTGGAATAAACACACAAATATCATAGAGAAAGACATTCAAAAACACATGAACTGAAGTGACCAATACAAATAAATAATTTAACTAAGAACATAGCGTATCACATTGTTAATATTTGTTAAATAGTTTGTTTGAATTGTGTTTTACGCCATTTTCGTTTTATTATGGCGTCCAGTTTTTATTGGGGGAGGAACCCGGAGTACCCGTAGAAAACCCCCGAAATACGATTGGATCATGTACACGCTGTTGGTTCAAAGTCAGTTAAAGTGCGCCATTTGCACAGGAAAAACGGCTGAAGATTTTCGGCTTTGAAAACAAGACAATTGTATTTATTTTGTAAGAACTATATTTGAACAATTAGAAAACAAAAAAAGGTAGCTCTTGAATAACAAGTTCACATCAAGAAAAACATGAATATACATGTGGTGGTTTTTTGGATGGTGAATTACGTTACTTCTGTCTACTGTAACTATATCAAAAATATTTTATCGTAAAAAGAACTACAATTGCATATAAAACACATATATATGATAGATATATGATTGATTTACCAAATAAAACATTAAAGAAACCCAACATTAACCAACTCTAAAAGATATCGGTCAACTCCTTGATACTTGAACAATAAAAAGGAAAATAGACGCTTTAAAGAAAAAGTGTCTATTTTTCAATGTTGATACTCTTTTATTTTCAAAGTCTAAAGACCATTTAAATAAATCTGTTCATTTGTTGGCCATTAAAGATAATACTTAACAAATTTAAAAGACTTGAAATTTTATCAAACAGATATTTATTACACTTTACAGTAGTAGTACCATGTGTAACGTAATTCACAGAAGTCCATAAAATATATACAATCTTGTTATCTTATGTTTAAATTGGAACCATTATAGAAAAAGAGCTTTTGGGTTATGATTATTTTTTTGTACAATGATTTGCAATATCTTTGCAACGATATTAACACATAAAACATAAAATCTTTTAAAATGTCACATTAAATTCCCAATGCGAAGAAATATTAAAAAAATCCCCAGTTACACAAATGAAATTGTGCTGTTCACAACGGTTTGATTAAAGATAAACAATGGGCTATGATCATTTCACACCATTAAATGTTTTGGAACAAATGGTCGTGTATTCAGTACTGTTGTATTGACAATTGTCTTTTTACACAATAGTGAATTACGTTACACAAGAAAGTAAGAGTGATAGATCTTTACTACATGATTTTCTAAACTATTTATTGTCATGGTGTAGTATTATAATTTATACTTATTTTTGCAAATGCTTTCAATTATAGCAAGATAAAATTTAAAATGAAAGTGCCATTTTAAAACAAAATAATTCTTATCTGACATTCGTTTACGTTTAAAGTCATTTTTGATTGGTCAAAAGGCCATAAACCAGTACTTCCCAGATCCGTTCATACTTTCATGAACGACTTTTGGGGAACTACTTTTTTTTTGCTAAAAGTAAACAAATATGGCGGCCATGTGTCGTTTATGCTTCAGACAATAAATTAAGCCATTACACTCGAAATTTGGCGATTCAGATATCTTGAGCGATGTATTGCTTAAACGGAAAGCTATTTAATTGAACCAGCTGCAATCATTTGTTTTATAGACAAATACATACAAGAAAATATTTTAACAGTTCACTTCGTTTTGGATTCATTGTACACATTGCTGAATGACGGAAATAGCCGAATTCGAATGTGGACGAAATGCGAGTGTGAAGGCATATATAAACGATACTTTGAAATTGCGTTTCTTATAATTTCAATTATGAATCATTTCAAATACACACAATAGCCGTAACGGTAAAATTACCCTTTTTCGCGGTCACAACAAATCAACGAAATAGCAAGATGCACGAATTTGTCACCAACTCCATGTCTCTGCACATCTCTAGCAATTTTCACTGATAAATCCATTGAACAAACGACAACTATTGTTTTTCCTCTTCGTATTTAAGAAAGAACGTCTAGCTAGGTTCCGTTCCGTTTGAACATATATGACGTCACATATGACGTTAATATAAACCGCGGGTACAATGACGAACATTAGTATACGGAATATTGTTTTTAGTTGAGTCTTCTTTTGTTTTTATTAATAATCTTCTCGGCAAATCGTAAATTGTATCTGTTGTCAATGCCGATTATTCATTCAAACCGACCACGTCGTCGTCTTCAGTTCGTTGTATATATTCCTACGCGTCACACACTTATAATAAATTTTATTTTGGGACAAGAATGTTAAATATATAAAAACAATTTTGGAAGAATTATAAGGATTAAACGCTTATTTTCAGTAATTCATCGATGTATGAACGAGGTCGACTCACTCACAAACTTATCATAAACGGCCTTCGGCCGTTTATTTGTTTGTGAGTGAGTCGACCTCGTTCATACATCGATGAATTACTGAAAATAAGCGTTTAATCCTATAATGATATATCCAACTGGTGTTTGGTAGTATCGATAAGGAAATGTCAACGTTTCCAAATGCCTAACTCCTTCTAAATTGTATGCCTATCTTCGGTTAGTGTTTAAACATTTTTTTCACATCATTTTATCAACTTTTACCATTTTTTAGAAACAAACTATAACATAAATGTGCATGTGATTTACGTTACAAAACGTAAATTACGTTACACTAAACTTTATGCCCTCACGTGACGTAAATACAAATGGAATCAATATTCCATATTCACAGTTCTGCAGTATATTATATATTGTGTCATTTAATAATAATTTTCGCTGACAATTAATGCTATATAATATGTGTTCTTGTTAAATAAATGTGTACTTACGAGTGATGGTAATGTTTACACAAGAAAATGTTTTAAATGTCTCCCGCCTGGCAACTTAGTTTTCAATAAACGCCCTTATTTTAGGCGGTGTCAAAAAATAATGTTTCCAGGTAATTTGTTCCTAGGAAATAAGTTTTAAAGCATGTTTACTGAATATACCGTAACGTAATTCACCGCTACGTAATTTACGGACATAAGCATTTGCAAATATATGAGAAATGTTTTAACAGCTAAAAACAATGTTAATATGGCAATTATGGTTAACATCAGTGTGTTTATTACTCACAGTGTTTGACGCTTATAGCATATACTTATTATGAGGAAGGTAAGGTAACGTATTTCACAATTAAATGCAAAAAATTAAAAATTGAAATCAAAGACTAGTTTTTAGGCCAAAATTATTCATACACCTTTTAATCATGATTTATAAATATTTTGAAGCATTTTTGTACATATTCGTTCACGAATCATTTCTGTATTAATCAAATATGTTTGCAATACGACTATCATGAAATTGTAACGTAATTCACAGCATTTTATGGGACACAAATACTGTGTTGTTTTTTTTTAATTTCCAAATATACTGACATAAAAACAGAGTGTTTTTATCCAAATTCTGACAATATTCTATCATAGAAAACATATTTTACTTATTTATTTCGCTATAAATTTTCTTTCTTTGTAAATAAATTTAGTACTCCAAATTTGTGACATAATGGTTTTTACTATGTAGGCTTCAAAATTAGTCAGTGTTGACCAATAAATGAGTCAAACAGAACATTATTGTTATTTTTTTCAACACGTAATTACCTACGAGTTAAATTAAAGTCAAATTCCCATAACAAATATACTATTGGTCATCAAAAAACGTCTGTGACCACAATATTTGTAATTGGCGCACTTTAACTGACTTTGAATGTGTTAGCAGTGAGACTAGAATCCGCACCCCCAATGTTGAAAGACCTCGTGATTAATAGTAGATGACTTACTACCTTAGCCACTCGGGCACTGAGGCCCCTTTTGTAATAGTAAAAACTTCTGATTGATTGATTGATTGATTGATTGATTGATTGATTGATTGATTGATTGATTGATTGATTGATTGATTGATTGATTGATTGATTGATTGATTGATTGATTGATTTGTATTTACTTGTTACAAAATCTGCTACTTCTCTGATTGGTCTGAATCCTACCATCGCTTTAAATGGCGTCAAGGCTATTGCCATCTCAGGCTTGGGGTTTGGGTCCTTGTATATATCAGGCCTTTTTCTATGCAATTCTGCGGCATATACCTGTAAAGAAATATTTCAGACTTGCCACAGTGGCTCGATATAAATGTCTTCATTCGTTCAGCGGTCCACGAAATAAATGAATGAATATTTTAAAACTGCTGTGTATAACTTGAATTTTATATGAACTGAACATAAATCCGAATTGGGCGCGAAAAAATTACTTTTAAATCATGAAGATTTATGGTACGAAAAGTGCGATTTAATCGGGACTATTAACGTTTAAATTTTAAAATTAAATTATTTGTTAATGATTGCAGTGTTGTGGTTGAATATGACTTCCAAAGAGATGTGATACCTTGTTGTGTAACTGAAATACACTGTTATACAATCACTATTAATTGGAACATACGTTATTGTTATGTACCCGTATAGCACACACATACACACCTCTAACATACCTTATGGAGGTGTACCCGTATAACACACACACATACACCTCTAACATACCTTATGGAGGTGTATCCGTATAGCACACACATACACACCTCTAACATACCTTAAGGAGGTGTACCCGTATAGCACACACATACACACCTCTAACATACCTTATGGAGGTGTACCCGAATAGCACACACATACATTGAGGTGTACCCGTATAGCACACACACCCTCACACACACACACACACACACATACGTTAACATACGTTATTGGGATGTACCCGTATAGCACACATACACACCTCTAACATACCTTACTGAGGTGTACCCGTGTAGCACACACATACACACCTCTAACATATCTTATTGGGGTGTACCCGTATAGTACACACATACACGGTACCCGTATAGTACACACATACACACCTCAAACATACCTTATTAGGATGTGCCTGTATTGCTAATGCTGTGTTTATTGACAGTACTTTGAAGAGAAATGGAAGATTCCCATCACAACTCTGTCTACAACTGGATCTCAAACAATCTGGATTCCGTATGATCCAATCATTTAAAAGTTCTTTACTTTGCCCACTGTTGAAAACACGTGATGGTCCAATCGAGTGCGTTCCCATCCATAGCTGTGTGGCAAAAAAGTCAAAAGCAGAATAAACCCGATAATAACGCAATGATGATCGGAACAATACAGATTCTTAGCTATATTTATGAACAGCTTACAAATGGCAAAGTGTTACTTTGGAACACGTTGCCATTTGTAGAAAGAAAGTAAATAGGTTGTGGCTTTGACCATTAAAAATACATTTCGGACATTTTACAGTTAAAATATATGCCAGGTTTAAATAAATATAATACACTTGTTAAACAGACCATGATAATGTAAGGCAACTCCTTCAACATCAGTGGTCTGGCCATATTGGGAGGGTTCCTAGTACTCAACCCACAGAGCAGCTCAGTTAGTCCTGTGGGGCGGATAGGGAAGACCCTGGTTGTTTGGGTTTTCAGGTCATAATACGGAAAGCCTGACCGCGGACCGTCGTGGGTAACGTGTTTGGGTACTGCCACGCTAACTGCACGATAAAGACTCCTTTATTAAAATTTAAAAAAAGAGCAGGCTCATATAGCCGCTACAAAAGGCTTCATTCCGCGCCCCTACCCAAAACTCCATATTTTTACAGTGGCAGTCTAAATTGTTTTCCCCGTGTCCCATCCCACCCACTTTTGCGTTGATTAATTGTATGTTTCTTGTTCTCGTCCTGAATATCGCTGAAATACTGCTGGCTGGACGTAAAACAAATATCCAATCAATCAACATCACTGGTAACCCTCGGCTGATATCATTGGCATAGAGAGTTTCTGTGTCCACTGTACATACGCTACATAATCCTAGAGATATCTCCAGGTCCAGTTTATAAAGAATGAACAAGTCCTAAAAAAAAATCTGGTGTACTGTAAAACAACCGATCTGTGGCAGTAAATCTTGCATTTCTTGGCAAAGTCAAACAGAAGTGTTAAGGTTTATCGTGTAGTTGTAATATCCAATGCTTTCTTAAAGAATGTCTTCATTAATATAAATTTACCTCGGCATAAGGCTTGTCAGCCTCGATTATACAGCCATCTGAAGATAAAAGCTGAGCTACAGTACTATTCATGCCAGTTTTACCCCAGGCATTGTGCTGAGCGGAACACTTCAGTCTGAAAACTGAATTGTTAACGACTATAGTATACGCAGATAGCAGTCCATATCACGTATATTGCAGAACCAGTTCAATGACAAACATCGTGAATTAATTTGGTAAAGTTTGACCTAGTTAAGTAATAAAGATATCATAACGTGATGATTTCTTTGCGGCCCTAGCTATTGGTCGTCGGTCAGCTGTATAGGTACTGCATATCAGGCCAAAACAGCAAGTATTGGGCCAATACAGAAATCATCACGTAATATTCTCGTATGATAAATTTCAAAAACCCGACAAATACGTTAAAATTAACAATTCATTGGGAAATATGTATAGGGGTCTTAAAGCCAAAATTAGGGTAGTTAAAAATGAACATAGTATGTCGTTTTCATCAAAAGAAAGTAGACCAACGTTATAATACTCTAGTCACTTAAAAGTGAATACCACACCTAGATTTGAAAAAAGGTAGATATGTAAGCAATGAATTCGAATCATTTGCTTCCAGAATCAAACGTTATATTTGAATAATAACACCGATAGATATGAAAATGCCTGATCGAATTAATTTCACATTCTGATGACCTTTGTTTAAATAATGTGATTTGCTTTATAATGTTGAAATCTGATTGGATCATTCTAATTGAGCAAAACATATTAGACGATATAATTTTCGTTCGTCACATGATCAATTCGTTAAAGTTCAAATATTACCCCATGATGTCATCCGTGTTTTTACCATTAGAAATTTCAAGATTTATAGTTAAATAAAATAATAATTAATATTTCAAATTTCTAAACAGGATATACTCTATACTCTGTTAATGAATTTGAAATATTCTTTAAATCAATGTTCATACATTAAAACAACCCCAATTGACTTACAGCTCTATATGATTATCTTCGCCAGCCAAATGTTAAAATCCAGTAGCCCTTTCTTCACTGGATCGTAACACTTGGCTAGTGAAAGATGTATAATGATCTCCGTTTTGAAACATGTGCTTGAACATCTTTTGTTATGTAGAAGAAAGTGAAGATGCGACTCACTCTGAATAATGGAGAAAGACCACGGAACTCTGTCCCTAATGTAACCGGACTTACTTTTATTTATATACGTAACTTAAGTGGTCATAACGTCTAACAATAACCATACTTAAAGCGATTCCAGAATGACAAATATCAGCAACAAAAACTACCTGGAAAACCTTACTTTCCCCCGTTTGATGGTCCCCCTATTTATTTATTATGCACGATCAATCCAAGTTTATTTATCTCTAGCATCTCGAACTTCAGTACAGAAGTCTGGGAACTTTGAAAACATAAAATGACAGCAAGCATTCACTTATTGGTACCTTGGGGATTGTATGACTTACTGACAAAGTTGTTTGTAATGCAATAGTAATGCATTGCGACCTAAAACAAGTGAAATTGAAACATACAAACGAAATATCGCGTTAAATTGTAGCTCAGTTTTAATACATAGAAAAAACGATGAAGTAATACAGAAAAGTAATCCAATCAATAATAGTCACATGGGAAAGACCTTCATGATGAGAAAACAAGAGAGAATGTCTTTCTATTGGAACTGGACAATCTAATAATATGAAATTAATCGACTCGAAGGTCTGCTATTGGACGTGGATAATACCCTAAATGTTGACTACTTGCGACATAGAACTTTAAAAAGTTTGTGTGTTTGTTTGTTTGTTTAAATAGTGTTTTAATGCCACTTCAAGCAATTCTTTTATCTATATATCGTGGCGTCTAGTTTTTATTCGAGAAGAAGCCGGAATACTACAGTAGGAAAACTGGTAATCCTTGTCAATTAAGATTGGACTCGCACACTTCCCTCAGTGAGACTTGAACCCGCAACCTCAGTGTTGACAGCCACGTAATCTATAGTAAACTAACTACCTTTACCACACGGCCTCTAAAATAAAAGTATTGTTACTTAATATAACTTAAAATACATAAAAACATACCTTTCTGTACGCCCAAGTCATTCATTATCATAAACAAGATGAATGTCTCTAAAATAAAATCTCAGCTATTAATAATATGCCGTTACTCCTACGACAAAACTCACAACAATTAGACTGATTGAAAACAGGGAAAATATTACATTTAATACATCATTTTCCACGCGACTGCGCATGGTAAATTTAAGTCTTGGGTATTAACCGACATGAAAGAAGAGACTTCATGGTATATAAACAAACTTTAATTGCATTTTTAAAAACCGCCCGACCAAGGGCATTAAGTTGTGGGTGTAGGACGTAAAAAACTCCCCAAGCCAATATTATCTAATCATACCGGCCTTTAAACTAGATTATTTTAACTTGAAGGCTAGCTACACGCCTACAGCTCTCATTAAATAGTACCAGTTACGTTACGTTGAAAAGTCATTTAACGTTTTATTAGTAGGTTAATGTGGTATGTAGGTTCTAAGTATTTTTTAACCACGCATACAATTTACGTGTCTAGATAAACTTAATAAGTGCAATACATGTACATCCTTAGCATTCATGTGACAATAACTCGAGTCGTCGGAAACCTACGCCTAGATCGCGCTCTCGCGTTCTACCACTTACTGGTAACGGTAGCGAAGCGGCAATGGATTTAAAACGTTGCTCCTGAGTATGTAAATAAAAACTGTAATAAAAAGTAAACATCGAAAACTGAAAACTAGACTGCATATCATCATACCATGGGTTGGTAGGCTGTATTCCTCGCTCAGGAGTGGAAAACGAAAAATAATGCTGCATAGTTGAAATTAATCCCAAACACAAACACTTTTACTGATCATGTTGGTTAATCCAAAACGAGTAAATTAAAGTTTCATAAGAAAAAAAACCTCCAAAAAGGTTTTAAATTCTCCACCACGTGAACAATGGGGAACAAATTGTTCATCGTTAAACTGGGCGTTCAACTTTATGTAATTAAATAATCCGTTGTACAAACTACGTTTATTAAATTCAATAACTATGACATCAAACAATTTATATAACTACGGTAATATAAACTCGATGTAACATGTTCTTAAATAGCTCTAACTTTCTTACTATCTTCAAAAACACAGATACATTTATTTTAACTAAAAACTCCTCCCAAATAATCATTAAAAAGTAATTAAAAATTCTGAAATTACCAACAGCTATCTCTCTAACAAGAACCTTAAGACTGGACTATAAACTTATTTTAATGTCAGACAGCAGTTTTAAAGATAGCAATAAAAACAGAGACGTGATTAATTGATTTCTAACTCTTTTAAGTTCCTTACAATTCCCAGATGATCATCAGAAAGATCTACACGTGTGGAACTGACCAGTCTAGACTAATAAATTTAATTATCATTTTCTGACCCATAATCATTATAAAATATAACATACCATTACAGATACAGACTGACTGGAACCTGATATTAACTAATAATTCTATTCATGCTGTAATTTATTTAAATTAAGTGCTTTGATTGGATAAAAACACTTAAATGGCGTCTTCTCAGATAATTTATATATCGATATTTCCTCTGAGCGGACTATTTTTAGTATCCAATGTAAACAAGATGTCGTCCTCCTAGCGTATCCAGGGAGAGGGGGACAATGTTTTCTCTGCCCCAATGATTTCCAATTAAATCGATCGAGATTTCAAATAAAATATAATATAAATACAAGTTAGTGTTTCATTTTGTTTTTATCCTATCAATATTTTACAGAACGGCGATTCCCTTGGTACTATGTTTTGCATATCCCTACGCTTTCCGGCCTAGGTACGTTTTGAGGTCTAGATGGGTTTCTGTAAATGTTTTTGCTGTTTTACGATTATTTCACAGAATTATAAGGATTAAACACTGTGTTTTAGGAAATTATCAATGTATAAACTCCGGCGACTCCCTCACAAACTTGATATAAAGTCCTTCGGACTTTATTTAGTTTGTGAGTGAGTCGCCGGACTCCCTCACAAACTTGATATAAAGTCCTTCGGACTTTATTTAGTTTGTGAGTGAGTCGCCGGAGTTTACACATTGATAATTTCCTAAAACCCAGTGTTTAATCCTATAATACCTCTATGTCAGAGATATAACTGCTATCTCAATGTCAGAGATATAACTGCTACCTATATGTCAAAGATATACTGATACTTCTATGTCAGAGATATAACTGCTACCTCTATGTCAAAGATATAACTGATATATCTATGTCAGAGATATAACTGATACCTCTATGTCAGAGATATAACTGCTATCTCTATGACAGAGATATTACTGATACCTCTATGCCAGAGATTTAATTTATATATCTATGTCATAGATATAACTGATACCTCTATGTCAGAGGTATAACTGCTACCTGTATGTAAGAGATATAACTGATACCTCTATGTGAGAGATATAACTGATACCTCTATGTCAGAGGTATTAATGCTACCTCTATGTCAGAGATATAACTGCTACTTCTATGTCAGAGATATAACTGATACCTCTATGTCAGAGATATAACTGGTATATCTATGTCAGATCTATAACTGATACCTCTATGCCAGAGATTTAATTGATATATCTATGTCAGAGATATAACTGATATATCTATGTCAGAGATATAACTGATATATCTATGTCAGAGATATAACTGATATATCTATGTCAGAGATATAACTGATACCTCTATGTCAGAGATATAACTGATACCTCTATGCCAGAGATTTAATTGATATATCTATGTCAGAGATATAACTGATACCTCTATGTCAGAGATATAACTGATACCTGTATGCCAGAGATATAACTGCTACCTCGATGTCAGAGATATAACGGCTATCTCTATGTCAGAGATTTAACTGATATATCTATGCCAGAGATTTAACTGATATATCTATGTCAGAGATATAACTGATATATCTATGTCAGAGATATAACTGATACCTCTATGTCAGAGATATAACTGATACCTCTATGCCAGAGATTTAATTGATATATCTATGTCAGAGATATAACTGATACCTCTATGTCAGAGATATAACTGATACCTCTATGTCAGAGGTATAACTGCTACCTCTTTGTCAGAGATATAACTGATACCTCTATGTCAGAGGTATAACTGATACCTCTATGTCAGAGGTATAACTGCTACCTCTTTGTCAGAGATATAACTGATATCGCTATATCAGAGATATAACTGATACCTCTATGTCAGAGATATAACTGCTATCTCTATGTCAGAGATTTAACTGATATATCTATGCCAGAGATTTAACTGATATATCTATGTCATAGATATAACTGATACCTCTATGTCAGAGATATAACTGCTATCTCTATGTCAGAGATTTAACTGAGATATCTGTCAGAGATATAACTGATAGCTCTATGTCAGAGGTATAACTGCTACCTCTTTGTCAGAGATATAACTGATATTTCTATGTCAGAGATATAACTGCTATCTCTATGTCAGAGATTTAACTGATTTATCTATGCCAGAGATTTAACTGATATATTTATGTTAGAGATATAACTGATACCTCTATGTCAGAGGTATAACTGCTACCTCTATGTCAGAGATATAACTGATACCTCTATGTCAGAGATATAACTGATACCTGTATGCCAGAGATATAACTGCTACCTCTATGTCAGAGATTTAACTGATATATCTATGTCAGAGGTATAACTGATACCTCTATATCGGAGATATAACTGATACCTGTATGCCAGAGATATAATTGATATATCTATGTCAGAGATATAACTGATACCTCTATATCAGAGATATAACTGATACCTCTATGTCAGAGATATAACTGATACATGTATGCCAGAGATATAATTGATATATCTATGTCAGAGGTATAACTGCTACCTCTTTGTCAGAGATATAACTGATACCTCTATGTCAGAGATATAACTGATACCTCTATGTCAGAGGTATAACTGATACCTCTATGTCAGAGATATAACTGCTACCTCTATGTCAGTGGTATAACTGATACCTTTATGTCAGAGATATAACTGATACCTCTATGTCAGAGAGATTATTTACCTTATTTACGTTTTTTTAAACGAGATGCGTTTTCTTGTCCATGTCTCATCGAAGGGCGACAGCCCTGGGATGAGATGACGAGAAAATGCATCGAGTTTCATAAAACGAAAGTAATCTGTTTATCGCTGTTTTGTAACATTGTGACGTCACAATGTTTACTTAACGACGTCTTGACAGCGAGCTGAGATGGGCCCATCTCACGCTAGTAGAGTGAGATGGAATAATATCGCACACAAAGATCAAAGGAAAATACTGCAAAATAGCGATAAATAACTGTTACCTCTATGTCAGAGATATAACTGCTACCTCTATGTCAGGGATATAACTGACACCTCTATGTCAGAGATATAACTGCTATCTCAATGTCAGAGATATAACTGCTCCCTCTATGTCAAAGATATACTGATACTTCTATGTCAGAGATATAACTGCTATCTCTATGTCAAAGATATGATACCTCTATGTCAGAGATATAACTGATACCTCTATGCCAGAGATTTAATTGATATATCTATGTCAGAGATATAACTGATACCTCTGTCAGAGATATAACTACTATCTCTATGTCAGAGATATAACTGATACCTCTATGTCAGAGATATAACTGATACGTCTATGCTAGAGATTTAATTGATATATCTATGTCAGAGATATAACTGATACCTCTATGCCAGAGATTTAATTGATATATCTATGTCAGAGATATAACTGATACCTCTATGTCAGAGATATAACTGATACCTTTTGTCAGAGATATAACTGATATCTCTATGTCAGAGATATAATTGATACCTCAAAGTTAATTAGTTACGTAGGGCGATTCTGACAGTAAAATACCATAAAATGTCATTAAAAATTGCATTCAAATAAAATTGGTTTCAATTGGAGCATAGCACTAAGAGATGGGACCTGTCTAGCGTACTGTAAGTTGAAGAAATGTATGATTACGGAAAGGCAGCGAAATATATGTTACATTCCAGCAGCTCCAGCGTATGGTGTGTACATTTCACAACTTATACGATATTCTAGATCCTGCGATCGTTATTCCGATTTTCTAGACCGATCACTGCTAAACTACTCAAGCAAGGGTTTGTTGTACCCAGATTGATGTTAATTCTCTAGAAGTTCTATGATCGCACCATGACCTAGTGGATCGTTATGGGAAATCAGTGTCTCAAATACAAATTTCGCCGAGTCATAAGTAGTGTTTCTTATTCCTGGATTTTACTTTTCCCTAGACATGACAATGAATAACTCGACGGGTGTCTAATTAGAGGCAAGCACTGCTTACTCGTCCGAAGCACCTGAATGCACCCATAGTTTTTCAGGGGGCCACCATGCCGACCTCGCAGAGGTCGTATTACGGCAGGGGGTCTGGGCCGCTTAAGGCCCCCAGAAGCTCTGAACGAAATGGTGTAAAATCCTGCATTCTGACGATTTCCTGACACATAAAACATGATTTACGATTAGTTATAACTTCTAAGCCGTCGAAAAATAAACATTTATAAAACTGCCAACACAAAAGTAGGGGTCCAGACCCCATGCTTGTCAAAACGAAAGGGGGGTCCGGACCCCCTGGACCCCCCCCCCCTCTGGATCCGCCACTGGTTTTTTATTGGGTTTGGGTTACTCTCTTTCTGTGTTTTATGTTTTTGGTTTTTGTGTTGTGTTTGTTTATATCCGAATTTGTAACTGTCCATAGGTTTTTGGCTCTTGTTGTTCGGTCGGGTTTCTTTACTATTTCCTTACTGTGTATTTGGGAGAATTTTACACATCTAAACGCGGAATGTGCCTATTTTCATTCTTGAGGAGTAAAGTGGTATCCTAAAGGAAAATTGCCGACAAACAGAAGACATTTGCGAATTCGTTTTTATGACAAAATGATTCATGACTATCGAGAATAGGTTAATATCGAGAATAGGTTAAGGCATCCATGGTTTTTATTGGGTTCGGGATACTCACTTTCTGTATGTTTTTGTTATGTTTTGCGTTGTAGGTGTTTGTCTATATCCGGATTTTTAATTCCCTTGATTTTGGGCTCTTGTTCGGTCGGTTTCCTTTGCTATAAATTAACATATTTTTCATGAAATTAGTATTACCCGTTTCACTCCCCTATCCACAACTATTTCCCGGCTACAAGTGGCATGTTGACATTGAAATATACAATATAACTACAAAAACACCTCAAATAAGTTAGTAACATTTTCTGTAAACGGATTTATTAGAGGCAAAAAATGCCCTGGGTCGTATAAAAAAATGTGTTGAAGCTGATTATCTTTAAACAATATAGTGTATAGTGTATTTTCATAAATTTGCTAATTATCTTTAATTTTCACAAAATTAGCTTATATTTGAACTTTGGTATAAAAAATTATAAAAAGAGTATCATTTTTTAAACTTGAAATAATTAATTGTCATTTGTTAAATTACTTCATCAACATAATGAAATTAATTTGTAAATCACTTTCAAATACCAATTATCACTTTTTAAGTGATGATTAAAAGAAATTAAATTAGGTTATGATTAAATAAAATAAAATTTCAATCAAATTAAGAAACACCTTTGATCTGAACTTTTCAAAGTGATAGGATATACACATAAACTAACATTTATATATTATATGGGGTGAAAAGACCTAGGGCAAGCTGGAATCCAGGCGAAACGCATCAATGCGAATGGGAATTGGGGTGAAACTACCTGGGGGTGAACGAGATTTGGAGTGAAATGACCCTGATTCTCGTTAAAATGGGCACCACCATATTGTATTTTCCTTTCCATGGTAATTATAGTCTGAAATAAACTAAGATTCATTAATGGATTAGATAATATGAAAAGGGTTGATTATCCTGTTTTCTCTTCAACAGGTTTTTTGAATGTACAATCAAGAGTACAACAAATGCGTTTAAATCATGCACATAAAATTTTTTATAATAAGTGCCCTAGATATATGAAGAGTAATTTTGTAAAACTTTCAGATATCCACACTTATAATACAAGGACAAGTGAGTTTAATTTTTATGTACCTCAAGTTAATTCTCAATCATCAAATACCTTTTATTATAAGGCCATTAAGGACTGGAATAGTGTACCGTTAGAACTGAAAAGAATTAAAAATGCTAATAATTTTAAATCAAGTATCAAAAAATTCTTTTTGAAAAAATGAAAGAAAACTTTGAAAGTGAATTTATTTATTAATATTTAGTAGTTGTTATACATTTTACTTTTTATTAATTTCAATTTGCCTGCCTAAATCTTGCGTCGGCCAACTTGTTAGTTTTTGGTTTTTAGCCCTAATCAAGCAGGGTACACTAAAGGACCCCATTGGAAATAAGCTGTAAAGCTTTAATGGGCTTATCCCTGCAAGGTAGAAAAATTCCAGAATCCCATCAATTGATCTCTATAGTTTTAAACTGAAGCCTAATTATTAATAATCATTATTAGGGTAAACTTTGTACCCTAGCCCTGCTACATTAGGAGTTATGGGACATAATTTGTACAAGGCATAGCCCTGCTACATTAGGAGTAATGGGACCTAGTTTGTACCCTAGCCCTGCTACATTAGGAGTTATGGGACCTAGTTTGTACCCTAGCCCTGCTACATTAGGAGTAATGGGACTTAATTTGTACCCTAGCCCTGCTACATTAGGAGTAATGGGACCTAGTTTGTACCCTAGCCCCTAGCCCTGCTACATTACAAGTTATGGACCTAGTTTGTACCCTAGCCCTGCTACATTAAGAGTTATGGGACCTAGTTTGTACCCTAGCCCTGCTACATAAGGAGTTATTGGCCTTAATTTGGACCCTAGCCCTGCTACATTAGGAGTAATGGGACCTAGTTTGTACCCTAGCCCTGCTACATTAGGAGTAATGGGACCTAGTTTGTACCCTAGCCCTGCTACATTAGGAGTAATGGGACCTAGTTTGTACCCTAGCCCTGCTACATTAGGAGTAATGGGACCTAGTTTGTACCCTAGCCCTGCTACATTAGGAGTAATGGGACCTAGTTTGTACCCTAGCCCTGCTACATTAGGAGTTATGGGACTTAATTTGTACCCTAGCCCTGCTACATTAGGAGTAATGGGACCTAGTTTGTACCCTAGCCCTGCTACATTAGGAGTAATGGGACCTAGTTTGTACCCTAGCCCTGCTACATTAGGAGTAATGGGACCTAGTTTGTACCCTAGCCCTGCTACATTAGGAGTTATGGGACCTAGTTTGTACCCTAGCCCTGCTACATAAGGAGTTATTGGCCTTAATTTGGACCCTAGCCCTGCTACATTAGGAGTAATGGGACCTAGTTTGTACCCTAGCCCTGCTACATTAGGAGTAATGGGACCTAGTTTGTACCCTAGCCCTGCTACATTAGGAGTAATGGGACCTAGTTTGTACCCTAGCCCTGCTACATTAGGAGTAATGGGACCTAGTTTGTACCCTAGCCCTGCTACATTAGGAGTAATGGGACCTAGTTTGTACCCTAGCCCTGCTACATTAGGAGTTATGGGACTTAATTTGTACCCTAGCCCTGCTACATTAGGAGTAATGGGACCTAGTTTGTACCCTAGCCCTGCTACATTAGGAGTAATGGGACCTAGTTTGTACCCTAGCCCTGCTACATTAGGAGGGATGGGACCTAGTTTGTACCCTAGCCCTGCTACATTAGGAGTTATGGGACTTAATTTGTACCCTTGCCCTGCTACATTAGGAGTAATGGGACTTAATTTGTACCCTAGCCCTGCTACATTAAGAGTAATGGGACCTAGTTTGTACCCTAGCCCTGCTACATTAGGAGTAATGGGGCCTAGTTTGTACCCTAGCCCTGCTACATTAGGACTAATGGGGTCTAGATTGTACCCTAGCTTTGCTACATTAGGAGTAATGGGGCCTAGTTTGTACCCTAGCCCTGCTACATTAGGACTAATGGGGTCTAGATTGTACCCTAGCCCTGCTACCTTAGGAGTAATGGGGCCTAGTTTGTACCCTAGCCCTGCTACCTTAGAAGTAATGGGGCCTAGTTTGTACCCTAGCCCTGCTACATTAAGAGTAATGGGACCTAGTTTGTACCCTAGCCCTGCTACATTAGGAGTTATGGGACTTAATTTGTACCCTAGCCCTGCTACATTAGGAGTAATGGGACTTAATTTGTACCCTAGCCCTGCTACATTAGGAGTTATGGGACCTAGTTTGTACCCTAGCCCTGCTACATTAGGAATAATGGGGCCTAGTTTGTACCCTAGACCTGCTACATTAGGAGTAATGGGACTTAATTTGTACCCTAGCCCTGCTACATTAGGAGTGATGGGACCTAGTTTGTACCCTAGCCCTGCTACATTAGGAGTAATGGGGCCTAGTTTGTACCCTAGCCCTGCTACATTAGGAGTAATGGCACTAGCCAAGGTGAGGGTACAGGTATGTGTTCTACTGGATGCCATGATATAACTTGAAAATTTCTGAAAGTGGCATTAAACCACAAACAAACATTCAATTGGCTGCCTTCAGCTTTTTATCTGATGTGAATATATCAACAAACATGTACAAATTTATACCATGATACTAATAAATTATTTAATACGAAATTAAAATTGTGTCAAAAAAACAGAACTATACATGTCAATGCAGTCAAACCTGGTTAACTGGCATGTCTTTATAATGGACATTATGTGATTATGAGCCCACTTACAACCCCCAGAGGAATTTCGCTATTGATTGGTGAAAGGATTTAAAGGTTGAAAAAAATTTTTTTAGCACATTGAAGTTATCATACACTTAGAAAATGAAAAATTATCACACAGAAAATTGCAAAACAAATTGGATTTGGTACACATACAGATAGATAATGTCCTAAAATTAAACTTTTTTTCTAAACACATGCAGATATTGAGCTGCTATTGGGTATGTAAGTAAACCATCATAATTTACAAATCAAGTTTTAATGTTGTTCTTGTCCAATGATTTTTTACAAATTATGGCCCCTTTTAGTTGCAGGTATGAGACTTAGTTTTGCCTGTGCAATACTATCCACATTTGTTTTTATTGTTTTTATAGGTCCAAGATCAAGGCAAAAAGTGTCTTCTGATATCATGTTCAGCTGTTCCTATAGGCTGATTTGTAATTCAATAAAATATGGTCATAAATATTGAAGTCAATGCAAGGTGGCTTGGTATCATTTATATGAAATGCCCCATCAGATGCCCTATTTTTAATTATTGCATTGTGCTCTAAGTTTTTCACATAATAGCCCCAAGCATCTTATATTTCATTAATAAATGTTTGCAGTGCTGATAGTACTATATATTTGTTGTTCTTGAAAACTTTTCCTCTGTTTTTTGTAGGCATTATATCTTCAGGAAGTTCATTTTGAATTTAACTGCTCCCCACCCTAAAAAAATAAATGGGGTAATGAGGGTGTCAAGGGTATGATTATTTGTTTGAATATTCAACACTTGCATCCAAGTTCAGTGCACAAATATAATACCTCAAAAATGGTTTTTTTTCATTCCACTTTTTTTACCACTGCCTGAATATCTTACAACACAGAACAAAATATTGAATGCTTTTGACAGTTTTAGAATTATGGGTGAACAAGACGAACAAGAACCTCCACCAATTAAGCAACCACATTTGAGGGAGAACAAACCACGCCCACTTTACAGAGCTAAATCTTATTCAGAAGTACCAAAGGGGGCAGTTTTATTGTCAAAAGCTGAGGTTTCTGAGTATGTTAACAGACAACTAAAGAAAGAGAAATGGTCTGACGTGTAAGTTGACAGATCACTGCCTGATTTTGTTAGTTAAGAGTATTATTTCATGGTACAAAGAATGTAACTCTATATTGAAGCATTGTGAAGATGGAAGTACAACTATCAAAATTATTTGACATCCTTGAATAATAGTAACTAAAAATCAAAGATCTGTATATAGTTCTAATGTTATGGTGTTTTATACTGTTTTAGTCATTGTGATATTAGCCTTTTTTACCGATACATCATTTGATTGATTGATTGATTGTTGTTTTACCGTCAGTTAGCATTATTTCATTTATATTCCATATTCAGCATTATTTCACCTATATTTTATGTGTAAAAATATTTCACTTAATTGCATACATAGTGACATTTCACCTATTATACACACATAGCGATATTTCATTTATATTCCATTCGTAATGATATTTCATCTATATTCTTTTTGTAGCAATATTTCCATAACAGTGGCAGAGTGGTTAAGGTAGTTCGTCAACTATTGATCATGTGGTCTGTCCACACTGAGATTATGTGTTTGATTCTCAGGGCAGGCAGGGTGTACTCGACTCTAATCTTAATTGACAAGGATTGCCAGTTTTCCTACCTCAGGTTAAGAGTTTTTTCAGGGTACTCTTGCTTCCACCCCCAAAACTGGACGCCATGATATAGCTGAAAAATTGCTGAAAGTGATGTTAAACACCAACAAACAAACAAAGAAACAAACATAAGAAAGTGATGTTAAACACCAACAAACAAACAAACAAACAAACATAAGAGAACAAGTTGTGACAAACATTGAATTAATATTGATTAACAGACAAAGGAGAAAATAATGAATAGGGTGAGAACCTAAGGAACAGTCATAATAAGTCTTCTGGTTTTTTGTTTCAGAATTGGTCTTAAGGGCAATTATTTTTTCACTGGGGGATTAGCTGGAGCCACTGGACTTCTTCTTGTTGATCATTATCGCAGAATGTTCAAGTTGCGGCAGTATGGAAGATTATTCACCTTTGGCATTGGTTCTGTGATTCCAACATTAGTAGCTTTGAAGCTCCATAATGATCAGATAAAGGAGAAGATAATTACAGGCTACCATGGCTGTTCGATGTGTTTAGGAATACGTAGTGGATGTGTTCAACTGTTCAGTGGTGTTTTATATCCATTAATTCTAGCACCAGTATTGTGCTCAATATCTGCCAGAGCAAACTACACATATGCAGTACCAAGCATTCGAAATACTTCCTTAATGTTTAATATGATAAAAACAACTTCTCCACCTATGTCGAGAATTCTAGTTATTATTTTAGGAAATTTTTTCTTAGGTTCATTATTGTGTGAAATAGAAATGAAAGAATATGAAAGATTCAGCCATAAGTTTAATCCATCTGGAGAGGACAAAGAGTTTTTTACTGATTTATAACAGATTTTAATGTTAGGTTTAAGATTGCTATTACATACATAAAAATACATGTAATAAAAGTAGAGTTATTTCCCTTGTAAGTACAGTATTCCCTGTCATGTAAGGCCTGTCTCATCTTGGGTCACTTACCACTGGCCGGTATTGTTATCTATTTAGTGGTTCTATACTATAGAGGCCACTTCTTTTATAAGACCACATTATTGACCTTTTAAAGAGGGACTACTGTAAAATATGCAGGAGAGTTGTCCTTTCTTAATGCCTTGGGACGACTGGGCTGTTTAAAAAAATGACCCCAACATGTGAAAAAATGTTAAATTTAAACATGAACATAGCAAGATTTTGTTTATAATTTAAATGTGCATACTTTGAAGTTAATAAATAAAAAAAGGAATTAATTAAAAGGTATGAAATAAAGTTTTTATAATATTTTAGACAACTTTAACATTTATACATTTTACTTCAGTTTAACAATGTTATGCTTCGTATAACTTTTTGCTGTTTTCTTAAACAATGTAACAAATACTAATGACTTCTTGTGCAAAATATTGAACAATATGGAATTGTAGTTTTTAAAAAAATATTTTTTTCAAGAATTTTTTAAAACATTCTTTTGTTATCTACCTCTTAAAATTTTTATTAAGTCAAAAGTAGTATGTATTTTTACATATGGCAACACAATTATTAAATTGTACCGGTAATTATAAGTCATCCCTGGAGGAAAAAAATTTCATAAAAGTTAAGCCATTTGAAAATGATAGGTCATAGAAAAACTACTATGTTTAGCCTGATTTTGTTGCGCTCCTGACACTCCAGGCTTAACAAATTAAAAGGAGGAAATACATTCTTTAAAAAGTACTGGGGTAATTTTGTGATATTGTTGGGAACAAATTTCATATATCCTGACATTTTTCACCAAATTGTCAAATCCAGAAATATTTGCATAATTTTTTTTATTACACAGTTTCATGTGTTATCTTATTGACAGATATCAAAAGAAAGTATATTGCATTTTAAAACGTGTGAAAATATAGTTTTGAAAAAAATAACTACCCTGTCAGGTGACCATAACCTGTTGGGGTCATTTTTTTTTAAAAAGCCCCTCTGTAAAATCTGATATATGCAAAGAGTTGTCCTCTCTTGATGCCTTGGTTGTTGAGACAATATGTACCTCACCTTGATCCAAAAAAAAATTGTGAACAGATTATTTAAAATATATCTCTCCAGCTCTAATTGTTTCTGGTATCTGTCAAAACCACCATAACCAGTGCTATGTTTCAGTATTCATTTTGTTGTTTCTGAGCCAAATTAATACATTTATTCTGTGAATGCTAAAGTTTTCAGTTTTTTAATGCATGTTACTGCATTATACATAATACATATTACTGGTATGCTTAGTCCAAGAAGGCCCACACTGTTGTCTGCTCTCTAACTAAAACAGTTGTTCGATCTTCATGAACCTTGGGGAAAATGTTTATGGACATAATATCTCGGCTAAGTTCGATAACCAGCCAAATCACTTTAGCCACTGCAGAGTTATGGCCTTTATTTATAAAAAAATGGCAAATTCGCCTTGACCGCTAACAGTTGTTGTCCAGTCTTCATGAAACTTGGGGAAAATGTTCATGAGCATAATATCTCGACTAAGTTCGATACCAGCCAAATCACTTCAGCCAGAGTTATCACACTTTATTTATACAAAATATGGCAAATTCGCCTTGTCTGTTCTCGAACTCGAACAGTTGTTGTCCAATCTTCGTAAAACTTTTATGGGCATAATATCTCGACCAAGATTAATAACCAGCCAAATTGCTTCAAACACTTCAGAGTTATGGCCCTTTATTTGTACCACAAATGGTAAATTTTGGACAGGCGCAATTTTTGGCACTTATGGCACTTTTTAAATCTTTATCTACAATAAAAAAAGGTCACCTTATCCTAGTTGCATAAAACATCCTACTTATTATCATCTCAGATATTCTGAAATTATGCTGACATTGGTTTATGCATTAAATTATACAAACCCTTGACACCAATTTTTTTTTTCAAAAGTTTGACAAGAAAGATGAATGGAATGACAATATATACTCAGTAGCATGTTTAATTAATGAAGTAGGCATGTACAGTTCACTTTGCAGTCATACTTACACATTAACTACGCTTTCAAGGGAGGATATTCTTGAAAATAACAAACGGTGTTTGCATTTGTTGGTCTAAAAATTAAAGTTGAAGATCTTCTTGTATTGAATAATAAAACTTCACAAAAATCCATACAAATGGCATTTTATTGCAGGATCACCTGAGTGTACCACCAAAACACTATCATAACTTCTGACCACTAATTTATCAAGAATAAAAACGGGACTTCAAAAATACAGGGACACTTTCTACTCCAGGTGGGGCATAAATGAAATGTATATAATAAACATTTCTAAAGACCTGATCGACATCTTGAGGTCTTGATCTCTTTCCGAGTGTAAGAAAGATAGCAAAGAAAACCGACCGAACAACATCATTAATACATTTGATTTTTCTACACTCTACACGGCCATCCCTCATGTATCTTAAAACCAGGCTTGAAAATCTTATTAAACGCTGCTTTTTCAAGAAACACAGAAAGAGACGATATAAATACCTGGTGATTAGTCATGATAGACCTTACTTCCACATCAATGACTCATAATCTAATAATAAATATACTGAACACCAAATCTGTCAAATGTAAGATAGTCCGGTACATCGAAAGTGTAAAAACCCCCCGAAAAGTGTAAAAACCCCGTGGAATAGTGTAAAAAACCCCATATCTGTGGTGAAAACCCCTCAGAAATGGTAGATATTACCATATATTATGATAATAATCCAATATTTGTGACAAAATATATACGCATTATCCCAAAGAATCGATTTTTGTAACCGCACGATACGTTCCATATTAGGTCAAATAGCTAGGGGAGAGCACTCCAATTCATTGCAATAAAAGTACTTAAGTACTGTAGGTAGGATTACTGTAGGTAGGAATAAAATATTAAAAATTGATCCTATAATACACAATTTGTTACTTAAAAAATGATTTTGAATAAGAATAAATGAATTAAATTAATATATAATGTAATTTATACCTTTAGAATATTAGTATTATTTGGTTTAAAAAATAGTCGATTCATATGAATTGCTAATATTGGACTACATTTTAATAGGAGATGATTAATACAGTAAGTTTATTTAATTTTTTTCAGAATGGACAACTTAACAAAGTTTCATCAATTTCAATAAGAAACTGCCTATTATCATGAACAGACAAAACAGAAGACTGCAGAGACATATATCTTATTGTCAAACACATTTTTTATACAATTCAGTCTATGTAGGTTGAAAGAGTTGTAATTTTGTGTTTTGTGCCTATTGCTTTCGCCGTCTTGGCATCCTTCGCTTGTATTATTTCAGCTGCAAGGACTGCTTGCTTGTGGTAGAGTTGTATTATCCCAGATTGCCGAATCCAGTTAGCCGATTCCCAAACTGCCGACAATCAAAAGTTATATGTTATTTATGGTTTTAGAAAAAAATGTTTTATTGTATTTATGTTGTTTTTGACATTTTTTTACGTGTTTAACACTACATATCAACTCAATGCCAAGGAAACGAGATTATTTGTGTTGTTGTCTCTTTGACTTGCACGTGGCGCTTAATCCAGACACAGTGACTACAGGGTGCCGTTTCATAAAGCTATCGATACTTAACGTGCTCGTTATACCATGCAATTTAAATGAAACGGCACCCTGATCTGTATTGTTTCGTGTATACGTTATTTTTTACTTTGTTCATAACTTTAAATAATAAAATAAACATTTAGATAGAACTAAAATTTATTTCATTAATTTAACATTTTAAGCCCTAGATTTATAACAAAGCAACTATTAAATTTTCACAAAAACACTAAAAATTTTTACAAATCGACTATTTCCTCTGTAGATTCTGTGTCAATTAAAAACTTTTTTCTGATAAGTTGTAAGTAATTATTAAAAGAAATTTTTTTTAGGATAGATTTGTTTTATTCGGCAATTTGGGAATAGGCCAATTGGACTCGGCAAGTTGGGAGACGGCAAATTGGGATTCGGTATAGAATGCTTTAATATTTTGATACAAGTGTTCCGCGCTGCGGTAGATCTCACCATTAAAATGTAATTGGCATGGAAAAAGGTTGGACATGACATCACATGCTCCTTTTACATATATGATCATGGTTGTAAAAAAATGTATTACTTTATTCTATATTTGGTAACATATAAAGACGACAAGCTAGAACATTAGAATTTATAAAAAAAATCCAGTCAAATTTCGTTTTTTACGGCTGTTTTATAGATTTAGCCTTGATTTCAAAGGTTTCATTTTAATTAGCAAAATACAAGATGAAATAACTTTACTCTGTAATGAATACTTAAATTTTTTTTTAATAAAGTAACCCTCGCTGCAGCAAAAATTGTAGATATTTAATTGTTAATGTTGATTACACTTGTTATTTGCCTTGTAAATTAACACCTAGTAGCCAAACTTCTGGCACGTGCCGACAAATCAATCGATAGGGTCGTTATATTTTATTTTTAGAATATAGTTTTATATACGGTGGTAATTATTTATATTTCCTTCGTTATGTATGTCCTCATATAACCATTCATGTTACTGTTACAAAAAATAAATGTATTAAAATAGATTCTCTGCGTTTTCATCGTATAAAGCGACTTTCTGTGATTTAATTTTTTTTTAATTTAAACATATACCTCTGTACTTTTTCTAGGGAAACATTAAAAAAACATTAAAATAACGAATGTAAATGATCAAGCATTTAAGTAGTATTCTAGCTGAGGATCAGGCAGTGGTCGGCACATAACACATTTTTTGGGGGGGTTTTTACCTTTTTTGGCTTACATACATTCATTATGATATAAAACCAAATTCTAACAAGATTTTACATTTGAAAAAGTGTCAATTCCCTAGATGATTTTTGACTGGTTATATATAGAGAAAAATTTGGCGGGAAAATTCCCCGGCATTTTCCACTGAACAATTCAACTCAATTTCAAATGATTATATTTAATTAAAAGGCAAAATAATTCGGAACTTTAATAAATTAGAATGTTGTTTTATTTTATTTTTCCTTCATGTGCATTCCATCATATGTATGCATTTTTCCGTATTCTTACGTGGACTGATATATAATCTACATCATTTGCCTGATGTGGTGATCTGTCAGATAGGCGGCAACGACTGCAGCACTAAACTATTTGACATCTTAAACGTTCTAAGCGGCGTCATTGTACGGCTGACGTATATAGTAAACGGCGAGACGAAGTACACTAAATTTATAAGAGGAAATTAAGCTCTCAGTATTATTTTGTTTACTTTTTCAAACCTGTTAATGTATACAGGCCAGCCATGAGGCGGCAGACGTTGTTCGTTTCACTGAAAATGGATATCTTGCTATTCTCGTTACCTTAAGAAAGGCACTTTGTTGGTTTGTTAACAAAATTGAATACCGCGGAACTTTCGCAGGTTTGGCGTCACATTGTAATTTCAAGCAAGCAAAAGAATACATGCGAACACCCGCCTCTGTAATGACAGAAATGTCCAATTTACTCCAGTCAGACAATCCTTTAATTGTATACCGAAGAAAAAATACTACATTCCTTTTTTCTTCTCTAACTACAATCTGGATGCTAGTTTTATAGTGGTTGAAACGGCGATGAAACTTTTATTTATTTATTTATTTATTTATTTATTTATTTATTTATTTATTTATTTATTTATTTATTTATTTATTTATTTATTTATTTATTTATTTATTTATTTATTTATTTATTTATTCATTTATTCATTCATTCATTCATTCATTCATTCATTCATTCATTCATTCATTCATACTAAATGTACTCCAGGACTTTGACGTAAACTGATATACGTCTTTCATTATCAGGAGACAGATTTATATCAGCTTTGTATCTTGTTTCCGAATCCTTGTCTGTATTTTCTTGTAAATATAACGATATATGAATAGAAATAAAATATGTTTAAACCAAATGTATACAAAAGGCTGACAGTGAAAAAATGACGAATTGAGCGGAACAGTCAGCAGAAAACAGGTATATGACAAAAAGTATAATGTCAAAAAGGAAGCGTAAAAACGAAATGGGACATATATTTAGACGAGGAAATATTGCCGACTTTACAGGAAATAGACAGGATGATTGCAGACAAAGATTCCATAATAAAATCGATAATACGCGACAACGAAAAAGCGCCTTGTTTAATTCGTTACAAAGACGACCAGTTAACAGACATCAAGACTTTATGTTGTTCAGGACACAGTATTTTAAGAATTGACAAAACCTTCAACTTGTGGGACTTGCGCGTTACTGCATCAAGTTACAAGCAGATATAAATCATCACAAACAAGAACCGCCAAAATTTCGTCCCTCTAACTCGATTTTCTGAATCCGTCCCTGGATACTGATACACAAAAATTAGTGTTTGGATCAGACAAGGAAAATGGCATTAGTCAACGCCATTACATCAGCTTTCCCGACATCTAAGATTGCAGAAACTGGTGGACGACATACTAGTAATTGACAAGGCCGACAGAGACTCAATACTGAACGACATCTCTGGTAGAGACGGATATATCCATGCCGATGACCCGATATGTTTCGACGTCCAGTGCGACACTATGGAACCAAGGACACGGACATTATCTTCGAAATTTCACGGGTATTTTATTAACAAATTAAAACCAACTTTGATTTAACATCGGAAAACAGTTGATCATATTGGTTACTTTGACAAAAGTTGGACAAATAATAATAGTGAATCCCCCGAGCGAGCCATCGACTGGAAATCACAACCGTTATTGAATTTAGTACAGGTTACAAGAGATATTGTGGACACCCAATATATAAGGATTTACTAAGATTATTGATTTCAATTGGACAGTACCGACTAGCGGACAGCACTCAACAGTTTCAGGTGTCGAAATCGCTGTGGATGACCAAGACCGTTGAAAAGAGAACTTTTTTAGAGACTCCGTAACCACTTGCCGCCAGACCAAAAGACCCTTACTTCGACAGACGGACTAATGACGCATTAAACCTTGGAAGGAATAAAGGTCAACTGAAGAGGAAAATCAACGAACTGTCGACGACTAAACGGAATTGCGATTTAGATTCTGAGTGATATTTCAATGTTTTGTTCAATGTATTCATTCTCTTTTTTCAAGGGCGAGACACTTAGTAAGTTTGCGGACAGCGATACATTAAAGAGAGCTGTATGCAGGTATCTTAGAAGTTTTAAATTTGAAAAATAAAATTTAACTAATTGCAACGCTGACTACGACAGATGTCCGAAGCCTTGTGCATGATGTCATAGTAGTTTTAAATTAAAAAAAAAAAATAAAAATCTTACTTATTGTTACGCGGACTACGACAGATGTCCGAAGCCTTGGGCAGGATATCTTAGTAGTTTAACTTCAAAAACAAAAAACTATCTCTTGGTCTAGTTAAACCTTTTTTTTGCAATATTATGGACAATACCAAGCTCATAATAACAATAATTTGTACTTTTCTAGAAAAAAATTATTACTCCTAGTTATAAAACAAAACGACTTAAATGAATAAATATATAAAATCCCCTTACCCTGCCCCAGATGTTCATAGCCTTGACTTGGCGTGGGGGCTCTTAATTATATATAATTATAATTACAAATGTGTTGATTGACTTAAATGTCAATTAATCAATTCATTGTAATTGTAACTAACTTTGTCTAATATGAGCTACTAAAATGGATGACATATTTAAAATCTTTTAATAACAACAGACACATAATTACATGTACATGTAATACAAAGAATGCAAAGGTTTTAATGAAAAACATATCTATTTAAAAAAATTCATTATAAAATGATAGACATTATTTTAATTTCACACATTAAATCATTTGTCAGTATTAACATTTTCAATATAATTCCAACTTACAGTACTTGTAGTACTTTTATTGCAAAGAATTAGAGTGCTCTCCCCTAGCTATTTGACCTCATATAGGACGTATCGTGCGGTTACAAAAATCGATTCTGTGCGATCAAGCATAATTATTTTTTCACAAATATTGCATTATTATCATAATATATAGTAATATCTATCATTTCTGAGGGGTTTTCACCATATATATAGGGGTTTTTACACTATTCCACGGGGTTTTTACACTTTTCAGGGGGTTTTTACACTTTCGATGTACCCAAGATAGTCTGATTGACAACATATTCGTCATGTTTGTGGGACGTGTTTTTCAACAGACTGTTCGTATTTTAATGGGTACTAATTGTGCTCCTCTCCTCGCTGACCTGTTTTTGTACTCTTATGAGGCCGAGTTCCTAGAATGCCTGCTGAAGAATAAAGAAAAGACAATGGCTCAGACCTTTAATTTCACATCCCTCTATACTGATGATGTTTGTCAACAATGCTAAATTGTGTGACTATTTGCATTCAGTTTACCCTGGCGAGCTTGAAATTAAAGACGCCACTAATACACATCCCTCTATACTGATGATGTTTGTCAACAATGCTAAATTGTGTGACTATTTGCATTCAGTTTACCCTGGCGAGCTTGAAATTAAAGACGCCACTAATACACTAAAAGTGGGTGTATATTAAGGCACTGCTATATGCTGAGCCATCAAGTACTGATAAGAAGTACGGTATATTTTGTTGTCAGTTGTCTATTTTTAATAGGATGGGGGTCTTGAATAGTGTTCACCAGTTTTTGTCTCGCCTGCGACGATAGTCGATGGAAGAGACATGTTTGGTAATCCGGCTATGGCGGCGTAAACACTTGGACATCTTGCTTCATATCTTTGTAAGCCTAAGCCCTAGGGCCATTAAATTTGGTCAAGTGATAGCTTATGACGAGTACTTTCCAGTCAGTCACCTGTCACATGACCTTGATCTCAATTTCACGGTCCAGCGACTACGTAAAAGTTTTTGTGTATTACGACAGTTCCAATGTAACCATGCATGGTAGGATGAAAAAATTTAGTATATAGGTTGCTAATGAGTAGTACATGGCTTCTGGTAGGTGTCACCTGAACTTGACCTCAATTTCACAGTCCAGCGTCTACGTTAAGATTTTTGTATTAAGGCAGTTCCTATGTAACCATGCATGGTAGGAAGACAATATTTGGTATATAGATTGCTGATGAGTGGTACATGACTGTCCTGTAGGTGTCACATGACCTTGACCTCAATAGTCCTGCGACTACGTTATAGTTTTTATATTAGGACAGTTCCACGGTCACTATGCATGGTTTATATTTGAAATATTTGCAATATTTGGTATACAGGTTGCTGCTGAAGAGTACATGTCTTTCTGGCAGGTTTCAACTGACCATGACCTCAATTTTACGGTCCAGGGACTACGTTTAAGTTTTTGGATTAGGTCCGTTTCTCTGTAATCATGCATTGTATATTTTAAATGATAACAATTTAATGCTATTTACGTAATGCTTTATGACGTAATTTGTTTTCGTTAGGGAATGCAGGCGAGACATTTTTCTGTGTCCACACTCGTTTAATAGCTGTCTACTTCAATCTTGACCCCATTTTCACTACAGATGGTCAGGGCAATGCATTTAATTCTGGACCAGGGACTGTTTCTCCCCTGTACACCCTTGATAATCCACAGCTATAAACATATATTCATCTTATATACGATCAATTCAGAGTACCACTCTTAACCCTTTATTCTTTAAAACTCTTGATAATTATGAGGTAAATACATGTACAATTTATTTGAGCTGTAATTCTCAAGCGGTGATTTCCCACACCGTCTTAAGATCTCCAATTCATTTTTAGCTCACCTGAACCAAAGGTCCATTTGAGCTTTGACGTCATTTGGCGTTCGTCGTTCATCGCAAAACTTTTTCATAATATTCTTCTCTGAAACCAAGTGGCCAATTTTCTTCAAACTTGGCCAAAATCATCCATAGGGTACCTAGTTTCGAATGTGTACCCAGGGTGACCGGTTTTGATCAATGGACAAAGATGGCTGTTACTTAAAATTGAAATTTAGTGTCAGCTCTTGTTTTTGATCAATATCTAAAAAAATATTATAGCTATATGATAAAAGCATTACCTCAAACTGATCAGCTAATTGAGCTATACAAAAGTTCCTATTAGTCCAAAGTTGTGTAATGACTTCTTGCAGGAGTTATTGCCCTTAATTGTTGCCAACATTTTCAGTTTTAACAACGTAACTTAAAAACTATAACAGCTAGATTAACATTGTAAATTACGTAAATGATCAGCAAGACAATGCCTACAAATTGATTGTCAGATGACTCCTTATATGAGTTATTGCTTTTTAAGGACGATATTATGAAATTTTCCGTTCTACAAATGATAACAGCTATAGTGTTATGTATTGACTTTTAATATTTTATTTTTACAAATATTTTATGGAAAATAACTGAATCTTAAACATAGTTAGTAAGCATAATCTTGAGGTCAGAACTTTCTCACATTGTGTCAGGGGTTAACTTATTATTGACATATGTTAGTTACAAGAACTGAGAAACAACTTTTGTTTCCTACTGATAAAATCTTTTTCTAATTATGACTGACATTTATAGTTGTATAACTGCCCATTGTAAACATTTTGGCATCTTTGAAAATATTGTATTAATATTGTGGGAGGAGTCTAAGAGTAGAAAAAGAGAGAAGAAATTGTTACAAGAGAGAGAGTGATTTTAACACACATCATTGTACATGTACTTTTGCAATAACATTTTGGAATAATAAAGTTTGGAATAATACCTCTCGCATCTTAATTAAATATATATAAAATTAAGAACATTACATGGTGGAGACCCTAAATAGATGGAAGAAATTTATAATGATGGACATTTCTATAGTGATACAGATCATCTTCTATTAGACACTGATCCATTTCTTAGCAGTGCAGCTGACCAGTCTTTTAAGTTTGAAACATACAACGACATATATTCGAATTCAAGTTCAGAAAGTGACACTGAGGACCACGTTAAATCTACCAATGATTATGAAATAGACATGGATAATTTTACCAAACTAAATGTTAACAAGTTCAGTGGATATACTACAGATGACGCTGAACAATTTTTATCAAATTTTGAAGCATATTTAGTGTTTAATAGACTTGAAGGACATGATCAAAGGAAGTTAGCAGCATTCCAACTTCACCTGTGTGGTCCTGCACAGGTTTGGTTTTCGAGTTTAGATAGTACTGTTAAGTCAAGTTGGGAATCTGTATTAAAGAAATTTCAAGAAGAGTACAGTTTCAACAAGCCAGTTTTATTGGTTGAAACAGAATTTTTTCAGAACTTGAGACTGTTACCAGGACAACAAATTGAGGATTATTTTAGTAAAGTGGTGGATAAAGGGAGAAAAATTCACAAAAGCACAGAAGAAATTCTCCTAAAATTTATTGGAGGACTTCCAGCTCCATTAGCTTTCTTTGTTCGTGCTGGAAATCCTGAAAATATTCAACAGGCGTGTATGTCTGCTAAATTGGGTGAGGCTTACGGATATAGACAAGCCGTTCCTAATACACCTGCAATTGCACCTGTGCATCCCACAGCCACAGTGGCAGCCATTTCTCATCCAGACAGATTGTCCACTATAGAAAACAGACTGGAAGAACTTTCAAAAATTATTAAATAATTATAAAAAAAAAACCCCAAAAATATTGAACCAATTAACATTATGAATTTCAAACATTGTGTATTAACCAATTTTCAATGTATTTTTTTAATATGCTTATTATATGTGTAATGTACATTATTTTTTCTCTATTGTGTTTTATTACTTAGTTGTTTTATAATTTGAATGTTGAATGACAGTGAATGTCAGTTTTGATAGATGGGTGGTAGCAGAATAATTGGGTAGTGCAAACGGAAAGTGGTGTGAAATTGTAGAAATTCATGAATATTGTATACAAATTCTTTTTTATGCATTGTTAATATTTTTAAGAATTACTGAATAGCAGTATGTAATTAGATCTATGTTTAATGTATAAATATGTGTTATTATATTTTTTGCTTTTTCCTAAAGTTTGTCATGTAAAAAAAAAAAAATAAATAAAATAAATAAGTTTTTATCAGTTAATAAAAATTGATGACATATTTTTATTTTCTTTTTGTGGGGGATGTTATGTATTGACTTTTAATATTTTATTTTTACAAATATTTTATGGAAAATAACTGAATCTTAAACATAGTTAGTAAGCATAATCTTGAGGTCAGAATTGTGTCAGGGGTTAACTTATTATTGACATATGTTAGTTACAAGAACTGAGAAACAACTTTTGTTTCCTACTGATAAAATCTTTTTCTAATTATGACTGACATTTATAGTTGTATAACTGCCCATTGTAAACATTTTGGCATCTTTGAAAATATTGTATTAATATTGTGGGAGGAGTCTAAGAGTAGAAAAAGAGAGAAGAAATTGTTACAAGAGAGAGAGTGATTTTAACACACATCATTGTACATGTACTTTTGCAATAACATTTTGGAATAATAAAGTTTGGAATAATACCTCTCGCATCTTAATTAAATATATATAAAATTAAGAACATTACAATAGAGTGAACTGGAAATTGCAAAAATGACAGGCAATACAGGTCCTACAATTAACTATAGTGGTCTGAAATTGTCTGATAACTTCTTATAGAGTGAAACTGTAAATTGCACAAAATCATTAGCAATACAAGTACTACAATTCCCTTTATCGATTACTTTTAATATGAGTTACTGCCCTTTTATGACGAGATGTTATGAAAATTTTCGTTTTTGTCCTGTAACCTAAAAACTATAACAGCTAAAATGAAACGTTAACCTATAGATCTTGCGATCTCTATTCCGAAGTCATTTATGTTCCAGATGAGTAATTACAGGCTGCTGTGAGCCTCTTGCTTTTCAGCTTGTAGAATTATTTGTACTCAACTTCTTTCTCTTGTCCATTACATGTAAATTAAACCACTCTTTTATTATTTCAATTTTTTCGATATGCTCAGAATTAGTATAAATGCATAATGTTTTTGTCACTATGTGTGGGTCCTCTCCCGAATCTGCATATGGTCCTCTCTTGAAATCTACATGTTCCTCTCTTGAAATCTACATGTTCCTCTCCTGAAATATATATATTTTAACATATCATAAAAGCGCTGTTACACAATATTTACACAGTATTCAACTCCATCACTTAATGTTTTATGTGACTAAATTCGGTAGTTTATATGTAGTATGTTATTTTTGTGATTTGGCGTTTTGTCAAAGATTTGTCTGTCTTTGGTTTGTTTCCTGTACAAGATAAATCCAGTTTACTCTAAATAATGCATGAATGCTTGTGAGATGTTTTCAACTCTCGAAGTAGTATTGTGTAGTACCTCTCCATCAATGGTTTTCTAGCTGTAGTGTGTGAGACATCAGAGACGCTGAAGTATGTGCCTTCCGCTTCTTTGTCAAGTACATACAAATAATGGTCTCTTCCACCAAGACCATGCAGAGTAACTGTCTGATCGGATGAGATAAGCTTTCTCACTAAAGACGCGCCCGAAGTCAAACGATAATATAAAGAACTGGACGTCATTATACAGCTTCTAATCGTTCATTTGAAACTTCTTACAAGTAGAAGTAGCCAATGTCCTGATCTTTACTCACCCCAAGACATGCAGGATGTTTCTCTTTATGGCCACGTGGAGTAGCCAATGAACCGCTTGAGACCCCTCCCACCCCCCACCCTCGCATTCATTCAATACTGTTCTATGTCGCCTTGAGTCTATTAAATATACTAGTAAATTGGAAACTACATGTAGTGTGATGAATATGCTGTTAATCACCAACAATGTATATATGTTCATAAACATTCGAAATAAGAACTACAACATTTCTTTAAGTTGAATATAAGGAACGGGGCAATCAGAAGCCATTAACATTAGTAACATACCTCGTCATTAAAAGGTTTCACATTTCAAACACAACAATTATTTTTGTTTACATCAATAATACACTTATAGTATCCAACTATCAGCGAACTTGCTGAACGATACTACTGATCACCTGAAGTCAAGCTGGTAAAATGCACTCATTCCATGTCTCCTTTCACGTATAAACTTTGAGAATATTCTTACCAGTGACATAAACAAAAGCCATAACAACTTTTGTCGAATGGTCCTAGAACTAATTATTTTCGTAGGAGTAGCAAGCGGTACGGCCAGTACTATTCGGGCCGTACCACTTTAAATTGCTGGTACGGAAAACCGTAGCAGTTTTTTTGTAAACTTAACTAAAAAATGATATAATTTCATTATAAACAAATTTTTGTTAACCTTGGTATCTTTGACGACATTTTATTTGCAACCACTGGGTCGATGCCTCTGCTGGTGGACTGTCAGTCTGCGAGGGTATCACCAGCCCAGTAGTCACACTTCGGTGCTGACAGGAAAATCATTGATTCTAGAAATTTCACAAAATATTTTAAATTCTAAGGTTTTTTCTATTTCAAGGTGTAGATAGCCTTAGCCGGATTTGATGTAACGTTTTGGAATTTTGGTGATAAAAGCTCTACAACAGCTTAATCATTTGGATTTTTATATATTGTTTGGGTTTCAGCGCCACTGATGAGTCTCGATTAGACGAAACGCGCGTCTGGCGAAGAAAAAAAAATTTGTTAACCTTGGTATCTTTGACGACATTTTATTTATATACTCTTTTCTTTGTGAAACGTTCAACATAAATTTATAAAAACTTTCAATATAAAACAGCAACCGTTACTATCTCGAGTGCAAGTTGGTAAACGACAAATAATTGCACATGGAAAACCATTACCTATGTTTAAACATTCACGGTTTAAACAGCTTGTCGACCCTTAACCGACCATACCACTATTTTTCTGGGTGCTACGCCTATGTTTTTAAGAGAATTTTGTTGGAGATTAGTCTAAACACTATCAAATAAAAAAGAATAACAGTGGGTTCAAGCATTGTGGTCAGAACAAACTTGAATACTTAGTATTCCTTTGGTTTAAATAATTTTTACACACCAGCTGATAAATACTATGCTACTGTCAAAGCCTCTAATAATATAAGACTAAATCACGAATTACCTGACGAAATAGCCACATTTAGATAACACACATTTTTTTTAACTAGATTTGTAATCACAAGTCATTTATCAGTACTCATTATTTTTAGTGTCATTACTACAAAAGTGTTCTACAAAATCATTAATTAAGATTCTTATTCAGGCATTCAAATTATTATAAAAACTTTCAGAAGTGTTGTAATACCGCCTTTTCAAGCAGTAACGCAAATAAAAAAATAATAGCTAAATGGAAGAGCTATAGAAATATACATTATTTTATTATGAATTATTCCTCCACAGAATATCTCATCCTCATAAATGTTCCTAAATTGACTACCCTTATACAGAGCTTTACAAACTTTTGAGTTTATACGTTAGTTGTGTATTCAGTTAATAAGTTTAGAGAGGTCTCATTTAAACTGGGTTTTTATATAACCTTATTGATCTTAGTGATTTTAAGATGTTTCAGACGATTTATAAACATTCTGAAACATTACAACCTTTCATCTTCGACCCTCATATGCAGCTTAAAAACAGAATTGAAGATATATTATAAAACGCAGTTTTTTAAAAATAAAACGGAATGAGACGACATTAAATACCTGGTAAACAGTCATGACACAACTTACTTATTCATCAATTACTCTTAATCGCACAATAAATAAAGACGTCATGTGTCAAATATACATTTTAACTGACAACATGTGTCATGCCTCGGACGCGTTTTTAGAGATTCCAGTGGGTACTTATTGTACATCTCTTCTCGCCGACCTGTCTCTGTACTTTTTTTACTTCCTCGCAGCGCTTAAAAAGAAACGAAAGGCTTTGGCCTAGACCTTTAATTTCGCATTTCGCTATAAAGATGATTCTTCTAAATTCGGTGACTTACTGCATTTAAGCAGCTTGAACTGAAAACACCAATACACTTAGGTCGGCTTCTTACTTAGACCTTCTGTTGGAAATATGCTGGGAAACTACAAAATACGAAGGCAACGACTTCAACTTTCCAATTGTCAACATCCCGTTTATCGATAGCAAACTTCCAGCTTAAACCGGCGTATGTTGTGTACACATTAAATAACAAATTATACGTTAACCTAGATCGTGCGATCTCTATTCCGATTTTCTAGAAGGGACATTGCTGTTGACTTAAAGCTACTCAAGACAAAATGGGTTTGTTGCGTTTATGCTGATTTTATTTCTTCATAAGGTTTATTTGCCGTAACAATGACTTTTTCGATCATGGTAAATCCATAAACCAAAAGATATTTTTGCAGAGTTTTAGGTAGACTTTTCTGTTCTAAGATTTGACTTTAATTATTTATCTCCAGAGTCAGGCACTGCTTACTCATCATGAGCACCTGATTGCACCCATGTTTTTTTATATTAAATTCGTGTTACTTTTTGTTTTAGTGTTTTTATGTCTGTTTCGTGTTGTATGTTTGTCTAAATATAAATTTGTAATCACCCCTAGACTTTTGACTTTTCGTTTGGTTTCCAGTCTGAGACAACTGTAAATCATACTGAGATTTCTCCAATTATTTGAAGATGCCATCTAAATATTCGTAGTGCTCGAAAATGATTGAGTTCACTAGAATTCTAGTTCTGACTGTCAGAGTCAACTAAATTTAATTGCCATGCTATCACTGTCAAATCTAATCCAGAATGTTGATCTACAGTACATAATATGTCTTTCGCAACCAACCATCAAAATTAGGGATGAAGGAGAGACATATGCTTAGTTTAAATAAATGTTCTTCTCTTCATTCATTTATTGCTACCTATGGACTACATGTGAAATACTGTAACGCAGCGACTGATCCACAGGATAATTATTCTAGTATAACAGGACTGTGTGTGCATTGTCTTCTTCTTACATTAGATGTCGTAAAAATATTAGATGGGTATATTATATATATATATAACCAGATTAGGTATATTACAGCCGTGTTTTTCTGTCTTATTAAAATTAAATCTTTCCTTTGATCTATCTTGTCGACAATAAAAAATGGGGTGAGCGATTGAAAATAAACATGTAATATTAGATTGCGTGTTCTTATACTTCTAATTCTAATGTTGGCCTATTCAGGTGCATAAGACGGAACTGTATTTAGTGTATAGTGTTGTGGTATGAGTTACAAATGATAACAGATAACAGCAATTTACATAAGAAAACAGTGAGTTCAAAAATCGAAAAAAACCAGATAACAGCATAGGAAATTCAATTGCATTAAAAAAGGTGTTGAATAAAATGAATTAACAGAAAAAAGAAAAAAAAATGTGTAAAACAGTTAACGCGTGTTTGACTATTAACAGCAAACATGGTTTATATTTTCATTAAATAGTTAACAATAATGTCAGTTTTTACAAAAAAAACAGCTAATGGTTGGAAAACAGTTAACAGTTGCTTTGTGTAAAAAAACAGTTAAAAGAGGTGTAAAAATGCCAAAAAACCCCAGAAAAGATCTTGCCCCCCCCCCTTTTATGTATATTGGATGCTTGTAGAATGCTGTTGATGTATGTCATGCATTGTTAAAATATCGGATTTTTTCTTATTTGATTTTAAATGAAAAATAAATACTATTTTGACTGTGTGATTTTGTTTACCTTATAATAACTTTTAGATTTGTTTTTATTTTTGTATACGTAAATAACACTATAATAAGGCCTCCCAAGTCACGTGATCTTAGTTTTTTGAATAGCCGCCATCTTCGTTCGTTTCCTGTTTGTGGTCGTTTCCTGATTAGTGTAATCTGTCAACTGAAGGCTCATTCGGATAAAAATTGCAAATAGGCAAAACAACTGGACGCAATAAGCTATCTGTATATTGTGTATACGTTCAGATCAACATAACGTCCTAAATAAATCTTGTTACTGGAAGTGGGTGTGAGCTCGTACTGGCTGCTTTGCCATGCCGGTCAGAAAACAAGGTGCGTTTGATGTAAACAAGACATTTTAAAGTTAAATTATGACAGTTTTGATGTTGCATTTTATGAGTGATTTATGTAGTATTTACTAATTGCATGAGACTTGAGGTTACCACAAATTGTATTAAGAAACAGTACGTTTGTCAGTAGAAGAACACACCGTTGATTGAATTTTAAAGAAGATATTAATGATGCCAAGTTAGACTCAGTGGAAGTTGGCAGACAAAAAACTTCACATATACTATTTAAACCTTTTTACTATTCACACAATATATACTGACTTATTTATTTTTTACCAATATACTTACAGTTTAACTCAAGGTACATCACTTGCAAAATTTAAAAACTATGGACACCCACTCATATTTCAGCCACATTCGAATTTCAGCAATTTTCCTTCATTTACCTGCTAGTAATACCCGAAAGGGGAGTCTAGCAGTATTTATAGATAGATAGCAATGTAAACAATGAATTCAATGCTAAATTGCTGTTAAAAATATCTTGCAGTTATTGCTTTAACATACACTTCAGCCAAACGGATTACGCCAAGTCCATAATGGACACCGATTATAGTACACGGAAATTCCTGATGGACAGAAGTTCATAATTTGCGGACACTTCAGATATGATGTCCCCAATGGGCCGCGATTTCTTCCACATGTACGCGAACGTAAACGTAATTGTCATGGACTGAATTTGATAAATACTTTATTTGAAGATAGTGTATTGTGGGTACCCCGATTTACCGAAATACCCGTCAGTTACTGAAATACCCTTTGGAATTACCGAAATACCCCTAGAAAGTACCGAAATACCCTTGAAATCACATTATTGTGTATAACATGATACCATATATTATGATACCAATATTTGGGAAATAATTATTACGCTTTGTCCCACAGAATAATTTTTTGTAACACCCCAATACGTCCAATATTATTATAGGTCAAATAGCTATGGGAGAGCACTCAAGATCAAAGAATAGAAAGTACTGTTAGTCGGACTAAACATTTCCAAACAGTTTCTACGGAATAATGATTAATGTGTAAATTTCAGGGGCTGCTCTGGCTTCTAAAAAGCTGGCGCCAAAAAAATCGCCAACTGCAATTTTCCGTCGCCAGTTTTGTAAAAGTGTCGCCATATTAGAAATCGCTAGATTACTATATGACATGACGAAATTGTTTAACACTATGTAGTATGTGTGACATATTCTGTAACGTCGGACGAAATCCAAGTTTGCCGGACTCAATTCAATTTTTCAAAAGTTTGGTCTCGAGCAGCCCGTACACTAATTGTATTTTAATCATGAAAAGATGTGTGAGTGATTTCTTGTTGGCAGAAAACCAAAATTTTACAGTAATTTATTAGAAACATCTATTCCCGTGAATGAACTTAAAACCGGAAATACTGAAAATAAAACTACGCATGTGTAAGAGTTTTCTAATTACGAAATTAAGACGGACATCCGGTCCGGAAATCACCCAACAACGACGTCAGTTTTCATACCTGTATTTTATTAATTACATTATAAAAAAAATATTACTACAAAAATATGTTTGTTTTGTTATTTTCATAAATTAATTAACAGCATCAATTGTTTTATTACACGTCTACTCAATGTGATGCAGGTAAAGCTGCTTTTCATCAGACAACTTTGTTGATTCATTTATTGCCGATTTCCGTTTAATAACTCCAAATAACACACATGTCACTGGATACTACACAATACACGTGTATTTACGACCATAGAAGCCGACAAAGGATCTTTAATGATGCAATCGCCGATTACCGATAAATTTAAAACGTGCATGCATCGTTTAACACTATAAAACCTTGGCGCCAAAAAAAATCGCCAGACGCAATATTTTGTCGCCAAATGAAAAAAAAAATCGCAATTGGCGAAGCCCAGCGCGACCCCTGAATTTAGGACAATGACTATATATCTAAAGGAGTCAATGATATTCATGTCAGCACCATACATAGGACGTATCGGGCGGTTACAAAAAACAATTCTGTCGGACAATGCGTAATAATTTTTTCCCAAATATTTTTTTTATCATATTATATGGTAGTATCTATCATTTATAATACATAACAATGTAATTTCAAGGGTATTTCGGTAATTTCAGAAGGTATTTCGGTAATTTACGGGTATTTCGGTAAATCGGGGTACCGGTGTATTGTTTCTGTCATTAAACCATTCAGTTGTGTATTTATTCTTTCTAGATCGTCAGTAAAAACGTGTTCAAGAAGGGTACTTTATTAATTATTTTACATAAGAAATATTTTCATTAAACAGATAGAGTAAACTTTTATACAATAAAGGTGTGTAATACAGGGCTCACCAAACTGGGCGAAGTGGCTACTAGGACCTGAAGTCACCCTAAGGCGCCTCAAAAGCGAAGTTGCCCTGTCATTTCCCTCAAGTCGCTCTATGGTTCACATAAGATACTTGTAAATCTGGTCCAAATACTTCACCCAGACTACCAATTTATCAGTAAATGTGTAATTCCAATAAAAAACTGCAAACAATATGTGTATTTAACATATTTTCAAACGATTTACGTCCTTCAAATGTGTTATGCGTCATTTGTTTATTTACCGGATGTGACTAATAACCGGAAGTGAACAACGAAGAAAAGTAATGTACAACATCAGGGGCTGCTCTGGCTTCTAAAAAGCTGGCACCAAAAAAATCGCCAACTGTAATTTTCTGTCGCCAGTTTTGTAAAAGGGTCGCCATATTAGAAATCACTAGATCACTATATGGCATGGCGAAAATATTTTAACATTATGTGTGACATATTCTGTAAAGTCGGACGAAATCCAAGTTTGCCGCACTCTTAATTCAATTTTTCAAAAGTTTGCTCTCCACTAATTGTATTTTAATCATGAAAAGATGTGTGAGTGATTTCTTGTTGGCAGAAAACCAAAATTTTACAGTAATTTATTAGAAAGATCTATTCCCGTGAATGAACATAAAACCGAAAATACTGAAAATAGAACTACGCATGTGTAAGTTTCTAATTACCAAATAAAGACGGACATCCGGTCCGGAAATCACTCAACAACGACGTCAGTTTTCATACCTGTATTTTATTAATTACATTAAAAAAAAAACATAACTACAAAAATATGTTTGTTTTGTTATTTTTATAAAATTAATTAACAGAATCAATTGTTTTATTACACGTCTACTCAATGTGATGCATGTAAAGCTGCTTTTCATCATACAACTTTGTTGATTCATTTATTGCAGATTTCCGTTTAATAACTCCAAATAACACACATGTCACTGGATACTACACAATACACGTGTATTAACGACCATAAGAGCCGACAAAGGATCTTTAATGATGCAATCGCAGATTACCGATAAATTTAAAACGTGCATGCATCGTTTAACACTCTAAAACCTTGGCGCCAAAAAAATCGCCAGACGCAATATTTTGTCGCCAAATGAAAAAAAAATTGCAATTGGCGACATTGGCAAAGCCCAGCGCGACCCCTGCAACATGTACAATGGCCCATAATCATGATAATGAAAAATCATAATTTTTTTTATAAACAAACACTTTTAATTGATTTCAAACTTCAGTACTTTCCAAGCGTATAGTATTTTTACAATTTTTTTTGATAAGTATATGAGCTCCACTTGAAAGAATAAAGATGTATAGAAATTATTGACATCTTGATAAGTTCTGTAGATGGGTGGCCCATGAAGCAATTTGGATGAGCACAACTTTGTCCAAGTGGAAGTGTGCTGAACAGAAGAATTATTTCTGGGTTTAATGTAATGTTATTCTATCTATCTTCTTTGGAAATTTGCTCCGATAAACATGGCATGTTCATAACAAACTGTTAGGAATATTATGATACTTGTACAAGAACTCATGAATGAAAATTATGTCTACACAAATATTTTTGTTGATATATTTTTATTTCTGAATACCTTGTACTGCTACAAGTACTGAAGTAGACAGAAAAATAGTCCCTATATCAGGTGTTTTTTCATTGATTAATGATAAGTTATGTGCTATTTGATATTGCATTGAATTATAATGAAAAGAAAGAAAAAAAACTGAATTTAAGTGTGCTATGGTTTTAAAACACAAGAGAAACAATCCTGGAAATTGATGTAAATAATGAAAAATGTATGTAACTACTGCGCAATTAATTTTTTTGTACGGTCCCCCTGACTTCTCCCTGGTGTCTCCTGAAGTCTCCTTATCAGGGCCTGACTTCTCCCTGTTTGGCTGCCAGGGAGAAGTCACTTCTCCCTACTTTTTTAGAGTGTGGTGACCCCTGTAATATTAACAGTAGGTGTTAATAAAACACTGGCGTAAAAACACCTTTCCTTATGGTGCCCAGAGGAATTAGGATACCTGTCGTCCACCGGATGCAATATAGAATGGTCCATTGATCAAGGAACACCTGCGATTTTATTGCGGGGTCAACTAGGTATGAATTACAGCAAATTTCATAATAATAATAAAAAATGTCCTGCTGGCTTCCTGTTCAGGTGACTGGTGTTAATTGATGAAGGTAACCAACACGTGGACTATTACAATACTACGCTGACCGGAAAGTTTTATTGTCTTAAATGATTTTTTCCCACATGTTTTCAAAACTTTGGCAGTCGTAGGTTTAGTGGAATATTGTTAAAAACACATTTACTTTAAATTTTTTAAAGGAATTTTGTACAATTAGTTGCAACCTCGAATTTTGATGTTGTCAGCCGGAGACACGTGTCACTTATAGTTTTTTGCTCCTCCCATTCATTGAGTGATTCCCGCATCACCTATTTTTGGTAATAGGTGTGTTAGTTTTGGCACACCTTTCTGTCCATTAATTTAATCTTATCAGGTCTTCAAAGAGACTAATAATTGACACATGATTTCTCACTCCGTGCATGTCGGATTGTTAGAGAATTTACACAACAATTGAATCTGTTGAATGAACAATTATGTAAAACGAACATAAAATAAAGACGTCTGAGTGACGAGGTTTAAAAAATGTTACTGACTTTCTGCAACAAATACTTTCCTTACGAATTTCTGCAGTTACAACATATGCCTTGTACAAGTACCGTGTTTATGGCTGCAATACTGCGAAGTCCATGAATAGACGATTCTGCAGTCATTTTGGTCACCGAACGTTCACTTAAAAAATTGATTGCCGTGTCGCGTTTGGCCTTTTTATCGCTGACATTGTGGAATCCATCTTGGCCGCAGTGTATGACTCTTCCATAATAAAAGATAGGTAGTTTACAGTCAGTTAAATCAATATATTTCATCCACCAAATTTGAGTGTACTACCAACAACCAGTTGTGTATTTCTCAATTTTATTATTCCCTACTTATGATCAATTCACTAAACTACATTGATTTATCTATAAAATGGTGTATTGCACGCTAGTTCTATAAAATAAAGCCACCCATTTCATGTTTATATTTATCATTATCATTGTCTTTTTATATTTTGTATTATTATTTAAAATGTGAGGTTTTGTCTGTCAGTTAATTTTTCTTGGAGCAAAATTTTTTCAGATGTTCTGAAATATACCTGTTTTCAATATATTTAACTATGTTCAATCAAGTAATCCATGTTTGAAATATCGAGGCAAAATTTCACTGGGAGCCAACATTTTGAATTTAAGGGTAAATGAAAAATTATGTATTCAAGTTTTATTTGATGGTGGAATGAATACAATTTGTCATAATTGTAACAAATGAAACAATTTGTTGAGTAAAAACAAAGCCATAAAATAGATTTAAATGTGGGCCACGTAAAGAGGTATCTCAAATAAAACTTCAAGCAGGACTTTACAACATCCACAGTATACTAAGGTTAGACAATTTTAATCAAATTTATACATTTTTCTTCTAATTGAGTGTAGTTTACATCGTTGTTTAAACTTTGTTCATACCTAACTTAACAAAATCCAAGAAAACTCCCTGCATATACATGTACTGGTACGGTATTTGGTACTAAACAAAAATGTTTAATCAATTTCGAAATGTATTTAATCTCCTCTCTTAAATTGATTTTATTTATATTTTTTAGATGCCCATAGGGCATTAGAACTTTTAGAAGACTACCATGTTAGACTGTCATCTCCACAGGACACTCAACTAAAGGTTGCCATTGAAAAAGTTATCAGAATCTTCAAAAGTCGTCTTTTTCAAGCTCTGTTAGGTATGAAATCTGATGTCCATGTTTTAATGTGAAGGAGAATTTCATTACTATAATAATTGTTTTATGATTTTTATTCCATTACACATTGACAAAGGTTTAGAGGTGAAAGGGTTCACCGATTCTTGGTATGTTTGCTGTGTTCAATTTTTTGATACAGTGGACCCGGATTTTGGTTTGGGACTATTTGGCAATCATAAAATAATTGTTCCATTGAAATGTTAACTAAAAAAATTATAGCTTTCATTCGCTACACAGCGTGAATCCTTAGCTCACTTTAGAAGGCAACTCAGAGTTCCGCCCCTTCACAAGATTTGCTCGATTGAAATTTTGTTAAAATGTTAAGCAATTGATATCTAGGTACACATATTTGTAAATAAGGGAAAAAAATTCTGTGGAGGCATATGTCATTCTCAGTTCTCGGGTAAAATATATACATTTTATAACGACTTACAGATAAACGTGCATCAGAAATTACACAAGATTTTACTAGAAACTAGGCATTTAAGCAAACAGCAACATTCATATGTCAGTCAATCTTCACACCATGTATGTATCTACACCGCTCCACAAACAGCAACATTCATATGTCAGTCAATCTTCACACCATGTATGTATCTACACCGCTCCACAAACAGCAACATTCATATGTCAGTCAATCTTCACACCATGTATGTATCTACACCGCTCCACTAATTTACACAAAATATTGAATAACAAGAAATAATTGTGTGCATAAATGAGAAAAAACTTAAAACTTGCATTAAATATATCACTTAAAAACAATGGTAGTTTGAAAGCAAATACATGTTTACATTTGTTAATTGAAATCATCATATTTTGTACAAAGAAGACTTATAATTAAATTACGAAATGTCAGATTAAGATTTTTTTTTGCAGACATCCAAGAATTTTATGAGTACACCTTGTTAGATGACACAAAATCTACGCAACAAAAAACACTAGAGACTTTACAGATAGCCAACAAATGGGAAAGGCAGCCACCCATCACAAATGCTCATCCAAAATTTGAGGTAGGTTTGGGAAAAACCTTTCATGTAATGCAAAAGTGTAAAATAAAACAAAGATATTATATTATTGTTGAAGGTAAATTCTGTGCTTAAATAATATTCATAATGGCATCAGGTGTATGTCTAGAAAACTGCATTGAAACATATAATGTATATAATACTATAAATAAAATTAGACAGGATTTCATTCCATTTTAAAATGAAATTCCACTTTGAAACAGGTCCAATTCCGATTTTTTTTTACCTTTTTCAGTTTTTTCAGATCTACAAAATCCGTTTTTTTTCACCAAATTTTATGCAAGTTCCTCTCATAATAATTGTAATGAGAAATTTGATTTGCTGTTTTCCTACAATTATCCATTACTTTCCAATTCTGCAGCCATTTAAATGAAAGTTCTTTTCTCACGCCATCAAAAATAGTATTTTGTTCTTAGTAACTGCTTAGGCATGTTTTGTGTATTGGCTGTTTTAGAAGTATTTAAACTTAAAGGTTCTGCAAAATATATTTTTACTCTATCCTTCTGATCAGTCATTCATTGTAAGACTTGGACAACAGAAGATACGTTTTCAATAACAGGAATAGTGTCTGATGTCTTTGGACTCATTCAGTCATAGGCAGCGTTTTCATTTATAATTTGAACAATTGCTCGCTTTGGCCTCTTGTTTGTGGAGACTGTGATTTCAAAAACAGTTAATTTTTTTTTGCATTTCCTTCAGTCTTCAGATGTTAGTTTTTAATACAATATTTCAAACTTTTGTGAAATTTTTGGTGTCCCAAAACTACATCCTGTCATAAAATATCATTTTAAAAGTGCTAAATCTAGATGCAAATGCAGCGTTTCCGTTAACGCAAATTTGTGTGTATTTTAGGCATAAAAACATTTTTGACCCCCAAAAATATTACCCAGAGGGTCATCATGACGCAGCAAATTATGAACCAAAAATGTTTTAATACTCCTATGATCCAGCAGCATTTGTTATTAATCGTACACATACTTTTTGGAAAATGTAAAAGCTGGTATCCTTTGTGATGCCGTATAAGGAAAACGATTATTTTCAACGGTAACCAGTTCGTTACTTCTGGAAGTCCTAGGACTCTATCTTCAACTCTGACAGTTTTATATACACCTGGAACGATACGCTTCTTAACTTTGATTACATTTTATTTGATTAAGGCAACACTTTAAACAAGTAAACAGTCAACCGGCGATGATAAAACTGATAAGCTTATTCCAAAATGAGCATGACAAAAATGATTGTTTTTGAAGTAAGATCGAATTAGCGCACCGCGTGATCAAACACTAAGAAATGCAAACTTTTGTAATCCTCTGTACAAAAATTTTTCAGAAATCGGCTTTAGAACTACCTTGGTTTACTGATGATCATATACTTGACAAAAATATATTATCCTTTTGCATTCAGATATCTATTAAAGTTTCTACAGTTGTAGTTATTTTCAGCTGTTCAATACCTCTACCCTCTACACTACAGACCTTGACGGAAATTTTCATACTCATGGTAGAAACTAAACAGATAAAAATTAATAAGCTTTCATCTTATCTTTTCTGTGTTTCCAGAGAAGTCACACTAAATAATTGCCTTCTTTTAAATTCTGGTTAGATCCACATGTATGATAGTATCAAATTCTTTTTTCATAAACAATTATTGAAATCAATTGTATAAGGATATTGACATGAAACAAAACATTTTTTTCATACACCTGATATATGTGTATTATTTCAGAGGTATAATTAATTCATGCAGAAATTATATTACAATATCTCTAAATGTTATTTTAGGCTGTGGTTTATATTGTTGACTCTTGTTTGCAACATTGTTCAATACAAGTTTTATATCATCATCAAAACTGAAGAATACATATGACCCTTGAAAATTGTATTTGACTCCCTAAACTCAGCTGCAGAGGGTCATCATAACCTCCAGATTTGAATAGTTTCAAAAACACTGCAAATGTAAAATTGACTTAGATTAAACATGATGGATTTCCATTATAGTGTTGATTTTACGTTGATTATCGGATTCTCCATTCAAGATTGGAGAAATCCGATAATCCAAGAGTACTAATGTAAGATTCAGTTTTTCTAATTTTAAAAAGTAGTAAAATTTGTGAACCAACCCCATTTAACGTTGATGACTTGAATAGGCGGTAAATGGAAGATGACGTCATGAGTTCTTATTATGGCGTTATTATTTTAAACCAATTAACTGCTGAGAACAACAAATTCATTAGCGATGAGAACTATATTTTCCACCCGGTCAAGTGGTTGAAATATTATGTCAAAAAAATTAGAGAAAACACTAAGTTATAACCAAACATCAGGGGTGGATAAAAATTCAACCACAAATTTGAGTCCAGGCACACATTTGGTCTGAAGGAAAGAAATATTCTGTCAAATTGATCAATTTATTTTGGCCTCTGTTGGGATACAAGATTCTGACTCTGCCTGTGCTGTTTTTATGCCCCCCCCCCCCCCCCCCCCCCCCCCCGACGACATGTCCGGGGGCATTAATGTCTGTACGTCCGAACAAATTTCCGTCAAGCTTTTCTCAGAAACCGTACATGAGAACAATTTTAAATTTGGCAGAGTGGTTCAGTATCACAAGTTGTACGTCTTAAGCGAATTTCAGACCTGTCGGACAACTACTTCCTGTTTGGGACTTCATTTGTACGTAAATGCGTCCGTCTGTATGTACAAATTTCCGTCAAGCTTTTCTCAGTAACCGTACATGAGAACAATTTGAAATTTAGCAGGGTGGTTCAGTATCACAAGTTGTATGTCCTAAGCGACTTTCAGACCTGTTGCACAACTACTTCCTGTTTGCGACTGGGCCGATATGAAAATGTGTTCTACCATGAGTATGAAAATTTCCGTCAAGCTTTTCTCAGAAACCATACATCAGAACAATTTGAAATTTGGCAGAGGGGTTCAGTATCACAAGTTGTACGTCCTAATCGACTTTCAGACCTGTCGGACGACTACTTCCTGTTTGCAACTGGGCCAATATGAAAAAGTGTTAACATGAGTATGAAAATTTCCGTCAAGCTTTTCTCAGAAACTGTACATTAGAACAATTTGAAATTTGGCAGAGGGTTCAGTATCACAAGTTGTACGTCCTTAGCGACTTTCAGACCTGTCGGAAAACTACTTCCTGTTTGCGACTGGGCCGATATGAAAATGTGTTAACATGAGTATGAAAATTTCCGTCAAGCTTTTCTCAGAAACCGTACATCAGAACAATTTGAATTTTGGGACTTTAGCGGGGGCTTCCGTGTCCCATGGACACATTCTTCAATTTTTTTTTCTACTTAATAACTTCAAAAAAAAATTTGCAGATTTTGTTTAAACTTTGCACCGTTGCTAGTTCTATCAAATAATGATCAAGTTCAATTTTCAGCACAATCCAATTTGTGGTTTTGTACTTGTTAGTAAATGAATTCAATTTTTTTTGTCACAGTTGGCAGTTTCCAAATGATAACTTGAAAACACATCAGATTTTTTAAATATTGCACAGCTGTTAAGTACTATAAAAAGAAGACAAAGTTGATTTTTTTAGCACAATCCCATTTGTAGTTTATTAGTTTATTTATTTAAGAGTCTTTTTTATATGTCCAAGGTCAAGGTAAAAATTGTCTTCTGTCATCATGCTTAGAATAGCTGTTCATATAGACTGCTTTTTTTAAATTTAGTAAAATGTGTTCATTAATGATAAAAAACAATGCAACGTGGTGGGTATCATTTAAAGTCTCATTTGTCACTTTATTTTAATACATTTGCAGTCTACAGTATATCACTCCTTTCTGTGTAGAGTAATCTAAGTCGTTTAAAATACACCTCACGACTTTTTAAAGGATAGACAGCCTTTTGCTATGATTACTTGTGTTTTAATTATATAATGTTTGTTTTGTATCATGTATGTTTGTTTATTTGTAGAAAACAGTGTCACCACCTGATGAAGAGTTACCTCCTCCTCCACCAGAGGTACATGAAAAACAGGTTGTCCGAGAGATGACGCAAGAGCCTGAACCAAGAATGAAGACTACTTTGGTATCAGTGCCCCCTGTCAAGGCTCCCATAGTTACCACGTACAATGATGATGACATAGACAGTGCACTCCCACCCCCAGTAAGTACAAAACCAATTGTTTAATTGGACAAAAGTATTTGTCACTTACATTTCTTCCTGTCTAAATTACATGTACATGTATATTTTTATTCAGATTAGTTCAAAAAATTATTTTGAAGCTTTTTTTTTTTGTTTTTTTTGTTTGCAACAGTTTATTAGGGCCCCGCCACTTTGTGGCGTACGCTCTATAGTGATCAGTCTGTCGTCCGAACTAATCTTGTCCGAGCTGTAAGTTTTTTATCTTTTGAGGTAGGCTTTTGATATTTGGAATCTGGGTAGATAATATCAAGGTGATGTGTCACATACCACGGTTGCTGACCTTTTACCTTGAACTTTGACCTTAAGGTCACATTATTGCTTTCTGAATGACAAATTCATGTCAGGACTGTAACTTTTTTATCTTTCAAGGTAGGCTTTTGATATTTGGAATATGGGTAGATAATATCAAGGCGATGTGTCGCATACCATGGTTGATGACCTTTGACCTTGACCTTAAGGTCCACGGGGCCCACAGAGATGGGTACCATCTCGCTGATATCTAGTTTGGTCCTACTTTTTGTTTCTATTATTTGAAATTTTATCACGATTTAAAAACCATTAACTAGTGAATTTATGAAAATGCAAAAAATTTTCATTGTTTATAAACTGTCAGTAAAGTCCAATAAAGGCCAGTTAATGTTTTATTTAAATACAAAATTAAATTGTAGGAAATTTGCTGGTTATTGACAGAAATCTTACGAAAATTATGTGGATGTGAGTTTTGTCCTATGACAGACATTACATTCTTTTTGGTTCAAGTTAAGCAGACATTTAAATTACAATCATTTTGTCATTCCTGCTACTCTTCATTTTATTAAAAAATCACATTTGATAAAAAAACTCCCATATATACATCATTTACCAGAAGATTCCATTTTATTTACAAAATAAATTTGTCTGCATGCTGATTAAAAAAAAGTATGTTTTATTTTTAGACATTTTGTTGTTCATCTGTTCATCAATGTCAGAAGCAGTTGTACTGTATGTTGTCTTTTTGTCATTAAATGGATGGGCATGATCACCAAGATTGCCATGACCACAAATACCTCTTCAATAACTTAACATACCTATCATCCTACCATGCGTAGTTACAGAGGAACTGTCGTAACCCAAAAACTTTAACGTCTGTAACTACGCATGGTAGGATGACAATATTTGGTGTATAGGTTGCTGATGACTAGTACATGACTGTCTGGTAGGTGTCACCTGACCTTGACCTCAATTTCATGGTCCAGCGACTACATTAAAGTTTTGGGGTTACGACAGTTCCTCTGTAACTACGCATGGTAGGATGACAATATTTGGTGTATAGGTTGCTGATGACTAGTACATGACTGTCTGGTAGGTGTCACCTGACCTTGACCTCAATTTCACGGTCCACCGACTACGTTAAAGTTTTGGGGTTACGACAGTTCCTCTGTAACTATGCATGGTAGGATGACAATATTTGGTGTATAGGTTGCTGATGACTAGTACATGACTGTCTGGTAGGTGTCACCTGACCTTGACCTCAATTTCACGATCCAGCGACTACGTTAAAGTTTTTGGGTTACGATAGTTCCTCTGTAACTACGCATGGTAGGATGACAATATTTGGTGTATAGGTTGCTGGTGAATAGTACATGACTGTCTGGTAGGTTCCACCTGACCTTGACCTCAATTTCACGGTCCAGTGACTATGTTAAAGTTTTTGGGTTACGGCTGTTCCCCTGTAACTATGCACGGTATGGTGACAATATTTTAATGCTATTTACGTAATGCTTATGACGAAATTTATTTTCGTTACTGATGCGGAATGCAGGCGAGACGTTTTTCTGTGTCCACACTTGTTGTTATATTTTGTTGGGATTGTTCTTTTACAATATTTGTGTAAGTGTTGAGAATTGTATGTCATTTGACTCTATCAGACAAGTGTCATGTGGAATATACTATGACTAGATTTCAGTGTTTTCCCCAGGCCCTTTAAGCCTTGAGTTTTTTTATTTGCAGCGGTGCTATCTGATCTACCGCTGTGGTTTAATTTCATGCCGCTGTGCTATCCAAAACAGTGACACTTGTCACTATTTCCTGTTGTATTGTTTATTCAAAGGATTAAAGCTGTGGACAATACCTTCTGTTAATTAATACCTCGGGTACAGTTTACCTGTACAGGTGTAAACATCGGCGCTCGCTAGACCCAATTGCCAGTTACCAGGCGCGTAGCTAGCCTATAAAGAATGTGGATTCAAAATAATCTAGGGGGTCAGTGGGCATGCCCCCCCCTGAAAATTTTGAAATAAATGGTGCGTTTTGGGGCCTCCGGAGAGCTTTCTTGACCAACGAAAATCCATTTATTTTAGCATAAAAATGGAGATGAATAGCTTTAATTTCGTTTATTTCAACTAGTCTACATAAAATTTTTTTTGGTCAAAATAATGTGGATTCAGCTGCGTACTCGCGTATAGGCAGCTCCACGTCTGGTTATCATTAGACTCCTTCATAAATAAATAACCATAGTTGACTTCTTATCTCTTCACTTTTAATACAAAAACTTTAATAAAATTAGACAAATTAAGCTTAATTTTGAATTATTTCATTCATTTCATGTGGATACTGTAATTGGAGTTGACACTTAATTTCCTTAAGTTCCCACACAAAAAATTTGCATATGGTGGTCACTGCAATTTGTGACTTTCAGTAGAAATTTTTCATATGCCTTCTTGTAATCCCAATTTAAATTTTAATTCTGTTATTTGAGCAGATAGTAGCAGAATTATTAAACCATCTGTCATTAAATTGTTGTTGGTATGCATAAATCTGCACTAAAATGTACGCTGATAAATTTTGACTAAAACACCAAGCACATTTACCAGTCCAGACTTTCTTACCCTGCATTAGTGCTTATTATGCAGTATACATGTATTTTGTGTTCTTGGTGTAGTATTTCAACCTAAAACTGCTATCCAAACATTTATAATATATTTTTTAACAAAATAAAAGAATTAATATATAAATCTCTACACCCTTAAATGTTAATTTTGCAGAAATTAATGGAAATAACTACCCTATTAAATGAGAAACCAAATTTATTCACACCAAGTTTTTTTTGTGAATGTTTGTTTAAAGAACTTTTTAATGTGTTGGACTGTGTCTAGAAGGGAATTATACTTTAACTTATATGTATTAAAAGTTGAATAAATCACTTCACTATGTCCAGGGTGCCGTTTCATAAAGCGATCGCTGATTAAAGTGCTCGTTATCCTATGCAATTTAAATAAGATAACATGAATGTTAAACTAACGATTGCTTTATAAAACGGCACCCAGGTGTTGAATAACACGCTTAAATAAATAAAAAATGTAATTATTTAAAAATAATGAGTTATACAAAAAAGGGAATAAGACAGGTCAAGATAATGCAAAATGTTTGTACATGGCACATTGCTGGTGTTGTTAGTGTTATTAGCCGAGTTGCAACGAAGTTGAACTTGGCTATTGTTATGATGAGGGCAGGCAGGTGGGCGGCGTCAACAATTGGTTTCCGGACCATAACTAAAAAAGTTCTCAACAGATTTTAATAAAACTTTGGTATATTGTTACATACCATAAGAGGAGGAACCTTATTGATTTTGGGGTAAATCCGCTCAAGGTCAAGGTCACAGTGACAGAAAAACGTTAGAAAATTTCTTGAATTAGTGGTTTCCGGACCATAACTCAAAAATTTCTCAACCGATTTTAATGAAAGTTTTGGTTAATAAAATACGACAACTCGGCTTTTGCACCCCTGTGCATATAGATTTTTTATTATAAGTGCCAATGTTAATAGTAGCTTTGTTTTTATATCTGTTGAATACAATATATATTCCAATAATTCCAACAAATTAAGAAAAATATTCATACTATCTCATTTATTACATGTATTAATAAATTCAACCAAGTTACCCCCTGTTAGGGATAACACACACACACATAAATGCATGTGATGCACAAAATTTAGGACATGACGTGCAAAATTGGACCCTTTTTAAAACACCACACCACAGTGCTTTCCAAAATTCCTGGGGAGAACCCTGGATTTGTATGTGGTACTGGACCATCTGACAAATGTTATTGTTGAGACTTGGAAGTTGCTGGCTCTTTATAAAAACACTGAAGGAAAAAGGAAAGGGATAGGTGACAGGAGTTCCATGTGATGGCAATAAGGTGACATAATAATTCCAAGTGTCCTTAAAAGGTGAATGTTTCTGTTACTGTTTCAATTGCATTATCACTGTTTTATCACTTTCATTGTCTTCCCAGGTTCCACTTTGAATTTCTTCATGATTGTGTTAAAAGCAAAAATCCAACGTTATTCTGTTATCAGTTTTTCATGGGGTTTGGGGATCTTTATAAAAACTTTTTAGCTCATCAGAAAATTTTGAAATAAATGGTGCGTTTTGGGGCCTCCGGAGAGCTTTCTTGACCAACGAAAATCCATTTATTTTAGCATAAAAATGGAGATGAATAGCTTTACTTTCGTTTATTTCAACTAGTCTACATAAAATTTTTTTTGGTCAAAATAATGTGGATTCAGCTGCGTACTCGCGTATAGGCAGCTCCACGCCTGGTTATCATTAGACTCCTTCATAAATAAATAACCATAGTTGACTTCTTATCTCTTCACTTTTAATACAAAAACTTTAATAAAATTAGACAAATTAAGCTTAATTTTGAATTATTTCATTCATTTCATGTGGATACTGTAATTGGAGTTGACACTTAATTTCCTTAAGTTCCCACACAAAAAATTTGCATATGGTGGTCACTGCAATTTGTGACTTTCAGTAGAAATTTTTCATATGCCTTCTTGTAATCCCAATTTAAATTTTAATTCTGTTATTTGAGCAGATAGTAGCAGAATTATTAAACCATCTGTCATTAAATTGTTGTTGGTATGCATAAATCTGCACTAAAATGTACGCTGATAAATTTTGACTAAAACACCAAGCACATTTACCAGTCCAGACTTTCTTACCCTGCATTAGTGCTTATTATGCAGTATACATGTATTTTGTGTTCTTGGTGTAGTATTTCAACCTAAAACTGCTATCCAAACATTTATAATATATTTTTTAACAAAATAAAAGAATTAATATATAAATCTCTACACCCTTAAATGTTAATTTTGCAGAAATTAATGGAAATAACTACCCTATTAAATGAGAAACCAAATTTATTCACACCAAGTTTTTTTTGTGAATGTTTGTTTAAAGAACTTTTTAATGTGTTGGACTGTGTCTAGAAGGGAATTATACTTTAACTTATATGTATTAAAAGTTGAATAAAACACTTCACTATGTCCAGGGTGCCGTTTCATAAAGCGATCGCTGATTAAAGTGCTCGTTATCCTATGCAATTTAAATAAGATAACATGAATGTTAAACTAACGATTGCTTTATAAAACGGCACCCAGGTGTTGAATAACACGCTTAAATAAATAAAAAATGTAATTATTTAAAAATAATGAGTTATACAAAAAAGGGAATAAGACAGGTCAAGATAATGCAAAATGTTTGTACATGGCACATTGCTGGTGTTGTTAGTGTTATTAGCCGAGTTGCAACGAAGTTGAACTTGGCTATTGTTATGATGAGGGCAGGCAGGTGGGCGGCGTCAACAATTGGTTTCCGGACCATAACTAAAAAAGTTCTCAACAGATTTTAATAAAACTTTGGTATATTGTTACATACCATAAGAGGAGGAACCTTATTGATTTTGGGGTAAATCCGCTCAAGGTCAAGGTCACAGTGACAGAAAAACGTTAGAAAATTTCTTGAATTAGTGGTTTCCGGACCATAACTCAAAAATTTCTCAACCGATTTTAATGAAAGTTTTGGTTAATAAAATACGACAACTCGGCTTTTGCACCCCTGTGCATATAGATTTTTTATTATAAGTGCCAATGTTAATAGTAGCTTTGTTTTTATATCTGTTGAATACAATATATATTCCAATAATTCCAACAAATTAAGAAAAATATTCATACTATCTCATTTATTACATGTATTAATAAATTCAACCAAGTTACCCCCTGTTAGGGATAACACACACACACATAAATGCATGTGATGCACAAAATTTAGGACATGACGTGCAAAATTGGACCCTTTTTAAAACACCACACCACAGTGCTTTCCAAAATTCCTGGGGAGAACCCTGGATTTGTATGTGGTACTGGACCATCTGACAAATGTTATTGTTGAGACTTGGAAGTTGCTGGCTCTTTATAAAAACACTGAAGGAAAAAGGAAAGGGATAGGTGACAGGAGTTCCATGTGATGGCAATAAGGTGACATAATAATTCCAAGTGTCCTTAAAAGGTGAATGTTTCTGTTACTGTTTCAATTGCATTATCACTGTTTTATCACTTTCATTGTCTTCCCAGGTTCCACTTTGAATTTCTTCATGATTGTGTTAAAAGCAAAAATCCAACGTTATTCTGTTATCAGTTTTTCATGGGGTTTGGGGATCTTTATAAAAACTTTTTAGCTCATCAGAAAATTTTGAAATAAATGGTGCGTTTTGGGGCCTCCGGAGAGCTTTCTTGACCAACGAAAATCCATTTATTTTAGCATAAAAATGGAGATGAATAGCTTTACTTTCGTTTATTTCAACTAGTCTACATAAAATTTTTTTTGGTCAAAATAATGTGGATTCAGCTGCGTACTCGCGTATAGGCAGCTCCACGCCTGGTTATCATTAGACTCCTTCATAAATAAATAACCATAGTTGACTTCTTATCTCTTCACTTTTAATACAAAAACTTTAATAAAATTAGACAAATTAAGCTTAATTTTGAATTATTTCATTCATTTCATGTGGATACTGTAATTGGAGTTGACACTTAATTTCCTTAAGTTCCCACACAAAAAATTTGCATATGGTGGTCACTGCAATTTGTGACTTTCAGTAGAAATTTTTCATATGCCTTCTTGTAATCCCAATTTAAATTTTAATTCTGTTATTTGAGCAGATAGTAGCAGAATTATTAAACCATCTGTCATTAAATTGTTGTTGGTATGCATAAATCTGCACTAAAATGTACGCTGATAAATTTTGACTAAAACACCAAGCACATTTACCAGTCCAGACTTTCTTACCCTGCATTAGTGCTTATTATGCAGTATACATGTATTTTGTGTTCTTGGTGTAGTATTTCAACCTAAAACTGCTATCCAAACATTTATAATATATTTTTTAACAAAATAAAAGAATTAATATATAAATCTCTACACCCTTAAATGTTAATTTTGCAGAAATTAATGGAAATAACTACCCTATTAAATGAGAAACCAAATTTATTCACACCAAGTTTTTTTTGTGAATGTTTGTTTAAAGAACTTTTTAATGTGTTGGACTGTGTCTAGAAGGGAATTATACTTTAACTTATATGTATTAAAAGTTGAATAAATCACTTCACTATGTCCAGGGTGCCGTTTCATAAAGCGATCGCTGATTAAAGTGCTCGTTATCCTATGCAATTTAAATAAGATAACATGAATGTTAAACTAACGATTGCTTTATAAAACGGCACCCAGGTGTTGAATAACACGCTTAAATAAATAAAAAATGTAATTATTTAAAAATAATGAGTTATACAAAAAAGGGAATAAGACAGGTCAAGATAATGCAACATGTTTGTACATGGCACATTGCTGGTGTTGTTAGTGTTATTCGCCGAGTTGCAACGAAGTTGAACTTGGCTATTGTTATGATGAGGGCAGGCAGGTGGGCGGCGTCAACAATTGGTTTCCGGACCATAACTAAAAAAGTTCTCAACAGATTTTAATAAAACTTTGGTATATTGTTACATACCATAAGAGGAGGAACCTTATTGATTTTGGGGTAAATCCGCTCAAGGTCAAGGTCACAGTGACAGAAAAACGTTAGAAAATTTCTTGAATTAGTGGTTTCCGGACCATAACTCAAAAATTTCTCAACCGATTTTAATGAAAGTTTTGGTTAATAAAATACGACAACTCGGCTTTTGCACCCCTGTGCATATAGATTTTTTATTATAAGTGCCAATGTTAATAGTAGCTTTGTTTTTATATCTGTTGAATACAATATATATTCCAATAATTCCAACAAATTAAGAAAAATATTCATACTATCTCATTTATTACATGTATTAATAAATTCAACCAAGTTACCCCCTGTTAGGGATAACACACACACACACATAAATGCATGTGATGCACAAAATTTAGGACATGACGTGCAAAATTGGACCCTTTTTAAAACACCACACCACAGTGCTTTCCAAAATTCCTGGGGAGAACCCTGGATTTGTATGTGGTACTGGACCATCTGACAAATGTTATTGTTGAGACTTGGAAGTTGCTGGCTCTTTATAAAAACACTGAAGGAAAAAGGAAAGGGATAGGTGACAGGAGTTCCATGTGATGGCAATAAGGTGACATAATAATTCCAAGTGTCCTTAAAAGGTGAATGTTTCTGTTACTGTTTCAATTGCATTATCACTGTTTTATCACTTTCATTGTCTTCCCAGGTTCCACTTTGAATTTCTTCATGATTGTGTTAAAAGCAAAAATCCAACGTTATTCTGTTATAAGTTTTTCATGGGGTTTGGGGATCTTTATAAAAACTTTTTAGCTCATCAGACCCGAAGGGTCATGTGAGCTATTCACTTGGCGTCAGTCGTTGTCAGTCATCATTGTCCGTCTTCGTCATTGTTAACTTTTCTTTAAAATTTTTTCCTCCAAAACCACTGACAGGATAGCATTGAAACTTTGCATACATCATCAGTAAAATGTCCTCTACCAAGTTTGCAGAAATCATAGCCTCGGCTCAAAATCTTGAAAATTATTAGAACTAGAGATGAATTTCGCATTGCTTAATTGTTCTGCTCTATGAGAGCTATAAAAATGGCTATTGGGTCAAGATTGTCTGATTAACCATTTAAGAGTTATTCCCCTCAAACTGTTTTTTAAATGGGTTTTAATTGATTTTTTTAAAATCTTCTCCCGAAACCACTGAAAGTACTGCTTTGAAACTTTGTACACATCATCAGTCAAATGTCCTCAACCAAGTTTGCACCAACCATGGCCACAGATTAACCAACATGGCCACCATGGCTAAAAATAGGACAGGGGCGGGAGGCAGGCTCCTGGGACTCACTGTTTATTACCCTTAAATAACAATTTTTTTTAATTAAAATACAACTTAAACTATATAATGGTCACATATATAAATTGCGAAATTGATCAGCAAGACAAAATCACTTAGTTGTCTCAGCACAACTTATAGGAGTTATTGCCAATTAATGACAATTTTTTGTGAAGTTTTCAGCTATTGCCATGTAACTTTAAAGGTATAAGAGCTAGACTATAAATGACAAATTTAAAAATTAAATTACATTAGAAATAAAAAACTGTAATACCTAGGGTAAGACTGTTAACAGCAAAAATAGTTAGAAGGACAAGGCCTACAAATCATTTAATGGTCCCCTTTTGTAGGTTTTGAAAAAAAGTAGGCTCATTGTAGCCGCTGCAAAAGGCTAAATTCTCCAACCCTACCCAATACTCCATACTTTTCCAGTGGCAGTACAAATTTTGTTCCCTGTGTCCCATACCACCCCTTTTTCAACTGATGTATTGTTTGTTAACTTGTTCCTGTCCTGAATATAGCTGAAATACTGCTGGTGAAGAATATAGTACTTACAAACAAAATGGTCCTGTTTATCTTAGTGTATATTAAAAACTACTAACTAGATTTTAATGAATGAAAGTTTTTCTGAAAGGTGAATATATTTGAGAAATTTTGAGTCCTAACTTGCTCTGTTCTAATGGTGTTTAGTATGTTTTATGTCACATTCACTACATGACCTATATACCAAGATTTTTTTGAAGGAAAGTGCTATTTTTAGAGTGGGGTTTACCCCACAAGCTGGTTTTCTCTTGGAAGGTTTTAAAGAGGTCATGAAATTTTGAGAGAACATAGCCCTCTCACGTACGATTCTGGATATACATGATGTCGGTCAAGCTACACTTAAGGTAAAAGAGCTGCGCTAATTAAAAAATAACAAATTTAGTAGAAAATCTTAAAGAATTGGATTAGTGTTTTCTCCCCTGCTCGCAGGATGTAAAGCAAACATCCAATCAATCAATCAATCAACTGCTAATTGCAAAAATGTGAAGATAGATAGAAGTCATTTATACTTCGTGAAACTTAGTGTATACAATGTTAATGGTAATTTTTAATTGTTAACATGCAGTTGACATGGTTTCATGTCAGTTATGCTGGAAGGAACTTGTGTTCAAAGCCATAAATTATGTGGATTCCCTTACATTATTTAACAATAGAAATGGCTACCAACCTCATGTTTATATTGATATGAAAATATGTTGAAATGAGATAAAATCCAAGCCAGTTTACTGGTAACATTTGAAGATCATTAATCATCCCCGGTTATCATCTTTTCCTCTCACAATTTCTGCCTAAATGGATTGGAAGAAACTATTGACTGAATTTTGGTCATGTGTGTTCAGCCTGGCCATTGACTCGGACCTTAATTACAATCAGGTCTCCACAGAAAGCTGCTTGGAGGTCAGGATTGGCAATGCAATTTTTTAAATCTGTTAAAAACTCTAAAGGTAATATGATGGTTTTTACATTATGAAATAGGTAAATTTGATGAATTATTAGGACGTAGTAAATTACCAAATAGAATGCAGATGGAATTGATTATTTGAAGGTGTTAACATTACTGGATAGGTAATGGGGGGTACATGTGCTCATTCTACTCAATGCAAAAGACTAAAAAAAAATTTAATTCCACAAATATACTGTAGTACAAATTTTATTAGCTCACCTGACCAAAAGGGTCTGTGTGAGCTATTCTAATCACTTGGCATCCATCATTGTCATCGTCGTCGTTTGAACCTTCTTTTCCACTACTTGGCCAATTGAAACCAAACTTGGCAGGAATGTTTATTTGGTTGTTCTTAACAAAGCTTGAGTTTTTGGTGCTGATCAAATATGAAACATGGCTGCCATGGCCATTAATGCGTGCTGATTTTCAAAAATCTTCTTTTCATAAACCGCATGGTAGATTGATTTGAAAAATTGCAGAAAAGTACATTAGATGGTTCTCTACAAATGAGTTTTTTGTGCTGATCAAAATCCGAGATGATTGGTATAGCAGGACTTAGTTTAACATAGGATCCTATGGGAAAATCATGCAAAAAACATTTTCCCAGAAACTTCCACACAATGAAGCCAAATGATGAAGAAATAAAGTCTGGATACTTATCTTATTATTTTGAGTTTTTCGAGCCAATTGCAAATTCAACATGGCTTTTAGGTCCACTAATGTGTTCTTATTGGCTGAATTTAAAAAAACTTCTCATAAACCGCATGGCAGATTGATTTGAAATATTGCATAAATGTATCTTAGATGTTTTAGTTTTTTATGATGATCTAAAACCAAGATGGCTTCCATTGTTCCCGGAAACTGTTCCATACAATGAAGCCAAATTATGAAGAAATGATGATTGGATATTTATCTTATTATTTTTATAAATTGAACATGGCTTCCAGGGCTACTTATGGGTTCTGATTGGCCAAAATTTCAAAAATCTTCTTTTTACAACCAGCATGGTAGATTGATTGGAATAAATGTACCTTAGATGGTCCCCTACAAAGTTTGAGCTTTTTATGTCGATCCAAAATCCAAGATGGCCACCACTGTGGAACACAGCTTAACATAAGAATATATGGGAAAACTATACAAACAACTTCTTCCACAAGTAAACCAAGTAATGCAGAAGTGAATCTTGGATAGTAATCTTATTATTTTAAGTTTTTCGAGCAGATAAGAAATTCAACATGGCTGCCAGAGCTGCAAATGCGTTCTAATTGGCTGAAATTTCAAATTTTGTTTCCTCACAAACCGCTTGGCAGAACGAAATGTACCCTCATCCAAGCATCTATGATGGGAAGGATGAGGAGCATTCTATGAGGGAGCCAAAGGCTCCGAGGGTTAAGGTGAACTTTAACTATTTTCCCGCCGCACGTGCCTTTTTCACAGCTGATTGATTCACTATGTATACCATGGTATATAAACCGATGCGCCCAACAATACGGCCTCTTTTTACAGCCCGAACACCAGATATCAAGTGGAAAATAAGAAGAAAAAAATTTCTGATACACATGATATAGAAAATGGTTTTTAACCAGAAGTAATCATGTAGGGTGGGTTAAATGGGGGGGACCTTAACCCTCGGAGCCTTTGGCTCCCTCATAGAATGCTCCTCATCCTTCCCATCATAGATGCTTGGATGAGGGTACATTCTATATCGGTAGCCTACGGCTATCCTTGGGTTAAGGTGAACTCTTTAAAGCATCAGAAAATTTTTTTTTTTTTTTTTTTTTTTTTTTTTTTTTTTTTTTTTTTTTGATACACAGACCATCAAGCAAACTTATAATTAGTATTATGTAAAAATCAAAGACTAGAATAGTAAGGTGACACTGTAAACCAGTTGCTGTCTGAATAAAAAGTTTCTCCAATGAAATCTGCACAAGTTTCACTGTGTAAAAACATTAAGCCTTTAAATTAGGAACACTAGTAGAAGTGACTATGTTAAGCACGTTGGTTATATTTCTTGATAACCTGATGGACATTTTCTTACACAAGTATTTATGCTATAAAGTAGATAAACAGAGAAATAAATATATGTAATTTTTATTATCTCAAAAATGAACAGATTAAGAGACAATGAAATGAATTAGAATAATGTTCATATTACACATTCAAAGTCCAACATATCACACCAAATCTGAATCATCAAAGTCCAACTATTCATACATGTCTGTACACAAACACATGACCAACAGATCCGTTACAACAAATCCAATGAGAATCCTATAAAAATAAAACACAAGTCTAAGTAAATAAAGTTTCTGTATAATTAACATCATTCTTGTAAATCTTCTTGTTGTAAAACTTTTGAAAAGTTTTCGCAGATGACCAATTGGCAGTTTTGAGAATAACATCCACAGAAATGCCTGCTTTATTTGCTGACGAAACGGAAGCACTTCGAAAAGAGTGAGCCTTAAACTTTCCAATGTCAATTCCTGATAAAGACAGGACTTCACGAAGCCATCTAGCGATAGAACATGTAGAAATATGATTAAATGTTTTATAGGAGATGAATAATTTGTTTGACTTCCTTAGATGTTTAGTTTTGTGAATGTAAACTCTTAAAGTGTAAACGGGACATAGCTTTTCCAAGTGAAAAGCAGCAATATTTATTTCTGATAGAGACCGATTCGGCCTTGAGGTTTTTGTTAGTTCTGATAAACTAAATGTTACTCCTTTATCAGAAAACTTCATGTGACTAATATCTAATGCCACAAGTGTCTGAACTCTTTGTGCTGTGCACAAGGCAATTAAAGCTACACACTTTAGAGTAAGTTGTTTTAAAGACAAATCAGAAAGTGGGTACCACTTCTCTAAAAAATTCAAAACAGTTTTAACATCCCATATAAATGTATATCTGGGTAAAGGAGGTTTTAAATTAAATACTCCTTTCATAAATTTACATACATCAGAATTTCTTTCAAATGTTTGTTTTCCTAAAGCTACCAGAGTCTGGCATAAAGCACTTTTATGCGTGTTGATACAACTATAAGATTTGTTAGCCAAAAACATTTCTGATAAATAATTGATAAGATCTACAACAGATGGTGAAGTGGGATTAACTTGTTTCGTACCACACCAAACACACCACTTTCTCCAGCAAAGATTGTATTGTTTGTTTGTTGATTGTCTCCAAGAATTAGATATGAGTTTTGTAGCTTGCTTTGAAAAGCCTTTTGACAAGAGACCTGTCCTGATACATGACATGCGGTCAAAAACAACCTGCGTTTGTTCATTGGGTGTAGTCTTTGACTGTGAGGCAAAGACAGAAGATCTTTGCAGAATGGCAGAGCTACAGGAATGTCTATTAAAATTTCCAAAATTTTTGGAAACCAACTTTGAGTTGGCCAGAAAGGTACTATTAGAATAGCATTCCTTACCTTGTCGTCTTCTATTTTTTGACAGATTCTGTTCAAAACACTGAAAGGAGGAAAAATATATGGTTTAAACAAATACCAAGAAAATGAAAAAGCATCCGATGCAAAGGCATCAGGGTCAGGAAACCATGACACATACACATTCAATTGCTTGTTGATTCTTGAGGCAAAAAGATCAATAGTAGGAATGAAAAAATGTAAACAGACTTTTTCAAAAACATCAGGTTTTAATTTCCATTCTGATGAATCATTAAAAATGCGTGACAAATTGTCAGGCTCTATATTTTCATCACCAGGAATATGTACTGCAGATATAAATATATTTCTATTAAAGCACCATAACCAAATGTCTTTGACTACTTCAAGAAGGGTTTTCACAGAACCACCCATATTATTGATATATGAAACTGCTGTAGAACTGTCAGTTTTGACCAGAATTTGTACATTTAGTAACTTCCGACAAAGAGATTTTAATGCAAAATAAATGGCTTTCAGTTCTAACACATTAATATGCAACAAGCATTCTTCTGCTGTCCAACGGCCTTGAGTTTGGCCTAAATTATCTGAGCAGACAGCTCCCCAACCAAAAGATGAGGAATCAGTTTCAAGTGTGACAGATTTTTCCTCATGACGAATTGGTTTCCCATTTACTATTTTAATATTTACTAGCCACCAAGTAATTTCATTTTTACTTTCCTGAGATAGAACAATTTTAGCCTGATAATCATTGTTTGAGGCAAAAAGAGCCTTAGTTTTATCAATATCCAAATATCTATGAAATAGAGGAGCCAAAAGGACTCCATACCTAGCTGAGTTATATAACCCTACTAATTGGGCAATAACTTGAATAGACAAACTATCACAGTCTAGACAGCTTCTAGACAAATCCAGGATTTTTTCAATCTTATCATCAGGTAAGTAAACCTTAAATTCTACAGAGTCAATGATATATCCTAAAAAGGATATTCTCTGAGTTGGTACCATTATTGATTTCTCTGTATTAATAAAAAAACCTAGTGATTCAATAAAATTACACACCTCTCTGGTGTTGACTAAACAAGTACTGTAGCTCTGATCTTGGAATAGAGAATCATCTATGTAAAAGAAAGATAATATTCCTAATCTCCTGATTTGTGAAAAAATCACTTTTACCACTTTTGTAAAGACCCTCGGTGCAGAAGAAATCCCAAATGGGAGGGCACAAAATTCATACAACACTCCTCTCCAAATAAACTTTAAATATTTCCTACATTTTTTCTCAATAGGAATAGAAAAATATGCCTCGGACAGATCGAGGGAGGTAAAATAATAATTTTTACCAATATTACAGAGGACTGTATCTAAATTTTCCTGCTTAAAGTGATGATATTGAATGAATTTATTAAGACCCTTTAGATTAATAACAGGTCTAAATTTGCCATTTTTCTTCTTCACTAAAAATAAGTCTGAAATAAACTGCCCTGTTTCAAAGGGAGAAGTAGATATTGCTTTCTTTTTCAACATCACATTTACTTCCTTATCAATTAATTCAATTTCCTTAGAAGAAAATTTGCTAAGTCTATGATTAGGAACATGTTTTTGAATGGGAGTTCTAATAAATTCAATTCTATAACCTCTAATTGTTTGTAAAACCCAAGGATCACTAGTGATTTTTCTCCACTGTGCTAAATGTAATTTTAAAGAACCTGCTACAAAATCGTTATTTTTAGACAAAACAGGTTTACTAACCTCTAAGGTTTTTTCTTGTTCAATCCTTGGAAGGCCTGCAGTCTGCAGTTCCTTGGATACTGCCCTCTTGCAGTCCATGGGGGTCTTGTACTTCCCCTGCTGGTACCCCTGTTGAAGGTATACCTTCCTCTGTAATAATTTTGAGCAGCAGGGCGCCTGAAGTTTTTTGAGTTGGATAAACTCCTATTCAGTTTGTGTGCCTCGTTAATGTCTCTTAATCGTTTTGAAACTTCATCTCCAAATAAACATTCAATACCCACTGGTTCATTTCTATTTATCAACTGTTGAAAGCGTCTATCAATTTGGGGACGCAATAACATTCGTCTTCTCACAGAAAGTTCAAAAAACGTGTTGCATAAAATAATAATTGCCCTACTGGTAAGTTCTTTGAATAATTTGTGATCAACCTTTTTCTCTTTAAGCAAATTTGCCATTCTTAGAATAGGAACTATCCCTTGTCCCAACAACTTTTGCACAATTTGAAACATGAGGTCTTGGCCTCTCGCCCTTCTATCAAGGTTTTGCCAGATCTCTGGGTTAATAACAGCAGGATTTAAACCCTTACAATTACTGGGGATTTTGTTATCCTCCATTTTAATAAAAGTAGTAACATCCGACTTTTTCCTAATTACTGCATCTACTATTTTAGCTATGGAATCATGAACCTCAGACCCAAATTTCTCAGAATCTTCAAAAATATTGGGCATAATAAAATCTTCCTCATCGGCAATCTCATCATGATTAACGTGAACATCGTCGTCTGAATCAGAGCCAAACAGATCGTTCATATTCAGAGAAGCATTATTCTTTTGAGAATCATCATTTTGAGCAACATTACAAGGAGGTACGTTTTCAGAATCCTGATTATCGTGAAGATTTTCTTCATTATAATTTGATTGGTTTAGATTTATTGCCGCAAATAAATTGTCGGTGAATTTGGAAAACATATTCTGCATTACAACAGAGAAATCGTCAAGACTTGACGGTTTGTCATCTTTTTTAGAAGACTTGGCCTTTTTAGAATTATCTGAAATCGAAGATTTCCTTTTCATTGGCGCTTTCCCTTTATTGTTTTTCCCCGGACCTTTGCCCTTGGGGACTGACTTTGACCTTCTGGTTTCAACTACGCCATCTTTGTTTACGTTCACTGAACATGACTCCATATTTTCGGAGATAATTTTCTTGGCAGTATTACTTGCTGATTTAGGGGAAGAAAAACCAGAAAAACTATCGATTTCATCTTCGGAAGCAAAAATTTTCATTGCTTCAGTATCTGAAGGAATAGAACCGTCTGATTCAGACTCGGTCATAATGGGTCACAATCTAGAACGACATAAGAAAACGAAAATATATTAATTTCGTATTGAAAGTAAAATGTACTTACATTGAAAGATACGAATTCCGATTCGAAAATCCGTAGAAAAGGTAAAACACAAACTGATTCAGTTTGAAATGCTCTTAACTAACCTATTGCGTGCGGCCTTAATAGTTAAAGAGGCCGTATTGTTGGGCGCATCGGTTTATATACCATGGTATACATAGTGAATCAATCAGCTGTGAAAAAGGCACGTGCGGCGGGAAAATAGTTAAAGTTCACCTTAACCCAAGGATAGCCGTAGGCTACCGATATAGAATGTGATATTGTTTAGTCTTCTACTAATTTAGAGTTTTTTGTTTCGATCCAAAATACATCACTCAACTCTTACCTATGAAAAAACATAAACTGCTTTTTCTCAAAAACCATTCTACAAATTGCTGCTGATTGGAAATTCAACATGGCAACATTTATAGAAACAGCATTTTCAAGTAAACTCTTTAGCATTTAATATAAAAATTTGCAAGAAAAGTCATATCTCAAAAGTTTTTTTATTAGTCAGGTGAGCAATACAGGCTCTTAAAAGTCTAGTATATACATGTTTTTAAAAGTGTCAGATTTCATAGTGTAATATTATACAAGATTTTTTTTCATGCACAAATCATGCCTTGTGTTGTCATTGCTGCTAATTCTTAGGAAAACCTGCATATAGATAAATTTAGAAGGCTAAGGGCAAGATAATTGGGTGAAAAACTTAAATTAAGGAGGGCTAATGACAAAATAACTGGGGGTAGGGGGACTTGTTTATATAAATTAAGGAATCTAAGGACAAGATAATAGGGGGTGAGGAGGGGAAACTTATGTATATAAATCAAGGAGGCTAAGAACAAGATAATAATTGAGGGGGGGGGGGGAATTGTGTAGGTAAAATAAGGAATCTAACGACAAGATAATTGGGGGTTGGGATTGGAAAGTTATGTTTATAAATTAAAGCGGTTAACGTAGAGATAATCATTTGGGGGGGGGGGGGGGAAGGAAGGGGCTAAGGGCACATAATAACTAAAAAACTGTCATTTTGAAGTAGCTACACCTGTATGTATTTAGTGTTCTATTTTAAAACTATTAACTTAAATGATAAAAAAATGGTTGGCAGGGCCGTAAATTATATGTAGGCATGTAGGCAACTGCCTCCTATTGCAAACTGGCAAAAACAAAATTGTGACCAAAAATAAAATAAAATTAAATGAAAGTAAAAAAGAGAACCAATGGAAAGCACCCCAGGATTTGCCAGATAGCAGGATTTTGCACTAAAATGTGATTAGCTTCCGGGGGCTGGGTGCCCCCAGACCCCACACTTACTGCCTCCTCTTCATCCTCACAAGTCAGGGTTTCTGTGTCCACATGTGTCCACGAACCCCTGACAAACTTAGCTAGGAAATTCCTGGGCTAGAAGTCACTATTTTGATTGGCTACATCGTACCTTAATGTAGCCAATCAAAAGTTCGCTTTCATTCACGACTTGGTTAGGGGATATACTGATGTTGATTGTAAATAAACCAAACGGATGTGTTGCGTAGACCATGTGAAAATCAGTGTATTTTGTACAGTAGTGTTAATAGTTGGTTATTACCGCGTTATTATTTAGTTGGGTTACATTTTCTTCACACTCCAGAATGAGTAAGAATGACTACTGCCAAACACTTGCTTCTTTCAAGCAATTTCATTAGTTGATATTTTAAAGGATTGGCGTCTTACAAAAATCTTCTAGACCGGGAATTTCCAAGCTAAGTTTGTCAGGGGTTCGTGGACACATGTGGACACAGAAACCCTGATTTGTGAGGATGCCTCCTCTTAATCCAAACACAACTTACGGCCCTGGTTGGATATTTTCATTGGATCCAGCTGCCAGTATTTGAGTTATATTGACAGAAACAAGTTAACATACATCAAAATGATTGGGGTAATGGGAAGGGTCTCTTATAAATTTCTTTGGCATTACATTGGCAGACTGACTCAGGGTACCCTCCTTGGCTTTACATATGCAGAATGACCCAGGGTACCCTCCTTGGCTTTACATAGGCAGACTGAACCAGGGTACCCTGCTTTGCTTTACATAGGCAGAATGACCCAGGGTACCCTCCTTGTCTTTACATAGGCAAAATGACCCATGGTACCCTTCTTGGCTTTACTTTGGCAGAATGACCATTGGTACCCTTCTTGGCTTTACATTGGCAGACTGACCCAGGGTACCCTCCTTGGCTTTACATAGGCAGAATGACCCATGGTTTCTTGGCCTTACATTGGCAGAATGACCCACGGTACCCTCCTTGGCTTTACTTTGGCAGAATGACCCACGGTACCCTCCTTGGCTTTACATAGGCAGAATGACCCATGGTGCCCTTCTTGGCCTTACATTGGCAGAATGACCCACGGTACCCTCCTTGGCTTTACATTGGCAGACTGACCCAGGGAACTCTCATTGGCTTTACTTTGGCAGAATGACCCAGGGTACCCTCCTTGGCTTTACATTGGCAGAATGACCCATGGTACCCTTCTTGGCTTTACATTGGCAGAATGACCCATGGTACCCTTCTTGGCTTTACATTGGCAGACTGACCCAGGGTACCCTCCTTGGCTTTACATAGGCAGAATGACCCATGGTACCATTCTTGGCCTTACATTGGCAGAATGACCCACGGTACCCTCCTTGGCTTTACATTGGCAGACTGACCCAGGGAACTCTCATTGGCTTTACATTGGCAGAATGACAATGGGTACCCTCCTTGTCTTTACATTGGCAGAATGACCCAGGGTTCTCTCCTTGGCTTTACATTGGCAGACTGAACCAGGGTTAGCAGATTGACCCATGGTACCTTTCTTGGCTTTACATTGTCAGAATGACCCAGGGTTCTCTTTTGGCTTTACATTGGCAGAATGACAAAGGGTACCCTCCTTGGCTTTACATTGGCAGAATGACAAAGGGTACCCTTCTTGGCTTTACATTGGCAGACTGAAGCAGGGTTCTCTCCTTGGCTTTACATCGGCAGAATGACCCAGGGTACCCTCCTTGGCTTAATATTGGCAGAATGTCCCAGGGTACCCTCCTTGGTACTGCTGATGTTGTCTTTGTTTTTATATTCATGTCAAGCTTCATCTTTTTTTTAAACCCATGATTCTGGATGCCCCATTGGTATCATTTCCGGTACTGAAAAGCAACTGATTGATACCTCTAGATTTGCATATGCACTCTGTTTTTGTCATGTTTCCATAGAATTTATCATGTCCTGAAGGTCATGTCTGTCAAATTACTGCATTTATATTTTAATATTACCCTAAGTAATTCTTATTTGTGGAAATTCATTTAGAAAAGGCTAACACCACATTTGGTTATTCACCATCATGACTGTCACCCATCAGGAAAAAAATCATTATCTGGTTGTAAGCAGTTACAGATAAACTTCCTTAAAATTAAATTTATTTTGTCCATTAGTTCCATGGAGAATCTATTGGTCTGGAATATCACCAGATCAAATGATACAATCCAGAGATATTGTAAAAATGACAAACCACAAAATTTATTTCTTCAATATAAACCCAGCATGATTGCAAGCTGACATTCAAGAGTTTTTTTAATCACCATATTTTGACAATTCATAATTGAACAAAAGCTGAATATTTTGTGAGCAGATAAACAGAATAAACATGTAAATGTATGTTCCTGTTGGAATTTATTTGTTGACCTCTTTCTGAAGAAATTATATTGCATGTCAAAATTTATCGGAAAATTGACAATATGGATACTGTTACATCTGATACTGGACGTGCAATTAATGGAAAACCTATTAGATCATCATACAGATAAAATATTACGTTTGTGGAACACTAACTTTAATGATGTCATGCTTAACAAAGACAATTATCAACATTTTAAGAAGATTATGTATTTGGAATGGAATTTATTTTTTTGTTGTATGATGGAGTAAAGTGTCATTTATGTTGGGTCTATTAATTAAAAATGAAGGATAGCTCTGATTCAAAGAATGCTAAGAACCTCGGATCAATCTTTTCTTTCTGGATGTTCCGATCTCGAAACAAAGCAAGATCTGTAAGCTTTAAGAAGTATGTTGATACAATCATGTACGAGGATGAATCCATGCATTGTATATTGGTAAGTGGATTGTTTGTCAAATTTGTATTTACTTGCAGTGAGAATTTCTCATTGAGAAACTATTCATATCTGTTCTTCTTTTTATTGGAATATTACTAGCTACAATAATGTAGCACGTTTTTTTCATCCCTTGTAAGAGCAACTCCTTTTAAACTGCTTGATGAAATTTAGTGAAACTTAGCATAAAGGAAGTACTTTATATGTAGATGTGCATGAAGGATTTTTATTGACCAGGGATATCATTAAGGGGGGATAATTGGACTTGTAAGCGAAAGCGGGGGTATCCCTTTGTGAGCGGGCTCACAGTTCACACTTTTTTTTTTTATGGACTGAGCTAGAGAGCAGCTGGGAGTGATTTACACCTGGGCGTTTTATGCATTTAATCAGCTATTAAACTGTTTCTCTGAATTGCTACATACTTTTTAATGTCTTTGAAGTTTAACTGATATTTCTACAACACCTTGTTGACAAAATTTGAATTCCAGAAGTGCATTATTTCTGAACTGATTTGGTATAAAATGTTCATTCCGGATCAATTTTTCCGGATTGATTTTGCATTATCAGGGATCAAATTTTTACCAATACGATTCTACAATTCTACACTCCACAATGTCAATTTTGTCAACTATGTCATGATAAAGAAAAAGTGTTAACGGCAGAGAAAAGTGAAAACAAGAACAGAAGTTTAATAGCCGCAAATATGTATAAATCCTAAGAAAGTTTTCGTCCGTTAGAAATAATGAGACCTATTTGTAGCTCCATCCATAAAAAAAGGAGCTACATTATTGTAGCTAGAATATTATTTACATGTACCGTATTAAATTAAAAAAGAACCAAATACATACTTTAAAAACTTTCATGTTATATTGAAAAAAAAATAAAGAACATTATATAATTTCATAAAACCTTGAGATTTGTTTAGCTTAGGTAAGCATTGCAATAACTGTGTGTTATTAATTTTTTCATACTTGGGTGATTGATTTTTAATTTTTCTATAAATTTAATTGGTCTGTGCTTTCAATATGCATGAACACATAGGTTAATGATCCTGACAATTTGTTTTTGTCCATTTTTATATTAAGTACACCACTGGATACCAATCTGTAGTTGCATGTCTGGTTAAACATCTGAAGGCTGGAATCAAAGTAGAATAATGGCATTTCCTGTCTGAATTTTGTCATCAATGAAGTTGAATACATTTGATCAAAGCACAGTTCTTATTTCTTTTGACATTAGATAATTTTGATCAGTTATATTTTGGTCTGCGGTCAGGGCTGAAAGTTTGTCATATGTGAAATAAGTTATATGAGAGGTCTAGAAACAACATTTGGTTGAAAAGAGTGAAAAAACTGATGACATTCTTAATGCTTCACATTTATTTACTACATCTTTCACTGTAGTTATAAAATATTTTGAAATTTATTCATGTCTGCATTTTTATACCCCGCCACAGAAAGTGGCAGGGTATTATATTATACCCTCCATATGTATATGAGTGTCTGTCCCTGCATTGGATGTTTCCAGATGATAACTTGAAAATTTTGTTTAAACTTTGCACAGATGTTAAGTACTATAAAACGAAGATCAAGTTTAATTTTCAGCACAATCCAATATGTAGTTTTCTACTTAGGCCTTAGGCCAATTCAATTTTTTTGGTCAACAGTTGACACCCTCCAAATGATACATAACTAGAAAACATGTCAACAGATTTTGTTAAAATATGGCTGTTAAAATGAAGATCAAGTTCAATTTTCAGCACAATCCCATTTGAGTTCTAGGCCAATTTCAAATTATAGAGTTAGGCCAATTATTTTTATATCCACATGTTACAAAACCTGTACTTTAATTTACCTGACTTTTGACACCTAACACAATTAGTAAATTTGATAAAATTGGTATCTTTGATGTCGTTTTAAACATCTGGAGATCGTTTCAAGTGAAACTGCATCCTGCTATCAGTGGTATTTCTTCCAATTTTTCATGCCGGACAATGCAATGGGTCGGGCTGATAAATCAGCCAACCCAACAATGCAGCATGGCCTGGTTTCATTAGATGACCTATTCTTAAGTTTTCTATCAGCTTGGTATTAAGCTTGGCAGAAGACTTCCTGTATTTGACCTAGGGTAATGGTGAACATATATTACTGACAGAATTTTAATGGAAACAATGTTTTGCAAACACCTTTCTCTTGATGAATTGTTGTTTTGAAATAAGATTTCTGCTAATGTCCAGTTCCTTTTGAGTTGAATCAACTTGATGAAAAGCCATTTGTTTTCACCTTTTTGTGAAGAATCAATAGCCAGGATAAATGGCTCTTTGACAAACAACATCCTGAATATAGACAGAAATATCAACTGCTTTCGAATGTGTTAAAACATTTCTCTGTATACGCTTTCTACTGCCATTTATTACCATTAACAGCTCCGTGATTGAGAATTGGGCTTCTGAACTTTGTGGAGAACTTGACCAACACAAGCTCATATCTGAATATGTTATTATACAAGTAATGACTTTGATATAGGGGGCCTCGGTGGCCTAGTGGTCAAGGTAGTTTGTCTACTATTGATCACGTGGTCTGTCAACACTGAGATTGTGGGTTCGATTCTCAATGGAGGCAGGATGTACTCGACTCGAATCTTAATTGACAAGGATTGCCAGTTTTCCTACCGCAGGTCAGGGGTTTTCTCCGGGTACTGTGGCTTCCTCCCCCAATAAAAACTGGACGCCATGATATAGCTGAAAAATTGCTGAAAGTGGCATAAAACACCATCAAACAAACAAACAACTTTGATATAGGTGGCTATCAGGTTTTAAAACTAGAGAAAATGTTGTAATATTCAGCATGCCGCTAGGCGAGATGAAAATACATTTTTGAGGGCTGATAAATCCTCACAGCGACCGTATATCAAAGTCATTAATTGTTTTATTACATGAATAAAACAACCTCCAGAGAATGCCTTTTCTACTGGAGCACCTTCTTACATTTTGTAATTTTTGTCTCGCCTGCGACGAAAGTTGCTGGAGGCGAAACATATGTATGGGAATCCGGCGGCGGCGGCGTAAACACTTGACATCTTGCTTCATATCTTTGTAAGCCCAAGCCCTAGGTCCATCAAATTTGGTCCAGAGGTAGCTTATGATGAGTACTTGCCAGTCAGTCACCTGTCACCTGACCTTGACCTCAATTTCACGGTCCAGTGACTACGTTAAAGTTTTTGGGTTACGACAGTTCCTCTGTAACTATGCATGGTAGGATGACAATATTTGGTGTATAGGTTGCTGATGACTAGTACATGACTGTCTGGTAGGTGTCACCTGACCTTGACCTCAATTTCACGGTCCAGCGACTACGTTAAAGTTTTTGGGTTACGACAGTTCCTCTGTAACTACGCATGGTAGGATGACAATATTTGGTGTATAGGTTGCTGATGACTAGTACATGACTGTCTGGTAGGTGTCACCTGACCTTGACCTCAATTTCACGGTCCAGCGACTACGTTAAAGTTTTTGGGTTACGACAGTTCCTCTGTAACTACGCATGGTAGGATGACAATATTTGGTGTATAGGTTGCTGATGACTAGTACATGACTGTCTGGTAGGTGTCACCTGACCTTGACCTCAATTTCACGGTCCAGCGACTACGTTAAAGTTTTGGGGTTACGACAGTTCCTCTGTAACTACGCATGGTAGGATGACAATATTAGGTGTATAGGTTGATGATGACTAGTACATGACTGTCTGGTAGGTGTCACCTGACCTTGGCCTCAATTTCACGGTCCAGCGACTACGTTAAAGTTTTGGGGTTACGACAGTTCCTCTGTAACTACGCATGGTAGGATGACAATATTTGGTGTATAGGTTGCTGATGACTAGTACATGACTGTCTGGTAGGTGTCACCTGACCTTGACCTCAATTTCACGGTCCAGCGAATACGTTAAAGTTTTGGGGTTATGACAGTTCCTCTGTAACTACGCATGGTAGGATGACAATATTTGGTGTATAGGTTGCTGATGACTAGTACATGACTGTCCGGTAGGTGTCACCTGACCTTGACCTCAATTTCACGGTCCAGCGACTACATTAAAGTTTTGGGGTTACGACAGTTCCTCTGTAACTACGCATGGTAGGATGACAATATTTGGTGTATAGGTTGCTGATGACTAGTACATGACTGTCTATTAGGTGTCACCTGACCTTGACCTCAATTTCACGGTCCAGCGACTGTGTTAAAGTTTTTGGGTTACGATAGTTCCTCTGTAACTATGCATGGTAGGATGACAATATTTGGTATATAGGTTGCTGATTAATAGTACATGACTGTCTGGTAGGTTCCACCTGACCTTGACCTCAATTTCACGGTCCAGTGACTACGTTAAAGTTTTTGGGTTACGGCTGTTCCCCTGTAACTATGCAGGGTATAGTGACAATATTTTATATACAGGCCGCTGCCGATATTTAATGCTATTTACGTAATGCTTATGACGAAATTTATTTTCGTTACTGATGCGGAATGCAGGCGAGACGTTTTTCTGTGTCCACACTTGTTATAATGCTAGTTACCCTTAATATTTTTTATTTAATATTTTATTTTGATATTATTTTGCTGATAATCCTGAAATTCCATTTTCAAATATTGAGAAGAGTATAAATTAATTTATTGCAGAGCCAACATTTCTACCATTTGTTGTTGACACGCACCATATATGTGTAGCAGACGTCAATGAATTACAATACAATTAATATAATCAATTTGATTGGACGAATAAATTTATTAAAACGGCTATTCTGATTAGCTAAAACATAAAAACCCGGTCGATATCGGATTCCGCTTGACTATTATGCATCGGAATCGTGATTTATCGTGACCCGAAAGTTGGTTTTAGACCAATCAAAAACACATAAAATTCTATTCATGTAATAAATATTTTTAAAACTTTCATAACTGGTATATTATTTAAGTTTACTTAAGAAGACAATATAGAACTTAGCAATCTTAAGAACAATGGGAAAAAATCTCGGAGACCTTTAGTTTTACATGTATAGCCACAAAGTGCCACTAGTAAGCTTTGTATGTATGGCTATATTGGATAATTTGACTGTGTTAAGAAGTTAGATATCTTTCCATAAAATGTCTCAAATATAGCTGAAAAACTGCTTGCTGAACAATAAACATCAATCAATCATTCAGTCTATAAGTTTTATTGAATTTTGCTTTAAGTGACACATCAGAAATATACTTAAAATACAGTATTTTTGTAAATTACTTATTTATAAACCTTTTTATGTTAACCACCAATGTTATTAGATCTAACCGAATACCATAGAAAAACAAATTAAAAACTGAGGTAACAATGTAATGAAGAAAAAGTGAAAAACAATAATTTGAGGTCGGGTTCTCAGGATGGTCTCTGAATTATTTATCTTATTTGGTGAATGTCAAGTCACAAGACTGTAAATTATCCAACATTTAAACTACTGCTTTTAACATATAATTGAATGTTAAGGAAATCAAATTATCCTGGAATACTGACATCAATGGAGGGTTTCAAATACATGTTTTTAGTCTAGGCTTATATTCAATGTTTCTGATAAGTGGATCTATTCAGTCTGTAGTATACATGTTTTGTAACCACAGTAAATGTGGTCTGTTAAATGACTTTATGGCAATTCTAAGCACATTTACAGTTGGTAAAACTTGTTTCAGTGATTCCTTCAGTGAAATTTATTTGTCCTCATTTAAATATTTAATAATCACTCCAATGCATTTGATCCTAAACTTGATTCTCCCTTGTCTGATGTTGCTATGTAATACACTATATGGCAGGAGGAATGTCGAAATGATTTCTCCCTCAGACAATAGAGTAGTAACTATGATTAGAAACGAATTATCTGATAGTTTTTTTTTGTAGTTTACAATAACACAAAACCTTTTGAACATTTTCCTGTTTGTGGTTTGATTGTGAATCAGTTTGTTTTTTTTCCTGGAATTTTTCAGAATTTAATTGTGAGTGGTAGCCAGTTTTTACTTTGCACATTACTTCTTGTTTGCTTCAAAGATTAGCTGTGCTTGGAATATTTTATAGAAATTTCAAAAAAACATGTGCATGTCAGTTTTGATTGGGTGATGAAGATTTAAATATTAATTGAAGACTTTACTTGTAATAGAAGTACATTGTAACAGAAGTCAGAGGTTATACTTTATAATGACATTGGTTAAAATAGACTATATACTGGTCAAAGAGATTATATCCTATAATGACATTGGTGGAAATAGGCCAAATACTGGTCAAAGAGGTTATAATGACATTGGTGAAAATAGGCCAAATACTGGTCAAAGAGGTTATACCCTATAATGACATTGGTGAAAATAGGCCAAATACTGGTCAAAGAGGTTATACCCTATAATGACATTGGTGAAAATAGGCCAATTCTGGTCAAAGAGGTTTTACCCTATAATGACATTGGTGAAAATAGGCCAAATACTGGTAAGATAGGTTAAACCATATAATGACATGGCGAAAATAGGCCAAATACTGGTCAGAGAGGTTAAGCCCTATAATGACATTGGTGAAAATAGGCCAAATACTGGTCAAAGAGGTTATATCCTACAATGACATTGGTGAAAATAGGCCAAATACTGATCAAAGAGGTTATACCCTATAATGACATTGGTGAAAATAGGCCAAATACTGGTCAGAGAGGTAATATCCTATAATGACATTGGTGAAAATATGCCAAATACTGATCTAAGAGGTTAAACCATATAATGACATTGGTGAAAATAGGCCAAATACTGATCAAAGAGGTTATACCCTATAATGACATTGGTGAAAATAGGCCAAATACTGGTCAGATAGGTTAAACCATATAATGACATGGTGGAAATAGGCCAAATACTGGTCAGACAGGTTAAACCATATAATGACATGGTGGAAATAGGCCAAATACTGGTCAGATAGGTTAAACCATATAATGACATGGTGGAAATAGGCCAGATACTGGTCAGATAGGTTAAACCATATAATGACATGGTGGAAATAGGCCAAATACTGGTTAGAGAGGTTATACTGCATAATTATACCCCCTGCAAACTTGTTTGGGGGTATATAGAAATCACCCTGTCTGTCCGTCTGTCCATCTGTCCACATCCCTTGTAAGTGCAACTCCTCCTTAACCGCTTGATGAGATTTTATGAATATTAGCATAAAGGAAGTACATTATATTTAGATGTGCATGAAGGATTTTTATTGACCTGGCATATCATGAGGGGGAGATAATTGGGCCTGAAAGCTAAGCAGGTGATATCGCTTTGTGGGCGTGCTCACAATCCACACTTGTTACATTTAATATTAAGTTATTTCTGTTATTTTAAGTTAAAATCTTTTTTCCATAAAAAAGAAATATGTGATGTTTATCCTACAATCAACCTTCATTCTATACAAACTGTAGTTACTTAAACTGTACCATTATTTGAATGAAACATGCATAGGTAACTGATATACAAACAAATTTAATTTGGTTGTATAAAATCAATTGTGTTGATTTTAAACATTTAATTGTCCATATAAATTGATTTATTTATCTTTTGATCATTACTGCAGCCAGCCCAGATAATTTATATCAGATCAAATAGCCATTAATTTATTAAATATTTATAATTCCTATGTCAGCAATAAATTCATCTTCCATCAATTTCCTTATCAGTCTAGGACATTTACTATAGGTAATTGTCATCTGGTTACTTGTGACTGAGGTCAGGAAGCAAAAAAACAATATATTGTAAAAAAAAGTCAAAAATTTATTGCTTTAAAAATTCAATTATTGAATTTGTTGTTGCTGAGACCTATGAAAATTTGTTTGCAGTTCTGGACACTTTCATGTTTCCCAGGGGTATTTTGACTAAAATTAAGACAATAGGTGTTGACAACATTTCACACTATCTCTGCTGATGCCCTAATATCTTATTCTTACATAGATTTAATACCAAGGATGAAGTGGTGTCATTTACAAACAATTCAGTTATTTCACCATTACACATGTGTAATAATTTATAGCTATTTGTTTATTTGTCTAAAAACCATTACAGGGTTGATTTTTTGCTGTATTCATGCCTTATGTATAACTATATCCATCATGTTATGATGGGAAACAACCAGGTCCATCCATACAATGTTTTGAAAAATGTAAATGTTACTTATTTGTAATGAATGGTAAGGTAAGGGCATGGATATGTGTGTCTGTGTATTTGTTGGTTTAGCTATATCTATTCTGTGCAGTGTTAATCAATGACAAAAAAGCTTTGTTACTTTTCAATTAATGGCTGCGGTTCTTATTGTATGTGAAGTCTGTAAATATTTCTATTTTTTATTTTCAATTTATTTGTCAATTGAGAGAAAACATCTGTTTTGGGAAATGGTTATCATGGACCTTGATCTTTAGGTTAGGATATAATGACTGATTTCCATTTAAAATAGACAAATTAAGTAATTATTGTACAGTAAAAGCCTTCCTGAGTCTGGGTACAATGTAAGGTTATCTTTCTGTATTGTTACACATGTTGTGTTTTAACAATATTGTGTTTTTCAGTTAAATATATTATTGGCAGGATGTTATATTTGTATTGACTACCAACTTAGGATAGATACATGTATGTAACCTAGAAGATGTATACAGCCCCTAAGGGTTCTAAATATAGGTTTAAATGCACTTGCAATATCAAAAATTTTTCTGTGAAAAATCTGGTTTATTGGTAAATGTGTCTTGGCAACAATAATGTCTAAGAAAACGCCCCTTTTTTCTAAGTTCACTGAAGCATGAAATAGCAAGTTTCATGAAGATGTGAATTTAAAAAAAAACCACCAACGCAAAGGTAAACCTGAGGTGGGCCGAACAAACAGGCCGAAAATCTTGTTGGCAAAGTACAAATAAATGGAATAAATGTATTGATTTGGGACCTTAGTATTGAAGTTTTACTTTGTCTTTGTAAATCAAGTAATCATTTGTCTTTATTTTTCAGCCACAAGGATCAGATGCTGGTGATTCAGAATTTGTAAGTAGATACTTCATTGTCAATTTAGCTTACTTTGTAAAATATGAGAAATAAAATGAGCTGCATTTATCTAAAATTGTGTTGATAGCTTAGTTGCCAATATACATGTACAGTACATGGCATCCATACCTGGGGAAATAGTTTGTCATTCTGATTGTGTCATTACTAGGCATCCATACCTGGGGAAATAGTTTGTCATTCTGATTGTGTCATTACTAGGCATCCATACCTGGGGAAATAGTTTGTCATTCTGATTGTGTCATTACTAGGCATCCATACCTGGGGAAATAGTTTGTTATTCTGATTGTGTCATTACTAGGCATCCATACCTGGGGAAATAGTTTGTCATTCTATTTATGTCATTACTAGGCATCCATATCTGGGGAAATAGTTTGTTATTCTGATTGTGTCATTTCTAGGCATCCATACCTGGGGAAATAGTTTGTTATTCTGATTGTGTCGTTACTAGGCATCCATACCTGGGGAAATAGTTTGTTATTAGCATCCATACCTGGGGAAATAGTTTGTCATTCTGATTGTGTCATTACTAGGCATCCATACCTGGTGAAATAGTTTGTCATTCTGATTGTGTCATTACTAGGCATCCATACCTGGGGAAATAGTTTGTCATTCTGATTGTGTCATTACTAGGCATCCATACCTGGGGAAATAGTTTGTTATTCTGATTGTGTCATTACTAGGCATCCATACCTGGGGAAATAGTTTCTCATTCTGATTGTGTCATTACTAGACATCCATACCTGGGGAAATAGTTTGTTATTCTGATGGTGTCATTACTAGGCATCCATACCTGGGGAAATAGTTTGTTATTCTGATTGTGTCATTACTAGGCATCCATACCTGGGGAAATAGTTTGTCATTCTGATTGTGTCATTACTAGGCATCCATACCTGGGGAAATAGTTTGTCATTCTGATTGTGTCATTACTAGGCATCCATACCTGGGGAAATAGTTTGTTATTCTGATTGTGTCATTACTAGGCATCCATACCTGGTGAAATAGTTTGTCATTCTGATTGTGTCATTACTAGGCATCCATACCTGGGGAAATAGTTTGTCATTCTGATTGTGTCATTACTAGGCATCCATACCTGGGGAAATAGTTTGTTATTCTGATTGTGTCATTACTAGGCATCCATACCTGGGGAAATAGTTTCTCATTCTGATTGTGTCATTACTAGACATCCATACCTGGGGAAATAGTTTGTTATTCTGATGGTGTCATTACTAGGCATCCATACCTGGGGAAATAGTTTGTTATTCTGATTGTGTCATTACTAGGCATCCATACCTGGGGAAATAGTTTGTCATTCTGATTGTGTCATTACTAGGCATCCATACCTGGGGAAATAGTTTGTCATTCTGATTGTGTCATTACTAGGCATCCATACCTGGGGAAATAGTTTGTTATTCTGATTGTGTCATTACTAGGCATCCATACCTGGGGAAATAGTTTCTCATTCTGATTGTGTCATTACTAGACATCCATACCTGGGGAAATAGTTTGTTATTCTGATTGTGTCATTACTAGGCATCCATACCTGGGGAAATAGTTTGTTATTCTGATTGTGTCATTACTAGGCATCCATACCTGGGGAAATAGTTTGTTATTCTGATTGTGTCATTACTAGGCATCCATACCTGGGGAAATAGTTTGTCATTCTATTTGTGTCATTACTAGGCATCCATACCTGGGGAAATAGTTTGTTATTCTGATTGTGTCATTTCTAGGCATCCATACCTGGGGAAATAGTTTGTTATTCTGATTGTGTCGTTACTAGGCATCCATACCTGGGGAAATAGTTTGTTATTAGCATCCATACCTGGGGAAATAGTTTGTTATTCTGATTGTGTCATTACTAGGCATCCATACCTGGGGAAATAGTTTGTTATTCTGATTGTGTCATTACTAGGCATCCATACCTGGGGAAATAGTTTGTTATTCTGATGGTGTCATTACTAGGCATCCATACCTGGGGAAATAGTTTGTTATTCTGATTGTGTCATTACTAGGCATCCATACCTGGGGAAATAGTTTGTCATTCTGATTGTGTCATTACTAGGCATCCATACCTGGGGAAATAGTTTGTCATTCTGATTGTGTCATTACTAGGCATCCATACCTGGGGAAATAGTTTGTTATTCTGATTGTGTCATTACTAGGCATCCATACCTGGGGAAATAGTTTCTCATTCTGATTGTGTCATTACTAGACATCCATACCTGGGGAAATAGTTTGTTATTCTGATTGTGTCATTACTAGGCATCCATACCTGGGGAAATAGTTTGTTATTCTGATTGTGTCATTACTAGGCATCCATACCTGGGGAAATAGTTTGTTATTCTGATTGTGTCATTACTAGGCATCCATACCTGGGGAAATAGTTTGTCATTCTATTTGTGTCATTACTAGGCATCCATACCTGGGGAAATAGTTTGTTATTCTGATTGTGTCATTTCTAGGCATCCATACCTGGGGAAAAAGTTTGTTATTCTGATTGTGTCGTTACTAGGCATCCATACCTGGGGAAATAGTTTGTTATTAGCATCCATACCTGGGGAAATAGTTTGTTATTCTGATTGTGTCATTACTAGGCATCCATACCTGGGGAAATAGTTTGTTATTCTGATTGTGTCATTACTAGGCATCCATACCTGGGGAAATAGTTTGTCATTCTGATTGTGTCATTACTAGGTATCCATACCTGTGGAAATAGTTTGTCATTCTGATTGTGTCATTACTAGGTATCCATACCTGGGGAAATAGTTTGTCATTCTGATTGTGTCATAACTAAGCATCCATACCTGGGGAAATAGTTTGTTATTCTGATTGTGTCATTACTAGGCATCCATACCTGGGGAAATAGTTTGTTATTCTGATTGTGTCATTACTAGGCATCCATACCTGGGGAAATAGTTTGTCATTCTGATTGTGTCATTACTAGGCATCCATACCTGGGGAAATAGTTTGTCATTCTGATTGTGTCATTACTAGGCATCGTTACCTGGGGAAATAGTTTGTCATTCTGATTGTGTCATTACTAGGCATCCATACCTGGGGAAATAGTTTGTCATTCTGATTGTGTCATTACTAGGCATCGTTACCTGGGGAAATAGTTTGTTATTCTGATTGTGTCATTACTAGGCATCCATACCTGGGGAAATAGTTTGTCATTCTATTTGTGTCATTTCTAGGCATCCATACCTGGGGAAATAGTTTGTTATTCTGATTGTGTCATTTCTAGGCATCCATACCTGGGGAAATAGTTTGTTATTCTGATTGTGTCGTTACTAGGCATCCATACCTGGGGAAATAGTTTGTTATTAGCATCCATACCCGGGGAAATAGTTTGTTATTCTGATTGTGTCATTACTAGGCATCCATACCTGGGGAAATAGTTTGTTATTCTGATTGTGTCATTACTAGGCATCCATACGTGGGGAAATAGTTTGTCATTCTGATTGTGTCATTACTAGGTATCCATACCTGTGGAAATAGTTTGTCATTCTGATTGTGTCATTACTAGGTATCCATACCTGGGGAAATAGTTTGTCATTCTGATTGTGTCATAACTAAGCATCCATACCTGGGGAAATAGTTTGTTATTCTGATTGTGTCATTACTAGGCATCCATACCTGGGGAAATAGTTTGTTATTCTGATTGTGTCATTACTAGGCATCCATACCTGGGGAAATAGTTTGTCATTCTGATTGTGTCATTACTAGGCATCCATACCTGGGGAAATAGTTTGTCATTCTGATTGTGTCATTACTAGGCATCGTTACCTGGGGAAATAGTTTGTCATTCTGATTGTGTCATTACTAGGCATCCATACCTGGGGAAATAGTTTGTCATTCTGATTGTGTCATTACTAGGCATCCATACCTGGGGAAATAGTTTGTTATTCTGATTGTGTCATTACTAGGCATCCATACCTGGGGAAATAGTTTCTCATTCTGATTGTGTCATTACTAGACATCCATACCTGGGGAAATAGTTTGTTATTCTGATTGTGTCATTACTAGGCATCCATACCTGGGGAAATAGTTTGTTATTCTGATTGTGTCATTACTAGGCATCCATACCTGGGGAAATAGTTTGTTATTCTGATTGTGTCATTACTAGGCATCCATACCTGGGGAAATAGTTTGTCATTCTATTTGTGTCATTACTAGGCATCCATACCTGGGGAAATAGTTTGTTATTCTGATTGTGTCATTTCTAGGCATCCATACCTGGGGAAATAGTTTGTTATTCTGATTGTGTCGTTACTAGGCATCCATACCTGGGGAAATAGTTTGTTATTAGCATCCATACCTGGGGAAATAGTTTGTTATTCTGATTGTGTCATTACTAGACATCCATACCTGGGGAAATAGTTTTTTCTGATTGTGTCATTACTAGGCATCCATACCTGGGGAAATAGTTTGTCATTCTGATTGTGTCATTACTAGGTATCCATACCTGTGGAAATAGTTTGTCATTCTGATTGTGTCATTACTAGGTATCCATACCTGGGGAAATAGTTTGTCATTCTGATTGTGTCATAACTAAGCATCCATACCTGGGGAAATAGTTTGTTATTCTGATTGTGTCATTACTAGGCATCCATACCTGGGGAAATAGTTTGTTATTCTGATTGTGTCATTACTAGGCATCCATACCTGGGGAAATAGTTTGTCATTCTGATTGTGTCATTACTAGGCATCCATACCTGGGGAAATAGTTTGTTATTCTGATTGTGTCATTACTAGGCATCGTTACCTGGGGAAATAGTTTGTCATTCTGATTGTGTCATTACTAGGCATCCATACCTGGGGAAATAGTTTGTCATTCTGATTGTGTCATTACTAGGCGTCCATACCTGGGGAAATAGTTTGTTATTCTGATTGTGTCATTACTAGGCATCCATACCTGGGGAAATAGTTTCTCATTCTGATTGTGTCATTACTAGACATCCATACCTGGGGAAATAGTTTGTTATTCTGATTGTGTCATTACTAGGCATCCATACCTGGGGAAATAGTTTGTTATTCTGATTGTGTCATTACTAGGCATCCATACCTGGGGAAATAGTTTGTTATTCTGATTGTGTCATTACTAGGCATCCATACCTGGGGAAATAGTTTGTCATTCTATTTGTGTCATTACTAGGCATCCATACCTGGGGAAATAGTTTGTTATTCTGATTGTGTCGTTACTAGGCATCCATACCTGGGGAAATAGTTTGTTATTAGCATCCATACCTGGGGAAATAGTTTGTTATTCTGATTGTGTCATTACTAGGCATCCATACCTGGGGAAATAGTTTGTTATTCTGATTGTGTCATTACTAGGCATCCATACCTGGGGAAATAGTTTGTCATTCTGATTGTGTCATTACTAGGTATCCATACCTGTGGAAATAGTTTGTCATTCTGATTGTGTCATTACTAGGTATCCATACCTGGGGAAATAGTTTGTCATTCTGATTGTGTCATAACTAAGCATCCATACCTGGGGAAATAGTTTGTTATTCTGAATGTGTCATTACTAGGCATCCATACCTGGGGAAATAGTTTGTCATTCTGATTGTGTCATTACTAGGCATCCATACCTGGGGAAATAGTTTGTCATTCTGATTGTGTCATTACTAGGCATCGTTACCTGGGGAAATAGTTTGTCATTCTGATTGTGTCATTACTAGGCATCCATACCTGGGGAAATAGTTTGTCATTCTGATTGTGTCATTACTAGGCATCCATACCTGGGGAAATAGTTTGTTATTCTGATTGTGTCATTACTAGGCATCCATACCTGGGGAAATAGTTTGTCATTCTGATTGTGTCATTACTAGACATCCATACCTGGGGAAATAGTTTGTTATTCTGATTGTGTCATTACTAGGCATCCATACCTGGGGAAATAGTTTGTTATTCTGATTGTGTCATTACTAGGCATCCATACCTGGGGAAATAGTTTGTTATTCTGATTGTGTCATTACTAGGCATCCATACCTGGGGAAATAGTTTGTCATTCTATTTGTGTCATTACTAGGCATCCATACCTGGGGAAATAGTTTGTTATTCTGATTGTGTCATTTCTAGGCATCCATACCTGGGGAAATAGTTTGTTATTCTGATTGTGTCGTTACTAGGCATCCATACCTGGGGAAATAGTTTGTTATTAGCATCCATACCTGGGGAAATAGTTTGTTATTCTGATTGTGTCATTACTAGGCATCCATACCTGGGGAAATAGTTTTTTCTGATTGTGTCATTACTAGGCATCCATACCTGGGGAAATAGTTTGTCATTCTGATTGTGTCATTACTAGGTATCCATACCTGTGGAAATAGTTTGTCATTCTGATTGTGTCATTACTAGGCATCCATACCTGGGGAAATAGTTTGTCATTCTGATTGTGTCATAACTAAGCATCCATACCTGGGGAAATAGTTTGTTATTCTGATTGTGTCATTACTAGGCATCCATACCTGGGGAAATAGTTTGTTATTCTGATTGTGTCATTACTAGGCATCCATACCTGGGGAAATAGTTTGTCATTCTGATTGTGTCATTACTAGGCATCCATACCTGGGGAAATAGTTTGTCATTCTGATTGTGTCATTACTAGGCATCGTTACCTGGGGAAATAGTTTGTCATTCTGATTGTGTCATTACTAGGCATCCATACCTGGGGAAATAGTTTGTCATTCTGATTGTGTCATTACTAGGCATCGTTACCTGGGGAAATAGTTTGTTATTCTGATTGTGTCATTACTAGGCATCCATACCTGGGGAAATAGTTTGTCATTCTATTTGTGTCATTACTAGGCATCCATACCTGGGGAAATAGTTTGTTATTCTGATTGTGTCATTTCTAGGCATCCATACCTGGGGAAATAGTTTGTTATTCTGATTGTGTCATTACTAGGCATCCATACCTGGGGAAATAGTTTGTTATTCTGATTGTGTCATTACTAGGCATCCATACCTGGGGAAATAGTTTGTCATTCTGATTGTGTCATTACTAGGTATCCATACCTGTGGAAATAGTTTGTCATTCTGATTGTGTCATTACTAGGTATCCATACCTGGGGAAATAGTTTGTCATTCTGATTGTGTCATAACTAAGCATCCATACCTGGGGAAATAGTTTGTTATTCTGAATGTGTCATTACTAGGCATCCATACCTGGGGAAATAGTTTGTCATTCTGATTGTGTCATTACTAGGCATCCATACCTGGGGAAATAGTTTGTCATTCTGATTGTGTCATTACTAGGCATCGTTACCTGGGGAAATAGTTTGTCATTCTGATTGTGTCATTACTAGGCATCCATACCTGGGGAAATAGTTTGTCATTCTGATTGTGTCATTACTAGGCATCCATACCTGGGGAAATAGTTTGTTATTCTGATTGTGTCATTACTAGGCATCCATACCTGGGGAAATAGTTTCTCATTCTGATTGTGTCATTACTAGACATCCATACCTGGGGAAATAGTTTGTTATTCTGATTGTGTCATTACTAGGCATCCATACCTGGGGAAATAGTTTGTTATTCTGATTGTGTCATTACTAGGCATCCATACCTGGGGAAATAGTTTGTTATTCTGATTGTGTCATTACTAGGCATCCATACCTGGGGAAATAGTTTGTCATTCTATTTGTGTCATTACTAGGCATCCATACCTGGGGAAATAGTTTGTTATTCTGATTGTGTCATTTCTAGGCATCCATACCTGGGGAAATAGTTTGTTATTCTGATTGTGTCATTACTAGGCATCCATACCTGGGGAAATAGTTTGTTATTAGCATCCATACCTGGGGAAATAGTTTGTTATTCTGATTGTGTCATTACTAGGCATCCATACCTGGGGAAATAGTTTTTTCTGATTGTGTCATTACTAGGCATCCATACCTGGGGAAATAGTTTGTCATTCTGATTGTGTCATTACTAGGTATCCATACCTGTGGAAATAGTTTGTCATTCTGATTGTGTCATTACTAGGTATCCATACCTGGGGAAATAGTTTGTCATTCTGATTGTGTCATAACTAAGCATCCATACCTGGGGAAATAGTTTGTTATTCTGATTGTGTCATTACTAGGCATCCATACCTGGGGAAATAGTTTGTTATTCTGATTGTGTCATTACTAGGCATCCATACCTGGGGAAATAGTTTGTCATTCTGATTGTGTCATTACTAGGCATCCATACCTGGGGAAATAGTTTGTCATTCTGATTGTGTCATTACTAGGCATCGTTACCTGGGGAAATAGTTTGTTATTCTGATTGTGTCATTACTAGGCATCCATACCTGGGGAAATAGTTTGTCATTCTGATTGTGTCATTACTAGGCATCGTTACCTGGGGAAATAGTTTGTTATTCTGATTGTGTCATTACTAGGCATCCATACCTGGGGAAATAGTTTGTCATTCTATTTGTGTCATTACTAGGCATCCATACCTGGGGAAATAGTTTGTTATTCTGATTGTGTCATTTCTAGGCATCCATACCTGGGGAAATAGTTTGTTATTCTGATTGTGTCGTTACTAGGCATCCATACCTGGGGAAATAGTTTGTTATTAGCATCCATACCTGGGGAAATAGTTTGTTATTCTGATTGTGTCATTACTAGGCATCCATACCTGGGGAAATAGTTTGTTATTCTGATTGTGTCATTACTAGGCATCCATACCTGGGGAAATAGTTTGTCATTCTGATTGTGTCATTACTAGGTATCCATACCTGTGGAAATAGTTTGTCATTCTGATTGTGTCTTTACTAGGTATCCATACCTGGGGAAATAGTTTGTCATTCTGATTGTGTCATTACTAGGCATCCATACCTGGGGAAATAGTTTGTTATTCTGATTGTGTCATTACTAGGCATCCATACCTGGGGAAATAGTTTGTTATTCTGATTGTGTCATTACTAGGCATCCATACCTGGGGAAATAGTTTGTCATTCTGATTGTGTCATTACTAGGCATCCATACCTGGGGAAATAGTTTGTCATTCTGATTGTGTCATTACTAGGCATCGTTACCTGGGGAAATAGTTTGTCATTCTGATTGTGTCATTACTAGGCATCCATACCTGGGGAAATAGTTTGTCATTCTGATTGTGTCATTACTAGGCATCGTTACCTGGCAGTGTTTTCAATAAAAGCCGGCAGCCGGCAAAATCAACCGCTTATTGCCAATTTTTTGCCGGCTATTCCATTTCCGATTTCAAAAATCGGAGTTCGCAATTTTCGCGGACGAGGTCGGGATCGTCAGTCTTTGTTTTGGTATTGCGTACTCCCTGGAACCAGTTCATATCACTTGTGCGTTTGAAAACTAGGTGAAAACATTGTTTTTATTCAAATGAGACGAAAAGACCCTGACTGTGGTGAAGTGAAGTGAAGGTTAACAGTAGCAATCCGCTTCGATGAAATCAAAGATTATTTTGGAGTCACCGCTAAGCAGAGCAAAGGTCAGAAAGAAACTGTTGTTGAAATAAAATACAAAATTTTACATAGGCCAATGTCCATTCATCATTCACGCCGTTTTTAATTTACATGTAAAAAATAAAAAAACTTTAAAAAATTACAAAAACAAAACAAAACAAACCATAAGACAGTCAGTTAGTTTGAGAGATATTGAATTCAATGTGCAGGTAAGTGAATCAATACCTGTAGAGGTTAGCCAGGTAGGGTACTGATTAGATTTTTTTTAGACTAACCTCTGACATCAAAGGTATGGCCCAGGTCCTTTTGTAGGATGTACTGTACCCTAGTCAGTGACAGAAATTCTTTTCCCATAGAATAATATCTTTTTTTTTCTTTTAATAAAAGGGACACCCAGCCCATTTGATTCTGAGGTGGGAAGTGAATTAAATTGTATAACAGAAGTATTTATAATTATTTATTTATTACAGCATACCAGTCACTTACTCAGATCAAAATATCATGCAACTTTTGCCACTTATTTGCCAGGCAATTTTTGTTATGAAAATTAACATAAACATCTTTGTTCTGTTAGCTTTGAATGGAAATAAGGAAATTGTTTAAATAATCATGCTGACATTTAAAATAACACTGGTATGTTGGTCAAGGCTTTTGTCAATTTATGAAATTGGTAAGAAATAATTAAGATTCATGTCACAATTCATCAAGTTTTGCAGAAAATATAACAAATGAAAAGGATGATTTAGATACGGCTAGAGGGCTTACAACTGGATCCAAAACTGCTAATTATCTTTTTCGGTCGGGGGGCTTTGCCCCCCTGGTCCCCCTACCAGGGCGTTGCCCTGGACCCACTGGGTGCCTTGAGCGGCCCCCAGACCCCTCGCCGTAGTTATTCTTCCCCCTATTCCAATTTTTTTGCCTTCTATTGCAAAAGTTAATGAAAACACTGCCTGGGGAAATAGTTTGTCATTCTGATTGTGTCATTACTAGGCATCGTTACCTGGGGAAATAGTTTGTCATTCTGATTGTGTCATTACTAGGCATCCATACCTGGGGAAATAGTTTGTCATTCTGATTGTGTCATTACTAGGCATCGTTACCTGGGGAAATAGTTTGTCATTCTGATTGTGTCATTACTAGGCATCCATACCTGGGGAAATAGTTTGTCATTCTGATTGTGTCATTACTAGGCATCCATACCTGGGGAAATAGTTTGTCATTCTGATTGTGTCATTACTAGGCATCCATACCTGGGGAAATAGTTTGTCATTCTGATTGTGTCATTACTAGGCATCTATACCTGGGGAAATAGTTTGTCATTCTGATTGTGTCATTACTAGGCATCCATACCTGGGGAAATAGTTTGTTATTCTGACATTTGGTCAGAAAAATTCTGTTGAACTGATCAATCCAGGTTTGCCTGACTGGTTTATTAGAATTCATTTTTTCCAGCAATTTGATCTTTTGCAGTCCTTACAATAATTTTGTAATTATGAAAAGATACAGGATTGATTTCTTGTCAACAAATATTACTACATTTTTTATTGTAAACATCAGTCCCAATGATAAAATGTAAGAAACCTTTTTTTTTAACCAGAAAAATTACGGAAATAGAACTTTGCATCCGTGGGGGAGTTTTCTTATTCAAGAATCAAAGACAGACATTCCAACTTTTTCTGACTGAAGGTGTTACCATAAGACATGTCCAAACAACCAGCAAGTTGTTTGTTTTAATGCCATTGTTGTGCATCATTTCAGAACATGTAATAAATATCATATATTGAATTTTAAGTCTATGTGTTGAAAATTACCTAATGCATTTAACATCTTTTTTAGCTCACCTGGACTATTTTCTCCTCTGAAGCCACTGGGCCAATTTTTTTTTCAAACTTGACCATAATCATCCTTAGGGTTCTTAGTTTCAAGTTTATACCCAGGGTGTTGATCTACACACAAAGATGGCCACTGTTACTGAAAATAGAACATGGGTGTCAACACAGGTTTTTGATCATTATTTAAATTATAATAGCTATAGAGAAAATCGTTACTTCAAATTGATCAACACATTAAGGTCTGCAATAGTTGCTATTAGTGTGAAGTTGTGTATTGGCTTCTTGTAGGAGTTATTGCCCTTTATTGATGATTTTTCACAAATTTTTTGGTCTTTACAATATAACTTGAAAACTATAAGAGGTAGAGTGAAACTGTAAATGGCAAAAATGATCAGCAATAAAAGCCCTACAATTAGTGATTGGTCTACAATTGTCAGATGACTCCTAATTTGAGTTATTGCCCTTAAATGAAAATTTTTTAGGCCACACCGAATTAATTACTTGTTCGTCGGACTGCCCGCACGTAAAATTATTTCAGAAAGAAAAAAAACTAAATTTCTTCCGCCCGCATTAACCGGAAACCCGCCCGCGTCCAGAACCAGAATTTGTCTTTAAAAAAAAAATCATCTCCGCATTGTACGAATTCATCCAACTGCTCCGATAGCTGGAGATTCAGTCAGAACTTAGAAGTTTAAAATACCGTTTCAGTCGTCCCCTATAAAATCAAAACCGAAATAAAATGTAGAAAACAATGACAGAAAACAAGAGTGTGGTTGTGGCAGCAGTTGCCACCCTGTTTAAAGTACTGCTACCAAATACAGCATTAGACTGTCGAATGGACGACACCTTTATCGACCTATTTACATGCATACAAGGGAAGCCTTCAACGCACACCAATGTTTCTAACCTTAGTTATGACAACATTTTGAGAATCAAAATTCAGGACAATCCCAAGCTTTTGGACAGGGAAAATGATGGCATAATAGTTAGACAGGTAGTCTTTTATTATTTCTTTTTAATCAATCTTGAAATTATGCCGTGCCAAAACGATTTGGAGACATAACTGAATATTGGTATGGGCTGTCTGTTGGTCAGTCTGTACCTATTGATGGAAAGCCAAGGCAGCATCTTTTTAGAAGTTCTTTTCTGCTATATAATTTACTAATCAATTAATTAAGTCATTTTTTTAAATTTCAGTTATTTTCTTCAAAATTAAAAAAATCGCTCGCTGGCATCAGTTTTACCATGAAAACCTGGAACAAATCTTTTTAAAAAACTTAAAACATGTCGCTCGCCTTAAAAAAAATTATTCACTCCACAAAATCAGAATTTCAAAAAAAAAATTAATAAAAAAAATTTCGCTCGCTCGCTCCTTATTTTCAAAGTTAAAGTCCGACGAACAAGAAATTAATTCTGTGTGGCCTTATGAAATTTTACCTATTTGTCTCGTAACTTAAAAACTATAACAGCTAGAGTTAAACTGTAAATAGCAAAAATGATCAGCAATACAAGCCCTACAATTCACTGTATTAGTCTGAAATTGTCAGTTGACTCCTTATAGGAGTTACTGCCCTTAAAGGTAATTTTTTTATGAAATTTTCCATTTTTGTCCTGTAACTTGAAAACTATAGCAGCTACATGTAGATTGAAACTGTAAATTGCACAAATGATCAGCAATAAAGGCCACACAATTCACTTAATTGGTCTGAAATTTTCAGAAATCTCCTTATATTAATTATTGCCCATAAATGGCAATTTTTTATGAAATTTTCGGCTTTTGTCATGAAACCTAAAAACTGTAACAGCTAGAGTGAAACTGTCAATAGCAAAAATGATCAGCAATACAAGCCCTACAATTCACCATATAAGTCTGAAATTGTCAGATGACTCCTTATAGGAGTTATTGCCCTTAAATTGCAATTTTATAATGAATTTTTTTGTTTTTGTCCTGTAACCATAACAGCTAGAGTGAAATTATACAAAATAAAAATGACCAGCAATAAAGAGCCTCTAGTTCTAAGGTAAATTTATTTGGAAAATTTTAGTTCTTAAATTTGTTTTATTTAATGGTGTTTAAGATATTTTATGCAGAGCTCCAGATAAGATTTTCTTCATTGGGTTTTTCACCCATCTGATGATTTATTTCTTTGGATATTTATTTATATTTCACTTTTGCCACTTTTCCTACCGCAGGTCGCAGGGGTTATCTCCGGGTACTCTTTCTTCCTCCCCCCAATAAAAACAGGACGCCATGATATAGCTAAAAATGCTGAAAGTGGCGTTAAACACCATCAAACAAACATATATATCACTTTAATCATTTTTTTAAACCCACTCAAAAAAAGTAAATTGGGTTTTTCATCCATCTAAAATTTATTGAAATGGTTTTTTTATGCTGACAAAAATTTATTTCACTATGGTTTTATACATGTAGATAACCTTTTGTCATTTTGAATCTCTTCTTATAAAATAAATCTCCATACCTGGAGCACCGTATGCTGGATGAAATATACATCACATTGGGAATACCTTGGTTGTTACGTTGCAAAAAAATAGGAATTGTAATATCGCAACTTCATGTATTTATTTGAAAGAACTAATGCAATTACTGAACAATTTTATACACTCAGTGAGTGAATTAAGCATGTTTCTAAAAATTGATTGGGTTTTAGGCCTTTGATATTGCGTTTTGCACTAATAAAAGTTTGGGTACATACAGCATTTTGGTCATTTTGGTCTGTTAATCTTCCACTTGTTCGTTCGTCGGTCATTCCAACGTCAGGTCTATAAATGTGTTTTGATTGGCAGAATTTCTCCTCATTAACTGCTTGGCAGATCGATTCAAAATATACTGCATAAATGTACATCTATCTTGATTGGCTGAATTTTTAAAATTGATTTCCTCACAAACCATTTGGCAGAATGAATTGTGAAATTCCAGAAATGTACCTCGGATGATCCTCGACCAAATATTTAGTGGTTTTTTTTTCTATCCAAGATTCAACATTGCTGCCACAATGGAACATCACTTAACAGAGTAAACTTTGAGAAAAACATAAAATGGCGTTTTCTAAGAAACTTTCCTACAAATTGCAGCTGATTTAAAATTCAACATGGCAACATCCTTATAAACAATGTCTTCACAGAAACTCTTTCGCATTTAATTTTAAAACTTGCAAGAAAAGTCATGTCTCTTAAAAAAAATTTTTTGCCAGTCAGGCGAGTGTTGTAGTCTCTTAAGAGCCTAGAGTTTTATATAGAAGACTTCATATCTTCATAAAACTTGGTACACAGTTATAACATGGTGTTAATGTGTAGGGAGATAACCCCAGCCAGTTTGTTGACAGTTCAGATTTTCAAACAGTTGTTTCTTTTTGTTTGATCAAGGATGTACATAAGCCTTGTTTGTTACATGTTTTATTATGTATTCAATACATAAAGCTGTAATAAATGTACTGTTAAACACCTGAGATCCATGTCAGCAAAGTTAAATGGTTCTACTGTTTGCTTAAAAAGATTAAAGCTGAACAAAGGGAGGTAACTTAAGTAATTTGATTAGAAATTACAATGTACACCAGAAAGTTTTTACCCCAAGATAGTATACAATAGAAGATACTTGGAAGTATCTGATTGGATCATAGGTTTCTGGAAATACCAAATTTTTTAACTAGGACATCCATCCGGCTTAGGGCCTCTTGCTAACTTCTACAGTTTTAGGGCTACAACATTTATATTTTGCAGAATAATTGTATACATAATGAAGGAGTGCTGGGTCAAAGGATTTGGATTTCATTAAATTTTAAAAAATTTAGGATAGTGCACTTTGTAGGTTGTGTGCCTTTAGTGGTACATGCTTTATCCAGCTATCTTTTCCAACAACTATGAAAGTACAGTTTTAAATTTAGGCTCTTAAAATAGTAATAGGGGCCTCGGTGGCCGAGTGGTCAAGGTAGTTCGTCTACTATTGATCACGTGGTCTGTCAGCACTGGGATTGCGGGTTCGATTCTCACTGCAGGCAGGGTGTACTCGACTCCAATCTTAATTGACAAGGATTGCCAGTTTTCCTACCGCAGGTCGGGGGTTCTCTCCGGGTACTCCGGCTTCCTCCCCCAATAAAAACTGGACGCCATGAAATAGCTGAAAAATTGCTGAAAGTGGCGTTAAAACAGCATTCAAACAAACAAAACATAAAATAGTAATAGGTTGAAAAAATCCATGTATAAATAATCAGTTAAAGATCTACAAATAAATCAACTTTACTGAAATTATCCGTGTCTCTGCTGTTTAGATCACAGGCTTGCTTAGTGATGTCCAGGTACCAATCTCAGGCTTCCCTAGTGTTAGTGATGTCCAGGTACCGGTCACAGGCTTCTCTAGTGTTGGTGATGTCCAGGTACGAATCACAGGCTTCTCTAGTGTTAGTGATGTCCAGGTACCAGTCACAGGCTTCCCTAGTGTTGGTGATGTCCAGGCACCAGTCACAGGCTTCCCTAGTGTTAGTGATGTCCAGGTACCAATCACAGGCTTCTCTAGTGTTGGTGATGTCCAGGTACCGGTCACAGGCTTCTCTAGTGTTGGTGATGTCCAGGTATGAATCACAGGCTTCTCTAGTGTTAGTGATGTCCAGGTACCAATCACAGGCTTCCCTAGTGTTGGTGATGTCCAGGTACCAGTCACAGGCTTCCCTAGTGTTAGTGATGTCCAGGTACCGGTCACAGGCTTCCCTAGTGTTAGTGATGTCCAGGTACGAATCACAGGCTTCTCTAGTGTTAGTGATGTCCAGGTACCAATCACAGGCTTCCCTAGTGTTGGTGATGTCCAGGTACCAGTCCCAGGCTTCTCTAGTGTAAGTGATGTCCAGGTACCAATCACAGGCTTCTCTAGTGTTGGTGATGTCCAGGTACCAGTCACAGGCTTCTCTAGTGTTAGTGATGTCCAGGTACCAATCACAGGCATCCCTAGTGTTGGTGATGTCAAGGTACCAATCACAGGCTTCTCTAGTGTTAGTGATGTCCACGTACTAATCACAGGCTTCCCTAGTGTTAGTGATGTCCTGGTACCAGTCACAGGCTTAACTAGTGTTGGTGATGTCCAGGTACGAATCACAGGCTTCTCTAGTGTTAGTGATGTCCAGGTACCAATCCCAGGCTTCCCTAGTGTTAGTGATGTCCAGGTACCAATCACAGGCTTCCCTAGTGTTAGTGATGTCCAGGTACCAATCACAGGCTTCTCTAGTGTTGGTGATGTCCAGGTACCAATCACAGGCTTCCCTAGTGTTAGTGATGTCCAGGTACCAATCACAGGCTTCTCTAGTGTTGGTGATGTCCTGGTACCAATCACAGGCTTAACAAGTGTTGGTGATGTCCAGGTACCAGTCACAGGCTTAACTAGTGTTGGTGATGTCCTGGTACCAATCACAGGCTTAACTAGTGTTAGTGATGTCCAGGTACCAATCACAGGCTTCCCTAGTGTTAGTGATGTCCAGGTACGAATCACAGGCTTCTCTAGTGTTAGTGATGTCCAGGTACCAATCACAGGCTTCTCTAGTGTTGGTGATGTCCAGGTACCAATCACAGGCTTCCCTAGTGTTAGTGATGTCCTGGTGCCAATCACAGGCTTCCCTAGTGTTGGTGATGTCCAGGTACCAGTCACAGGCTTCTCTAGTGTTGGTGATGTCCAGGTACAAATCACAGGCTTCCCTAGTGTTAGTGATGTCCAGGTACCAGTCACAGGCTTCTCTAGTGTTAGTGATGTCCAGGTACCAGTCACAGGCTTCTCTAGTGTTAGTGATGTCCAGGTACCAATCCCAGGCTTCTCTAGTGTTAGTGATGTCCAGGTACCAATCACAGGCTTCCCTAGTGTTGGTCATGTCCAGGTACCAGTCACAGGCTTCTCTAGTGTTAGTGATGTCCAGGTACCAGTCACAGGCTTCTCTAGTGTTAGTGATGTCCAGGTACCAATCCCACCCAGGCTTCTCTAGTGTTAGTGATGTCCAGGTACCAATCACAGGCTTCTCTAGTGTTGGTGATGTCCAGGTACCAATCACAGGCTTAACTAGTGTTGGTCATGTTCAGGTACCAATCACAGGCTTCTCTAGTGTTGGTGATGTCCAGGTACCAATCACAGGCTTCTCTATTGTTAGTGATGTCCAGGTACCAATCACAGGCTTCTCTAGTGTTGGTGATGTCCAGGTACCAGTCACAGGCTTCTCTAGTGTTAGGGATGTCCAGGTACCAGTCACAGGCTTCTCTAGTGTTAGGGATGTCCAGGTACCAGTCACAGGCTTCTCTAGTGTTGGTGATGTCCAGGTACCAGTCACAGGCTTCTCTAGTGTTGGTCATGTCCAGGTACCAGTCACAGGCTTAACTAGTGTTGGTGATGTCCAGGTACCAATCACAGGCTTAACTAGTGTTGGTCATGTCCAGGTACCAATCACAGGCTTTTCTAGTGTTGGTGATGTCCAGGTACCAGTCACAGGCTTCCCTAGTGTTAGTGATGTCCAGGTACCAGTCACAGGCTTCCCTAGTGTTAGTGATGTCCAGGTACCAATCACAGGCTTCCCTAGTGTTAGTGATGTCCAGGTACCGGTCACAGGCTTCTCTAGTGTTGGTGATGTCCAGGTACCAGTCACAGGCTTCTCTAGTGTTGGTGATGTCCAGGTACCAATCACAGGCTTCCCTAGTGTTGGTGATGTCCAGGTACCAGTCACAGGCTTAACTAGTGTTGGTGATGTCCAGGTACCAATCACAGGCTTCTCTAGTGTTGGTGATGTCCAGGTACCAGTCACAGGCTTAACTAGTGTTGGTGATGTCCAGGTACCAATCACAGGCTTAACTAGTGTTGGTCATGTCCAGGTACCAATCACAGGCTTCCCTAGTGTTGGTGATGTCCAGGTACCAGTCACAGGCTTCTCTAGTGTTGGTGATGTCCAGGTACCAATCACAGGCTTCTCTAGTGTTGGTGATGTCCAGGTACCAATCACAGGCTTCCCTAGTGTTAGTGATGTCCAGGTACCAGTCACAGGCTTCCCTAGTGTTGGTGATGTCCAGCTACCGGTCACAGGCTTCTCTAGTGTTAGTGATGTCCAGGTACCAGTCACAGGCTTAACTAGTGTTGGTGATGTCCAGGTACCAATCCCAGGGTTCTCTAGTGTTGGTGATGTCCAGGTACCAGTCACAGGCTTAACTAGTGTTAGTGATGTCCAGGTACCGATCACAGGCTTCTCTAGTGTTGGTGATGTCCTGGTACCAATCCCAGGCTTCTCTAGTGTTAGTGATGTCCAGGTACAAATCACAGGCTTCTCTAGTGTTACTGATGTCCACGTACCAATCGCAGGCTTCCCTAGTGTTAGTGATGTCCAGGTACCAGTCACAGGCTTCTCTAGTGTTAGTGATGTCCAGGTACCAGTCACAGGCTTCTCTAGTGTTAGTGATGTCCAGGTACCAATCCCAGGCTTCTCTAGTGTTAGTGATGTCCAGGTACCAATCACAGGCTTCCCTAGTGTTGGTCATGTCCAGGTACCAGTCACAGGCTTCTCTAGTGTTAGTGATGTCCAGGTACCAGTCACAGGCTTCTCTAGTGTTAGTGATGTCCAGGTACCAATCCCAGGCTTCTCTAGTGTTAGTGATGTCCAGGTACCAATCACAGGCTTCTCTAGTGTTGGTGATGTCCAGGTACCAATCACAGGCTTAACTAGTGTTGGTCATGTTCAGGTACCAATCACAGGCTTCTCTAGTGTTGGTGATGTCCAGGTACCAATCACAGGCTTCTCTATTGTTAGTGATGTCCAGGTACCAATCACAGGCTTCTCTAGTGTTGGTGATGTCCAGGTACCAGTCACAGGCTTCTCTAGTGTTAGGGATGTCCAGGTACCAGTCACAGGCTTCTCTAGTGTTAGGGATGTCCAGGTACCAGTCACAGGCTTCTCTAGTGTTGGTGATGTCCAGGTACCAGTCACAGGCTTCTCTATGTGTATTGACCTCATAACTAGATATTATTGTTGATAAAAAAATTTATTTGGGCACTTTTCTAGTAAAAATCCTAAATAAATTAGATCAGTTATGAAGAATCCAGAGTTACATCCCTTGAAATATAAATCAGTTTTAATTTTAAAATGGTTTCCTTATAAATGTACTTAAAATGATTAAAAAAAATATTTGGTTTGTAAATGTCCTCCATGAAACAGATCATTTTAAAGTACACAATGCTTTTTTTTTAAATGTTTAATTAATGAAGATGTTTTTCTTCATTTCCCAAAATGTGTAATTATTTATGGGTATTACACGTATTTATATATCAGTCGGATTGTTTGTTTGACATTTACCCAATATTGAATTTCCTTAAGTTTTACATTTTGGTGTATATAAGTGCTGTATGTCTGTGGAGGTAATTTGAGTCAAGTATAACAATGTTCCTGCCAGTCTTCCCAGCTTGTTTGTTGATTATAGCTGCCATGTTGTAATGGAGGTTATAACTGACTCGAGGACATAATGGAATCAACAGGGTAAAGTTGTACCATTTATTAGGACTTATTGCTTTGCATTTTTCTAGCTCAGAAAAAAGGGGGATGAGGTTGTACTTAATTTTATCTGATGAATATATATTGTGCTTTAGGTTCATACCTATCACTGATTTTTTATGTTTTCAAATATAGAAAGTTACAAAATGTAATTTACTTAGAAAATATATTTCGATATTTTATCTTAAACAATGACAATTAACAAAATATTTGATATTTTATCTTAAAGAGCGACAAGTTAACATTATCTTAAAGAGCGACAAGTTAACATTATCTAGGAATTTTTCAAATATTTACAACCTTGTTTTATAGTAAATATTACATGGTAATATCGACAATTTTACACTGACATTATTTTATATCCTATACACATAAAGGTTCTGACTTTCTGTGTGACATGAGATCGTGCTGATATTTTTCTAAATAATATGGCAACTTTAGTCAATACTTTCTAACAGTTTTTAAAAGTTACATATTTTCAGTTACTAATTACTTGTTATATATTTTACTTTTCTACATGTGGAGAGATGTGAGTTATACAATGATCTGTTCTATTCCTCATGTAAACATTGTTTATTATAAGTATAATATATATAGTATATTGGTGTGATTATGTGTATTGGATATGACTAAATTGATCAGGAATGCATATTCCTGTAATGTGTATTTACTTATGTTGATCATTATCATTTGTGTATTGCAAAAAAGATAGCTTCAGCCTTCATGTCAATCACATGCTTAGTTTGTTAAACTTTACAAATTTTCTCAGTATAGGATTCCAAAATTTCCAACAGCATATTGAAATTAAAAATGTACAACTTCAGACATTTCATGTTTAAGCACTTAAAAGTTTATTTTTGGCAGCTGTAAAAAAAACATTTATTAGAAGTATTCTGAGCGACCACCTGGAAATATATAATGTTTATAAAATTCTTAAAAATAACAAAAATAATAATGTATAAGCTGGTCAGGAATTTCCTTGTATATATTCATTAACATAAAAAGAAACTTTGATCATATACAAGTCTCTTAAGTTACATGTAAAAACTGATGTCGTAGTGGTTTTTTCTTTGTTTTCCTAAATGTTGACAATAAACAAGCAAATTGGAAGTAAGCTTGGCATGGGAGTTCACCATGTACCAAACAGACCAACGTTGTTTTACAGCAGAAGTATGCTTGGCATGGGAGTTCACCATGTACCAAACAGACCAACGTTGTTTTACAGCAGAGAAATTTTACATGAACCTGTATTGGAATGTGTAATCAGATTTGTTGAAATTTGATTGTGATACCTTAAAGACAAGATTTTGTGAAATTATGTCCTCTTCAGTTTTTATTGGTGGTGTTATGAATAATTAAACTTAAATGTCCATCATGACAATATAAAAAATTGTAAATAATATTTTCTTCTTCCTCTTTATTAAGAACATAAGCATGTCTTGGTTCCTCTCTAATTTAACCAAAATAGAATTGGTTACACTGTCCATTTTTGGTTCTTCTCTTAATTTAATGTCATAGTTCTTAACTAATATTGATCTCTACTTGTTCCTATCTATCAAATAAATTGGAACATAGATCTGTATTGGTTCCTATCTATCAAATAAATTGGAACATAGATCTCTACTTGTTCCTATCTATCAAATAAATTGGAACATAGATCTGTACTGGTTCCTATCTATCAAATAAATTGGAACATAGATCTGTACTGGTTCCTATCTATCAAATAGATTGGAACATAGATCTCTACTTGTTCCTATCTATCAAATAAATTGGAACATAGATCTGTACTGGTTCTTATCTATCAAATAAATTGGAACATAGATCTGTACTGGTTCCTATCTATCAAATAAATTGGAACATAGATCTCTACTTGTTCCTATCTATCAAATAAATTGGAACATAGATCTGTACTGGTTCCTATCTATCAAATAAATTGGAACATAGATCTGTACTGGTTCCTATCTATCAAATAAATTGGAACATAGATCTCTACTTGTTCCTATCTATCAAATAAATTGGAACATAGATCTGTACTGGTTCCTATCTATCAAATAAATTGGAACATAGATCTGTACTGGTTGCTATCTATCAAATAAATTGGAGCATAGATCTGTACTGGTTCCTATCTATCAAATAAATTGGAACATAGATCTGTACTGGTTCCTATCTATCAAATAAATTGGAGCATAGATCTGTACCGGTTCCTATATATCAATTCAATTGGAACATAGATCTGTACTGGTTCCTATCTATCAAATAAATTGGAACATAGATCTGTACTGGTTCCTATCTATCAAATAAATTGGAACATAGATCTCTACTTGTTCCTATCTATCAAATAAATTGGAACATAGATCTCTACTGGTTCCTATCTATCAAATAAATTGGAGCATAGATCTGTACTGGTTCCTATCTATCAATTCAATTGGAACATAGATCTGTACTGGTTCCTATCTATCAATTCAATTGGAACATAGATCTGTACTGGTTCCTATCTATCAAATAAATTGGATTCTAATATGACGTCCTGCTTTAGCTATGTAAACAAAGCAGTGTCAAAATTCGTGTTTAGTGTAAATGTAAAAACTGACTTACAAATGCCGTTTGTTATGTGTTATCCATAATAATCGTTATTGTTAATAATTTAGTTATTTTTAGTCTGAATTCTGAGATTTATATGATTTAAACTACTCGATACATTATTTTTTTTAACAATTCTACATTCGAATTAATATGACGTCACAATTAGAATTCCGACGTCATATTACGCTGAACTGAAAATTTCAAACTGGAACGATGCAATTTCGTTAAGATTTCTCAATATTTTTGTTTAAAAGGTACGTACATTCAATAAAATGACGAGAAAATATGTTTATGTCAATTTAATTTGCTTTAACATACTGTTTTGGGATATATCGTATTAGTTTCAAAAAAACAATATTACCACTGAAAGCGTCCTCTTAGAACCGCTTCGAAATTTTAAAACATTTGTTAGACATATTAGAATCGAAATAGATTATTGCGAGCGGGCTTTATGGGAATTTGAACATGGTCAGACATTATATTTGTCAATATTTTATACCGAGTGATAAATTGGAGCATAGATCTGTACTGGTTCCTATCTATCATATAAATTGGAACATAGATCTGTACTGGTTCCTATCTATCAAATAAATTTGAGCATAGATCTGTACTGGTTCCTATCTATCAATTAATTGGAACATAGATCTGTACTGGTTGCTATCTATCAAATAAATTGGAACATAGATCTGTAACAGTTCCTATATATCAAATAAATTGGAACATAGATCTGTACTGGTTCCTATCTATCAAATAAAGGAGCATAGATCTGTACCGGTTCCTATATATCAATTCAATTGGAACATAGATCTGTACTGGTTCCTATCTATCAAATAAATTGGAACATAGATCTGTACTGGTTCCTATCTATCATATAAATTGGAACATAGATCTGTACTGGTTCCTATCTATCAAATAAATTTGAGCATAGATCTGTACTGGTTCCTATCTATCAATTAATTGGAACATAGATCTGTACTGGTTGCTATCTATCAAATAAATTGGAACATAGATCTGTAACGGTTCCTATATATCAAATAAATTGGAACATAGATCTGTACTGGTTCCTATCTATCAAATAAATTGGAGAATAGATCTGTACCGGTTCCTATATATCAATTCAATTGGAACATAGATCTGTACTGGTTCCTATCTATCAAATAAATTGGAACATAGATCTGTACTGGTTCCTATCTATCAATTACTGGTTCCTCTTTGTCAGTTTAAATGGAACATAGATCTGTATTGGTTTGCATCAGTTAAAATGGAACAAATATCTTTACTGGTTTCTATCTTTCAACTTAACTGGAACATTTATCTGTACAAGTTTCTATCTATCATTTTAACTTAACTTACTCATAATTCTATACTGATTTATCTTTATTAATTTAACTGAAATCTTCCATTGTATTTATTTGAGTACATATAGAATTATTATAATTGGTGAGTTAATAACACTTTTGTTTGAATTACAGATGAATGGTGAAGGAGATTGGGAGTATGAAGAGATACCATTGGACAGGGTAGGTATTTTGTAATTGTACCTTCTGCAAAGCATTGGGTAGATATTGTTTTGCTTGTTATTCTTCTGTTTGTAGCACTTTGTGGATGCATCTCCTTTGAAACCACCTGGCAGATTGCTTTGATATTTGTTAAAATAAATCAGTGTGATGTGTAGATGTGCATACTTTACTGGAATTTTTATTCACGAAATGACAATTTCACCACTATAATACAATTGTAGATCTTATGTGGATGCATCTCCTCTGAAACTGCTTGACAGATTGCTTTGGTATTTAGTAGGAATGATTGTTATGATGTGTAGATGTGTGTACTCAATATTCCTTTTAAGTGTGCCATAAAACATGATATTGCATGCATCTGAGCTGCCATAATTGCTATATTACTAAATTTAGTTCACAAAATTTTACACTTTTATTCTTGGTCTCTTGAATACATTAGTATTTTTTATTTACAAGTATTATAATCATGCACATTTTGGTATTATGGTCAATATTTGATTTTTTTAGTTCTAGATTGGGTCATAATTTCGCTGCAGAGTGAATATTTCAAAAACATTAACATATTGTGATATTGCATGATTAACAATGTGATGAAAAGTGATATTGCACAGGTAATCATTCTTTTAAAATTTTGTTCTTGTACCAAAATAGCCAGCCCTTCAAAATCACTTGCAATCAAAACATCAATCATGCAATATCATAAAATATTGGGGTAGTGAGAGATACATTGCTTAAATGGAAGCTAAAATTATGAAACGTAATAATAAACATTATTGAAAGCAAATGTAAAAGTTTGCATATTCTGATAAATACCAATACAATAATTCTAATATTGCATGCTTATTATTTTGTCCCATAAATAAAGGTATAACATGCAAAGTTGTACCATTGTAGTTACCTCTTAGGCAATTTGATACTGCAGTAGCAAGGGGACATTTGGCTACATGTGGCAATCTTGTTTAAAAATAATGCTTGAATTGGCTGTATATTTTAATTTAACAACACTAATTGGCAAACATACCTAATAATTCTCAGTGTATGGGTACGGTCGTAGTCATGTTTATATGACATTCAGATTGTAAATAAGGACAGGTTGGTTTTATATAGAATACATAGATTGTATGTGAAGCAGGTTTATATGAATACATTATGTCTTTGGCAGGGAAATACTGGACTGGGTTTCAGCATTGCAGGAGGGACAGACAATCCTCATATTGGCGATGACCCTAGTATCTTCATAACAAAGATCATCCCAGGTGGAGCTGCAGCTGCTGATGGACGACTCAAGTAAGACTGGAATAACTGTTAGATTGCAATAAATAATAATAGGGTGAATGTAGGCTGGGCAAGCAAAGTAAGGTCTTGTCCTTATCTTCTTACAGACATTGAAGCAGTTATAGCAATCAATAATAATAGGGTGAATGTAGGCTGGGCAAGCAAAGTAAGGTCTTGTCCTTATCTTCTTACAGACATTGAAGCAGTTATAGCAATCAATAATAATAGGGTGAATGTAGGCTGGGCAAGCAAAGTAAGGTCTTGTCCTTATCTTCTTACAGACATTGAAGCAGTTATAGCAATCAATAATAATAGGGTGAATGTAGGCTGGGCAAGCAAAGGAAGGTCTTGTCCTTATCTTCTTACAGACATTGAAGCAGTTATAGCAATCAATAATAATAGGGTGAATGTAGGCTGGGCAAGCAAAGTAAGGTCTTGTCCTTATCTTCTTACAGACATTGAAGCAGTTATAGCAATCAATAATAATAGGGTGAATGTAGGCTGGGCAAGCAAAGTAAGGTCTTGTCCTTATCTTCTTACAGACATTGAAGCAGTTATAGCAATCAATAATAATAGGGTGAATGTAGGCTGGGCAAGCAAAGTAAGGTCTTGTCCTTATCTTCTTACAGACATTGAAGCAGTTATAGCAATCAATAATAATAGGGTGAATGTAGGCTGGGCAAGCAAAGTAAGGTCTTGTCCTTATCTTCTTACAGACATTGAAGCAGTTATAGCAATCAATAATAATAGGGTGAATGTAGGCTGGGCAAGCAAAGGAAGGTCTTGTCCTTATCTTCTTACAGACATTGAAGCAGTTATAGCAATCAATAATAATAGGGTGAATGTAGGCTGGGCAAGCAAAGGAAGGTCTTGTCCTTATCTTCTTACAGACATTGAAGCAGTTATAGCAATCAATAATAATAGGGTGAATGTAGGCTGGGCAAGCAAAGGAAGGTCTTGTCCTTATCTTCTTACAGACATTGAAGCAGTTATAGCAATCAATAATAATAGGGTGAATGTAGGCTGGGCAAGCAAAGGAAGGTCTTGTCCTTATCTTCTTACAGACATTGAAGCAGTTATAGCAATCAATAATAATAGGGTGAATGTAGGCTGGGCAAGCAAAGGAAGGTCTTGTCCTTATCTTCTTACAGACATTGAAGCAGTTATAGCAATCAATAATAATAGGGTGAATGTAGGCTGGGCAAGCAAAGTAAGGTCTTGTCCTTATCTTCTTACAGACATTGAAGCAGTTATAGCAATCAATAATAATAGGGTGAATGTAGGCTGGGCAAGCAAAGAAAGGTCTTGTCCTTATCTTCTTAGAGACATTGAAGCAGTTATAGCAATCAATAATAATAGGGTGAATGTAGGCTGGGCAAGCAAAGTAAGGTCTTGTCCTTATCGATTTACAGACATTGAAGCAGTTATAGCAATCAATAATAATAGGGTGAATGTAGGCTGGGCAAGCAAAGTAAGGTCTTGTCCTTATCTTCTTACAGACATTGAAGCAGTTATAGCAATCAATAATAATAGGGTGAATGCAGGCTGGGCAAGCAAAGGAAGGTCTTGTCCTTATCTTCTTACAGACATTGAAGCAGTTATAGTAATCAATAATAATAGGGTGAATGTAGGCTGGGCAAGCAAAGTAAGGTCTTGTCCTTATCTTCTTACAGACATTGAAGCAGTTATAGCAATCAATAATAATAGGGTGAATGTAGGCTGGGCAAGCAAAGGAAGGTCTTGTCCTTATCTTCTTACAGACATTGAAGCAGTTATAGCAATCAATAATAATAGGGTGAATGTAGGCTGGGCAAGCAAAGGAAGGTCTTGTCCTTATCTTCTTACAGACATTGAAGCAGTTATAGTAATCAATAATAATAGGGTGAATGTAGGCTGGGCAAGCAAAGTAAGGTCTTGTCCTTATCTTCTTACAGACATTGAAGCAGTTATAGCAATCAATAATAATAGGGTGAATGTAGGCTGGGCAAGCAAAGGAAGGTCTTGTCCTTATCTTCTTACAGACATTGAAGCAGTTATAGCTATATTAAGCATGTTGTTTTATTCATTGTATGAACTTATGGCTGCTCCAAAACACTCCCACTGGAAGTGTATTTACTACAATAGATAGGTATATAGTTTCAATTTTATACCCAGGGTGTTGATTAATGGACAAAGATGGGCACTTTTACTAAAAATATAAGAATCAACACACTATTTGGGTAAAAATCTCAAAAGTTCTAATAGCTGTAGAGAAAACCATTACCTCAAATTGATCAGCACATTAGCTTCTACAATAGTTGCTAATAGTCTGATTGTGTTAAATGACTTCCTATAGGAGTTATTCCCCTTAAGGTATCCGGACCATAATTGACCACGTGATCATATTTGGTGTCCCGGATGTCCATTGTATTTCAATGGAGCAGACCTCGGTAATCTTCGGCAAACATCGGAAATACTATTTGAGTAACTAAATTTTTTGCTCAAAAATGTTAACATTAACTCAAAGTAGCACAATATATATAATTTGCATCATTAATTAGCAATATATTTATTTAAAAAAGCCACATTTCTTGGTCGAAAAATAAAATTAAACAGTAATTTCAATTATGGGTCGGATACCTTAAATTACAATTTTTCACAAAGTTTTCAGTATTTACAATAAAACTAGACAACTATAAGAGATAAGTTGACATCATAAATGATCAGCAAGACAATTCCTAAAAAACACTTTGTTGGTCAAAAATTGTCTGACCACCACTATAGGAGTTATTGCCGTTAACATTTTCTATAACCCAAAAACTAGAACAGCTAGAGAACAACTGTAAATTTAAAAATTGATCAGCAATACAAAACCTATGATTCACTTAATTGGTCTGAAATTGTCAGATGACTCCTTATAGGAGTTATGATGATTTTAAATGAAAGTTTCCATTTTTGTCCTGTAACTTAAAAACTTTAATCGCTAGGGTTAAACTGTAAATTGCAAAAAAAAAATAATCAGCTATAATAGATCTAAAATTCTCTTAATTGGTCTGAAACTGTCAGAAGACTCCTTATAGGAGTTATTGCCCTTTACTGGTGATTCTGAACAAAATTTCCAACTTTTAATTAAAAACTGTAATACCTATATTAAATCTGTAAATAGCAAAAAATAATCAGAAGGACTGTACTTTTTGAGAAGTCAATTTATCATTTTTAAGGTACATTCTTTGCAGCCAGGTGATCGGACTTCAGTGATTGTTTATGGTAATGATCTTAGAGCCGTTGCAACAATTTAAGGTCACCAAAAATTGAGTTAATATGACAAATTTACAGGATTTGTCATATATGAATCAGTACAAAACAGAGACTATTGTATATAGTGATATGGTGTCTGTGCTGATTTTATACTCTTATCCACAACATCTCCTACACCACTGAATGGAATTTGATAAAACTTTCACAGAATCATTGTCTCTTTCTGCTGTTGTATACCTGATATTTTACATTTCCATTAAAATTTTATGTGGAGTTTTTCATAGAAAAACAGGTACTTTGCTATTCTGTGACATAAGAAAGCGAGATATTTTTAGAATATGCATCAGTATTAAGTGAGAATTGCTTACAGTTTGTCTGGTTTTAAACAAATATAATATTGTAATGATTGAGATTAATTCTCTTTAACTTATCTTTGGAGATATTATTAGAATGACACAAACATGGTATTGAACTTACTGTCAACAGTGAAAACCATCCAAAACTAAATTAATATTGGTTTGTAAGTACAATGTAGGACAATATTACTACCAACTACCAACACAGATTTTACTGTAGTCTTTTTATCAGTATGAAAATCAAACACATTATCGAATGTGATGATCAAAGTCAATTACAACAATCACGTTGTTGAAATTTACTGTAATTGTTCAATAACTATCCAGAGATCCAGCTAGTTACCTAATCAAATTAAAGCTCTCCCTTCAAATACAATTATTTCTCTATTAACTTTGTTTTTCAACATCTGAAAATACAACTTTTATGTGGACTATATTGAGTGTTTACCCATTTGTCAATTCAGTCTCTCAGTATGTTAACAAATAATTGATACACTTTGTTTAGTCTCAAAATAGAGTGGTAACAAAGGAAGTCCTACCTACTTCAGATCAGGGTTATTTCCCCTGAGTGGTGCAATGAAGCCAATTATAGTAAATGTTATTGAAATGTTTAGTACTTCAAATTAATACACAGATATGTATCATCACTGCATTTTTCTACTAAGATACTGTTTAATTCTGTACTTTGACTCTTGAAAAACAATTTGGAACAAGTAACAAAGCATTAACTGCTCTTGTAAATTTCTTGCTTACTACATTTACAGCTTGTTGCAGCATAGGTTTAACTGTCTGTCGGCTTTGTCTTGTGCGCTAGGAATTTGACTAATGAGGCTTTGATTTGGAAGCATTGACTTGCATCATTTTTTCAATATATTTTACTTTTCTTGAAAAAAAAATGTGGGCATTTTAATAAAAACAATAAGAGAGTCACTATTAACTTGTTATCTAGCTGTCTATAGTTCTTATATTGTTTTGACAGGAGAGGTCATGTGACCTATTGTCATCACTTGGTTTTCATCAGCACCATTGTTATCATCCTCCCAAGTCAGGGGTTCTGAGTCCGCGTTCGCTCCATCATCACCCCTGACAACATACATATATATTTTTCGGGTCTGAGTGTCGCCATCTGGCGGTGACCGGAGTTAACATCAGCCAATGAAATTTATCGTAACCTTCGCCTAATGTTTACATGTAAACAAAAAATGTCTGCGCCCTGTATCGTGGATTGTTTTAACGATATGTTGGAAAGATTCCCTCCGGACCTCAAAAAGAAGCTGTATGAGCGGTGACAGCTGGTGCCATTTGTTTTTCAAATGAAATGTGGACGACTGCAATGGCATATACAAATTTGCATACGAATACTCCACGTGTTGAACGTGATATTGATAAAGTAGTGGACTGAATGAAATGGAGTTCTGTGCAGTATGTGAAAGCAGTAGTAAATGATTTAATTAAAATTTTCTGTAATCCGGACGTATTGGAACTGAAAAAGGACTGAGAAAGAGGTGAAGTAACCCAAAACGAGATTGTTTTAACACGGACAGATCTGTCAGTGACAGAAGAATGTCAATTAGTAAATATTCCAACCAAAATTTGTTCATTTGATTGGATTATATGTGATTTAAATTTTTACAAGACATTTAGGTTGACATTTACATGTATTATACACCTGTATGTAATCTTCAACACATCATCACATTCAAGACAAGTAATTTACTGACCAGTTAAAACTACTGATTATATAGGAGGAAATCATTCAACTTCAAAATGGACATGGATAATGGTTTAATAATATACTGTACCTGTAAGAATGTGAGGGATATTAAAAATTAATCATGCAGCACACTAGTCAAACTTTTTATCACATGAAAGCAAATTTCCTATTCTGACTGATTTATAAATTGTGTACTGGAATAAAAGATAAAATATATTCATGTTCATGCATATGGATTATGTTCATAGTTTCAAAACCTGTTGCAGATTATCACATTAATTTCCATTTCATTTTGTCTTATTTTGATTTGTTTGTTGTGTTCATCCTACTTTCAGAAATTTTTCAGCTTTATAATGCCATGTAGTTTTTTATTGGAGAGGAAGCTGGTGTGCCAGGAGAAAACTCCTAACTTTCCACAAGGTCAAAACGGGTCAAGAAATCCTGGAAAAGTTATGGAATTTATCAGTATAAAAAAATTACAACAAAGTTCCAGGCGAAAAATTTCTACTGTGCCTTTATCTCATATTTTGTGTTAAATTGCAAGTGTCAATGCAATTACACTGTCATGCTAGAATCATTCATGGAAAATGGTCACATAGTTCTTGACAAGTCATGGAATTTTTACACAAAGAATGAGTATAGACCATGGAAAATTGGCAATTCTTGTCAGTTAAGATAGGAGTCAAGCACACCCTGCCAGCAGCTAAGCCCAACCTGCAACCCCTGAATAACAGTGATCAAAATTAGATGACTAACTACCTCAACCACTCTGCCAACGAGTCCATGTCTTATAATATTCAATCTCTGAGTGATTTTAATTACCCCAAGTGAAATAATTTTTCATATACTAGTACATGTACATTTGTTTCATGGCAAGAATGAGACTTGTATGGTACTAGTATACATATACTGTATGTACCTTATCTGCTGGACCAGTTAAAAGAATAAACCCATGTTTTTTTAAGCAAAGGACTGGATGGTTATGAATGAATTGTTAAGTTTATCAACAAGGTGTTCCAGAAGTATACAAAAAAAATATATATATAAAACAGTGCAAACAGTTCAATAACAGATAATATTTGTAAACCCCTGGGTGTTGAATCACAACCAGCTGAGTCATTCAGGGTAATGGGACATCTTAGCAGATCATAAATGGTCACATGAGCTACATAATTGTATTAAGAATAATTTATAAGTACTGGTATGCTTAATACTAGACCATAATTAAAGGTTGATGATCTGTTTATTAAAGTTCTAGAGGACCCAATTAACAAAATCATGGACTTTAAGTGTCCAATTGGGGGGAAATGAAAGTTAAATATGATTGCAAGTCTAACTTAACTAAATTGAAAAATACATTTAGTTTTTGGCTCCAAATTGGGGTATAACTTGTCCTATCAAAATAGTGTAATTTTGTGAACATGCATATGGTCATGTTTTGGAATTGAACATGAACACATAAATCTTATTTATTTAATTTCTTGAATACTGCTTACCTAAAAGGAATAAATGCAAAAGCTGCAAGTGCAGTTTTTTTACTGTGACAATGGCACTTGTTTAAATATGCAAGACAAAGAATTAAAACCAAGGTCAAACTGTCCTATATTGGGGCTTGTCATAATATATAAGTAACTACATGTAGTATGGCACACTATGTAGTTCTCCTCTAGTTTAAAATGAGCTGCAATTCTTGTATGTGTATGCAGCTTAAAGTCAACATGGCAGGCAGCTTAGTTATGACAGTGTATGGGATGTTGTTTAACTTGTTATGGTACAGGCCCATAAGGTCTAAAATCAAACTAAATGTGCAACTGCAAAAAAAAAGCAAATTGTTGAAGCTTGTGACCGAAGGAATATTCTATCGGTGTAATGCAGGCAAATACAAAATAGCATGTACACCACTAAGTGCATGTATGAAAAAATTATGAATGCTAATAAAGGCTAAACTTTCTAGTGTCCCAGTTCACTGATCCCTCAATTCATATCAGCAGACACTGAATTATGCATTTGCAAATAACAATTATCAATTAGTCACATACAATTTGTTTGGAACTCTATGCCACTTTCAGTAATTTTTTTAGCTATATACTGATATCCAGGTTTTATTTGATGGAGCTAGGCAGAAGTACCCAGTAAGTGTATACACAAGTACTGCTTTGGTATAAAAGTCAATATTTTTTGTTGAAATATTTCAAGGGTACATCTTTAATTTCTGGATTTTTTTACATTTGTAAAAAGTACATATATAAATAACCAAACACATCCTTTATGCAGACTTGTGGGGGGGGGGGGGGGGGGCGGGGTGTGGAAATAAAGTGGGTTCTAAAAATATAATACTGCTAAGAACAATTCCTTTCTCCCTATATGCTCTCTTTGCTCAGTTGGGAATTACTTACTGTCTGGTTCCTCTGGACTAATTGTGTCCAAAAAAATCCTACCCCCCCCCCTTTTCTACAAAGAGTAGTAGGTCCCTACAGAGTCATGATCATATACTGACACATGCTTACATAGCTTATGTCTCATAGTTACATATATGGATATAAGATAAATATTATTTACGATTTATAGTACAAACAAGCTTCGTCTTCGTGGAATTGACAGTGTCCAAAATATTCGAGAAGAAAATAAAAAAAACGTATCATTAGCTGTCACACACCTTATTTTGTGTTGGCGCACGTTTAAATATAAGATACATGATATATTTTTATCAATTTCAAATCAAATTACCGAAGTATTCACATGTGCTTTAAACCTCGTGTGTTTGTTTACGTTCGACATGCAGATTTTGTAAAAACGATTTTGATTGGTACTTCTCAAGGTCAGAAGCAACTTCACTTCAGACCCGAAAAATATATATGTATGTTGTCAGGGGTGATGATGGAGCGAACGCGGACTCAGAACCCCTGACTTGGGAGGATGCATTGTTATTGTCTGTAATCTTTTTAATTTCTTTTCTAAAACCACAGGGGTACAGGGTTCAACATTAATTTTTTTAATTTCTTGTCCTTTTGGACAAGTAGTGTAACAGTTGACATGTCCGAAATTTACATTCACTTGTCCAAACTTTTTTTCAATATTATAATCTAATAGTACATGACACTTGCCTTTAATCATTCTGAATTAAGAAATATATTGTTTATAAAATATATTGTTGTATTCAAGTAAACAGATTGAAGAGAAAGCTCAAAAGTTATGTGCTCACAGTGTTACGATTGTTGTAGAAATACAGTACAAAAGTGTACAAGCTGTATAGCTTATCTGTTAATTGATTTGAATCATACAAGAAGTTTAAATTATAGTGGGATAAAATATAATTGGAAGAAGAGATCAAACTTTTTTATTAACTTTCCGAGTCTTTTTTTAAAAACATAAATATATTACACATTTCCATGTTCATTGAAAGGGAATGAATCAAATGTCACAAAACTGTACAGTAAAATAAAGGTTTCTTTGTAATGAAAAAGTACAGTCCACAAGTTGAAGAAGAACTAGAAGTAGAAAATGGCATTATTGAATAATTATACTATAGTTGTTTATATAGAGGGCATTGTCATGATATCTTGACTGCACAAGGGAGAGTGGTATTATCGGAAACGTTGATAGGGCATTATCAGTGTTAAAGACAATACCACTGTCCAGAGTGCTGTCAAGTATGATGACAATGCCAGCTATATAAGCAACTATTATATTTATTTTATTGAAGAATTAAGAAACCATGTGTTTAAGACTGTATTATTTATTTGTAGCTGCTTGTATTATGATTTGAATGTGGGCCTCATGATATATCATTGTTTGGCATTTTTAGGCTATACACAGTTAGTTTTCTAAACTTTTTATACCCCCGCTCGACAGAGTCGGGGGTATATAGTGGTCCTCATGTCCGTCCGTCCGTCTGCCACATTTGGTTTCCGGATGATAATTCAAAAAGTTTACATTCGATTTAAATGAAACTTTGGGATATTGTTATATATCAGGTTGGTAAGAAGCCTATTGATTTTGGGGGAAATCCGTCAAATTTCAAGGTCACAGTCCACGAAAAACGTTAGAAATTTTAACAAAAAAGTTGTTTCCGGACAATAACTCAAAAAGTTTACATCTGATTTGAATGAAACTTTGGGATATTGTCATATATCAGGTTGGTAAGAAGCCTATTGATTTTGGGGGAAATCAGTCAAATTTCAAGGTCACAGTCCACACAAAAACGTTAGAAATTTTAACATAAAAGTTGTTTCCGGACAACAACTCAAAAAGTTTGCATCCGATTTGAATGAAACTTTGGGATATTGTTATATATCAGGTTGGTAAAAAGCCTTTTGATTTTGGGGGAAATCCATCAAGTTTCAAGGTCGCAGTCCACGAAAAACGTTAGAAATTTTTACCAAAAGTTGTTTCCGGAAAATAACTCAAAAAGTTTTCATCCGATTTTTATGAAACTGTAAAATATTCTTATATATTTTGTTGGTAAGAAGCCTATTGATTTTGGTGGAAATCCATCCAATTTCAAGGTCACAATCCATGAAAAATGTTAGAAATTTTCACAGAAGCGGGGGTATCAGCGATCGCTAGATCGACTTTGTCTAGTTTTTTCTCATTTAGGTTATACTTATATATTTATATATATTTTTTTTGTAAATTAAAAATAAACAGTTTTATATTGCTTGTTACTGGAGAGGGCATTATCATGGCGTAATAATGCCTTCATGTTAAATTACCTCATGTTGGGTGGTGTGGATCTTTATGGAATCAGTTGTGATTTACTGACCATGCAGATAATTATGTGCATTTTATGCTGGTACCATTTGACTGTTACTTTCAGGCAGCAGGTTGGGTGGTGTGAATCTTTATGGAATCAGTTGTGATTTACTGACCATGCAGATTATTATGTGCAATTTATGCTGGTACCATTTGACTGTTACTTTGAGCACATAATGCTGCAGGTACAGAGATGTGAAACAATTGATATTCTGTTAAATGAAGGCAACTGTTAATTCTTTATTGTCCTCCGCCACAACAGGACAGAAGGACCTAGTAATGGTCTGCATCTGTGGGTCCGTCCGTCACACTTTTGTGGACAGAATTCCTCTGAAACCGCTTGACGGATGGCTTTGATATTTGATAGGATTAGTTGTTATGATGATTGATTAATGGTGTTTAACGCCCCAGCAGCAATATTTCAGCTATATTCAGGCGATGAACATGAAATGGATGATAAAATGAACATGAAATGATGATCAATGAAAATGGGAAGGGACATAAGGAAAAATAGGGGTAACAGATTTTAGATTGCAACTGGCAAATGGGAGGATGGATAGGATCGGGCAATTTAGCCTCCTGTAGCGGGATCGAAATCCCTACTCATAGCGAATACTACAGCAGCGTTCTTTAACGTGCGAGGAACGTGGCATTTTTCCCAACACGGTGCACTAATATGGTTTGCGGTCAGGTTTTCCGTATTGTGGCCTGACAACCCCAGCTTGCCTGGGGTACCCCATTCAACCACCTGGGGCACACATCCCAGTCGGTCTTTAGGCAAACCGACCTGACACGCCGGTTAGGGTACTGGGCGCTATTTAGTCTCCTTTTATGACAAGCTAGCGCGACTGCGGTCTATTCTTTTAGCCACCTGGATCCCGCACGGGGAGTTGTTATGATGGGTAGATATGCATACTCAACTGTCATTTTTGTGTTATAATATGGTGAATGTTGGGCGGGCTGGGAAACCATTTTTGTAACAGTTTTCTCTGCTTCCTCAGCTTTAGCCTGACGAGTTGTACCGAGCCTCCCCTTTCCAGGTCAGTCAGTTATCTACTTCCTGTTTTCCGATCTGACTTGGACCATTTCAAGGGTCAAAATAGGAAAAGGAAAAATTTTTGTAAGTTTTCTTAGCAACTACTAATCACATTCTCTTGAAATTTGGTATGCAGCATCAGCATGGCCTCCCATAATGTGGAATTTGATTTCAGGTCTGTCGCTCACCTAGTTCCTGTTTAACGAAATCCTAACATTTCTGTCTTTCATCGATTTTTATTTGTGAAATTTTGTAGGAGTTATGGGACTTTGACAGTTGCAGCAATATAATACAATATAGATCTTGTGAATGCATCTTCTCTGAAACCGCTTGACAAATTGCTTTGATGTTTGGTAGGATAAATTGTTATGATGTATAGTTGTGCATAGTCTACCACCATTTTGAATTACAAGTTTTGTAGGATTTATGGTACTGACCATTTCAACAATATAATGCAATAGTAGGCAGGGAATTTTTTAGGATTTTGAGGGCTTTAGTCACTTTAGCGGATGAGCCGTATAAGCATCTGCTCAGAAGCATGCATTCATTGTACTGGTGAAATATAATTGTACAGTATAAAAAACTACATTCTTTCAATTGCAGTGTATAAATTTGTTTTATAACAAAATGTTTATAAATTTTTAAAAAATTTTAACTTTAAAGACTTATTTAAAAGTGCTTGTTTATCAATCGGTTACAATTTTTCATTAAGGGGCATTGAACTCTTCATTTTATAAGCGGTAGCTATCGGTAATTAGACATATCTCAGATGTAAATGAATGGTGTGTAATCCATTTACGCAATCTTTGCAATTTTTATTTGCATTACATATTTAATCAAAAGGTGGAAGTCTGTGTGCATCAGTACGATCTACGACGCTATTGTTTGCATATATTGACCAGGAGCACCACATAAAATCATGTTAAGCGCGGATCGGATTACCTGTAAAAACATTGATTCGTTGATTGACACCTGCTGTTTAAAACTATCGAGGTGAAATAATTAAATTTCCTGTTAATTGGCTTTGAGGTCATAAATATATTGTTTTACACTTTGTAGAATGAATTTGTAACGAAAAATTTTAGTACTTGTTGGAAATCAGGTGACGAAATCGATTTTGATATCTATCATCAATTTTCAAATGATTTCGTCAACTGGCGAGCGCTAACAAATTCTCTGAGTACGTCTTGTTGGTGTTTCTCTGAAACCATTCAATGGATAGCTTTGATATTTAGTAGCAATTCGATACTACAGTGGTGGTGGACATTTGGCTACATGTAGCCACTTGCCCTTGTTTCAGTGAATAATTCCAGTATAAGTAAAAATATCATCTAAATTAAATATGAATTTAGGAATTGTTTAATTATTATCTTGTGAGAATAAATCAAGTAGTGTAGAACAGGTGGTAATTACTTAAACAGTTTAACTGTTCTGACTGATGTCTATTTTTATCCTTTCTGAATAAGCTGTTGATGTACTTGACATATATCTGCAGATAGTACAGTGTATTAGTAAGATTTTTCAGTTTTGAATTCAATTAATTTACTTTAAATAATAGTTGCATGTGTGGTCGTAGGTCTAGGCTCAAATACACATACATGGTAATATTATCAATGACATGATATAAAGTTAAGGTTTACTGGCAAGTTGTACTTTAGTGGTGACAAACACATCAGTAGTAAACCATTTGATGCTCCATCAGTTGTTTTAAATTTCTTGTACTGATATCAGCTGATGTACTTTATGTGTAAGTCTCCTTTGTTTTCCATCTTTTTTGTTTACAATGCAGATATGACAAACTGGAGTAACGATGAACCTTAAATGGCTCCAATAGCAGAAAAGGTCAAGTAACAATAAAATTAATATGTAGTCAATATCTTATAACTAACTGTCTGGGGAGGAATATGGTCAATGTTCCACCAAGTAACATGTCCCAGTAGTGTCAATGAATCATATGTTAATTTGTCATAATCACCATTGTTATCATTTGGGAATTTAAGTTGATTTATTGATTTGAATTTAGATTTTCGTCATTGCTGTTGTCATAAGTAAATGTTTCAAATTTCCTTGATAACATTATCATAGTAGTATATATGAATGATATATTCAGTGTGGTTTCTATTTTGTCTCTGGGTGGAATTGTCCATGTAAATTAGTATTTTATAAATGATGACTGTATAAAGTGCCACCAAAGGTTATGTAAAAACTACTATCATTTGGTTGTCTACATTGTAGCATTACACTATTCTATGATATCATGTCATTTGGTTGTCTACATTGTAGCATTACACAATTCTATGATATCATGTCATTTGGTTGTCTACATTGTAGCATTACACGCCTCTATGATATCATGTCATTTGGTTGTCTACATTGTAGCATTACATGCCTCTATGATATCATGCCATTTGGTTGTCTACATTGTAGCATTACACGCCTCTATGATATCATGTGATTTGGTACCAACCCTGAAATTTTTTCTTATCTGAACTTTATTGAAATTACTGTGTTTTGATTGGCTACACTGCCTTGGTGATTTTTATTATGACTTTTTTATTACATACCCTGATTAGTATATAAGCTGTTCATAGTGTTTAACATTTCATATCTTTTTTCAAGATGTTGATTGTAAAAAGGATCATTTGTTTTTTTAACATTTTGGTAATTTTTTTAATTGAAAACTCTATATTGATAGAAATATATATTTGATTTGTGAATTGAAATAGTTTTAAGTAGTATATCAATGTACTATCCTGTGCTTCTGCTATCTATATATTTGGGTTAGTGCTTTTTGTTTGATGTGCAGTGCTGCAACAGTCCCCTTTTCATCCTATCATATGCTGTATTCTGCAGTTATAATAGATGCATATAAATATCAATGTTTATAAATAATAAATCATGGAGTACAACATAATTAGTTTAAATGGTGTTATTGTTTTATTCCATAAATGATAAATAAGTTGAGGCAGGAACAGTAATCAAGCAGCGTAGATTAGACAGGATGTCCTCTATTTTATATCGATCTAGGATGATAGGTCCCCCTTGATAATTTTGGTATCACATTTAGCTAATGTTATGACACCAGCTGATGTTAAAAGCAGAAATATTGGAACCATCTTCCTGTCTATACCTGTAATATGTTTATTCCAGTTCTGTTTGAAAACTACAGTATGACACCATTTATCTTGATTTTAAAGAATTTTTAATTTCATTTTTATTTGCAGAAGTACAAAACATGTCTGAATTTAATGTTAAATGTTTTTCTTTCCATTTGTAAAAAAAAAATTGATTGAAATTAGTTCATTTATATAAATTGGTTATATTGATTTTTTCCTTCAATTATAAACACTTATGCTGGCAGTTGTGGATGACAGCCATTTGTTTCATAATATTTTGTTATTGTTTGACACTTTCTTTAAAAAAAAACAGAGCTTTTAAATGTTTCCTGAAAATGGAAGACCACCTCAAAGAATACCATAAAATCTTCTATATCACTTAGTTTGTACTTTTATTTTGCTTTTCCATAATGCTTTTCACCTGACTGAGAAATAATAATATTATATAAGGAATCAATTTAGCAGGAGGGTATATAGTGATGAGGGTATCCATCTGTCTGTTAAATGTTCTCTTATGTGCATCTCCTTTAACACTACTGAATGGAATTTTGGTAAAACTTTCACAGAATCTTTGCCACATAGTGCCATTGTGCACCTGATATTTAACATGTTAATCTGAATGATGATTGGGGTTTCCCATAGCAAAACATGAACTGTGTCTTTGACATACGGGGGTACCCATCTCTTATCCACTAACCCCACCTACACCACTGAATGGAATTTGATGAAACTTTCACTGAATCTTTGTCACATATTGCCATTGTGCACCTGATATTTAACATGTTAATCTTAATGATATTTGGGGTTTCCCATAGCAAAACATGGACTTTGTCTTTGACATACGGGGGTACCCATCTCTTATCCACTAACTCCACACCTACACCACTGAAAGGAATTTGATGAAACTTTCACTGAATCTTTGTCACACAGTGCCATTGTGCACCTGATATTTAACAAACTTTCACTGAATCTTTGTCACATAGTGCCATTATGCACCTGATATGTAACATACTTTCACAGAATCTTTGTCACATAGTGCCATTGTGCACCTGATATTTTACATGTTAATCTTAATGATATTTGGGGTTTCCCATAGCAAAACATGGACTTTGTCTTTGACATACGGGGGTACCCATCTCTTATCCGCTAACTCCACCTACACCACTGAATGGAATTTGGTTTAGTGAAACTTTGCCTGAATCTTTGTCACATAGTTCCATTGTGCACCTGATATTTAACAAACTTTCACAGAATCTTTGTCACATAGTGCCATTGTGCACCTGATATTTAACATCTTATTGATATTTGGGGTTTCCCATAGAAAAGCAAGGATTTGTCTTTGACATACGGGGGGTACCCATCTCTTATCCACAGACTCCACCTGCATCAAAGAATGGAATTTGAAACTTTCACTGAATCATTGTCACATAGTGCCATTGTGCACCGTATATTTTACATTTTGATTAGATTAATATTTGGACTGTTTTGCAAATTGGGAAGCAGAGGGTATCTATTAGTCAGCATTGCTTACAGTTTTTCTAGTTTAAAGAAATAATGGTTGACATGAACAAATATACGATTTTATGTTATTTGAGAAATGATGGTTATTATGCATGGATGTCTAATATTAAATAAGGAGAATATTTTGGTTTCCCAGAAAAAATTAGAAATTGGAAGTTGTTGACAGTTATATTATTATGTTTAATTCCTCATTATGTTGTACAACCCTTATACAATAACTGATTCTAGACCAAGAGTCCTATATGTACTAGTGCACTTAACTTTTGTGATGTTAATTATTTAAATGTTTACAAAGTTAAATTGAAAAGATGACTGCTATTTAAAAACTTCACATCATTGCTTTATTGATACAGCATTAACATTTTATGCTGTTAAACATGTAATTTTTTCCTTTGAATATAATTTCTGATAGAATCAATAGTTAATATTCTCCAAAGACTCTTTTCGTATGGTTGTGAACTTTAGTGCAATATTTTGTAAGGTGTAAAATTTTGGCAAAATAAAGAAGAAGCGTTGATATACATTATCCTTTACCAGGATGGACCATAAAACATATTACCACTATTAAACATTCATAAGAAAAATTGGATTACGATTCCACTGTACTGATAATTAGATAATATGCTTCTGTTTTTGAATGAGTTATACATGTTTATAAAGTATTATTATAGTGGATATTGATGGGATCTCGTTAATGACTTTGTCACACGTACAAATTGTTCTATAAGTGCTGGATAAAATGTACAAACAATTTCACAAACTTAGAAACACAGGCTGAAAGGAATAACTTGGAAACATGTTAATATACCCTGGACGCCAAATTTTTGTGTCGAGATCAGAGCCTGTTCTCTATGCCATTCAAATTCGCAGGTAAAATGTTTTTTTTTAAATTTTATTCTGTTTCATGGTGTATTAAAAAAAAATATTTATGGAATTTTCATTGGATAAATAGGTAAATTATTGTAATATTTATTTGTCTTTTCTGATTGATGTGTACAATATCCAGGCTATATTCTGGAAGTTCAAATATCAATTATTTATTTAAATATAGAACATTGCAATGGGTCATCTTTATAATACAGGTAATTGTTTGTTATAATGCAGGATATGGTTTTTTGCATTTTAAAAGTATCATCAAACAAGGTTGTGGTCCTGTATTGTCATATTAATTTGTGACATTTTTCAGATCCAGTTGTAATGGAAATGTGTTACACATATCCATTTACAATTTTATGGTAATTTGATCAGATTTGTTTAAAATCATCAATCAAAATCAGCTGTTTCCTGTAAGAAATCATCATTAGCACTTACTTTCATTTGAAAATTCTGACACTGTAACACCTAACAGAACATCAATATGGCTTGTATATAACTGATTCTGGACGAAAATTATAGGCAGATTTTGTCAATCAATTTATTGGATTGCCAGCAGAAAAACACTGTCAAAATACCTGTCACCCATCTCTTTTTCACACAATTTTGTTGACAAAAGAAGCTGCCTTTGTATTGCATTAGAGCATGTTAAGCTAGGAGTCAAATGGTATTATGGGGTTTTACTACTACTAACACATGGGTGAAATCCAAATATTGTATATTTTTAACACTTCAGACATTGAGATGTGAGTAAACTGCAACTGGACCATTCAAAAATTTCACAAGGGAACGTTGGAAACTAAGCTACAAAACTGTGTCTTGCTACCTAAGTCTCATATTGAGAACATGTTACTAAGCTACAAAACTGTGTCTTGCTACCTAAGTCTCATATTGAGCAGGTATTTTCCCAATGTGGGACCATGAGGTGCTTGAAAATTTACTCAATAATTAGACATTACATTATTTTTTTAGAACAAATACTTTTGATAATATTCAACTGAGTTGTGAAGACTTACTCTTGACCTTTAGGCCAACACTGAGATTGCAGGTTCGATTCTCACTGCAGGCATGGTGTACGTGACTCCAATCTTAATTGACCAGGATTGACAGTTTTCTTAACACAGGTCGGGGGTTTTCTCTGGGTACTCCGGTTTCCTCCCCCAATAAAAACTGGACTCCATGATTTAGCTGAAAAATTGCTGAAAGTGGCGTTAAAACACCATCAAACAAACAAACAAACCTTTAGGCCTAAGTACCTCATCTAGACCTCTACAGAAGCTTGTAGGTCAGTATAATCATAAATAATATTTTTATATTTGGGAAAAATTTGTGTCTGCTTGAAATTTTGACATTTATGGATAAAAAATGACAGTAATGATAGCAGTAAGGGAAATGCTTGTATCATGAAGTGAAATAATGGCAGTAGAAACTCAGAAAATAAGTGTTCAATTTTGTCTCATCTTCAGACCAAGGGAAGCATATTGTTTTACTCTGTTTTTTTTCTTGTTCCTTTTGTGAAGCTTGCCGGGCCTGTAAATTTTGTGTCTAGGGCACAGATATTGTACATGTAGCTGTGGAACCGTAGCTCATCAGGTCCTTTGGATATTTTTGATTTGGATATAAATAGTAGGATAAATATCAATGTGCATTGCTAAAGAGGTACACTATAGGAAAAACTATTAAGGAATGAAATAAACATGTTTGATTAAGCTCACTTCAGAAATGGTGCGACAAAATTCGTGTTGCAGAGTCGCTAGGTTTTACATAGGGAAAATCCATAGCTCTATGGTCTGCCAAATAAAAAAATGTCAAAGTACCTAAAGAGCTACGGTTCCACAGCTAGTGTACATGTGGACACATTACCTTTAGACAGTCTTTTGTGTATAATGACCTTTATATGACCTTGACCTTTGGCCTTAAGGTAAAATTAATGTTAATTTTGTATTTGAAGCTTGTCCAGCCTTTTTGTCTTGACTTAGGCTTTAGTTATTTTGTGTTTGAAGCTTGTCAAGCCTTTTTGTCTTGACCTAAGCTTTAGTTATTTTGTATTTGAAGCTTGTCCAGCCTTTTTGTCTTGACCTAGGCTTTTGTTATTTTGTATTTGAAGCTTGTCCAGCCTTTTTGTCTTGACCTAGGCTTTAGTTATTTTGTATTTGAAGCTTGTCCTGCTGGTAAACTTTTTAGCTCACCTGACCCGAAGGGTCATGTGAGCTATTGCCATCACTTGGCGTCCGTCGTCGTCGTCATTAACTTTTCTTCAAAAATCTTCTCCTCCAAAACCACTGAAGGGATTGCTTTGAAACTTTGCACACATCATCAGTAAAATGTCCTCTACCAAGTTTGCCCAAATCATGGCCTCAGACCAACCAACATGGCCGCCATGGCTAAAAATAGAACAGGGGGGTCAAAATACAGTTTTTTGCTTATAGTTCAAAAAGTATAACAGATACAGGAAAACCGAACAGACCTTCCTTCTTCAGTATCTAAAGCTCTACAAAACACTCCAATGGGTCAAAGTTGTATGATGACTCCTTGTAGGAGTTATTGCCCTTTAATTGTCAAAATTGATGATTTTTGCCATTTTTGCCTCAAAATCTTGAAATTTATTAGAACTAGAGAAAAAGTTAGCATTGCTTAATTGTTCTGCTCCATGAGGGCTACAAAAATGACTTAAGGGTCAAGATTGTCTGATTAACCATTTAAGAGTTATTCCCCTTGAACTGTTTTTTGGTTTTGATTCTCCTCTGAAACAACTGAAAGTACTGCTTTGAAACTTTGTACACATCATCCATCAAATGTCCTCAACCAAGTTTGCACCAACCATGGCTGCAGATTAACCAACATGGCCACCATGGCTAAAAATAGGACAAAGGGGGGGTGGGGGTGTAAAATACAGTTTTTGGCTTATATTTAAAAAAGTGTAACAGATACAGCAAAACCGTAGAGACATGCCTTCATCTGCATCAAAAGCTCTAGGAAACACTCCATTGGGTTGAAGTTGTATGATGACTCCTTATAGGAGTTATTGCCCTTTAATTGTCGAATTTGATTATTTTTGACATTTTTGCCTCAAAATCTTAAAAATTAATAGAACTAGAGAAAAAGTTAGCATTGCCTAATTGTTCTACTCTATGAGGGCTACAAAAATGACTTTAGGGTCAAGATTGTCTGATGAACCGTTTAGGAATTATTCTCCTTGAGCATTTTTTTTATCAATTTTACTTTATTACAGGTACAGCAAATTTGAATTGAACCTCCCTTATCCCTCTAAGCATCACAAGCTCCTCCTTATCTGAGTTATTTCCCTTAAAAGGTCAAAATTAATGATTTTTGCAAGTGTTGGGCAATTCCTTATAGCAACAAAAAGCTGGATAAAAAAGGGTTGTTTGGTTTCAGGTTCAGGTGAGCGATACAGGCTCCTGGGAGCCTCTAGTTGTCTTGACCTAGGCTTTAGTTATTTGGTCTGTTAAGGTAAATGTGTTGCAAACCTGAGTGGTTGAACTTGCATGACCGTTAACCATCAAGATAAAATTTGCACTTACTTTTAGCTCTCCTTAACAGAAGGTCCATGATAGCTTTCCTCATCACTAATTTTAAGATTAGGGCAGTTTCTGCATTTCATTGTAGGATGACAGTATTTTGTATATATAGGCTTGGGCTGAAGAGTACATGACTGTCTGGTTGGTGTCAACTTACCTTGACTTCATTTTCACAGTCAAGTGACTACATTAAAGTTTTTTTTAGGCCTTATCTACTGGTTTGGGGTAGGTCACTGTGAAAGTATGTGTACCACTCTATCTTAGATGACCTTTGACCTCATAGTCATTTGTACTGACTGACTTGGGGAGTTTTTTACGTCCTACACCGACAACTTAATGCCCTTGGTCAGATAGTAGTCATTTGTATAATGTTTTTTGCAATTTAAGTGTTTGTTGTCACAGGGTGAAAAGGGGGATTAGGGGGGGGGGGGGGGTGCAAATTGAAATACCACACACAAAGGGATATTAGTTTGAATGTGGTTAATGGCATGCAGGAATCCAGAGTATGCAGTGACCTTCATTTAGACAATCTTAAGTGTTTGCACACAAAAATCACAGTGGGCAGGTTGCGCTGGACTCCAATCTTAATTAACAAGGATTGCCAGTTTTCCTACTGAAGTTCAAGGGTTTTCTCAAGGCTTCCTCCCTCGATAAAAACTGGATGCCATGATATAGCAAAAATTGCTGAAAGTTGTGTTAAACAACATTCTAACAAAAGATTTAAATATGATATGCAGCCTGGAAATGTTGTTGACATTAAAAAAATTATCATCAAAGATACTATGCCTGGTATAAAAATATCTTGAACTGCAATAATTCTGAAGTACAATTTAATTATTTAACAGAATAAATAAATACTATTATGCTACAATGTGAAAATGTTTGATGAACAAACACATAGTCAGGACAAATACCTAATTGTTTGTCTTTTTTGTTGATGCAGTCTAACATTCTGTGTTTGTTTAATGACAATGCATTTGTTGGTTTGTTAGTGTTTCTGCATGCAGATGGATAATTAATTGGATTTTATGTGGAAATAACAGACAACACAGATGAAAGATTTCTTTGTTGTAGTAATATCAACATCATTTTGATTAAAATAGAACTTAACTCTTTATTTAATGAAATCAGAGTAGAAATAATTTCAACAGAAATTAAGTGTGACCATTGATCAGTACTGAGTCTGAGTAATAACTTATCTCTAACTTGTCAGTACTGAGTCTGACTCCAGTAATAACTTATCTCTAACTTGTCAGTACTGAGTCTGACTCCAGTAATCAATTGTCTCTAACCTGTCAGTACTGACTCTGACTCCTGTAATAACTTATCTCTAACTTGTCAGTACTGAGTCTGACTTCTGTAATAACATGTCTCTATCCTGTCATTACTGAGTCTGACTCCAGTAATAAATTATCTCTAACCTGTCAGTACTGAGTCTGACTCCAGTAATAACTTGTCTCTAACCTGTCAGTACTGAGTCTGACTCCTGTAATAACTTGTCTCTAACTTGTCAGTACTGAGTCTGACTCCAGTAATAACTTGTCTCTAACCTGTCAGTACTGAATCTGACTCCTGTAATAACTTATCTTTAACCTGTCAGTACTGAGTCTGACTCCAGTAATAACTTATCTCTAACCTGTCAGTACTGAGTCTGACTCCAGTAATAACTTATCTCTAACCTGTCAGTACTGAGTCTGTCTCCAGTAATAACTTATCTCTAACCTGTCAGTACTGAGTCTGTCTCCAGTAATAACTTGTCTCTAACCTGTCTGTACTGAGTCTGACTCCTGTAATAACTTATCTCTAATCTGTCAGTACTGAGTCTGTCTCCAGTAATAACTTGTCTCTAACCTGTCTGTACTGAGTCTGACTCCTGTAATAACTTGTCTCTAATCTGTCAGTACTGAGTCTGTCTCCTGTAATAACTTGTCTCTAACATGTCAGTACTGAGTCTGACTCCAGTAATAACTTATTTCTAACCTGTCAGTACTGAGTCTGACTCCTGTAATAACTTATCTCTAACCTGTCAGTACTGAGTCTGTCTCCAGTAATAACTTATCTCTAACCTGTCAGTACTGAGTCTGTCTCCAGTAATAACTTGTCTCTAACCTGTCAGTACTGAGTCTGACTCCTGTAATAACTTATCTCTAACTTGTCAGTACTGAGTCTGACTCCTGTAATAACTTATCTCTAACCTGTCAGTACTGAGTCTGACTCCTATAATAACTTATCTCTAACCTGTCAGTACTGAGTCTGACTCCAGTAATAACTTATCTCTAATCTGTTGGTACTGAGTCTGTCTCCAGTAATAACTTATCTCTAACCTGTCAGTACTGAGTCTGTCTCCAGTAATAACTTGTCTCTAACCTGTCAGTACTGAGTCTGACTCCTGTAATAACTTATCTCTAACTTGTCAGTACTGAGTCTGACTCCTGTAATAACTTATCTCTAACCTGTCAGTACTGAGTCTGACTCCTATAATAACTTATCTCTAACCTGTCAGTACTGAGTCTGACTCCAGTTATAACTTATCTCTAATCTGTTGGTACTGAGTCTGACTCCTGTAATAACTTATCTCTAATCTGTCAGTACTGAGTCTGTCTCCTGTAATAACTTGTCTCTAACCTGTCAGTACTGAGTCTGTCTTCTGTAATAACTTGTCTCTAACCTGTCAGTACTGAGTCTGACTCCTGTAATAACATGTCTCTATCATGTCATTACTGAGTCTGACTCCTGTAATAACTTGTCTCTAACCTGTCAGTACTGAGTCTGACTCCTGTAATAACTAGTCTCTAACCTGTCTGTACTGAGTCTGACTCCTGTAATAACTTGTCTCTAATCTGTCAGTACTGAGTCTGTCTCCTGTAATGACTTGTCTCTAACCTGTCTGTACTGAGTCTGACTCCTGTAATAACATGTCTCTATCCTGTCATTACTGAGTCTGACTCCTGTAATAACTTGTCTCTAACCTGTCAGTACTGAGTCTGACACCTGTAATAACTTGTCTCTAATCTGTCAGTACTGAGTCTGTCTCCTGTAATGACTTGTCTCTAACCTGTCTGTACTGAGTCTGACTCCTGTAATAACTTGTCTCTAACCTGTCTGTACTGAGTCTGACTCCTGTAATAACTTGTCTCTAACCTGTCAGTACTGAGTCTGACTCCTGTAATAACTTGTCTCTAATCTGTCATTACTGAGTATGACTCCTGTAATAACTTGTCTCTAACCTGTCTGTACTGAGTCTGACTCCTGTAATGACTTGTCTCTAATCTGTCAGTACTGAGTCTGTCTCCTGTAATAACTTGTCTCTAACCTGTCTGTACTGAGTCTGACTCCTGTAATAACATGTCTCTATCCTGTCATTACTGAGTATGACTCCTGTAATAACTTGTCTCTAACCTGTCTGTACTGAGTCTGACTCCTGTAATAACTTGTCTCTAATCTGTCAGTACTGAGTCTGTCTCCTGTAATAACTTGTCTCTAACTTGTCAGTACTGAGTCTGACTCCTGTAATAACATGTCTCTAATCTGTCTGTACTGAGTCTGTCTCCTGTAATAACTTGTCTCTAATCTGTCATTACTGAGTCTGACTCCTGTAATAACTTGTCTCTAACCTGTCTGTACTGAGTCTGACTCCTGTAATAACTTGTCTCTAACTTGTCAGTACTGAGTCTGTCTCCTGTAATAACTTGTCTCTAACTTGTCAGTACTGAGTCTGACTCCTGTAATGACTTGTCTCTAATCTGTCAGTACTGAGTCTGACTCCTGTAATAACTTGTCTCTAATCTGTCAGTACTGAGTCTGACTCAAGTTATAAATTATCTCTAATCTGTCAGTACTGAGTCTGACTCAAGTTATAAATTATCTCTAATCTGTCAGTACTGAGTCTGACTCAAGTTATAAATTATCTGTAATCTGTCAGTACTGAGTCTGACTCAAGTTATAAATTATCTCTAATCTGTCAGTACTGAGTCTGACTCAAGTTATAAATTATCTCTAATCTGTCAGTACTGAGTCTGACTCAAGTTATAAATTATCTCTAATCTGTCAGTACTGAGTCTGACTCCTGTAATAACTTGTCTCTAACCTGTCAGTACTGAGTCTGACTCCTGTAATAACATGTCTCTATCCTGTCATTACTGAGTCTGTCTCCTGTAATAAATTATCTCTAATCTGTCGGTATTTAGTCTTTCTAGCCTTTCTGTACTTAATCTGGCTCCTGCCTTAATTATACGCCAGAGACTTGTGAAGAGATTTTATTATTTGTGTTCATTGCAGGATGAACGATGTGATTGTCAAAGTAAATGATGTAGATGTATCTAGTGCTACACACTCAGAAGCTGTGGACGCCCTGAAGCAGGCTGGAACTAGAGTTGTATTGGTAAGTAGATGTATCTAGTGCTACACACTCAGAAGCTGTGGACGCCCTGAAGCAGGCTGGAACTAGAGTTGTATTGGTAAGTAGATGTATCTAGTGCTACACACTCAGAAGCTGTGGACCCCTGAAGCAGTCTGGAACTAGAGTTGTATTGGTAAGTAGATGTATCTAGTGATACACACTCAGAAGCTGTGGACGCCCTGAAGCAGGCTGGAACTAGAGTTGTATTGGTAAGTAGATGTATCTAGTGCTACACACTCAGAAGCTGTGGACGCCCTGAAGCAGGCTGGAACTAGAGTTGTATTGGTAAGTAGATGTATCTAGTGCTACACACTCAGAAGCTGTGGACGCCCTGAAGCAGGCTGGAACTAGAGTTGTATTGGTAAGTAGATGTATCTAGTGCTACACACTCAGAAGCTGTGGACGCCCTGAAGCAGGCTGGAACTAGAGTTGTATTGGTAAGTAGATGTATCTAGTGCTACACACTCAGAAGCTGTGGACGCCCTGAAGCAGGCTGGAACTAGAGTTGTATTGGTAAGTAGATGTATCTAGTGCTACACACTCAGAAGCTGTGGACCCCTGAAGCAGTCTGGAACTAGAGTTGTATTTGTAAGTAGATGTATTTAGTGCTACACACTCAGAAGCTGTGGACGCCATGAAGCAGGCTGGAACTAGAGTTGTATTGGTAAGTAGATGTATTTAGTGCTACACACTCAGAAGCTGTGGACGCCATGAAGCAGGCTGGAACTAGAGTTGTATTTGTAAGTAGATGTATTTAGTGCTACACACTCAGAAGCTGTGGACGCCATGTAGCAGGCTGGAACTAGAGTTGTATTGGTAAATTGATGTATTAGTGCTACACACTCAGAAGCTGTGGACGCCATGAAGCAGGCTGGAACTAGAGTTGTATTGGTAAGTAGATGTATTTAGTGCTACACACTCAGAAGCTGTGGACGCCCTGAAGCAGGCTGGAACTAGAGTTGTATTGGTAAGTAGATGTATCTAGTGCTACACACTCAGAAGCTGTGGACGCCCTGAAGCAGGCTGGAACTAGAGTTGTATTTGTAAGTAGATGTATTTAGTGCTACACACTCAGAAGCTGTGGACGCCCTGAAGCAGGCTGGAACTAGAGTTGTATTGGTAAGTAGATGTATTTAGTGCTACACACTCAGAAGCTGTGGACGCCATGAAGCAGGCTGGAACTAGAGTTGTATTTGTAAGTAGATGTATTTAGTGCTACACACTCAGAAGCTGTGGACGCCATGTAGCAGGCTGGAACTAGAGTTGTATTGGTAAATTGATGTATTAGTGCTACACACTCAGAAGCTGTGGACGCCATGAAGCAGGCTGGAACTAGAGTTGTATTGGTAAGTAGATGTATTTAGTGCTACACACTCAGAAGCTGTGGACGCCATGAAGCAGGCTGGAACTAGAGTTGTATTGGTAAGTAGATGTATCTAGTGCTACACACTCAGAAGCTGTGGACGCCCTGAAGCAGGCTGGAACTAGAGTTGTATTGGTAAGTAGATGTATCTAGTGCTACACACTCAGAAGCTGTGGACGCCCTGAAGCAGGCTGGAACTAGAGTTGTATTTGTAAGTAGATGTATTTAGTGCTACACACTCAGAAGCTGTGGACGCCCTGAAGCAGGCTGGAACTAGAGTTGTATTGGTAAGTAGATGTATCTAGTGCTACACACTCAGAAGCTGTGGACGCCCTGAAGCAGGCTGGAACTAGAGTTGTATTTGTAAGTAGATGTATTTAGTGCTACACACTCAGAAGCTGTGGACGCCCTGAAGCAGGCTGGAACTAGAGTTGTATTGGTAAGTAGATGTATCTAGTGCTACACACTCAGAAGCTGTGGACGCCCTGAAGCAGGCTGGAACTAGAGTTGTATTGGTAAGTAGATGTATCTAGTGCTACACACTCAGAAGCTGTGGACGCCCTGAAGCAGGCTGGAACTAGAGTTGTATTGGTAAGTAGATGTATCTAGTGCTACACACTCAGAAGCTGTGGACGCCCTGAAGCAGGCTGGAACTAGAGTTGTATTGGTAAGTAGATGTATCTAGTGCTACACACTCAGAAGCTGTGGACGCCCTGAAGCAGGCTGGAACTAGAGTTGTATTGGTAAGTAGATGTATCTAGTGCTACACACTCAGAAGCTGTGGACGCCCTGAAGCAGGCTGGAACTAGAGTTGTATTGGTAAGTAGATGTATCTAGTGCTACACACTCAGAAGCTGTGGACGCCATGAAGCAGGCTGGAACTAGAGTTGTATTGGTAAGTAGATGTATCTAGTGCTACACACTCAGAAGCTGTGGACGCCCTGAAGCAGGCTGGAACTAGAGTTGTATTGGTAAGTAGATGTATCTAGTGCTACACACTCAGAAGCTGTGGACGCCATGAAGCAGGGTGGAACTAGAGTTGTATTGGTAAGTAGATGTATCTAGTGCTACACACTCAGAAGCTGTGGACGCCCTGAAGCAGGCTGGAACTAGAGTTGTATTGGTAAGTAGATGTATCTAGTGCTACACACTCAGAAGCTGTGGACGCCCTGAAGCAGGCTGGAACTAGAGTTGTATTGGTAAGTAGATGTATCTAGTGCTACACACTCAGAAGCTGTGGACGCCATGAAGCAGGCTGGAACTAGAGTTGTATTGGTAAGATGTATCAAGTGCTACACACTGAGAAGCTGTGGACGCCATGTAGCAGGCTGGAACTAGAGTTGTATTGGTAAGTAGATGTATCTAGTGCTACACACTCAGAAGCTGTGGACGCCCTGAAGCAGGCTGGAACTAGAGTTGTATTGGTAAGTAGATGTATCTAGTGCTACACACTCAGAAGCTGTGGACGCCATGAAGCAGGCTGGAACTAGAGTTGTATTGGTAAGATGTATCAAGTGCTACACACTGAGAAGCTGTGGACGCCATGAAGCAGGCTGGAACTAGAGTTGTATTGGTAAGGCCAATAAACTGACACAAAATATATATTTACTTATGAAAACAGGAACATCAGTGGCCGAGTGTTTAAGTAGTTGTCTTATATTGGTCACGTGATTGCAGGTTAGGGTCTCACTGTAGGCAAGGCGAACTCCACTCCAATCTTGACAAGGATCGTTAGGTTTCCTTCCTAAGGTATGGGGTTTCTCTGGGTACTCAGGCTTCCTGTCCCCAATAGAAACATGATATAGCTGGAAAATTGTTGACAGTGTCATGAAACATTATTCTAAACCAAAAAAACCTTATAAAAACAAGACTTAAAACAAATTTTTTCAAGCATTACAAATTTAAAGTGGTGAGTTATGCAAAAAATTCTTTAATTACGTTTGTTACAATACATATTTCTTGTGGTGTTTATATATATAGCAGATGTTTTAGTTCCTTTTAATTATTAAACAGTTTTTTAAAATGCTAAACTACTTATGGCTGACAAAACTATTCCTTTGGGATTTAGTTGTTACATTTTGTATGGCATATATTGGCAGGAAAACATTCTGAAAAAAGTATATAAATTTCTATTTTGTTAATTATTGGATTTTTTACATGGTTGCTCATCCAAAGCAAATATGTTATTGTGGTGTTTGAACTTTATTATTAATAAAAAAGAATCTCTTGTAAACCAGACCACATGAATTATGTGTAAATACTCCTGGTCTACATTGTGGTGTATCATAATGAAAGAAATTTGGCTTGCTTCATGTTAAAAAAATATTCTATCAATCACAATTTACATACTAAATAGTTGAAAGTTTGCTGCAGGACATTTAAAAATCAAGCAATCATTTAATTGAGTGGCAAACAGCTGAGGGAGAGTAACATGGGGTATTGATATAGAACCTTTGCTTCACTGACCTGTAGAGCCCATCATGCATGCTAAATTGTCCAATCCTATCCATTAAATTTGTCTCTTTATATTCTTTTCAAATGACCAGCTCACTGACCTCATCTTTTCCCCAGTATTAGGAACATGTATTTATCAATGGATTGTTCTTGTCTTGAATATAACTGAAATATGGCTTGCTGAATGAACATCAAGCAGTCATATTTAATATACAATTTGGTCATCTTTGGAATATACAAAGTAATCAAATTGTATAATCTTAAGCAAGCGAATATTAGTCATTGTGAAGGATCTGCTGAAACTAATTACATTAGAATGTGTGGACTAGGTCTATCTGATGTTTTGGGATGGGTAGACTAGATCTATCTGATGTTTTGGGATGGGTAGACTAGATCTATCTGATGTTGTTTTGGGATTGGTAGACTAGATCTATCTGATGTTGTTTTGGGATGGGTAGACTAGATCTATCTGATGTTGTTTTGGGATGGGTAGACTAGATCTATCTGATGTTTTGGGATGGGTAGACTAGATCTATCTGATGTTGTTTTGGGATGGGTAGACTAGATCTATCTGATGTTGTTTTGGGATGGTTAGACTAGATCTATCTGATAATGTTTTGGGATGGGTAGACTAGATCTATCTGATGTTGTTTTGGGATGGGTAGACTAGATCTATCTGATGTTGTTTTGGGATGGGTAGACTAGATCTATCTGATGTTGTTTTGGAGTCAGTCCCATCCTAGTAAGGAGTATTTTAGTTAATAATGACCAGTTCAAGTACCTGATGTCTGATAATTGATGCATTTTTTTTTATAACTAGTTGCTTAAAATTTCATCATGTAATTAGCAAAGTTTGTTCTGGTAGAAGGTACTCGTAATTAAATTATTGAGCATAAAATAGGATTCATAATGAAGTGTCTGCTCTATAGTATATAAGTTATTGATTGATGTCCTTACCCAACTCTCCATACTTTTACAGTTGAGTATTTTGTTCCTAGTCACAGGTGATTTATTGTTTGTTAACTTGTTCTTGTACTGAATATAGATGAAATACTGCACACTGGATGTAAAGCACCCATTTAGTCAGTCATATACTGTTAGACATTTCTGCTTATGTTACTTTATGTACTTTATATTATTATACCCCCCGCAAACTTTTTTTTTTTTGGGGGGGGGGGGTATATAGGAATCACCCTGTCTGTCCGTCTGTCCACATCCCATGCAACTCCTCCTAAACTGGCAGCTGAAATTTAATGAAACCTAGCATAAAGGAAGTATATTATATGTAGAAGTGCATGAAGGATTTTTATTGACCAAGGATATCATTAAGGGGAGATAATTGGACTTGAAATTGAAGCGGGGGTATCACTTTGTGAGCGTGCTTACAGTCCACACTTGTTCTTCCTGACAATGTTAGAATTCTGTTGGATAATATGAATACATGTGTGATATCACCATGTATATGTTTACAAATTAGATATCACATGTACACATCAGATATCACATGTACACATCAGATATCACATGTACACATTAGATATCACATGTACACATTAGATATCTCATTCAAAATCAATTTTTACCCCTCAGATATCATATGCATAATAATATGTTTACAACTTGAATATTACATGTCAGATAATATGTACACTTCTGATAGCACATGTATTATGAAAGTATGAATGTCTGATATCACATGTATGATGAAAGTATGAATGTCTGATATCACATGTATGATGAAAGTATGAATGTCTGATATCACATGTATGATAAAAGTATGCATCTCCGATATCACATGCATGATAAAAGTATGAATGTCAGATATCACATGTATGATGAAAGTATGCATCTCCGATATCACATGTATGATAAAAGTATGTATGTCAGATATCACATGTATGATAAAAGTATTCATGTCAGATACATGTATCACATGTATGATAAAAGTATGCATGTCAGATATCACATGTATGATGAAAGTATGCATCTCCGATATCACATGTATGATAAAAGTATGAATGTCAAATATCACATGTATGATGAAAGTATGCATCTCCGATATCACATGTATGATAAAAGTATGTATGTCAGATATCACATGTATGATAAAAGTATGCATGTTAGATATCACATGTATGATAAAAGTATGAATGTCATTTATTAAATGACTAGAAAATTTGAGCATTTTCATTGGTTTAGATCCTTTGCCGATGTTCCCGATCAAACCTCATGTCTACCGCGCAAATTTGCGCGAGAGGTGGACAAATGTCATATCACTGGCACCGTGTACCCAAAAATAGTTCAAGGGAAAACACAGAGACACTAAAATAAAACGTAGCTTTTGATTGGACGTTATTTTTATTTCGTCCAATCAAATGCGTTCTTACAAATTAAGTTCGGGTCATTAGAAACGTTTGCAAATGGCAGAAGTGGCTGCGATGGAGCAGGCAGGACAGAAATCTCGATTTGCAAATATCAATGAGGAACAATTAAATAAGATTTTGACAGAGAAAGATGCCAAAAATACTAAGAGAGCCACGGATTCTAGCATTAGGACATTTAAAAGTTATTTACGTGAAAAAAAATTACGACGAAGATTTCAAGGACCTGCCAAATGAACAAATCGATGCTATTTTGAAAAAATTCTACTCAGAAGTCCGTACCGAAAATGGAGAACTGTATAAGAAATCAAGTTTGACAAGCCTCCGACATGGAATTAATCGTTATTTAAGTAACCAGCCTTCCGGAAAAGATATAATTTACGGAAAAGACTTCACAGTTAAATTTTAAATTAAATTTGTTGAAAAATTGTTGAAAATTATTTATCTTGTTTACTTTAACATGTTTTAAAGTCCAATATCTGGTGAGATTTAATTTGCCTTGGAAAATTATCAAAACATCTGAAAGGATATGGAGAAATATTCTGTTGAAGTAATGTATCTAGTGAATCCCTACAATTTGATTGGTTAATCAAGACGGGGATATCATACCGTATTCCCTGTGAAACCCCGGGGATATTGAAACCAGTTTGAAAATGGCGTCTATTCATTGAATAATTAATTTGTTTTACATAATATAAATAGTTAAACATAATATAAAGATATCAAATATCGATTTTAAATACATGCATTTTACGGAATCTTTCATCTCCGTCTGCGATTTGTCTTGAAACTAACAAGGGAGATAACCGATAACGTAAAGTCTTCAAAATGGCAAACAAAGGCATTTGCATCTCACTTCGAAAGTGAAATTTATCATTAAAAGTTAAGCAGGGAATAAAAAGTCGTAAAAAATAAAGGTTATAAAATTTAAAATGCAATAAAAAGTTTCGTTGGAAGCTTAAATGTGTTGAATGGTATGTTCTCCGATAGTCGGTTGGCCCAAACTAAAGCATGAGAAATGTATAATCTAATTATATACTTTAGAATATTAGTACAAGAAGACTTCAACAGAATATAATTGTTATTCGGGCTTCACAGGGGATACGGGTTCATATTCCCTGTCTGTATTCTATATTCCCTTCGCCTCCGGCTCAGGGAATATAAAACACATACAGGGAATATGAACCCGTATCCCCTGTGAAGATCCCGAATAACATATAATATCATGAAATTATTCACAGGTCTTGAGTCATTTAATAAAACAATTGTTGACTTTTCATATCAGGTTGACATGAGATTTATCAACCTCAGAAGTGATATTCACCTCAGCCGTTGATAAAAGTATGCATCTCCGATATCACATGCATTATAAAAGTATGTATATCAGATATCACATGTATGATAAAAGTATGAATGTCAGATATCACATGTATGATAAAAGTATGCATGTCAGATATCACATGTATGATAAAAGTATGCATGTCAGATATCACATGTATGATAAAAGTATGCATGTCAGATATCACATGTATGATAAAAGTATACATGTCAGATATCACATGTATGATAAAAGTATGCATGTCAGATATCACATGTATGATAAAAGTATGAATGTCAGATATCACATGTATGATAAAAGTATGCATCTCCGATATCACATGTATGATAAAAGTATGAATGTCAGATATCACATGTATGATGGAAGTATGCATCTCCGATATCACATGTATGATACAAGTATGTATGTCAGATATCACATGTATGATGAAAGTATGCATGTCAGATATCACATGCATGATAAAAGTATGAATGTCAGATATCACATGTATGATGAAAGTATGCATCTCCGATATCACATGTATGATAAAAGTATGTAAGTCAGATATCACATATATGATGAAAGTATGTATATCAGATATCACATGTATAATAAAAGTATGAATGTCAGATATCACGTTTATGATGAAAGTATGCATCTCCGATATCACATGTATGATAAAAGTATGAATGTCAGATATCACATGTATGATAAAAGTATGCATGTCAGATATCACATGCATGATAAAAGTATGAATGTCAGATATCACATGTATGATGGAAGTATGCATCTCCGATATCACATGTATGATAAAAGTATGAATGTCAGATATCACATGTATGATAAAAGTATGCATGTCAGATATCACATGCATGATAAAAGTATGAATGTCAGATATCACATGTATGATAAAGGTATGAATGTCAGATATCACATGTATGATGAAAGTATGCATCTCCGATATCACATGTATGATAAAAGTATGATTGTCAGATATCACATGTATGAAAAAAGTATGCATGTCAGATATCACATGCATGATAAAAGTATGCATCTCCGATATCACATGTATGATAAAGGTATGAATGTCAGATATCACATGTATGATAAAAGTATGAATGTCAGATATCACATGTATGATAAAGGTATGAATGTCAGATATCACATGTATGATAAAAGTATGAATGTCAGATATCACATGTATGATAAAAGTATGAATGTCAGATATCACATGTATGATAAAAGTATGCATGTCAGATATCACATGTATGATAAAAGTATGAATGTCAGATATCACATGTATGATAAAAGTATGAATGTCAGATATCACATGTATGATAATATACAATTATGGCAGCTCAGTGCATGCGATATCATGTTTTATGGAACACTTAAAAGACATATCGACCGAGGCCAACGGCCGAGGTTGATATTCCTCTTAAGTGTTCCATAAAACATGATATCGCATGCACTGCATAATTGTTTTATTTCATTTCACTGTACATTTTACCATCATAATAATTTGTTTTATACACAATAATTTATAATCATGCATTTTGTTATCATGGTCACTATATGATTTTTAGTGTTAAACTTTGTCGATATTTTGCTACAGAAAACAATTTTAAGTGAATATTTAAAAAAAAACATTAACATATTGTAATATTGCACGACTGACGTTTTGATTACAAGTGATATTGCACGGCTAATCTTTGATTACTAGTGATATTGCACGGCTAATCAATTTTTAGATGTCATTCTTGTACCAAAATGGCCAGCCGTGCAATATCACTTATAGTTAAAACGTCACAATCGTGCAATATCATAAAATATGGGTTAGTGAAAGATACATTGTTTAAATAGAAACTAAAATAACGAAATGTAATAAAAGTATGTATGTCAGATATCACATGTATGATAATATATATACACATGGGCAGATGTGACCTTCCTTGCAGTTCACACTGTATATACGTCAGGTTGGGTCTTTAATCTTGGTTGATTAATTGATTGGTTATGGGCATCTATTTCATTTACTGTATCATAAGTAGATAAATATATATATTTACTACTTTAACATAATAAGATCGATTAATTTTGTGTGTATTATATTGCAGTATGTCAAACGATTAAGAGCACCTGCTGAAAGTATCTTGGAGCTAGAATTGGTGAAAGGAAATAAAGGTAAACATTACAGTGATATATCTTTCATAGGTATATAACTAAATGAAACACAAAGAGTAAAAGGCTTGATAAACACAATATCATGTCAGAGACAACATACAGACAACAATAGGCTTGATAAACACAATATTGATCAGAGACAACATACAGAACACAGTAGGCTTGATAAACACAATATTGATCAGAGACAACATACAGAACACAGTAGGCTTGATAAACACAATGTCATGTCAGAGACAACATACAGAACACAGTAGGCTTGATAAACACAATATCGTGTCAGAGACAACATACAGAACACAGTAGGCTTGATAAACACAATATCATATCAGAGACAACATACAGACAACAATAGGCTTGATAACCACAATATCGTATCAGCGACAACATGCAGAACACAGTAGGCTTGATAAACACAATATGGTATCAGAGACAGCATACAGAACACAGTAGGCTTGATAAACACAATATCGTGTCAGAGACAGCATACAGACAACAATAGGCTTGATAAACACAATATGGATCAGAGACAACATACAGAACACAGTAGGCTTGATAAACACAATATTGAACAGAGACAACATACAGAACACAGTAGGCTTGATAAACACAATATCATGTCAGAAACAACACAGAACACAGTAGGCTTGATAAACACAATATCATATCAGAGACAACATACAGACAACAATAGGCTTGATAAACACAATATTGATCAGAGACAACATACAGAACACAGTAGGCTAGATAAACACAATATTGATCAGAATCAACATACAGAACACAGTAGGCTTGATAAACACAATATCGTGTCAGAGACAACATACAGAACACAGTAGGCTTGATAAACACAATATCGTGTCAGAGACAACATACAGAACACAGTAGGCTTGATAAACACAATATCATATCAGAGACAGCATACAGAACACAGTAGGCTTGATAAACACAATATCATATCAGAGACAACATACAGAACACAGTAGAATTGATTAACACAATATTGATCAGAGACAACTTACAGAACACAGTAGGCTTGAAAACACAATATCATATCAGAGACGGAATACAGAACACAGTAGGCTTGATAAACACAATATCATATCAGAGACAACTTACAGAACACAGTAGGCTTGATAACCACAATATCGTATCAGCGACAACATGCAGAACACAGTAGGCTTGATAAACACAATATGGTATCAGAGACAGCATACAGAACACAGTAGGCTTGATAAACACAATATCGTGTCAGAGACAGCATACAGAACACAGTAGGCTTGATAAACACAATATCATATCAGAGACAGCATACAGAACACAGTAGGATTGATAAACACAATATTGTATCAAAGACCGCATACAGAACACAGTAGGCTTGATAAACACAATATTGTATCAAAGACCGCATACAGAACACAGTAGGCTTGATAAACACAATATTGTATTAAAGACATCATACAGAACACAATACCACCGAGTGGTCAAGGTAGTTCGTTTACTATTGATCACGTGGTCTGTCAACACTGAGATTGCGGGTTCGATTCTCACTGCAGGCAGGGTGTACGCGACTCCAATCTTAATTGACAAGGATTGCCAGTTTTCCTACCGCAGGTCGAAGGTTCTCTCTGGACAGTCCGGCTTCCTCCCCCAATAAAAACTGGACGCCATGAAATAGCTGAAAAATTGCTGAAAGTGGCGTTAAAACCCCATTCAAACAAGCAAACAAACAGAACACAGTAGGCTTCATAAACACAATATTGTATTAAAGACAACATACAGAACACAGTAGGCTTGATGAACAAAATATCATATCAGAGACAACATACAGAACACAGTACGCTTGATAAACACAATATCATATCAGAGACAACATACAGAACACAGTAGGTATGATACTATCAATAAAATATGTTTAAACTAACACAGTAGGCTTGATAAACACAATATCGTGTCGGAGACAACATACAGAACACAGTAGGCTTGATAAACACAATATGGTATCAGAGACAGCATACAGAACACAGTAGGCTTGATAAACACAATAACATATCAGAGACAACATACAGAACACAGTAGGCTTGATAAACACAATAACATATCAGAGACAACATACAGAACACAGTAGGCTTGATAAACACAATATTCTATCAGAGACAACATACAGAACACAGTAGGCTTGATAAATACAATAACATATCAGAGACAACATACAGAACACAGTAGGCTTGATAAACACAATAACATATCAGAGACAACATACAGAACACAGTAGGCTTGATAAACACAATATGGTATCAGAGACAGCATACAGAACACAGTAGGCTTGATAAACACAATAACATATCAGAGACAACATACAGAACACAGTAGGCTTGATAAACACAATAACATATCAGAGACAACATACAGAACACAGTAGGCTTGATAAACACAATATTCTATCAGAGACAACATACAGAACACAGTAGGCTTGATAAATACAATAACATATCAGAGACAACATACAGAACACAGTAGGCTTGATAAACACAATAACATATCAGAGACAACATACAGAACACAGTAGGCTTGATAAACACAATATTCTATCAGAGACAACATACAGAACATAGTAGGCTTGATAAATACAATAACATATCAGAGACAACATACAGAACACAGTAGGCTTGATAAACACAATAACATATCAAAGACAGCATACAGAACACAGTAGGCTTGATAAACACTATATCATATCAGAGACAACATACAGAACACAGTAGGCTTGATAAACACAATAACATATCAGAGACAACATACAGAACACAGTAGGCTTGATAAACTCAATATTGTATCAGAGACAACATACAGAACACAGTAGGCTTGATAAACACAATATCGTATCAGCGACAACATACAGAACACAGTACTCCTTTTGGGTTTAGTTGTTACATTTTGTATGGCATGTATTGGCTGGAAAACATTCTGAAAAAAAGTATATAAATTGATAAACACAATATCGTATCCTAATGATATGGAACCTATATTTGTCAGACAAATATGTAAATACTTTTGTGTATTAAACAGGTCTTGGATTTAGTATTGCTGGGGGTGTTGGAAATCAACACATACCAGGGGACAATGGCATATTTGTCACAAAGATCATTGAAGGTGGCGCAGCTGAACAAGATGGACGCCTTGCTACAGGAGACAGACTTATTGCTGTAACTATTCTCAATAATCACATTACCATAACTGTAATTATTTCTTGTTCCATCAAAATATACCAAAGAAAGCCACATCGTAAATTAAACAACCAATCCTGTAAGAAATTTGTTTTTCTTATTAGAGTGTTAAGATAAACAATTTTAATTTAACTACCTGCAACATGAATTTCAAAATGCATTCCATCAGTGTTATGTATGTTCTATGGGAACTATTGTTATAAAGAGCCTAAATTGGAAATTTGGTGTACACTGATAGGTCATAGGTCAGTAATCATCCTGTATTTAAAAATTTGGTGTACACTCATAGGTAGTAGGTCAGTAATCATCCTGTATTTAAACCCCCCTGCAGACTTGCTTGGGGTATATAGAAATCACCCTGTCTGTATGTTCGTCTGTCCACATCCCTTGTAAGCGCTTCTCCTCCTAAACCGCTTAACATATTGTTTTAAATATAGTATTCATTGGGAGACCTCGTAAGTCAACTCCTAAACCGCTTCACAGATTTTGATGAAACCTTACATGAAGGAAGAACATCATATGTAGATGTGCATGAAGAATTTTCATCAGTGTAGGATATTATTCAGGGAAGCTAATTGCAGGGGGGTATTGCTTTGTGAGTGTGCTCACAGTCCACACTTGTTAAATTTGGGGTACACTCATAGGTCGTAGGTTAGTAATTATCCTGTATTTAAATTTGGTGTACACTCATAGGTTGTAGGTGGGTAAAAAGTTAGTCTATCATAAATTTTGAAAAAGAATCTTAGAGCTGAAGGAAATTATTAAATGTAATAAATTTAAACAGTGTGTAGTGGGTTATTGAATGCTCAATTTGTGTTTAAAATTTTAAGATTCAAGGTTTATCGTCCAAATTATTATGTACTTGAAATAAAATATTTTGTTGTATTCCAAATTTTGGATAAAAGCTTCATTAATCGTAATGGCAGTTTGATTAAGTATTTAATGGGACAGTATTTTTTTAGGTAAACAATACCCACTTGGATAATGTTACACATGAAGAAGCTGTTGCAGCTTTGAAAGCTACAGCTGAAGTTGTTAGACTGACTGTAGCAAAACCATCCTATCAAGCGGAACACCATGAGCACCACTCTCCACCAAGTATGATGTTTATAGTACCCGCATGTATTGTTTGTACCTGCCGTACACTCTTTAAGCTAGACATTTTAGTTTTCTTGTATTAACATACGACTAAATTGTGATAACTTAATTAGTATTTTTTTTTTATACAAAACTTTCTGTCATACTTTAATATTTGTTACAAATCTTGTACAATCTATGTTACATTTACTGCAATGAGCACTGAGTATTTCGTAAGTATCTATCAGCCATGGAATTCCATTCAATAAAATCTATTTTGCACTTAAATTATTTAAATAAAAGTTAATGCAAATAAAATAGAAGTGAATATTGGTTCTTACATGTGAGAGTTCTAAAAATGTTACACCTCCAAAAATAGCAGATCAAAGGCTATTATTGATAAGATAGTATTTACTAATTGGTAAAATAATAATTCAAACGATAATCCTGATTAAATTTTAGCTCATATTGTCCTACAGCTTAATAGTTCTCTTACACAGCTTGTATTCCTGAAAATTTACATTTAATTATACTAATGAAAAAATAACTGATTAGATTTCATTAATTCTTTTTTAATTAAATTTGTTTTTTATATACATTTTTGTCTCGCCTGCGACGAAAGTCGCTGGAGGCGAGACATATGTATGGGAATCCGGCGGCGGCGGCGGCGGCGTAAACACTTGACATCTTGCTTCATATCTTTGTAAGCCCAAGCCCTAGGTCCATCAAATTTGGTCCAGAGGTAGCTTATGATGAGTACTTGCCAGTCAGTCACCTGTCACCTGACCTTGACCTCAATTTCACGGTCCAGTGACTACGTTAAAGTTTTTGGGTTACGACAGTTCCTCTGTAACTATGCATGGTAGGATGACAATATTTGATGTATAGGTTGCTGATGACTAGTACATGACTGTCTGGTAGGTGTCACCTGACCTTGACCTCAATTTGACGGTCCAGCGACTACGTTAAAGTTTTTGGGTTACGACAGTTCCTCTGTAACTACGCATGGTAGGATGAAAATATTTGGTGTATAGGTTGCTGATGACTAGTACATGACTGTCTGGTAGGTGTCACTTGACCTTGACCTCAATTTCACGGTCCAGCGACTACGTTAAAGTTTTGGGGTTACGACAGTTCCTCTGTAACTACGCATGGTAGGATGACAATATTTGGTGTATAGGTTGCTGATGACTAGTACATGACTGTCTGGTAGGTGTCACCTGACCTTGACCTCAATTTCACGGTCCAGCGACTACGTTAAAAGTTTTGGGGTTATGACAGTTCCTCTGTAACTATGCATGGTAGGATGACAATATTAGGTGTATAGGTTGCTGATGACTAGTACATGACTGTCTGGTAGGTGTCACCTGACCTTGACCTTAATTTCACGGTCCAGTGACTACGTTAAAGTTTTTGGGTTACGATAGTTCCTCTGTAACTACGCATGGTAGGATGACAATATTTGGTATATAGGTTGCTGATTAATAGTACATGACTGTCTGGTAGGTTCCACCTGACCTTGACCTCAATTTCACGGTCCACAACTACGTTAAAGTTTTTGTATGAGGACAGTTCCTCTGTAACTATGCATAGTATGGTGACAATATTTGGTATACAGGCCACTGCTCATAAGTAATGCTATTAACGTAATGCTTATGACGAAATTTATTTTCGTTACTGATGCGGAATTCAGGCGAGACGTTTTTCTGTGTCCACACTTGTTTATATTGTTGTAAGGGGCCACACTTCTGTGAGAATGTGTAAGAAATCATGTATGTAAGCTCATTTTAGGGCTCCGCTACTTTGTTGTTGACGCATTATATTGATCAGTCTGTCCTTCTGTGTGTCGGTCTGTCTGAAACTAATCGTGTCCATGCAAGCTGTAACTTTTTCATCTTTTTATATTTGATATGTGGGTACGTAATATCAAGGCAATTTGTCACATACCATGGTTGATGACCCTTGACCTCAAGGTAGACGGGGTCCACAGAGATGTGTACCATCTCACTGATATTTAGTTAACATGGCTATAATCATTTTACCTTGAGTGAAATGGACACCAAGGACTAATACGTCCATATAGGGGTCCTTGCATTACTGTTTCTTATCAAGGTATCCAACCCAAAACTGGAGTAACAGTTTAATTTTATTTTTCGACCAGGAAATACAGCTTTATTAAATCAATGTATTGTTAATTAATGTATTGCTAATTAATGTTACAAATTAAATATATTGTTTTACTTTGAGTTAGCAGTTTTGAGCAAAAAAGTTAGTCTTATAGTATTTCCAATGTTTGCCTAAAATTACAGAGGTCTGCTCCATTAAAAAACAATGGACATCTGGGAGACCATATGTGATCACACGGTCAATTGTGGTTCGGATACCTTAACTTTTAATTGTATAACATGTCACTTAAAATATTGTCACAAACGTGTGTTCAAAGGAAATGCTCAACTACCCTAATTATGATGAAGACAAATTGTGTTATCCATGGCTTTAAACCTATTGCATTGCAATTTAATTTTTTTCATTAAAATAGATATCTGTTTTTAAGACTTAGCTATAAATGGTTTTAGTGAAATCCCAGAAATTTATCTAATTGTGACTTGATAGAGAAAGTTGTGTGTACTGGAACATGGCCATCATTGGCACAGAAATTTAAGGGGTTTCTATCAAAGTTTTAATTGATCGAAATTAATTTCAGCTCCCAGGAAGGATAATGTTGCCGTTGTAGCCCCAACATCAAGTCCTGATAACAGGAACCTTTCTCAGTCTCCCCCTACTCCACCAGCTAAACCAAACAGCTATGAAGATCTTCCTAGGTAAGTTATTGTTGTTTATATATTGTGAGATGACCTTTAATAGAAATTCAGAAGATTTTCCCCTCACAGGTACATATGTGTTTATTTAATGAAAATTGATGAAAGGAGTTAATATTTAAATATTTATTTGCCAGTCAGGTGCTAAATTGTTTTGCTTTAAACAGAATTTGTTCGTCATGGCTTGCATGCTTTTTATTTTATATTTGGAGAGGCTTTTTATTTATGTTTTATTATTGCTGCATGTTGTGTACTGTATATCCTCGCCCATAAGACTACTGAACCTACACCTTACCCCCTCGCCATTTAAAAATAAGTATTATGTATAAGAGGAACATTAAAAAAAGTAATAAAATTTTGAATTTAGGAGTCAACAAATAATTAAATACAACTAATAAGGAAATTGAAAAAAGAATGCAATTTTTATGAATGCATGTTTCAGTATAAACCTGCAAGCGTAGAAATTAACTTTATAATTATTTTTTGTTTCCAAAATTGTTACAGGCAATTTGTACAACTTTTGTTAATCTTTGAAGCATTTTTTTAATGATGTGTAACATATTTACATTTAAAAATATTTAAATTCATCATGCATTTTGCACTGTTATGTTGTCCTATTCTTCAAGACATTTTTATTCATTTATTTTCTAGTACAGAGTACCCCTAACCTAGAATTCTCAAAATCAGGATTTCAAAATACAAAACCACTTTGCATAACGATGGAAATCAAACAATGGGTAAAATTGTTAAAAAAAAAAATTGTTATATTTATTTTTTTTTTGTGTATAAAATACATAATCGCTTTGCATAAGGTTGGAAATCAAACAATGGGTAAAATAGTTTTAAAAATTTTTTATATTTATTCCCGATCTGTATCATAAGCTTCTTTACTATTAAAAAAAAATACACACAAAAATTTGCTAGAAATCACATTTTTGAAGGGACACAACTAGAAATGTACATGCAGAATGTATTAATTGCAGACCCTGTTCCTGTACCTTTTGTTAATTGATCACGGTGTCACAAGTTTGTGGTTCTTATCTGTCTTCATTGAGAATGGAAGTTTTCTTGTTAGGGCCCAAAGATTAAAGATGACAGTCCCCCTATATTGACCAGTCTGTCCATAACAACTGCTTCCAATCTAAATTTGAAATTTAATTAATGTAGAAACAATATCTCGTGTTCTGATCATTGCAGTTACCCCAAGTGCCACTTTACCTATGAGCAGAGTCTTTTATGATACCAACTATTAAACCATAAACAAAAGTCTAACGTTCATGAAATCTTTATACTCACAGCCCCTGTACTTTTAGAACGTCATATTGGCTTACCATTTTGAAAACTGATAAATTTCTATAGACCAAATTTTTACCCCTTTTTAAAGATTACCTCCCATAATTGATTTTTGTCCCTTAAACTAGTCTTATAGGCGAGAATAGATGGTATCTATATGAGTGTGTATAAAGGGAAATAACTCTAGCATTCTATTAAATAATGGCATTGTGCTTACTGTTCCACTTAATTATTGTGTGCCAATCACAAGGGGCCACATAAAAGATGGCCCTTGTTCTAGATTAAAACTTGATCAGAATGGATGTCAAATATGTCCTATTTTGCCTATTTTTGGGTTAATTCTTTTTAAAAAAGTTCTTGGCAATTGTTTAGAAAATTATCTTTTGGTTGTAATAATTGTTAAAACTTTAAATTAATAACATTAAAAACATTTCCAAGAAGACACAACATAATCACAAATTTGACATATACTGAGAACTTTGGGTATTTGGTCTTTGAGTAACTAAATCCATTTTTTCTTCTTTTCTAAGGAGTAGGAAGACCCGACGCTAATAAAGGGAGACAACAAGATAATTTAAAGAATATGGTGCAACTTGCTGTGTCAAAGCAGTGCAATTTGTGCTCCTATAAATAACATTTCTGATATATTTCTATATAATGGCTTTTTATATATAATGCTTTATGAGATTATGATATTAAATTACTTAGTTCATTCATATTCTTGTGTCTCCTTTTATCATTGGCCTCGATTCTTTGTTCATTTTTCATTTCCACACAAAGTCATTTATTACTATTCCTGAAGAGAACTTATTAGACATTATGCATATGTGTATCATAGGAAATATTTTTATAATGATACATATATTCGGATGATCAAACCTTCTGATGTTCTAGAAATAATTATACAGGTAGTCTTTATTGAGGTGCCTAATAACATGTCATAAGATCAATCATTTGGGGTAAAATTTATTTCAGAGCTTATAATTACTTAATGTTATATTTTCAAACAGAAAGTTATAAACTATTTGTATTTTCTGTTTTCTGCAATTGTTCTGACCTTGATTTACAATGCAACACTCACTGACTACCCAGAATTCCCCATTGTCTAAGGTTATTTACCTCTGGTTGTCTAAAAGTTGATAATTTCCTGAAAGAAACTTATAGGTTCAACATAAGTAAACAACCATCAGTTGTCTGTGTACTACTACCTTCATGGGTAACTGATTTGTAGTACTGATAGTGTCCGTGTACTACTACCTTCATGGGTAACTGATTTGTAGTACTGATAGTGTCTGTGTACTACTACCTTCATGGGTAACTGATTTGTAGTACTGATAGTGTCTGTGTACTACTACCTTCATGGGTAACTGATTTGTATTACTGATAGTGTCTGTGTACTACTACCTTCATGGGTAACTGATTTGTATTACTGATAGTGTCCGTGTACTACTACCTTCATGGGTAACTGATTTGTATTACTGATAGTGTCTGTGTACTACTACCTTCATGGGTAACTGATTTGTAGTACTGATAGTGTCTGTGTACTACTACCTTCATGGGTAACTGATTTGTATTACTGATAGTGTCTGTGTACTACTACCTTCATGGGTAACTGATTTGTAGTACTGATAGTGTCCGTGTACTACTACCTTCATGGGTAACTGATTTGTATTACTGATAGTGTCTGTGTACTACTACCTTCATGGGTAACTGATTTGTAGTACTGATAGTGTCTGTGTACTACTACCTTCATGGGTAACTGATTTGTAGTACTGATAGTGTCTGTGTACTACTACCTTCATGGGTAACTGATTTGTAGTACTGATAGTGTCTGTGTACTACTACCTTCATGGGTAACTGATTTGTAGTACTGATAGTGTCTGTGTACTACTACCTTCATGGGTAACTGATTTGTAGTACTGATAGTGTCCGTGTACTACTACCTTCATGGGTAACTGATTTGTAGTACTGATAGTGTCCGTGTACTACTACCTTCATGGGTAACTGATTTGTAGTACTGATAGTGTCTGTGTACTACTACCTTCATGGGTAACTGATTTGTAGTACTGATAGTGTCTGTGTACTACTACCTTCATGGGTAACTGATTTGTATTACTGATAGTGTCTGTGTACTACTACCTTCATGGGTAACTGATTTGTATTACTGATAGTGTCCGTGTACTACTACCTTCATGGGTAACTGATTTGTAGTACTGATAGTGTCCGTGTACTACTACCTTCATGGGTAACTGATTTGTAGTACTGATAGTGTCTGTGTACTACTACCTTCATGGGTAACTGATTTGTATTACTGATAGTGTCTGTGTACTACTACCTTCATGGGTAACTGATTTGTATTACTGATAGTGTCCGTGTACTACTACCTTCATGGGTAACTGATTTGTAGTACTGATAGTGTCCGTGTACTACTACCTTCATGGGTAACTGATTTGTAGTACTGATAGTGTCTGTGTACTACTACCTTCATGGGTAACTGATTTGTATTACTGATAGTGTCCGTGTACTACTACCTTCATGGGTAACTGATTTGTAGTACTGATAGTGTTTTAGTGCATGTAGATGCTAATCGTTTTCTACCATAGATATTTATGCATGTTGTGATATCTTGGTATGTAGCAAGTAAGGCTTTAAACCTCTGTAGATGGCTAGAGAATATTATTATTTGTTTTGTGAATTATAAGAACAACATCTTTGGTTAATATTTCTTGTATGGATTAGCAAATACACAGATTTCTATATCAGTTAAACTTATACAAGCAGAATTTGATGTGATATATTTATAGGTTATTTACGTTTTTTGAAACCAGATGCGTTTTCTCGTCCATATCTCATCGAAGGGCGACAGCCCTGAGATGAGATGACGAGAAAATGCATCGAGTTTCATAAAACGTAAATAATCTGTTTATCGCTGTTTTGTAACATTATGACGTCACAGTGTTTACTTAACGATGTCTTGACAGCGAGCTGAGATGGGCCTATCTCAAGCTAGTAGAGTGAGATGGAATAATATCGCACACAAAGATCAAAGGAAAATACTGCAAAATAGCGATAGCAATGGCATGGATCACTACATGTGTTGTTGAAGACATAGAACATACTGAAAATTTTACACTGTCAGTTCATAATAAATCGTACATCTCTGGTTAATTACCTTTCTTTCTTCCTGTAATGACATGATAAACTGTAGCATGACCTATACATTACATGTATATTCATACGACTCGCACGGACTATCAGGGTTCTCAGGATTCAGAAAACTTCTATGGCTTAGATTCATAATTTAAAACAGACATAGTTCAAGTTAAGTTTTGTCTGAAAATTGACAGTAGGACATAGCAGTGATAAAATAAGAAAGTATTTTTATGGTAATTAAAAAAACTGAGAAAATAAACATGTTAGATTTAATGAAAAACATTTAATCCTGTTAGACAAAGCATTGAAAATAGTAAAATAAGTAACAAAGAAGAGTTAACTACTTGGTTTATTCAAAATCATATTTATTGTACTTATATTGCTTCCTGTCTGTGTAAAGCCTCATTTACACTTTAATTTTGAAATCACATGGAATAAAAACAAGTGTTAAAAAAAAACAAGGTACATGGAAAGATAACTCTCGAAGTTATAATCAATCTGATTGCCTCAGTTATTTTCGCCTACGATTGTAAAGTAATCTTAGATATAAGTGTATGGATATGGACAAAAAATCCATCCAAATGTGAAACAGTTAGCCTGTTTACACAGCAGTAACTTTACTGCGAGGAAATGAATCAGCCTTTAATTATTTAGCAATGCAGATTATATTTTTGCACAACTAAAAATTAGATAATTTTTTTAAACATAAATTTGCTAACAATGCAAAAAAATCCATTCTAGACAGCTTTCTGATGAAGTATTTTTACAATCTGACATTTTTAGTAACCCTCATTCAAGAACCAATCAAATGAACCAAAATTTCATAAAGTCATCACATAATCAATGCATAGAAAATGCCTGAAAGTAGTTCAAAACCAAGATCACTTCACCTCAGAGGTCACTTAATCCTGGACAAAATTGGCAGAGGTATGTTTGTTTGAATGGTGTTTAATGCCACTGTCAGCAATTTTTCAGCTATATCATGGCGTCCAGTTTATAGGGGGAGGAGGAAGCCGGGGTATCTGGAGAAAACCCCTGACATGCAGTATGAAAACTGGCAATCCTTGTAAATTAAGATTTGAGTCGAGTACACCCTCCCCATAGTGAGACTCGAACTCACAACCTCAGTGTTGACAGATCATATGATCAATAGTTGAACTTCCTTTACCAATCATCCTCCGTCTCCGAGGCCACTGGCTGAGAGATGTTCCAATGTAAGTAATAATGTGAAACCATGGTACAAGGAAAGATAACTATGGAGTAATAATATGAAACAGGGTAGAGTATCAGTAACCTACGTTATTACACAGGGGTATAGAAATTGTATCATCTGAAAGTACAGTGAACCCTCGTTACAACGAAGTTCGATTTAACGGAATATTCGACATCCGACAGGATTTCAGTGGGAACAAACGTGTCCACGTGTTGTTTATGCTCGATACAACGACATATTTGGTTTCCGACTTCGACTGCATCTGTCGGTAACAAATATACCAAAGCTAGCATAAAATAATTCGTTACAACGACAAATTATCAAGATTTACCTGTGAAAGATTATCTTTGTCCAGAGAATTAATTTTTTTAACGGTGTTGCTATTGCGTAATTAACCTTGCGTGACATTTCGTTACAAAACTAATCGATGATAGGGATATGGCTTCATTAAAAAGGTGTCTAAGGCTATTTTATATTTAAATCTTCAAATATTTCAGAAAATTATTGGCTTATTACAAGTGTGTTAAGATATATTGAAGCGGCACATCTGAAATAGGATAATTACCGAAAATCGGTCTAATGTAAATAATCATAACTTAAAATAAATTTTCTTAAAAAAAAGAAAAAAAAAGTTTTTAATTAAATATCCGCAAGAAAACAAGCATTTTATTATTTTTTTGTTATTAAGCTTGGATATTGAGCAGACTTGAACGATTTTCAATAGACACAAATAAAAAAGGGAGATAATCAAAGTACAAAAATACAAATTCATTATAACAGCAAATTCAGTTTAACGTCAATAATGGCCGGAAACTAACATGGTCGTTGTAAAGAGGGTTGACTGTACATCTGTTTACCTTGCCAAAGGCTGTCCAGGAGCACTTTCAGGTGGTACGGGTAACCATCCCCAATCAAAAGTCCCTATTTGTTACAAGCTGGGGATTAGAAAAGATAATTCTGTAAGTAATGATGTAAAACAGTACAAGGAAAGCTAACTCTGGAAAAAAATGAGAAAAAAATCGGGAAGTAATCAGGATACACGGAAAGATAACTTTGGAAGTAATATAGCAGCAAAAATCAATCATTATAAAGTACCGGGTAATAAAGTAATCACTGTGTTCCTGAAATTGCAATTGGTTACTATGGAAATAAAAATGTTTTCTGTAATCCAACTTCATGTTGATTGTAGACAAACATTAATGGAAGGATAGATAATTTTAATAGTTAACAAATTTGCTGACAGTTTGCAGAACTTTAACAAATGTATGACAATTTTGGTGGTAAGAAAAAATTCCATAATGATCTGAATTTACCAGAAAGTAAAATTCAGGCAACATTTGAAAGATACCTATGTTGTTTGATTGATAAGTATTGTATAGCTTTGAAGTAAAGGAGGCAGTTAAATAATACCCCAAGAAATGAGGTATACAGGGGTTGGAGTCAAAGTCTGTCAGTTGGCCAGTCTTTTGAGAGATTTGTAAGCTGTATTTCCTTTGGTCAGATTTTGATATAACTACTTTGGTATTCAGCTTGTATAAGCAGTACTTCAGATAAGGTTTGAACACAACCAATATGTTCTAGTTTTTGCTTCAAAATTTTCACCCAGTGGACCATATGTCAATTAGTTTTTCACCCATCATGGATATATTGAATTGGGTCTTTTCTCTGTCATTTCTTCGTTATGTGTTTATACACTACTCCAATAATTTGCAGTAAACTTAGGGGTGATATGCACTAGCAGTGAAACTGCCCATTTAAGATTTACTTGAACTGAAAAGTGAATGTAGAGTAATGTTTCTTATCCACAACTCTATTTAGTGTAAGTAAACCATCCCTGCACAAATTCTTTGTTATGTAGGAAAGATGAGCACCAGCTATTTACATGTGAAACATTTATCCTGTTTAGTTTCTCATCTCAAACTTCAATATTCTTTGATGTGTAATGCTTGTTACTGTATAGTTTTGCTCTATATTTTTTAGGAGACTTTTTTTATCCTGCAACAAATATGACTTTATTGCATGTATTTGTAAATAATGATGTGTAAAATGAATAAATTCTCCTGGTACCCTTGTCCTTACTTCTTATGATATTTAGTATTCAGTTCCGATTTATTGCAAGTATATTTGTTTGTGACGTCTGGCTATCACAAGAAAACACACCAGTAGTTTCCAGTCAGAAATCAATTCATTTGTACAAAGTGTATTATTGGTGCTGCATAAAAATTATTCATACATTGTCTGAAAATATTACAATTATTAGGGCCTGGCGGCTTTGTTGCTGACACCCTATAGTGGTCAGTTTGTTCATATGTTCAAAATTGTTCAAGTCCTAAACTTTGTTAGTCTTTTGAGGAAGGCTTTTGGTATTTAAATATGTGGGTAGATGATATCAAGGTGATGTATCACATACCACAATTGATGACCTTTGACCTTGAACTTTGAACTAAAGGTCAGCGTGGCCAACAGAGATGGATACCATCTCACTGGTAGTTTGTACTTGCTGCAAACAGGTGAGAAATGCTTGGCTAAGCCTCACATTTCTTCCTGTTCTTTTAGGCTCATACAAATGAAATTCATTTTTGGCCAAGTTGCACAAAGTGCAAACCCGGGTTATAGTAAGATGAAGTTGGCCGGGTGGGGAAATACTTCACCTATTTTGCATAATCAACTCCTCCTACATTTATATTGCACAAACTCAAAACCTTCTTCCAACAAATTGTAAATCATTCCATATTTATTAAAGCACTTGCTTTGCAACCCGGACATTTTTAGACTTTTGTGGTTTTTCTGACAATTTATGAATATTGTATATTTTGAAAATTATAGAAAAAGCCTTAAACATGATATTAGTGATTATATCAACCATCCATGATGTCTGCATTTACTGAAAATATTCAATTCTCTTTTTTATTTTTAACAAAGACTTTATATTTTATATAGTCTTAGGACTGTATCTGAAGTCACTAATGTTGTTAATTAATATTGTTTAATGTACTGTCATATGAATATCCTTTATAGTGAGTTAATCAATGGTTTATATAACAGATAAGTTAAATTTGTCAGATAATGAATTCAGAAATAAATATTTTTGATATTTCTAATTTGAATAATGTAATCTACCATTAAATGATGACAATTAAAAACATTTTTTTCTCCCTTTTAATATTATATGTCTTTATTGCTAAAGGAAATTTTCAGTCATTAGGTTTAAGACCATCACAAAAATCAATATTTAAAATATTTCTGTATTTGAATAATTTATGCCAAAATCAATTTAATGCATAGTATTGTTTAAACACTGAATGTAATAGCATTGAATAAATAGAATAAAGGTTTGTTTCCATGAACAAAAATAACAGTCACACTAAATGTGTGAAGATTTCTATTGAAATGATCCATTATCTTGTATACACCCAGATTAAATAATCAAGTGATTTATCATACACATTAATCATATTTCCCACTTAAGACAGATAACAATAGGGTCCTTGATATCACACCAGATAATCACTGACTTTCTTTGCCTCTGGATATTTAACATTTTCTTTCCTTTATGAGAGGATTAAAATCCCCCAATGAGGATCCCCAGGATTTATAACTGGGGTGTTTTGTTTGGTTTTGTCTGTAAATATACCTGAATTCAAATATTGATTGATGTGTGTGTTGGTAGATTTCTAAATTTTAAGGACTGGATAAAATTAATTTGTCAGATATAATGTTTATATCCTGATCTGAGATGAGATGTGACCTTCATTAGAAGTGACGCTTTATTTCATTTCCGTCTTCTGCTGGATATATTCACCTAGGGTCATGTCAACGTTTTAATCTAAATGTATTTTACTGTTGACTATATTGGTTAGAAAATGAATCAGAAGACTGGTTGAATATGCAGTGAATTTTTCTTGTGTCTGCAAGTTGTGTGGTGTGATCAGACTTAATTTAACTGCAAGTGGGAATATTTTATTAATGAATGCAAAATGGTGGACTAAAAGACAAATGGCTTAGAAAAAATACCTGGAAACTTGATATTTGTTTAGGATTAGGATGTCAAAGCATAAAAAGGAGCCTTATTATTATGATCCACACATACCAAGGTAAGGGGTATTTATGTCCGGGTAGCAATATCAACAACATTAAATATACACAATGGAGACTAAATTGGTTATAACAACACATGTCGATGAGAAGAAAGTTAAAGTACTTGTATTGTTATTATTCATTAAATGTGGAATTAAAAACTCCTTTTTGTAGTGAATTAATAACTCTTTTTTAAATTGTATTGGGTAGGTTGATAATTTAATTTCAGATGTAGTTATTGATTCCAGTTATGCTATTAATAAGCTTATGACCAATTTTGTTATGAGGACATTAATACTTGCTACATTTGTTTGGTACTTGAGAACTAATTATCAAGCAGAATGACCAATTCCCGTATTCTCCTTGTTTTTATGTTGTTTTGGTTTGTTCACCTCTGTAGTAGGCTATAATGATGTTTCCTGTTTTGTACTTCCTTACTCCTTACTTCCTTGGTTCTGTATTAAATGAGGGCAACCATTCCACTTAAAAACACTATCCTCTGTGATACCAGTTTAGTTCAGGGAAGTTTAGTGGCTCATCTTAACTGGAGTGAAAGTAGTAGTATTGTTTATTTGAATGGCGTTTAACACAATTTCCATGGGGGAGGAAGCCAGAGTACCCAGAAGAAACCCAACCTTCGGTAGAAAACTGTTAATTCAGTCCAGTTTACCCTCCCCACAGTTAGACTCCAACCTGCAACTTCAGTGTTGACAGGCAATAGTAGATGCATTGTAGATCAGTAGTATTGTGGACTGAATAGATGGTCTGTATAGTTCACTATGGCTCATAACTACCCATAGCTACATGGACAGTAGTAGTAGAACAGTGGACTAAGTAGATGGTCTATATAGTTCACTATGGCCCATAACTACCCATAGCTACATGGACAGTAGTAGTAGAACAGTGGACTAAGTAGATGGTCTGTATAGTTCACTATGGCCCATAAATACCCATAGCTACATGGACAGTAGTAGTAGAACAGTGGACTAAGTAGATGGTCTATATAGTTCACTATGGCCCATAACTTCCCATAGCTACATGGACAGTAGTAGTAGAACAGTGGACTAAGTAGATGGTCTATATAGTTCACTATGACCCATAACTACCCATAGCTACATGGACAGTAGTAGTAGAACAGTGGACTAAGTAGATGGTGTATATAGTTCACTATGGCCCATAACTACCCATAGCTACATGGACAGTAGTAGTAGAACAGTGGACTAAGTAGATGGTCTATATAGTTCACTATGACCCATAACTTCCCATAGCTACATGGACAGTAGTAGTAGAACAGTGGACTAAGTAGATGGTCTGTATAGTTCACTATGGCCCATAAATACCCATAGCTACATGGACAGTAGTAGTAGAACAGTGGACTAAGTAGATGGTCTATATAGTTCACTATGGCCCATAAATACCCATAGCTACATGGACAGTAGTAGTAGAACAGTGGACTAAGTAGATGGTCTGTATAGTTCACTATGGCCCATAAATACCCATAGCTACATGGACAGTAGTAGTAGAACAGTGGACTAAGTAGATGGTCTATATAGTTCACTATGGCCCATAAATACCCATAGCTACATGGACAGTAGTAGTAGAACAGTGGACTAGGTAGATGGTCTAGATAGTTCACTATGGCCCATAAATACCCATAGCTACATGGAAAGTAGTAGTAGAACAGTGGACTAAGTAGATGGTCTAGAAAGTTCACTATGACCCATAACTTCCCATAGCTACATGGACAGTAGTAGTAGAACAGTGGACTAAGTAGATGGTCTAGATAGTTCACTATGGCCCATAACTTCCCATAGCTACATGGACAGTAGTAGTAGAATAGTGGACTAAGTAGATGGTCTGTATAGTTCACTATGGCCCATAACTACCCATAGCTACATGGACAGTAGTAGTAGAACAGTGGACTAAGTAGATGGTGTATATAGTTCACTATGGCCCATAACTACCCATAGCTACATGGACAGTAGTAGTAGAACAGTGGACTAAGTAGATGGTCTATATAGTTCACTATGGCCCATAACTACCCATAGCTACATGGACAGTAGTAGTAGAATAGTGGACTAAGTAGATGGTCTATATAGTTCACTATGGCCCATAACTACCCATAGCTACATGGACAGTAGTAGTAGAACAGTGGACTAAGTAGATGGTCTATATAGTTCACTATGGCCCATAACTACCCATAGCTACATGGACAGTAGTAGTGGAACAGTGGACTAAGTAGATGGTCTGTATAGTTCACTATGACCCATAACTTCCCATAGCTACATGGACAGTAGTAGTAGAACAGTGGACTAAGTAGATGGTCTGTATAGTTCACTATGGCCCATAACTACCCATAGCTACATGGACAGTAGTAGTAGAACAGTGGACTAAGTAGATGGTCTGTATAGTTCACTATGGCCCATAACTACCCATAGCTACATGGACAGTAGTAGTAGAACAGTGGACTAAGTAGATGGTCTGTATAGTTCACTATGGCCCATAAATACCCATAGCTACATGGACAGTAGTAGTAGAATAGTGGACTAAGTAGATGGTCTAGATAGTTCACTATGGCCCATAAATACCCATAGCTACATGGACAGTAGTAGTAGAACAGTGGACTAAGTAGATGGTCTATATAGTTCACTATGGCCCATAACTTCCCATAGCTACATGGACAGTAGTAGTAGAACAGTGGACTAAGTAGATGGTCTATATAGTTCACTATGGCCCATAACTACCCATAGCTACATGGAAAGTAGTAGTAGAACAGTGGACTAAGTAGATGGTCTGTATAGTTCACTATGGCCCATAACTACCCATAGCTACATGGAAAGTAGTAGTAGAACAGTGGACTAAGTAGATGGTCTGTATAGTTCACTATGGCCCATAACTACCCATAGCAACATGGACAGTAGTAGTAGAACAGTGGACTAAGTAGATGGTGTATATAGTTCACTATGGCCCATAACTACCCATAGCTACATGGAAAGTAGTAGTAGAACAGTGGACTAAGTAGATGGTCTGTATAGTTCACTATGGCCCATAACTACCCATAGCTACATTGGCAGTAGTAGTAGAACAGTGGACTAAGTAGATGGTCTATATAGTTCACTATGGCCCATAACTACCCATAGCAACATGGACAGTAGTAGTAGAACAGTGGACTAAGTAGATGGTCTATATAGTTAACTATGGCCCATAACTTACCAAGAGTTAGAGGGACATTGGTTGTAGAGTATTGGTCTCTCATTTTCAAATGTTTGGCTGTTCCTTCACTGTATCAAATTAAAACTGAGGCTATCCTATTACATTAACATATCAAACTAATTACATGGTTAACTCATTGTTAGATCTGATCTATTTATACAGAAATTGTACCTGACAGAGTTCATTGGTCGGTGGTATTTATGTAGTTGCATAAACAGTAACTCATAATATTTGTATCAGTGAGTTAAATGGACCATTGGTCAGCTGTATTTATACAATGGCATGAATTGTAGCTTATAATTTCAGTAAATAATGAGATTATTCTGACGTCTTTATAAGGAAACTGCTGTATTTATCAGATACATTGTACTTAGTTTCTAGTATTATAAAGTTTGTCTTTTTACAGTTTATTATGGCCTGCCACTTTGTGGTGGACGCCCTATAGTGGTCAGTCTGTCCGTCCATGCGTCCATTTGTCTGAACCTAATCGTGTCTGTGCTGCAACTTTTTTATCTTTTGAGGTATGCTTTTGATATTTAGAATGTGGGTAGATAATATCTAGGTGATGTGTCGCATACCATGGTTTTTGACCTTGAACTTTGACCTTAAGATCCCATTATTGCTTTCAGTATGATAAATGCATGTCCGTGGTGTAACTTTTTTATCTTTTGTGGTAGGCTTTTGATTTTGGAATGTGGGTAGATAATATTGAGGTGATGCATCACTTACCTGGGTTGTTGACCTTGACCTTGAACTTTGATCTAAAGGTCATGAATGACAAATTCATGTCTGGGCTGTAACTTTTTAGCTCACCTGACCCAAAGGGTCAGTGTGAGCTATTCTCATCACTTTGCGTCCGTCGTCGTCGTCGTCGTCGTCGTCTTCGTCGGCCGTAAACTTTTTACATTTTAATCTTCTTCTCCACAACCACTTGGCCAATTGGAACCAAACTTGGCAGGAATGTTTATTGGGTGGTTCTTAACAAAGTTTGAGTTTTTGGTGCTGATCAAATATGAAACATGGCTGCCAGGGCCATTAATGCGTTCTGATTGGCTGAAATTCAAAAATCTTCTTCTCATAAACTGCTTGGCAGATTGATTTGAAATATTGCAGAAATGTACCTTATGTGGTCCTCTACAAAGTTTGAGTTTTTTGTGCCGATCCAAAATCCAAGATGGCCGCCATCGCAGGACATAGTTTAACATAGGACCCTATGGGAAAAACATATAAACAACTTTTTCTATGAAACTGTTCCACACAATGAAGCCAAATTAATAAGGAAATGAAGGTTGCATAATTATCTTATTGTTTTGGGTTTTTCGAGCCAATTGCAAATTCAACATGGCTTCCAGGGCCATTAATGTGTTCTGATTGGCTGAAATTCAAAAATCTTCTTCTCATTAACTGCTTGGCAGATTGATTTGAAATATTGCAGAAATGTACCTTAGATGGTCCTCTACAAAGTTTGAGTTTTTTGTGCCGATCCAAAATCCAAGATGGCCGCCATCGCAGGACATAGTTTAACATAGGACCCTATGGGAAAAACATATAAACAACTTCTTCTATGAAACTGTTCGACACAATGAAGCCAAATTAATAAGGAAATGAAGGTTGCATAATTATCTTATTGTTTTGGGTTTTTCGAGCCAATTGCAAATTCAACATGGCTTCCAGGGCCATTAATGTGTTCTGATTGGCTGAAATTCAAAAATCTTCTTCTCATAAACTGCTTGGCAGATTGATTTGAAATATTGCAGAAATGTACCTTAGATGGTCCTCTACAAAGTTTGAGTTTTTTGTGCCGATCCAAAATCCAAGATGGCCGCCATCGCAGGACATAGTTTAACATAGGACCCTATGGGAAAAACATATAAACAACTTCTTCTATGAAACTGTTCCACACAATGAAGCCAAATTAATAAGGAAATGAAGGTTGCATAATTAACTTATTGTTTAGATGGTCCTCTACAAAGTTTGAGTTTTTTGTGCCGATCCAAAATCCAAGATGGCCGCCATCGCAGGACATAGTTTAACATAGGACCCTATGGGAAAAACATATAAACAACTTCTTCTATGAAACTGTTCGACACAATGAAGCCAAATTAATAAGGAAATGAAGGTTGCATAATTATCTTATTGTTTTGGGTTTTTCAAGCCAATTGCAAATTTAACATGGCTTCCAGGGCCATTAATATGTTCTGATTGGCTGAAATTCAAAAATCTTCTTCTCATAAACTGCTTGGCAGATTGATTTGAAATATAGCAGAAATGTACCTTTGATAGTCCTCTACAAAGTTTGAGTTTTTTGTGCCGATCCAAAATCCAAGATGGCCGCCATCGCAGGACATAGTTTAACATAGGACCCTATGGGAAAAACATATAAACAACTTCTTCTCTGAAACTGTTCCACACAATGAAGCCAAATTAATAAGGAAAGGAAGGTTGCATAATTATCTTATTATTTTGGGTTTTTCCAGCCAATTGCAAATTCAACATGGCTTCCAGGGCCATTAATGTGTTCTGATTGGCTGAAATTCAAAAATCTTCTTCTCATAAACTGCTTGGCAGATTGATTTAAAATATAGCAGAAATGTACCTTATGTGGTCCTCTACAAGGTTTGAGTTTTTTGTTCCGATCCAAAATCCAAGATGGTGGCCATCACAGGACATAGTTTAACATAGGACCCTATGGGAAAAACATACAAACAACGTCTTCTCTGAAACTGTTGCACACAAATGAAGCCAAATTATGAAGAAATGATTAATGGATATTTATCTTATTATTTTGAGTTTTTTGAGCCAATTGCAAATTGAACATGACTTCCAGGGCAACTAATGGGTTCTGATTGGCTGAAATTTCAAAAATCTTCTTTTTACAAACCGCTTAGCAGATTGATTTGAAATATTGCACAAATGTACCTTAGATGGTCCTCGTTTTTTGTGACGATCTAAATTCCAAGAGGCCACCACGGTGGAACACAGCTTAACATAGGACCCTATGGGAAAACCATACAAACAGCTTCGTCTCTGAAACTCAGTTCCACACAATTTAACCAAATAATGCAGAAGTGATAGTAATCTTATTATTTTAAGTATGTTTCGAGCCGATAGGAAATTCAACATGGCTGCTAGAGCTGCAAATGCGTTCTGACTGGCTGAGATTTTAAAATTCGTTTTCTCACAAACAGCTTGGCAGATTTTAGGATATGTGATATTGTATGGTTCTCTACCAATTTTGAGTTGTTTGTTTCGATCCAAAATACAAGATTGCTGCCACTATGGAACATCACTTAACATACTAACCTATGAAAAAACAAAAACTGCTTCTTCTCAGAAACACTCCTACTGCTGATTGTAAATTCAACATGGCAACATTCATAGAAACAGCATCTTCACATAAACTCTTTAGCATTTAATATCAAAATTTGCAAGAAAAGTATTGTCTTAAAAAGTTTTTTTGTAAGTCAGGTGAGCGATACAGGCTCTTAAGAGCCTCTAGTTTATCTTTTGAGGTAGGCTTTTGATATTTGGAATGTGGGTAAATAATATGAAGGTGATGTGTCACATACTGTGGTTGTTGACCTTTAACCTTGAACTTTGGGTAACATTATTGCTTCTGAATGACAAATTCATATCCGGGCTGTAATTTTTTTTATCTATTGAGGTAGGCCTTTGTAATTTGGAATGTGGATAGATAATATCAATGTGATATGTCGCATACCATTGTTGATGACCCTTGACCTCAAGGTCAGTGGGCCCACAGAGATGGGTGCCATCTCACTGATATCTAGTAAATTTGTAATAACAGATAACTTTCATTGCCCAGTAAGTGTATAGATGGACCCCATAAGATATCTTTCCTCATACATTAGGTAGTTGACATGAAGTATCAAGTTGGAATGCAGAGTTAGGCTGTCATAACCTAAAATTTAATGGACAAACAGTGGTAAATTAAGCAGTTAGAAATGAACATGGCTGTCATCAGAGAAGAAGTTGGCATGAAGTGGATTGAAATTCTTGATCCAAACAACAAAAATTTAAGGACATAGATTTTTCTGTCTGTTAGTCCATTCCACCTCAAGTTACTACCCCCCTTTTCCTTTCATGTCTTTGTTAGAATGTTACAATTTAAATTCAAGTTAACGATATGATACAAACAGGTTTGGCTCTGTGTTATTGGAAGGTTTGATACAAACAGATTTGGTTGTATGTTATTGAAGGATTTAATTATACATATCAGGATATTGATTATAGAAAACCTGATTCAATCATAACAGATAATGTACCCTCCAATACCTCGCTGTCGCTGAAGCATGAAAAATTCATTTAGTTATAATTTGCAATCTTAGATTGAGTTAATAAGTTGGTGAATACTCTATATAAAATACATTTCTTTGCATTTTAAAGACATTTTTTATATTCTCATTCCTATTATATAAATATTCTCAGGAAACAATTTTATGAAATAATTCAGTTGAGGAACACCTTGTATTACATCTTGTTCAGACTGTGTTGTATGATGGAATCAGTTGTTGGTTGAATCAATTTTCATATTGGTTTTTATTTATATACATGAAAAACAATCAAAAAGGAGTCGATGAATTTTGACCATTGTATTTGTCCTTCATCTTCATGAATTTTGACAACTGTATTCTGTGTCCTTCTTCTTGATGAATTTCGACAGCTGTATCCTGTGTCCTTCATCTTGATGAATTATGACTGCTGTATCCTGTGTCCTTCGTCTTGGTGAATTTTGACAACTATCCTGTGTCCTTCATCTTGATGAATTTCGACCGCTGTATCCTGTGTCCTTTATCTTGATGAATTATGACTGCTGTATCCCGTGTCCATCTTGATGAATTTCGACCGCTGTATCCTGTGTCCTTTATCTTGATGAATTATGACTGCTGTATCCCGTGTCCATCTTGATGAATTTCGACCGCTGTATCCTGTGTCCTTTATCTTGATGAATTATGACTGCTGTATCCCGTGTCCATCTTGATGAATTTCGACCACTGTATCCTGTGTCCTACATCTTGATGAATTATGACTGCTGTATCCTGGGGCCTCGGTGGCCGAGTGGTCAAGGTAGTTCGTATACTATTGATCACGTGGTCTGTCAACACTGAGGTTGCGGGTTTGAGTCTCACTGCAGGCAGGGTGTACTCGACTTCAATCTTATTTGACATGGATTGCCAATTTTCCTACCGAATGTGGGGTGTTCTCTCCGGGTACTTCGACTTCCTCCCCCGATAAAAACTGGATGCCATGAGATAGCTGAAAAATTGCTGTCGTTAAACATCATTAAACAAACAAACAATACTCTGTATCTGGTGAATTATGACCTCTGTATCCTGTGTCGTTCATCTTGATGGATTTCGACCTGTGTATCCTGTGTTTTGGTTTATCTTAACAGAAGTATTCGGCAACTTATCCCAGATCCTGATCACTTGAATATCGACTACCATATTAGTTGTTGTTGTGACTCCAGAATCCTGTGTGCCTTTGTATCAACCAATGTTGTGAGTCCCTTGTGGCAGTCAACTTTCTACATCCAAAGACTGCAGCCTCCAAAAAATGAAGCTGTCTGGTTATTACTTCCAAGTGTCCTGTGTAACGACATGGTTCCTATAATTCTATTTTATGTGCAGTACTGTAGCTAATGTATGCCATTATTATTGCAAATTTTTAGCGGAGTTGCAACGAAGTTGAACTCTGCAATTGTTATGATGTGGGCGGGTGGGCGGGCGTCAACAATTGGTTTCCGGACCATAACTCAGAAAGTTGTGAAACGATTTTAATGAAACTTTAGGATATTGTTACATACCATAAGAGGAGGAACCCTATTGATTTTGGTGTAAATCCTTTCAAGGTCAAGGTCACAGCGACAGCAAAACGTTAGAAAATTTCTTGAATTAGTGGTTTCCGGACCATAACTCGAAAAGTTCTTAAACAATTTTATAGCAACTTTGGGATATTGTTCATTACCATAAGAGGAGGAACCCTATTGATTTTGGGGTAAATCCGTTCAAGGTCAAGGTCACAGCGACAGAAACACGTTAGAAAATTTCTTGAATTAGTGGTTTCTGGACCATAACTCAAAAAGTTCTCAACCAATTTTATTGAAACTTTGGGATATTGTTACATACCATAAGAGGAGGAGGAACCCTATTGATTTTGGGGTAAATCCGTTCAAATTAAATGTCACAGCGACAGAAAAACGTTATAATATTTCTTGAATTAGTGGTTTCCGGACCATAACTCGAAAAGTTCTTAACCAATTTTATTGCAACTTTGGGATATTGTTACATACCATAAGAAGAGGAACCCTATTGATTTTGGGGTAAATCCATTCAAGGTCAAGGTCACAGCAACAGAAAAACGTTAGAAAATTTCTTGAATTAGTGGTTTCCGGACCATAACTAAAAAAGTTCTCAACAGATTTTAATAAAACTTTGGTATATTGTTACATACTATAAGAGGAGGAACCTTATTGATTTTGGGGTAAATCCGCTCAAGGTCAAGGTCACAGTGACAGAAAAATGTTAGACAATTTCTTGAATTAGTGGTTTCCGGACCAAAATTCAAACAGTTCTCAACCGATTTTAATGACAGTTTTGGTTAATGAAATACGGCAACTCGGCTTTTGCACCCCTGTGCATATCGATTTTTTGTTGTGTAAGTTCAACCTTGTCACATAATCTTCAAGGGACTTGAAGTTCATGCCCTTATATTTGACCTTTCAGCTAAATATTTTTTTAAATTAATTTTTGGTGATTTTGAGTCAGGTTTGGTTTTTTTCCGTACAATATAAGTAGAAATTAATAAAATAAAATTCTTTCATGGTTCAAAGTTAAATTCCTGTTAAGATATCAGCTATGCTTCACAGATCATTGACAGATATATACAGCTATAGAAAAAACATAAATGATGCTTTGTGTATATGTTATCACATATCTGTTATCGTCTTGTTTTGGTCACTGCAGAGACAAAGGCTGATGTATGTTTTGACTTAACATCAAGTTACTTTAGATGTCATTTCTAAAGTAAACCATAAGGGAGTAAATAGCAAAATAAAGGTTTTAATTGTCATCAAAGGTATGATGTCCAGGGCCTGCACCACAAGGCTTCAGTGTGTATGCAGGTGTTATTGACTTTAAATTGGGATTATACAGGTACATTGCGATGAACTCTACTCTATTTGTTATTGCAAAAAATCGTGAACTCCATTGAATGGTTAAATTACTCTTTCATGTCTAAAGTCATATTCAAATGAAACTTTTCAAACTGACAAGGTGGCAATGAAAAAATATATGAATATATAAATCATTACTTTGAATATAAATGGTAACTTTTTAATTGATATAGAGATTGTTTAAATACTTGATAATCAATACAGGAAGTATACAATAGTACTTGTGTAGTTATCTTAGTCACAGGTTGATGTTAGGTTACTAAGTGCTTTTTAAGTCTATTGATGGTGATTGTATTTTGTCATTTTCAGTGCTCCAGCATTGATTCTAAAAGCTTTGAACACTTACATAACAATCCAGGCTAATTAGTCTGTAAACATTCAGATCACTAATACTGGATACAGTTTTAAGTGCCCATGAAAATTCTCCATTCAAAATACAACTAACTTCAAAGATAAAATATAGATGTAACTGGTTATAACAGATTCATTGTTTCATTCTTCTGGGACAAACATATTTGTGAAGATCTATGGTTTTAAACATTAATGATTCAATCAATAAAAATTTATGTAAGGACAAAAGATTAGGAGGAAGCTAAGGGACCTGTTTGTGGAGGCCATATATCACTGAGTAAGTTCAAAGGATCTCCTGGTAATGAACCAGAACCAATCTGTATGGTGTAAAACATGACAACTCATTGACAAAATTTGATGGTTATATTAGAAATTTTTATTGCTTGGTTGTCATATGTACAGTATCTGGCTTGTAGTTTGATCCCAAACAGTTAGCTGTAACATACTCCATTTTGTAGGCTGTTTACTTACATCATAAGTTTAATTTTCCTCTACATTTTACATCTAGACAAACTAAAACTTCTTTCTGTGTAGTTATATTCTCCAGTGGTACTCCATGAAACAACTAATTGTCAGAATACTTTATAAGAAGGATTGTCAGTGTTATGTAATGAACACCCAACAGGTTTTCTTTTTGATCATATCATGGATGGTGATGAGCTATGTAAGGTTGGTAATGACAGCTGCTGAATACAAAGGTGGATATTCATAGGAGAGAAAAAGCATGAATTATTTAATATTACTTTTCCTTTTAATCACTGTATATCATATCTATGGATTTACCCTGTTGTTATTGGTTGAGTCTTCTTAGGAAGAAGGTTTGGACTGAAAATTCTTTACTTCTTTACCTAACAGCTGATTCAGTGAGGGACAGCTTTTTAAATTTTTAGTGATGCATTTGGAATCAGCTGACATCTTTTCAAAGATACTGTATTCATCATTTTAAGTGGTCTCTGTATGTGAAAATGACTAAATAAATCATGTATGACATTTTTACATAATTGTCAATTTCCCAGTAGAACCTGATACCTTTTTGATTGTATTTAAACACTGTAGTTTGTTATGTTGATTATCGGATGTTAGAAAGACTCCAGTATTGTAATGGAACATTAAATTATCTGATTACATCATTTCCACTCTAATTACACGGACTTGTTTATAAAATGTAAGTACCATAAATAGGAAGTTGTTTAGTGTTTGCATATATGGAAGTATTTATTGTGGGAAAATTATTGAATTTGGTTGTGTACATTTCTTGTATGCAGTATTTCTATGTAATATATAAATATACATGATGTAGGTTTTATTTACTAGGTTGATAAATGAAATTGAAAATGGCTTTAATATTGTGTATTCAATGTATGATTGAATCTAGTGACATACAATGTTGTATTTATTTTATGATGTAATGTAAACATGTTTTCCCAGTATCAAGAAAGGCAGTAACACAGAAAACAAATAATTATAGTACATGTACTCGTCTGACAAAGAATACATGTTTATATACATAGAATGTATACCTTTTGTTGGAATCTGAGATTGCCAGGTATGTCTTTACAAAGAATGACTTGAAAGAGATTTATTGTCATGTAAAGTTTATAAACACTATTTAAAGCATCAGCTGTTTTCTGGGGTGAATTTGCTATTTGTTTATTAAGAAAGCAATCAAGAAATAGATAAATGTTGTTGTCATAGATCAATACTCATACTGCTACTGTGCTCAGTCAGGTTCATGGCCTTTAGAAAGGGGGGTTGTTGTTGTGTTATTATAGATCAATACACACACTGCTACTGTGCTCAGTCAGGTTCATGGCCTTTAGAAAGGGGGGTTGTTGTTGTGTTATTATAGATCAATACACACACTGCTACTGGGCTCAGTCAGGTTCACGTCCCTTAGAAAGGGAGGTTGTTCTGTTATTATAGGTCAATACACATACTTCTACTGTGCTCAGTCAGGTTCATGGCCTTTAGAAAGGGGGGTTGTTCTGTTATTATAGGTCAATACACATACTTCTACTGTGCTCAGTCAGGTTCATGTCCTTTAGAAAGGGGGGTTGTTCTGTTATTATAGATCTATGCACACACTTCTACTGTCCTCAGTCAAGGTCATATTGCTTTAAAAAAGAGGGGGGGGGGGTGTTGTTGTGTTATTGATTATTACTCACACTGCTACTGCCCTCAATGAAGAACATATCGCTTAAGAAGCCAGGGATCCTTTTGTTGTTATAGATCAATACACACACTGCTACTGTTCTCAGTCAAGGTCATATCGCTTAAAAAGGGGGTTGTTTACAATGAATGTAAAATGTACCCTGTTTGTACTTTCCTTCTCAGGTCAGGTAAAGGGAGAGTTGTTTACAATGAATGTAAAATGTACCCTGTTTGTACTTTCCTTGTCAGGTCAGGTAAAGGAGAGTTGTTTGTAGTGGTTGTAAAAGGTATTCTCTGTAGACTGTCCACGTTCGAGAGTGGGAGATGTTGAAAATGTGCGTAGAGTGTACTCTTTATTGACTGTAGCGAGTCAAGTTCATGTCTAGTTCAAAAAAGGGGGCTTACATGGTCCAACAGATAACTGTTAGGTTTGTTTGAATTTTCATTTCTGATCCTTCCTTTTCAGGGAACCAAGACGAGTGAAGTTAAAGAAAGGATCCACTGGTTTAGGATTTAATATTGTAGGAGGAGAAAATGGGGAGGGAATATTTATATCGTTTATACTTGCTGGTGGACCAGCTGACCTTTGTGGAGAGCTACGGAGAGGGGATCAAATCATGACAGTAAGTACTGAGAGGGGATCAAATCATGACAGTAAGTATGGAGAGGGGATCAAATCATGACAGTAAGTACTGAGAGGGGATCAAATCATGACAGTAAGTATGGAGAGGGGATCAAATCATGACAGTAAGTACTGAGAGGGGATCAAATCATGACAGTAAGTATGGAGAGGGGATCAAATCATGACAGTAAGTACTGAGAGGGGATCAAATCATGACAGTAAGTACTGAGAGGGGATCAAATCATGACAGTAAGTACGGAGAGGGGATCAAATCATTACAGTAAGTACTGAGAGGGGATCAAATCATGACAGTAAGTACTGAGAGGGGATCAAATCATGACAGTAAGTATGGAGAGGGGATCAAATCATGACAGTAAGTATGGAGAGGGGATCAAATCATGACAGTAAGTACGGAGAGGGGATCAAATCATGACAGTAAGTACTGAGAGGGGATCAAATCATGACAGTAAGTATGGAGAGGGGATCAAATCATGACAGTAAGTACTGAGAGGGGATCAAATCATGACAGTAAGTACTGAGAGGGGATCAAATCATGACAGTAAGTACTGAGAGGGGATCAAATCATGACAGTAAGTACTGAGAGGGGATCAAATCATGACAGTAAGTACGGAGAGGGGATCAAATCATTACAGTAAGTACTGAGAGGGGATCAAATCATGACAGTAAGTACGGAGAGGGGATCAAATCATGACAGTAAGTACGGAGAGGGGATCAAATCATGACAGTAAGTACTGAGAGGGGATCAAATCATGACAGTAAATACTGAGAGAGGATCAAATCATGACAGTAAGTACGGAGAGGGGATCAAATCATGACAGTAAGTACGGAGAGGGGATCAAATTATGACAGTAAGTACGGAGAGGGGATCAAATCATGACAGTAAGTGTTCACTACTTATGTGTGAGGAAAATGTTTCATTTATACTGATGTATAATTGTGAAGGGGGAAGGGGTATCAAATCAGATATATAACATTATAAGGTGATGGGAAAGGAACAGAAATATGTGCTCACCACAGACGTTGATTTATTGAATCCATTTCCCACAGGTTAACAATGATGTCACTTACTTTAATCTACAGAAGGAAACATTCAGAATGAGTTAATTTGTTGAAATATACAGAATACAGATAGCGACACAAGTACTTCACATCTGCTTAAAAATATTTGCCAATTTACCCTGAATGACCATAATGATATTGTATGTTTATAGGTTAATGGTGAGGACATCAGTATGTGTACACATGAAGAGGCTGCAGGCATACTGAAAGCTGCTGGGGATACAGTTTTATTAGAAGTACAATACAGGCCAGAGGGTATGTATAACATGGAGTGGGTGGGGTATAGGGGTCTTTTACATATTTAAAGCTGCTGGGGATACAGTTTTATTAGAATGGTGGTTACTTAGGTTGGTCATCTACTATTAATCATGCAACATGGAGATTTGGAGTTTGAGTCTTACTGTGGGCAAGGTGCACTTGACTCCGATCTTAATCGACAAGAAATGCCAGTTTTCCTTCAGAAGGTTTGGGGTTTAGTACATGGTAAAGGTTCTCTCCAATACTTGGGTTTCCACCTTTATTAACTACTATAAATAGCACATAACATGTTGTAATATTGTTAAACCTCAACAAATAAACTATATATTGCTGTAACAAGACATACATATTATACAAGTGAAGTGCAAAAAGGACATTTTCCTCTCATCTCTCTTTACCACAAACTAGAACTAACCTAATAATAAACATATTTATGAGTTTAAAGCAATTTTCAACTTCCTTTATGTCATTTATTTTGAGGAAATTGTGTAATTAAACAGAAAATAACATATTTTTTTTTGTAGAATATAACAGATTTGAAGCAAAAATTCAAGATTTACGGGAACAGATGATGAACACCAGTACAGGAAGTTTACGTACAACACAGAAAAGAACATTGTTTGTCAGGTACAGTGATTGGTTTATTTCAGTGTCGCCACAAGAGTTTGCATACATACTAAATCTTTAACAACAAAAAGGTACCGGAATGCTATCTTGGGATAAGCAGTTATTAAAATCCTGGTCTGCAGTTTTCAAATTAATCTGCAGTATCAGCAGTTTGCATATTATATCTCTTACAATTGCTTTTTTACAAACGTGGAAACATTTTTTAAGGAAGTCGAAAAAAATTCAATAAAAAAGTAAAATAATCAATTTTATCCTGCATAAATTTGTACAGAGCTCTGTGTTACCACCTCTGTTGACAGACATTATAAACAGGAGAACTATGTACCAGTAAATTATCTGTAGAACTTCTGTGTAAGGACTCTTCTTTGTTAAACAGTATGTTGTATGGTTAGTAAGACATGTTTTTAGTCTTAAATGATGTTTTAAGGTAACTGTTTGACTACAACCCTCCTAATATATAATAAATGATTTTTGTATGAATTGCAGAGCATTGTTCGACTACGACCCTTCTAAGGACAGTGGATTACCTAGTAAAGGTTTAGAATTCCATTATGGAGACATCTTACATGTAACTAATGCCAGCGATGACGAATGGTGGCAGGCAAAACGAGTCATGCCAGATGGAGAGGAAGAAGGAATCGGTATAATCCCAAGTAAACGAAGGTATGGAGATAGTTGTAAATAAATTTACCAGATATTTATATTTCTCATATGAACAGGTTGTTGTAGAATTAACAGTAGTTTAAATTCTAAATTTTTAAACAAATATAAAATTTTGCTTTACACAAAACATGAGCATTTCTGGAAAAAGATTTTTGCTGTCATATGAAACATATGTGTTACAGGGTAGACAGGAAGGAAAGGGCAAGGTTAAAGAATGTCAAATTTACTGGTAGAACTACATCTAACACAGACAAAGTGAGTTTATACACAATTATTGATTGGGGTTATCATTAATGTAACATAAGAAAAAAGCTTCAATAACTAAAACTAAAAATGTAAATGAGAAAACACTTTGACATATTACATTAGTTTCCTGGAGAGTCCAGAGTCGTCAGTCTGTCTCTTAGAATGGATTATAAGTGTGGTTTTATACATACAGTGTACAATAAATATTTTCCCTTTTGTAAGATAAGATATTAAATCTGACAGGGAAACTGTTGGTCAGTGTTAAAGATGAAGCCATATTTTGACTATCTTTGCTAGCCAAGGGTTCCGATCCAATACTCTTATCTAAGAGAGGGGGGACCTGATCGTAACACTTGGCTAGCGAAGATGTATTTTGACTTGCAATTTACAGATTTACATCAGGAGCTTAAAGCAAGATATTTGTATTTGTCAAATGAGATTGGTTGTGCTTGTGAGAAAATTGAACTAATTAAAATCCTTGAGAATAATAAACAATATACTTGTCTCATGGTTATTGGTCCCTTTTATGGCATAAGAAAAACTGCAAATAAACAAAATTACAACAATTTAATATATTGACATTACAATTTAATTCAATATAAACATTCAAATCTCATTTGAGCAATCCAATAACATAAACAGGGAACTATTTCAAAATAGTCCACTCTGACCCACGTACAGACCCACTACAGGTGTTTTAATGACAGGTGTGAAAAGCATGCAAAGGTGTGTTTGACTAAAGGCATGTTTGACTTGAATATACTGTTACTCGAGCATCAATATGAAATGATGAAAATATATAAATGCTATATGATAATAAAACAAATAAAAATAACTAAACACATAAATCTAAAAGCTACCAGTTTAAAATAAGTAGCTTCACGTGACATATTATTGAGAGATTTATTTGTAAAAATATTAGAATCTCTCTTAATTCTTAAAATTTTTATCAATTTTAAAGAACTAATATATTTATGCAATTTAAAATATTGTTTAGCAACAGAATTTATCAGCTACAGACAAAAAGAAAAAGAATTTCTCCTTTTCAAAGAGATTTCCGTTTATGAAGAGTAAAGATCAGAGCGGAAGTGAGGACATCAGTGCTGATGAACGTAAGTTTATCTAGGATTAGAGTCAGTCGGTAGTGGGCTTTCAAATGATTCAGTTCAGCAAACAGCAGGGTATTTTCAGATAGACCTGTTGTTATAGACCACATTAGTAGCTAATCAGAGAGTTATGATTTATTAAAAGTTACTACTGAATTATGATGGTCTTATCATCATACAACAAAACTAAAATATCTTAGATATGTTAATTAGAAACAATTTGTATGAAAGTTTATGACTTAATGAAAGAATTGGAATAAGGAGAATTTCAAATAAAATTTAAATTTCACATTTGAAAATAATCCCTGAATGTTGATTTTGGTTCGGCATCGTGTTTTAGGAGATGTGCATTTTATTTGATACCCGAACTACCTGCTAGAAATAATTGTGTCTGCATGAGCTGTATATGCTAGAATTATTGTTATTGAGACTTTGGACTTTTATCCGAATAGTGCCGTCTGATGCCCTTTGGACCTGTGCATCAATTAAGTAAAACAGTCAAATAAACAATCTAATTAAAATTAAATCTTTCACTTGCTCGCCCTTTTTGTTATCTTCACTGTAAAAATCTAACAACATCCAATTTCAGATCATCTCAGGTTGAACTTTTGGTCTAAATATTATCCTATGAAAAATTTGGGCATCCCCCAAATTAACCAATCAAACATGAGCTTTTATTTTCTGGTTAACTGATGAAAATCGTGTTTAATATAATACCAGAGATTCGGAAAAATAACAGAATTCTGGAACACCAAAGGTTGGTGAAACCAATGTTTGATTGGTCAATACAGAAGTTCACTGCAGGCAGGGTGAACTCGACTCCAATCTTAATTGACAAGGATTGCCAGTTTTCCTACCGCAGGTCGGGGGTTTTCTCCTGGTACTCCGGCTTCCTCCCCCAATAAAAACTGGATGCCATGATATACATGTAGCTGAAAAAATGCTGAAATTGGTGTTAAACACCATCAAACAAACAAACATCAATACCGAGATGACATGTTATAGGGTGTTGTTATTTGAATAAATGAAACAATATTAGATTTGATACTTTTGGACCTAGGTATTATTGAAAAGAACATTTAAGTACATAAATGAGTTCTGAATTGGTACCCTGTAATTTCTTATGCCTGTGCTATCAGTATTAGTTCTATAACATAAAACCTCCCATTTCACGTTTATATTATCATTTTTATCTGACTTTTACATTTTTTATTATTATTTGAAATGTGAGGTTTTATCTGTCAGTTGATTTTTCTCGGAGCAAAATTTTTTCAGAAGTTCTGCATATTTTTACATTTGAAATATGAAACTAACATAAACAAAAAGACTATACCTGTTTTCAATGAATTAAACTATGTTCAATTAAGTAATCCATGTTTGAAATATCAAGACGAAATTTTTCTGCGAGCTGACATTTTGAATTTAATAGTTTATCAACATTTCGGAATCAAGTTATATTTAATGGCGGAACGAATACAATTTGTCGCAATTGTAACACATGGAAAATTCGTTTCGTCTAAAACGGATCCATAAGATAGATTTAATTGGGGTCAGCCATTGAATGTAATGGGAGTTAAGGGACACCTCAAATTAAGCTTTAAACAGGACTTAAAAAATCCATGATATACTAAGGTTAGACAATTTTTAGAAAATTTAGATATTTTTCTTTAAGTTAAGCGCAGTTTGCATGGTTGTACAAACTTTTTTCATATCAAACTTAACTGAAACATTCGGCACGATTTTCTTGCGGAATTTGCGCACGGGAAAATGCGTTTAAAGATGAAACCTTGCATTTGACTAAAAACATAAAATATCAATATCCAATAAAAATGTTGAAAATAAACATGAAATGAGAGGTTTTATTAATGGAACTACTATCAGTATATACATTTTTTTTTTTACATTTTTTTTAGCGGAAGGTAAACATCATTATATTTATTGTAGCTATACTCTTGCTTAGCTTTACACTGTCTATATAAACGGCTCTACTACTAGTATTCTTTCTCTAATTTTTAATTTTGTTTTGATTTCTCTTTTATTTACACGATGGAATTCTCACATTTAGAACATTTAGTTTCACATGAAATTATCTTAAATAATGCTTTTGAGTTTAATGGAAAATGTTAAGCAGATTAACAATATACTTATCTATTAAATAAATCTAAATTATCTCAACTTTGTCAGCTTTAAACAGTTCTTTGTAGTCTTACTGTGTTCTTTGGTCTTAAGTATTTTTGCTTTAGCCTTAACTTAAGGTAGCTTCTGCTCATCTTTAACTAATGTCTAAATGTAGTGATTTAGTATGGTTGCACAGCTTCTCTATGTTTATATGTGTATAACACAGATATTGGTGGTAAAGATGTACTCACATTGTTATCTGTTTCACTTTGAATACATGTATTGACCTGCTATCCCAAATAATAAATGCAATTCGCCAATGTTGTTATACTTTGAAGGGTGTATTTTTTATTCTTTCATCAGCATACTTGGCAACCATTACAGTTTTGCATAATTGTTCAGATTGATCTTGTTGTTTTGTGTTATGGATTCAAGTCCCATTGTTCTGCTTTCAATTTTGTTATTATAATATTCCAAAGATGCTTTTAATGATATTCAAAATCTGTTAATGTAATACACAGACAACATTGTGATTACAACATGTTTCAGAATTAGGAGATAACTGTATTGTATTTTGATGGTCACAAATTGAATTTATTTTACCCCAGAATAAACATAATGTGAAATAAAAAACAACACAAGGCTTGTTTCATCCAGTAGGATATGTTATTTTTAATACAATGATAGTGTTTCATAGACTATATAGACTATATTAATTGTGCGTTCACTGATTCGGTAGCAGGGGGATGAATCACCTTGCCCCCTTCTGTTGTATCAGCAGGGGGATGTATTCCCTTGCCCCCTTCTGTTCTGCTTGTACACTCAGATATGTTGTCAATTTTGTATCAGATTTGTATAAGAAAAACGGAATTACTTCAACAGCCCCAAACAGCATTTAATAAAGTAGTTAGGATCTGTTGGAATAGTTATTAAAATTTTTTTATACACATACCAAACTAAAATTGATCTCTGGTCTATATAAGTTCCATATGCCCATAAGGCATAACATCTCCACTTAAGCTTTCTAATAGACATTTAGAAATGCATCAAATTCCTCTATAAATATCTAATTTTTAAAACAAAAGGTCATCCTGGATGTCATAGTCTGAGCTAAACTGATGAATTTTTTAATACTTATTCCAAATTTTGTTAGAAATCAATATAATTATGTTTGTCTTTCTGTACAAGGCCAACAAATTACTATAAAGTCATACCCAAAGGTGTAATTACAATGGTAATAAAATTAAAACCAAAAAGAAATTTTAATGCCCCATGAGAATTATGCAATTTTCAAAATACACCAATTAAAAAAATATGCTTGAATGAGAATTTAAATATGAGGTGCTTTTGGGTAATAGGATGAACTGAATCTTTAAATAAAATGTTGTTTTAATTTTTAATTTATTAAGAAATAATGACAGTTAGGTTCTGACAAGTTTGGCATATTGTTTTATTACTTGTTCATTATATAAAATCAGACAGTATACAAATAAATATTTTAATTTTGTTTAAATACTGAATACATGAGCAAAGTTGGTTATTTTGTATAACCTAACTTGGTTTTTCAGCACGTGACTGATTGTGATGTCATAATAAAATGTATTGATGACGTTGACTATACATTAATTCTTCTGCAAACAACAAGTGGCAAAACTAAAATTGTGAATTGCAAATATTATTTGATTACTTGTAAAATATTGTTCTTGTTACTTCATTTTTACTATAGAATTTAAAATATAATTTTTTTTTTTTAATTGTTGGTTAGATTATTGGATATAAACGACTTTGGGTCGATTTACGCTGCAACATAAACCACTTCGCGGTTTATTCAGCGGTTTATTCAGCGTAAATCGACCCAAAGTCGTTTATATCCAATAATCTAACCAGCAATTGAAAACAATCCTTAATTAAAGAGAGACATGAAAGTTTTGCCTGTGATATATTTATATTTTAATTTCGTTTTAATACTCAATACGTGAGCAAAGTTGGTTATTTCGTATAACCTAACTTGGTTTTTCAGCACGTGACTGATTGTGACGTCATAATAAGATGTATTGATGAAGTTGACTATGCATGAATTCTTCCGCAAACAACAAGTGACGACACTGAAATTGTGAATTGCAAATATTATTTGATTAATTGTAAAATATTGTTCTTGTAACTTCATTTTTACTATAGAATTTAAAATATAAGGGTTGTTTTCAATTGTTGGTTAGATTATTGGATATAAACGACTTTTGATCGATTTACTCTGCAACATAAACCGCTTCGGGGTTTATTCAGCGTAAACCGACCCAAAGTCGTTTATATCCAATAATCTAACCAGCAACTAAAAACAATCCTTAAATAATGAATCTTTATATAATTTGTATGCTATAAAATGTTAATTGATGAAGACACCCATGTATCATTTGAATACAATGGTGTAAAAATAAAACAAGTGGAGGATTTGCTAGTTAAATATGCATTTGCTTTATTATCATTTACATTTTTTATTTCTTTTAGCCGAAGGTAAACACCATTAAATTATTGAAATGTAACCTATGCTGTAGCTTAGCTTTAAAATGTATGCTTGCTTTGCTTGTAAGAAATCATCTGTTGTACAATGTTAAAGTTTAGGAAAAGTTAGAAATACAAAGGCTGTAACAATACTGCTGCTTAATCACAGGGGATGTTAATGTATCAGGGACCGAAAAACAAACATACTAGCATATGTAAGTTGACTGTAACACTAACATAGGAATAGATTATTGAGGATAGCTGTTGTAACAGGACAACTAAGATTTGGGATAGCTGTTACAATAAGCCTGCCTCTAGCTCTAATGAAGATGTTCATTATATAAGGGTAGCCCAAGTGGGAGTGGCTGTTATGATAGTGCCACTCATATAGGCAGCTCATGTGGAGGGTGTTGTTATAATGGGACAGACCTGACAGGCTGCTATATTAGGACAGCTCATGTCAGGTAGTTCATTTAAGGCTGGTTATTATAAAATAATTTTAGCCCATTTTGGGCATGCTGTTGTAAAAAGCAGCTCATTTGAGCCTTGCTGTTAGTTTGGACAGCCTGAACAACTTACTATAATTTGACAGGCTGTTATATAAATGGGGCATGCTTTTATGAGCCAGCTCATATGTCACTTGCTGTTATCAAGAAGAATCTCAGGTTGGACAGGCTGTTACAAATGACACTTGATGTGGAGCAAAATGTATAATGGTACATTTTGGGCAGGCTTTTATAATGGGACAGCTCATGTGAGGCAGGCTTGCAGGCTTTTATAATGGGGCATCTCATGTGAGGCAGGCTTTTATAATGGGGCATCTCATGTGAGGCAAGATGTTAAAATAGGGAAACTCATGTAACTGTTGTAATAGGGCAGATCATAAGGCACATGCTGGTATGATAGCGCAGCTCATGTGAGGCATAATAAAAGGACAGCTTATGTGAGCAAGCTCTTATATTGGGTCAGCTCATGTTGGGCAAGTGAGGGGTATCACAAAGCAAAGCATATCACAATATGTATCAGAAAATATTGTAAAGATCTTACACAGTTCTTTTAGAGTTGTCCTCCATTTTGCGTTGCTATGGTACTTTTGGAAATGATATTATTAAGGTATTACCATGTTCAGGGATCAGGTACATTCCATGTGCAACATTGCATCCATTAAAGTTATAATAACCAACATTTAAATTCATTAAAAAGTAAGAAAACACATGTAATTTATTTAAATAAAGTAATGTTTAATGATTTTAAAGTCAAAATACTATGACCTGTCAGGTATTTTCTACCTACTGCTCAACCAATTCCAAAAATATGCAGCTATTCATGCATGACTCAGGTAACTTTACTGGAGAGATTTCCATAGAGTTTAATGCAAGTTAGAAGTTGAAGTTACCTGAGTCACACATGAGTAGCTGCAATTTAAATGTCCAAGCTATCAGCTTTAAAGAAAACAGATTGAAGCAGTTTACTAAACAGATGTTATCTGTATAAAGAATTGGTTGACCAATAGGTAAAAAGTACCTGACAGGTCATTGTATTTTGACTATAAAATTTGGCTACTACTGAGTCTTAAGAATTTTCCTGAGCATATCTGTATTCGGATTTCGTACTGATACACCTTATCATCAGTGACCTGAATCACAATACATAGGTATACCAGTAATGCCACCCACCTTTATGTGGGCATTATAATAGGGCAGCTCGTTTAGCACAAGGCGTTGTAATGGGGTAGCTCATGTGAGCATTATAACAGGGGAGTTCATGAAGCATTATAATAGTGCAGCTCATGTGGGCATTATAATAGGGCAGCTCATGTGGGCATTATAACAGGGGAGTTCATGGAGCATTATAATAGGGCAGCTCATGTGGGCATTGTAACAGGGGAGTTCATGGAGCATTATAATAGGCCAGCTCATGTGGGCATTATAATAGGGCAGCTCATGTGGGCATTATTACTGGGGAGTTCATGGAGCATTATAATAGGGCAGCTCATGTGGGCATTATAATAGGGCAGCTCATGTGGGCATTATAACAGGGGAGTTCATGGAGCATTATAATAGGGCAGCTCATGTGGGCATTATAACAGGAGAGTTCATGGAGCATTATAATAGGGCAGCTCATGCGGGTATTATAACAGGGGAGTTCATGGAGCATTATAATAGGGCAGCTCATGTGGGGCATTATAACAGGGGAGTTCATGGAGCATTATAATAGGGCAGCTCATATGGGCATAATAATAGGGCAGCTCATGTGGGCATCATAATAGGGCAGCTTATGTGGGCATTATAACAGGGGAGTTCATGGAGCATTATAATAGGGCAGCTCATGTGGGGCATTATAACAGGGGAGTTCAAAGAGCATTATAATAGGGCAGCTCATGTGGGCATTATAACAGAGGAGTCCATGGAGCATTATACTAGGGCAGCTCATGGGACATTATAATAGGGCAGCTCATGTGTATAACAGGGGAGTTCATGGAGCATTATAATAGGGTAGCTCATGTGGGGCATTATAACAGGGGAGTTCATGGAGCATTATACTAGGGCAGCTCATGGGACATTATAATAGCAGGGATGAAACTTAACAGTCGCCCAGTCGCCAATGCGAGTAGAATTTTTGTTGGGCGACCAAATGCCTGTGTCTAGATCGCCCAGTTGGCGAACTTAACAAGTGTAGTACCATGCACCGACCAACGAACGCTTAGACGCAATTTGCGTTTACATTTCAAGTTTTGTCCCTTTAAAATGTTATTGGCAATATTACGCGCATGTAGGATATTTGGTGAAGATCGGGAATAGATAGAACAATTTAATTGACATTTGCGTCAGGAATCGTCTTGAAATATTTTACATGACATTTTTTTGTCAAAGGGGAATAATCAAAACCGCCTAAGCTGGTTCCCGCCTGACTTATCTTTGTCAAGGCAATACCACCATGGAGTTATACTGGCGGAAACCAGTACAAAGCAAATAAATTACGAAAATCACCGGGAGTAAATATGATTTCGATTCCGGAGGTTTTAAATACGATGTTTCCTATTAACTGTCAAGATTAAAACACAATAATAATAATTAGTATTTTGGAAGTAATTTTTAGCATATTAATTAAATTATTATAATAACATATCACTTACAATTTTTTAAAGAATTTATAATAGTGCATTTACCATTGAATATACATATTTTTGCAATGATGTCATTTTCTACTTCTTGTTCAACACAAATAAAGATTAAATTTATTGTACATTTCAAATATAGAAAACATTCATTGTTTTGTTTAATGCAAAACAAGACAGACAACACATAAACTTAAATCCTACTCATTATCTTAACAAGTTTATAGTTTAAATATCAATTATTTATGAAAAAAACATAAAACAAATTCAACAGTACTCTATAGATTGTACATAGCTATTTCAATCATACATTTGTCATGTTTGTGTGTGCATTGTTGGCATCTGTGGCAGTCTTTTCTGTCTTACAAATCTTAAATCAGAATGAAAATGGGTGGACATTTTCCTGCATACTTAAAATGGAAATAAGTTAATTTGTTTTATAAATTCCTAATATTGAAGAATAAAGGTAGCTAAAAGTGCCAGAAATGTAGGATTTTGAGTCAAATAGCCGGTAGCTTTGGGGGGAGGTTCCTACATTCTGAGAGATAATCTTAATTTCTGGAAACAAAATACAAGCGCCCAACAGACTCAAATATCTAATTATGTATGTAGTGATCCAAGGTTGGTAGTAACAATATCAAAACAAGACAATAACTTCTGAATGCATGTACATAAGCAAATTTGTACACATGATCATATAATTTATAGTTAAAACTCACTTGCGCTGAAAAAAGTTGGGCCCCTAACTATATTGTTGGGCTCCTGGATTTTTTCAGGCTAGGGGCCCAGCTGGCTACTGCAGGAAAAAAGTTAAGCTCTATCCCTGATAATAGGGCAGCTCATGTGTATAACAGGGGAGTTCATGGAGCATTATACTAGGGCAGCTCATGGGACATTATAATAGGGCAGCTCATGTGTATAACAGGGGAGTTCATGGAGCATTATAATAGGGCAGCTCGTTTAGCACAAGGCGTTGTAATGGGGTAGCTCATGTGGGCATTATAACAGAGGAGTTCATGGAGCATTATAATGGGTCAGCTCATGTGAGCATTATTACAGGGGAGTTCATAGAGCATTATAATAGGGCAGTTCATGGAGCATTATATTAGGGCAGCTCATGTGAGGCAGTGTAATAGGGCAGCTCATGTGTATAACAGGGGAGTTCATGGAGCATTATACTAGGGCAGCTCATGGGACATTGTAATAGGGCAGCTCATGTGTATAACAGGAGAGTTCATGGAGCATTATACTAGGGCAGCTCATGGGACATTATAATAGGGCAGCTCATGTGTATAACAGAAGAGTTCATGGAGCATTATAATAGGGCAGCTCATGTGGGGCATTATAACAGGGGAGTTCATGGAGCCTTATAATAGGGCAGCTCATGTGGGGCATTATAACAGGGGAGTTCATGGAGCATTATAATAGGGCAGCTCGTTTAGCACAAGGCGTTGTAATGGGGTAGCTCATGTGGGCATTATAACAGAGGAGTTCATGGAGCATTATATTAGGGCAGCTCATGTGGGGCATTATAATAGGGCAGCTCATGTGTATAACAGGGGAGTTCATGGAGCATTGTAATAGGGCAGCTTGTTTAGCACAAGGCGTTGTAATGGCATTATAATAGGGCAGCTCATGTGGGCATTATTACAGGGGAGTTCATGGAGCATTATACTAGGGCAGCTCATGGGACATTATAATAGGGCAGCTCATGTGGGGCATTATAACAGGGGAGTTCATGGAGCATTATAACAGGGGAGTTCATGGAGCATTATAATAGGGCAGCTTATGTGGGCATTATAATAGGGCAGCTTGTTTAGCACAAGGCATTGTAATGGCATTATAATAGGGCAGTTCATGGAGCATTATAATAGGGCAGCTCATGTGGGGCATTATAACAGGGGAGTTCATGGAGCATTATAAAAGGGCAGCTCGTTTAGCACAAGGCATTGTAATGGGGTAGCTCATGTGGGCATTATAACAGAGGAGTTCATGGAGCATTATAATAGGTCAGCTCATGTGAGCATTATTACAGGGGAGTTAATGGAGCATTATAATAGGGCAGCTCATGTGGGCATTATAATAGGGGAGTTCATGTGGGCATTATAATAGGGGAGTTCATGGAGCATTATAACAGGGGAGTTCATGGAGCATTATAATAGGGCAGCTTATGTGGGCATTATAATAGGGCAGCTAAGCTGTTACAATTGGTCTACTGTTACAGAAACACATCCCAAAAATAATAACTTTTTTAAAGCTAAAGCTAAAAGCTTTGTATGTTAGTTATCATTGATTTAACAAGTAATGATGTTAGTTTCATTTTTATTATTACTCACAAAGCAATATTGTAATAACTGTTGTTTTATAACTTACATTTTTATTATTACTCACAAAGCAGTATTGTAATAACTGTTGTTTTATAACTTATATTTTTGTGCACATTTCATAATTTAGTTATGGCAAGCACTTATAAAAGCATGTTATGATACATTGATAAAAATATTTCCTCATCATGAAACTAATGGAAGTCATTTTGTAATTCCAATTCAATTACTTGGAAAAAAATGCAATGCTTAATGTAATAAATGTTTCTGATTGGATTATTGTATGAAATCTATATGAGGATTACATAATAATAAATGTACCTCTTAATTTCATGTTTTTCATGAGGAAAGAGTTATGTCCCTTGCACACAAAAAATGAGGGATTACAAACAAATATTCTTTATAGTACTGATACAGATATACTTAATAAACATATTTGTGTGCCTTATTTGTGTCAGTGCAAATGACATATTACTTTAGTTATAAATAATTTTGTTCTTAAGAAACTAACTTTTGTGCTAAGTGAAGATGTGCATTATTCTGGATACAAATTGATTTTGTAATTGTGTCAGGAACATAGCTTAATTTGACTTTTTCAATTTCTATTACAATGTGTTAGCACTTCATGCAAGTTCTTATGTTAAGTTCTATTGTTTTATTGTATATGATTATGACTTGTTTACAAGATAATTGAACAAATATTTTGATATGGTTGAAGTTTGCATAAAATTTATTTTTTTTAATTTAAAAAAAAGATCCAGTAACTTTAATTAGCTGGTTAATCTTTAACAATAACCAGTTATATGTTCATAAGTTAACAGATGTTTAATATACCAACCATAGTTGAAAGTATAAATGACAATCTTGTGTATTGACAGTTATATATCATTCCTTCATTCTGTAGACTTAATGTTTTATATCAAACACATTTTCATGACTTCATCATTGATTACATTATATTTATATCTTATTATTTCATACGTAACATTATGTTCAATTTTCTATTTTCAACTAGGAATGGGTGACAATGAGGCTAACGGGAGTAAGTAAAGCACCCTATATATCTGTCTCTCTCTCTCTCTCTCTTTGTACTGCCATCATACTAAGTCTTACACATATGACAAGCATGATAGTCGTTTTATTTCTGTCACATCATACTGCATGAACGTCAGTTTCTTAGTGGAGGCATCTATTTAAGAAATAATTCACGGAGGCTGTGGTTTATCATTGTTTTACCACCGGGTGACCATTTATGTCGAATTATTTGATCCCGAGCGATAGCAAGGTATAAAATAACGACATAAATGGTCATCCTGTGGTAAAACAATGATAAATCACAGCCTCCATGAATTATTTCTATTCTAATAAGACAATTAGAGTACATTTATAATATTTTCGTACCTATAGATAACATCATTTCCGCCATAAACTGGCTGTTCCGTCAATGTTACACACAATATATTGCAACGGATTATAGCGCGTGTCGCTATTTATAAGATTTATACGTCATATGCAATAGCTTTCTGGTGGGAGTTACAGTTTTGTAATTGGAACAGCCATTAAAAACACGCCCTTTTCAGAGAGTGTTGCTCATAGATAAATCATTTTTTACCACAGTTGTGGTCTCAAAGCCTTTAAAGCACGTCATATTAGAATTATAGTTACAGACATTAGAAATCGATAAAACTTTTCATGTTTGTTGTTGACAACTCTGTATTCCTTCATTGTGTGATGTGGGTAGCAAGTAAGTGGCTAAAATACACCATCTGATTGTTATCTTTATCAAATAAGTTGCTAAAATACACCATCTGATTGTTATCTTTATCCAAAGACACTAATTAGCATTGCAGGTAAAATGAGATAAGTGCATATTACTGTTTTTTGGTTTGTAAATTCATGTGTATTTTTCAAAACTGTGCGGGGTTTTTTGCACTATAAATGTCTACTCAAGACTTTGAAGTGTTCTTGGTGCAGGGACATCAAAAATAACAAATGGTTAAAATTTCATGACAGTGTATGGGTAAACATGACAGTTTTCACAGCACCATTTAATGAGATCAGTCCATGCTACAAACATTTACTTGTGATAGTTCACCAGCTACTTTTCATAATAGCTACTAAAGCAAAAACATTTTACTGGAACATAAATTCGAGTCAGATTGACTGTTGTATCACCTACCTATGTACCTGTGATAGTCTTGCATGCTTACTTGTTATAACATGTATCCCTGTAATGACATAGAAACTCTATTTGTAGACAAACGACTGTTAAACTATATATTTTTGTCTATTTTCAGTTTTAATATTTATGTTTTTGACTTTTAACATTTATTAGAAAATTTAGACTTTCAGAATACTTAAGATTTTCTTGGAAATAAATATGTATTTAGTTATACATTTATCAAATGACACAAAAAAAACAATTGCAGAAATAGATTGACTTGTACATAATTAGGTGATACAAGGAAATGTGTGAGCTTAACATTTGATGTGCAAAATGTAACTTTTTTAGACATCAGCCAATGCTTAGATAATGCTATCACTGGAAAGAGAGGGGTCACAAAATGTTTTCATGAACAAAATGTGTTTGTTTTGGATAAGAAATTTTAACAGTAGTGACCTAAATAATATAAGAATGATTAATTCCTTTGTTTTACTGTTTTAATAGATGGTTTGTGGGTGCTTTACTTACAACACATGATATAGATAAAATCACTTTTGGCTGAGTATTATCACATCACACTCATACTTCATCATAAATCTAATATCACTTTATTGTAATGTACAATTCTTGTTTCTGTTTAAATGACTTCTCTGTTTTTTAGGAGGAGATGAGCCTATCTTGTCTTATGAAGCTGTTGTACAGCAGGAATGTAAGTAGTGCTAGTCAGATAATACATACATACAGGACAGCTCAAAGTATAATTTCTTTTACAATCCATCAACAGTAGAATCGGGGCACAGCATGGTCAAGATTTCTGTTCAGAGACATCCAGATCCATCTATTTATCGAACCTGGACAGTGAATTCTCAACCATTCAGAGTATTGCTATCATAACACATGCTAGTATAATCCATTGTAAGTTGGATAAGAATTTATGCACATTTGGAGGTAGCATATATTGTACTGTTGACTGTCTTTACTTACAAATACAGAAAAATGTAAAACTTTTAAAGGGCAGTAATATAGCAGTCAACAAGAGGCTACCCAAAATTGTGTCACAAATGAAGCCAACTTGTTTTTTATATAATTGGTTACCTGAATGTTTTTAATTTGTTTATTACAGTGAAATACACCAGACCTGTTATAATCCTGGGTCCACTGAAGGACAGAATCAATGATGATTTGATTTCAGAATTTCCAGACAAATTTGGCAGCTGTGTTCCTCGTAAGTTTGAATAAAATCTATGTTAGGTTATATGAATTAAACAATAAATAAATTTTATCATTAAGAAATTTATGTTCTTATGTGCAGTCTAGAAAAATTAAATATAATTTTCAGTTGGTTTTACTAAGTGTTTTGCCTGTATTACAGACAATAATTATACACACTTCCCCATACAGGATAGTGGTATACTACACCTGCTCCCCATACAGGATAAGTGTATACTTTTTTCGGTCTGTGTGTCTATCTAACCATTTTTTGTCCCATTTTTCTCACCAATGATAAATTGAAATACTGTCAGTAGCTTTGTATGATCATGCTACCCACATTTTGTGGGATTTATTTTCAGACCTCTCTGATTTGAAAGAGCAAGTAATTCAAGATATAAATGAAAAGAATACATATAATGTTAAGTAGTGTATAAATATTTCAGATACCACACGATCCAGGAGAGATTATGAAGAACATGGTCGTGATTACCACTTTGTAGAATCTCGGGAACAAATGGAGCGAGACATCCAGAACCATCTATTTATAGAAGCTGGACAGTATAATGACAACCTTTATGGCACAAGTGTAGCATCAGTGAAAGAAGTCGCAGAAAAAGTAAATGTCAATCAATGGCCTCTATTGCAAAAAAATTATGTACAAACTTTCAAGTTTCGAATGAAGCAAGTGTGTCTCATTGCCAGGGTTGTTAAGGTAGTCTTTAAAACTGAAAATGCAAGTTTAAGTCTTACTCTATGCAGAGTGTACGCAGTAAACTAGGATTGCTAGTTTTCATTCAGTTTAGGTCTGGAGCTTTCTGTGGATGGGTACTCTGGCTTCCTTTCCCAATAAAAAACTGGACACCATGATAAAGCTGAAAAATTTCTGAAAGTGTTAAAACCCATATAAACAAACAAATCAAATTATTTAACATCTCTGTAATATGTTAATCTGGAATTGTTCGAAGGGTTAAAAAATGTGTTTGCACATTGTGGACATTTCTAATTCCTTTATGGACTGTATACATACATGTAGCATTTTAAGCAATTAACTGCTGACACACGTGTTTATACTGTAAATGTTACTAATAGCTATTAGCTGATTTTTACAATTATAATATATTCAATAATTTTTTAAGCTGACATTGTAGACAATGTTATCAACTTATTTTTATTTATAAATTTACATATAATTTATTAGGGCCCCGCCACTTTGTGGCAGGACACCCTATAGTGATCAGTCTGTCCATCCGTCCGAACTAATTGTGTCCGGGCTGTAACTTTTTTATCTTTTGAGGTAGGTTTTTGATTTTTGATATTTAGAATGTAGGTAGATAATATCAAGGCGATGTGTCGCATACCGTGGTTGATAACCTTTGACCTTGAACTTTGACCTTAAGGTCACATTATTGCTTTCTGAATGACAAATTCATGTCGGGCAGTAACTTTTTTTCTTTTGAGATAGGCTTTTGATATTTGGAATGTGGGTAGATAATATCAAGGTGATGTGTCAAATACCGTGGTTGTTGACCTGTGACCTTGAGCTTTGACCTTAAGGTCACATTATTGCTTTCTAAATGACAAATTCATGTCAGAGTTTTAACTTTTTATACCCAGCTCGACAGAGTCGGGGGTATATAGTGGTCCTCATGTCCGTCCGTTCGTCCGTCCACATTTGGTTTCCGGATGATAATTCAAAAAGTTTACATCCGATTTGAATGAAACTTTGGGATATTGTTATATATCAGGTTGGTAAGAAGCCTATTGATTTTGGGGGAAATCCGTCAAATTTCAAGGTCACAGTCCACGAAAAACGTTGGAAATTTTATCAAAAAAGTTGTTTCCGGACAATAACTCAAAAAGTTTACATCTGATTTGAATGAAACTTTGGGATATTGTTATATGTCAGGTTTGTAAAAAGCATTTTGATTTTGGGGGAAATCGGTTAAATTTCAAGGTCACAGTCCACGAAAAACATTAGAAATATTTACAAAAAAGTTGTTTCCGGACGATAACTCAAAAAGTTTGCATGTGATTTGAATGAAACTGTAAAATGTTGTTATATATCAGGTTGGTAAGAAGCCTATTGATTTTGGGGGAACTCCGTCAAATCTCAAGGTCACAGTCCACGAAAAACGTTAGAAATTTTTACAAAAAAGTTGTTTCCAGACAATAACTCAAAAAGTTTGCATCCGATTTTAATGAAACTGTAAAATATTGTTATATATTTTGTTGGTAAGAAGCCTATTGATTTTGGTGGAAATCTATCAAATTTTAAGGTCACAGTCCACGAAAAACATTAGAAATTTTTACAAAATGGGTTTTAGTGATCGCTAGATCGACTTTGTCTAGTTTATCTTTTAAGGTAGGCTTTTGATATTTGGAATGTGGGTAGATAATATCAAGGCGATGTGTCGCATACCATGGTTGATGACCTGTGACCTTGACCTCAAGGTCGGCGGGGGCCCACAGAGATGGGTAACAGCTCACTGATATATAGTTAATTTTATATCTTTGTAAAAATAAGGATTTAGATTCTTTAATTACATTGGTCTCCTTTATCTATGTTGATTATCAATCTTAAATCGGAATTAAATTTATTATTCAGGGTAAACACTGCATATTGGATGTCAGTGGGAATGCAATCAAGAGATTACAAGTTGCTGGACTGTACCCAGTAGCCATCCTCATAAAGCCAAAATCTGTAGAATCCATTATGTAAGTATACAGTGTGGTTGCTTGCATTTTATGTTAATTGGACAGACTTATGAAAAATTGTTTGGGGGTATATAGTGGTCCTCATGTCCGTCCGTCCGTCCGTTCGTCCGTCCACATTTGGTTTCCGGATGATAATTCAAAAAGTTTACATTCGATTTGAATGAAACTTTGGGATATTGGTATATATCAGGTTGGTAAGAAGCCTATCGATTTTGGGGGAAATCCGTCAAATTTCAAGGTCGCAGTCCACGAAAAACGTTAGGAATTTTAACAAAAACTTGGTTTCCGTATGATAATCCAGAAAGTTTACATCCGATTTGAATGAAACTTTGGGATATTGTTATATATCAGGTTGGTAAGAAGCCTATCGATTTTGGAGGAAATTCGTCAAATTTCAAGGTCGCAGTCCACGAAAAACGTTTTTACAAAAGCGGGGGTATCAGTGATTGCTAGATCAACTTTGTCTAGTTCGTTACTGCGATCTTGTTATACCCCCTCTCAACTAAGTCGATGGTATATAGTGGGCTTCATATCCGTTTGTCCCTCCAAATTTGTTTTCCTGATGATAATTCAAACAGTTTGCATCCAATTTAAATGAAACTTTGGGAAATTGTTACATATCAGGTTGGTAAAAAGCCTTTTAATTTTGGGGTAAATCAGTCAAATTTCAAAGTTACAGTCAACAAAAAACATAAGAAATTTTTACAAAAAATATGTTTCCGGACAATAACTAAAAAAGTTTGCATTTGATTTTAATACTTTGGAATATAGTTTCATATTGGGAGGATCAGAATCCTACTGATTAGGGGGAAAATCCATCAAATTTTAAGGTCACAGTTGCCAAAAAATGGTAGAAATGTTTTACAAAAAAGATGCTTTAGGACAATAACTCAAAACTTGTGCATTTGATTTAAATGAAACTTTAGGATATTATTACATATCAGGTTGGTAAGAAGTCTCTGGATGCTGGAGGTAAGATCACAAGTCGAAAATAAAAAACATTAAGATATTTTTACCAAAAGAGTTCTGCAAATTTAAGCTAATAAATTAAAATTTATCAGTGATTGCTCGATCAACTTTTTCCAGTTCATCTTACTGTGATATCATTGGTGGAGAATTTCTAAACTTATATCTTATCAACTTGTATTGCAACTGTTGAAGATAGATCATTCTTTTTAATTCAAGGGATATGAACAAGAGAATTACAGAAGACCAGGCCAGGATGACATTTGAGAGAACAATGAAATTGGAACATGAGTTTGGAGAGTATTTTACTGGTAAATATTTGTTTTATTGTCCATTGATTATTATACAAATTACTGGCAAGTACATGTACAGACAATGTAGAGAATTACTGGCAAGTACAGAAGTACAGGTACAGACAATGTAGAGAATTACTGGCAAGTACAGGTACAGACAATTTAGAGAATTACTGGCAAGTACATGTACAGACAATGTAGAGAATTACTGGCAAGTACATGTACAGACAATGTAGAGAATTACTGCCAAGTACAGGTACAGACAATGTAGAGAATTACTGCCAAGTACAGGTACAGACAATGTAGAGAATTACTGCCAAGTACATGTACAGACAATGTAGAGAATTACTGCCAAGTACATGTATAGACAATGTAGAGAATTACTGCCAAGTACATGTACAGACAATGTAGAGAATTACTGCCAAGTACAGATACAGACAATGTAGAGAATTACTGCCAAGTACAGGTACAGACAATGTTGAGAATTACTGGCAAGTACATGTACAGACAATGTAGAGAATTACTGCCAAGTACATGTACAGACAATGTAGAGAATTACTGCCAAGTACATGTACAGACAATGTAGAGAATTACTGCCAGGTACATGTACAGACAATGTAGAGAATTACTGGCAAGTACAGGTACAGACAATGTAGAGAATTACTGGCAAGTACATGTACAGACAATGTAGAGAATTACTGGCAAGTACATGTACAGACATTGTAGAGAATTACTGGCAAGTACAGGTACAGACAATGTAGAGAATTACTGGCAAGTACAGGTACAGACAATGTAGAGAATTACTGCCAAGTACAGGTACAGACAATGTAGAGAATTACTGGCAAGTACAGGTACAGACAATGTAGAGAATTACTGGCAAGTACATGTACAGACAATGTAGAGAATTACTGGCAAGTACATGTACAGACAATGTTGAGAATTACTGCCAAGTACATGTACAGACAATTTAGAGAATTATTGGCAAGTACATGTACAGACAGTGTAGAGAATTACTGCCAAGTACATGTACAGACAATGTAGAGAATTACTGGTAAGTACAGGTACAGACAATGTAGAGAATTACTGGCAAGTACAGGTACAGACAATGTAGAGAATTACTGGCAAGTACATGTACAGACAATGTAGAGAATTACTGGCAAGTAAATGTACAGACAATGTAGAGAATTACTGCCATGTACATGTACAGACAATGTAGAGAATTACTGGCAAGTACAGGTACAGACAATGTAGAGAATTACTGGTAAGTACAGGTACAGACAATGTAGAGAATTACTGGCAAGTACAGGTACAGACAATGTAGAGAATTACTGGCAAGTACATGTACAGACAATGTAGAGAATTACTGGCAAGTAAATGTACAGACAATGTAGAGAATTACTGCCATGTACATGTACAGACAATGTAGAGAATTACTGGCAAGTACAGGTACAGACAATGTAGAGAATTACTGGCAAGTACATGTACAGACAATGTAGAGAATTACTGGCAAGTACATGTACAGACAATGTAGAGAATTACTGGCAAGTACAGGTACAGACAATGTAGAGAATTACTGCCAAGTACATGTACAGACAATGTAGAGAATTGCTGCCAAGTACATGTACAGACAATGTAGAGAATTACTGGCAAGTACAGGTACAGACAATGTAGAGAATTACTGCCATGTACATGTACAGACAATGTAGAGAATTACTGGCAAGTACATGTACAGACAATGTAGAGAATTACTGGCAAGTACAGGTACAGACAATGTAGAGAATTACTGCCAAGTACATGTACAGACAATGTAGAGAATTGCTGCCAAGTACATGTACAGACAATGTAGAGAATTACTGGCAAGTACAGGTACAGACAATGTAGAGAATTACTGCCAAGTACATGTACAGACAATGTAGAGAATTGCTGCCAAGTACATGTACAGACAATGTAGAGAATTACTGGCAAGTACAGGTACAGACAATGTAGAGAATTACTGGCAAGTACATGTACAGACAATGTAGAGAATTACTGCCAAGTACAGGTACAGACAATTAGAGAATTACTGCCAAGTACAGGTACAGACAATGTAGAGAATTACTGGCAAGTACAGGTACAGACAATGTAGAGAATTACTGGCAAGTACATGTACAGACAATGTAGAGAATTACTGGCAAGTAAATGTACAGACAATGTAGAGAATTACTGCCATGTACATGTACAGACAATGTAGAGAATTACTGGCAAGTACAGGTACAGACAATGTAGAGAATTACTGGCAAGTACATGTACAGACAATGTAGAGAATTACTGGCAAGTACATGTACAGACAATGTAGAGAATTACTGGCAAGTACAGGTACAGACAATGTAGAGAATTACTGCCAAGTACATGTACAGACAATGTAGAGAATTGCTGCCAAGTACATGTACAGACAATGTAGAGAATTACTGGCAAGTACAGGTACAGACAATGTAGAGAATTACTGCCAAGTACATGTACAGACAATGTAGAGAATTGCTGCCAAGTACATGTACAGACAATGTAGAGAATTACTGGCAAGTACAGGTACAGACAATGTAGAGAATTACTGGCAAGTACATGTACAGACAATGTAGAGAATTACTGCCAAGTACAGGTACAGACAATTAGAGAATTACTGCCAAGTACAGGTACAGACAATGTAGAGAATTACTGGCAAGTACAGGTACAGACAATGTAGAGAATTACTGGCAAGTACATGTACAGACAATGTAGAGAATTACTGGCAAGTACATGTAAAGACAATGTAGAGAATTACTGCCAAGTACATGTACAGACAATGTAGAGAATTACTGGCAAGTACAGGTACAGACAATTAGAGAATTACTGCCAAGTACAGGTACAGACAATGTAGAGAATTACTGGCAAGTACAGGTACAGACAATGTAGAGAATTACTGGCAAGTACATGTACAGACAATGTAGAGAATTACTGGCAAGTACATGTACAGACAATGTAGAGAATTACTGCCAAGTACATGTACAGACAATGTAGAGAATTACTGGCAAGTACAGGTACAGACAATGTAAAGAATTACTGGCAAGTACAGGTACAGACAATGTAGAGAATTACTGGCAAGTACAGGTACAGACAATGTAGAGAATTACTGCCAAGTACATGTACAGACAATGTAGAGAATTACTGGCAAGTACAGGTACAGACAATGTAGAGAATTACTGGCAAGTACATGTACAGACAATGTAGAGAATTGCTGCCAAGTACATGTACAGACAATGTAGAGAATTACTTCCAAGTACATGTACAGACAATGTAGAGAATTACTGGCAAGTACAGGTACAGACAATGTAGAGAATTACTGGCAAGTACAGGTACAGACAATGTAGAGAATTACTGGCAAGTACATGTACAGACAATGTAGAGAATTACTGGCAAGTACATGTACAGACAATGTAGAGAATTACTGCCAAGTACATGTACAGACAATGTAGAGAATTACTGGCAAGTACAGGTACAGACAATTAGAGAATTACTGCCAAGTACAGGTACAGACAATGTAGAGAATTACTGGCAAGTACAGGTACAGACAATGTAGAGAATTACTGGCAAGTACATGTACAGACAATGTAGAGAATTATTGGCAAGTACAGGTACAGACAATGTAAAGAATTACTGGCAAGTACAGGTACAGACAATGTAGAGAATTACTGGCAAGTACAGGTACAGACAATGTAGAGAATTACTGCCAAGTACAGGTACAGACAATGTAGAGAATTACTGGCAAGTACATGTACAGACAATGTAGAGAATTACTGGCAAGTACATGTACAGACATTGTAGAGAATTACTGGCAAGTACAGGTACAGACAATGTAGAGAATTACTGGCAAGTACAGGTACAGACAATGTAGAGAATTACTGCCAAGTACAGGTACAGACAATGTAGAGAATTACTGGCAAGTACAGGTACAGACAATGTAGAGAATTACTGGCAAGTACATGTACAGACAATGTAGAGAATTACTGGCAAGTACATGTACAGACAATGTTGAGAATTACTGCCAAGTACATGTACAGACAATTTAGAGAATTATTGGCAAGTACATGTACAGACAGTGTAGAGAATTACTGCCAAGTACATGTACAGACAATGTAGAGAATTACTGGTAAGTACAGGTACAGACAATGTAGAGAATTACTGGCAAGTACAGGTACAGACAATGTAGAGAATTACTGGCAAGTACATGTACAGACAATGTAGAGAATTACTGGCAAGTAAATGTACAGACAATGTAGAGAATTACTGCCATGTACATGTACAGACAATGTAGAGAATTACTGGCAAGTACAGGTACAGACAATGTAGAGAATTACTGGCAAGTACATGTACAGACAATGTAGAGAATTACTGGCAAGTACATGTACAGACAATGTAGAGAATTACTGGCAAGTACAAGTACAGACAATGTAGAGAATTACTGGCAAGTACAGGTACAGACAATGTAGAGAATTACTGCCAAGTACATGTACAGACAATGTAGAGAATTGCTGCCAAGTACATGTACAGACAATGTAGAGAATTACTGGCAAGTACATGTACAGACAATGTAGAGAATTACTGCCAAGTACAGGTACAGACAATTAGAGAATTACTGCCAAGTACAGGTACAGACAATGTAGAGAATTACTGGCAAGTACAGGTACAGACAATGTAGAGAATTACTGGCAAGTACATGTACAGACAATGTAGAGAATTACTGGCAAGTACATGTACAGACAATGTAGAGAATTACTGCCAAGTACATGTACAGACAATGTAGAGAATTACTGGCAAGTACAGGTACAGACAATTAGAGAATTACTGCCAAGTACATGTACAGACAATGTAGAGAATTACTGGCAAGTACAGGTACAGACAATGTAGAGAATTACTGGCAAGTACATGTACAGACAATGTAGAGAATTACTGGCAAGTACATGTACAGACAATGTAGAGAATTACTGCCAAGTACATGTACAGACAATGTAGAGAATTACTGGCAAGTACAGGTACAGACAATGTAAAGAATTACTGGCAAGTACAGGTACAGACAATGTAGAGAATTACTGGCAAGTACAGGTACAGACAATGTAGAGAATTACTGCCAAGTACATGTACAGACAATGTAGAGAATTACTGGCAAGTACAGGTACAGACAATGTAGAGAATAACTGGCAAGTACATGTACAGACAATGTAGAGAATTGCTGCCAAGTACATGTACAGACAATGTAGAGAATTACTGCCAAGTACATGTACAGACAATGTAGAGAATTACTGGCAAGTACAGGTACAGACAATGTAGAGAATTACTGGCAAGTACAGGTACAGACAATGTAGAGAATTACTGGCAAGTACATGTACAGACAATGTAGAGAATTACTGGCAAGTACATGTACAGACAATGTAGAGAATTACTGCCAAGTACATGTACAGACAATGTAGAGAATTACTGGCAAGTACAGGTACAGACAATTAGAGAATTACTGCCAAGTACAGGTACAGACAATGTAGAGAATTACTGGCAAGTACAGGTACAGACAATGTAGAGAATTACTGGCAAGTACAGGTACAGACAATGTAGAGAATTACTGGCAAGTACAGGTACAGACAATGTAAAGAATTACTGGCAAGTACAGGTACAGACAATGTAGAGAATTACTGGCAAGTACAGGTACAGACAATGTAGAGAATTACTGCCAAGTACATGTACAGACAATGTAGAGAATTACTGGCAAGTACAGGTACAGACAATGTAGAGAATTACTGGCAAGTACGTGTACAGACAATGTAGAGAATTACTGGCAAGTACAGGTATTAATTATCTGAAAGGCCAAAAATTAAACATTAAGTATTAGACAGGTCCAATTATCCAACATATAGAATTACCAGTGTTCATCCGGCAAAGCCAAATTTAAAACAGGTAACTTTCATTCAAAGTTTTTAAAAAAACAGAGAATTATAGGCATGTGGTTATCATGCAAAGGCAAATAAAAAAAACTGACATTCAGTCCAATAGATTATACATGGTTACATATTGTCAGATATACATATTTTTGTTTTATTGACAAGTATACCCTACCATCAACAAATGTATATTTGAGATAACATTGTGACTGTACTTGATTTAAAGACAGTAGTAAGAAATAACAGTTGAATCAGTTCTGATAATGATAACCATGGCCATTATAAATGTATGTTTTGTATGTTGTTTTTATTGCATTCTCTTTCATTAATCAGTACATTTGTGTATCAGTATATTTTAGCATTTTGTAATGGATTTAGTTTTATATAAACTATCTACTGTATTGCTTTGTTGGTCCCCCGTCTTCTTCATCTGATTTCTTGCTTATGAATTAGTGGTGGTTTGTTAAATTTCATTCCTTAACTTCACATTGTACTTAATGCTTTATAGATAGATCTGTGATGTAATGTTTGATTGTCATTTTATTGTATTTCAGCTGTTGTTCAGGGAGATACAGCTGTTGAAATTTACGCAAAGGTCAAGGAAGTGATTCGTGACCAATCAGGACCAACAATATGGGTTCCAGCAAAAGACAAATTGTGAACAGAAAAATATAACTTTCATTGGCTCAAATGTTGATGAAGGTCACAGGAATGTTCTTAGAAATGGTTGTACAATGACAGGATAAACTGCCATGAAGTTTGTTGTTGGAAATTTGTGATAAATGTTAAATTTTTGTACTGACCAATCAGTGCTCTTCTTACTTCCCTTGCCATGTTCCAAGAACATTAGAAATAGGAATTTTTTAATTGGATACTGATGAAACAGAAGGGTCTTGATTGGTGTCAAACATCATGCTATACAAATAGATAACAGTATGGGATTAAATATTACTTATTTTTATTTCATAAATGTGTCTGTTTCTCTTGAATGATATTTGTTGCTAGGTTATAAAACCAGTTTAGGGAAATAAAACAACAAAAGACTAAAAAATATAATCATTATCAACTTTCCAGTGGCATTATTTTTCATCTGATAGTTACAGGGGTATACATGATAACTAAACCGTTTTATGTCTTGTGGGTATTTTTTGGACTCTAGGACATACACTCTAAAGGCTAACGAAATATAATTGGTTTATAACAAAAATTTTAAATGAGTAATAAAAAATAGTTTTGAAAGGCAGCTATGACAGTTATACATACAGAAATTGACAAATAATAAGACAATCATAAATGTCCCGGAAACGGCAACAGAAAGTCTCCGTCCATGTCCAACATAGTTTGAGAATATGGATTGTTTCTTTTGTAATTTTTTTTAAATGGCAAACAATGTAAATTATTAAGTGTTTCAAGACTTCTTTCTTTAAATCATGAATATAATACATTTTAGTAAACAACTATTTGAACTGAAAACTACGCCAAACAGTACAAAATATACTGAAGCTTTATTATGTATACCCCTGGTCAGCAGTTTATCTAGATTTCATCAAAATATTCCACTTATTTAAATTATTTGTAGTTATAGAATGACACAATTTTCTGGAGTTTTTAATTGTGATTTTTGTATAGATGTAAAATATTCTGTTTAATAGTTGTTTTAGCTGTAAATTTTATCTTTTTAATAATTTTAAGGTGTAATTTTATGTTTAGATAATTTACCTCTGTTAGGACGAATCTGTTTAATTAAGATGATTATAGCTGTGGGATACATGTCAGCAAAAGTGTTTGGGATACATGTGTTTAGGTAGACATGTTGAGATCACATGGTAATTGCTTCCAATCTGATCACATGATCTTTGCTGCAAGTATTGTATACACATGTGATCATGTGATCATTGCTACCACTATTGTGTACTGATGTGATCACATGGTACAGATATAAATTTTCCATTTTTATCTTGAAATATTTCTCAGGAATTGTTTTGGTAAAGCACAGCACAACCTAGGATTCACTGATGAGGAGAAGCATTGTATAATTTTTATGTAATTTTGTTTTTCTTAGTAAAATATATATCAAATAATTTAGAATGGTGTAAGCATTTAATTTGCATATTACAGAGAATTAAGTATATACCAATTCATTATCTTGTTTCTATGGTAACATAAAGAATTACAGGTGTAATCCAATAAACGGACAAGATTTCTGTTGTATAATTTGAATTGGTTATTAATTGTGCTTTGAATCTATTAGAAACATCACATACAAAAATCAAATGTATTATTTATATAGTAGCTTATTGTAATCTGTAGTATTTTATATTATATATATATAAACTACTTGCTTTTATCTGTAGTTCTGGATATAGGGTAGACAACTCCATATGTTTGGAACATTTTAAACTTTTGAATTATCTGGGTGCCAACTGCATAATTAGATTTTTATTCTGTAAGATAGCCTGTTGTTGTTGACACTGTTATTTAAACCATTCGTGTAAAAACTTCCATCATTGTAAATTCACTACCGTGTATTAAGACTACTCTTAACCATGATTGTAAATTCGCAGAACCCTAGTCCATATCATTTTAAGCAATGTTGAATAAATGTGCATGCTTTTATGTTCAAAATTCATGTCATCTTTGCAGAAATTACCAGCTTTATGTGACTGTAGCTATTTTCTGTTGATTTTTTAAAATTATCTTTATAACACTTTAGTTACTTGTACAATATTTGGGAATTACTTTACATTTTAAAATACCTTTTGGTATTTGCCAACTTTTCAGAGGTGTTCCCTCTCCCATCAAGCTTGAAAAAAGTTGTTCCTAGATTGTTAATTTGGTGTAATGCCACAGAAGATACAAAACTGATGTTACAAATAAGATTAGATTGAAACATAATTATGTTCCCTAACAGCTGTTAATTAAGTAACCAATTACAAAATAATTGTATTAACACATATGGTTAAACTTGTCATGCATAGTGTGAATATCAATTGTTTGTTCAAAGATCTGATCATGTGTATCATTATTAACAAAATTTCATTTACTTCAAACAAAACCAAATATTGAGTGTCATTATTACATTTGTCTAATTTCTAAAGTCCCTCATACTATTTCTGAATGAAATGTGTCAGTATTCAGTTTAATTGATTTGTTATCATAAATAATTATGGTAATGGTGCATGAATATGCAAATGATTAAATATCCATCCACCTAGAAAAAGACTTAAGAATTCATAAGATTTTTACTTATTTATTATAATTGCTGTCGGAATTCAACATTTTCTTTGTTGATAGGATTAAGAATGAAATTGAGAATAATTTGTATTTTGTTATTGATTGTGGTAGATATCCCCACAAAGTGTAACTAGTTTATACAAATTGTGTAATTTGGTGATAGCAAAAATAATATATAACCATTATATCACACTAATCATTCTTTCTTTTTTAAGAACAATATAAAACTAAGAAACCAATCATTATTTTGTTGATTTAAGCCACACGAAAAGTGTTATGTATGATGACTAAGTTACCTCCCATCTACAGGAGTCATCCATGAGGTCTTCATTTATGGTTGTGAACAGTCTGAACATATAGGTATAAAAAAAATTAACAAGGTATATACCAATAAGAAGCATGAAAACTTGGTTTTTGAATCAGTTGCAGGTCTGTAGTTTTCTCAAGGTACTCCAGCTTCCTCCCCCAAATGAAAACATTTCAGGATAAAGCTGAAAAATTGCTGAAAGTGGCATTAAACAACATCCACAAATGTCAATCTTTTGCAAAAATGGTACGATGATTGTTGAATTTATTCACAAATTCAGACAAAAGAAAGATTATTACCAATGTACAATTTTCACCTTTGGGGAAACATGTGCAGAAGAGAAATCCCCAAATCCAAATAACTGTCAAAATGACCATATTTATACATATATCACAAAAATACACACTTGTGCTTTATAGACGGTCTGATTGGATGTCAGATATTTAACAATATTATTAATTTATATTTTTGTCATAAATTTGGTTTGTGTAAACCTTGTCACATGACATACTTGTGCTTTACAATATGCTTCTTCAGCTCTACATATAGTTCTAACCAAAATCCTTTATAAACCAAACATTGCCTATTAAGTTTTATCAAATTTTACATTTTAAAGGAACTATTTGGCTGGGTGGCCAGTTGACTGGGAACTGTATAAGAACTATTTGGCTGGGTGGCCAGTTGACTGGGAACTTTATAAGAACTATTTGGCTGGGTGGCCAGTTGACTGGGAACTTTATAAGAACTATTTGGCTGGGTGGCCAGTTGACGGGGAACTGTATAAGAACTATTTGGCTGGGTGGCCAGTTGAATGGGAACTGTATAAGAACTATTTGGCTGGGTGGCCAGTTGACTGGGAACTGTATAAGAACTATTTGGCTGGGTGGCCAGTTGACGGGGAACTGTATAAGAACTATTTGGCTGGGTGGCCAGTTGAATGGGAACTGTATAAGAACTATTTGGCTGGGTGGCCAGTTGACTGGGAACTTTATAAGAACTATTTGGCTGGGTGGCCAGTTGACTGGGAACTGTATAAGAACTATTTGGCTGGGTGGCCAGTTGACTGGGAACTGTATAAGAACTATTTGGCTGGGTGGCCAGTTGACTGGGAACTTTATAAGAACTATTTGGCTGGGTGGCCAGTTGACTGGGAACTGTATAAGAACTATTTGGCTGGGTGGCCAGTTGACTGGGAACTGTATAAGAACTCTTGCAAGAAGAATCTCCCACTAGAACACTGAACTTTGAGTGTTATCTTCATTAGAACACTTCCTATTTACAGCATTATTCTCCCATCAGAACACTTCTATTTGTAAGAGTTATCCGACATTAGAACATTTCACATTTGCATAAAAACTGGACGCCATGATATAGCTTAAAAATTGCTGAAAGTGGCCTTACACATCATTCAAATAAACACAGATGTTAAGACATCCTGGATTTGGTTAGTTTTGATAATAAATAGATATGCTACAAAATGTGTTCTTTAAACAGACATTAGCATTTGTAATGGTATTACAAAATACCATACGACGCAGATATTACCGATGGGAAAAATTGTCACTTCACATTTATATTATACACGTTACAAAGGCAACTCTTCTGCAACTGAATTCTACAGAAATTAAAAATGTGTAGGTTAACTGATGGTTATGCAATATCCTGCGAGCTGTAAATCAGCTATAGTAAGGACAAGATGAAGATAACAATAAATCATCTTCGTAGTAGGGATTGGCAAATGGATGGGAAATTTTGCCCACTTCTATACATGTAGTGTGTGTACATTGTACCGGTAGTAGCTTCAATGTGCTTACTCTTGTTACATGTTACCCAATATGGTCAACAGCCAGGTTGACAAGACGGCATCACTGATTTTCCACCTTGTAACAACCACAACAGCCCTGCAAGGCGAGACATGGGAACTTTCCTCACACTTGGCAGAAATTTGTCAGGTCAATTTGGTAAGTGGTTACACTGGTTGATTCATTTTTGATATTTTCAATACAGGCTTCATACAGTGTTTCACATGTCACTCAGATACATTTAAAATTTGTGCAATAACACGGGTTAAATTTTAAAAAAAACATTTCTACAGCACAACACTTATCAGAACATCAACAACCTTTAAAACCATGTCAATTTTCTAATCAACATAAACACTTAAAAAAGTAAAAGATCACTGTAAATGATTTAGTTTACATGTGGAGACCATTTCTAAATAGAAGCTGTATTTCACACCACAGTTGCTGCCACTATGGAATTAACAATTGGCAAAACTCATATTTAGCACAATAATAACAATAATACTTTTATTTCCAAATTAAATGCCCCATTAAGAGTATAACATACAAAAATACAAGAGACAAAACATGGTATAGGAACATTGCTGTAGTATCAACACCCCAGCGCAATATACCCCCCCCCCCCCCCTAGCAGGGGAAAAAAGCACCACCATACAACACTCAATGGGTCTCGTATGCTCATAAGCAAGAATTAATCAAGCATATCAAAGACATACCACAGTAAATGTCAGTAGGTAATGGTTATCAGCAACAAAGAATTTTTTTCTTTAAAAAATCTTTTGACCAATGTCGCCCATGACATCTTAACTGTTTTTACCAGGAAAATTATCAGTATTATACCGGTAGTTAACACCAAGTTATGAGGAAAATGTCCAGTGTTTAAAAAATTTATTCACTGAAAAACAAGAACATTTTCTGAATGGTCCAAGTGAACTTTGATTTAAGTATTCACATGTCTTGTGTTGAGGATGGTAAGGGGATATTTCAAGGCAGGGGCCTTGGTGTTTTAAGTTTTTATTGGGGGATGAAGCCGGAGTACCCGGAGAGAACCCCTAACCTGTGGTAGGAAAACTGGCAATCCTTGTCAATTAAGATTGGAGTCGAGTACACCCTGCCTGCAGTGAGAATCGAACCCGCAATCTCAGTGTTGACAGACCACGTGATCAATAGTAAACGAACTACCTTGACCACTCGGCCACCGAGGCCCCCTCTAGTTATTGTAGGAAATTCATCAGACTCGAGTTATTGTAGGAAATTGATCAGACTCGAGTTATTGTAGGAAATTATCACTCTAGTTATCGTAGGAAATTGAACACTCTAGTTATCGTAGGAAATTGATAAGACTCCAGTTATTGTAGGAAATTGATCAGACTCGAGTTATTGTAGGAAATTGATCAGACTCCAGTTATCGTAGGAAATTGATCAGACTCAAGTTATTGTAGGAAATGTGTTTACAGAGGAATAAAGTCCTATAATTCTGGAATGACCAAACTGGTAAGTTTATAAGCTTCTGTCAATACTACTGTTTTGTTTAAATGTAAAAAAACACAGGTCAATTAATTATTGTATACAATTTTAACAAAAATTAACGGATAGTGCAACAGACTGACTATAATGTAAAACAAAACAAACTATATAATTAAACAAGCAGCTGGGAGTTTGTCCATTGTAATAACAACTTGGAAATATGATACAGATCAAACCCATGTTCTCTTATTTTTTCCTTTTTTCTAATCGAGATATTGGTGCTAATACTTTGTTTTGTTTCTCTTTCTCAAAGAATAACTAAATTTCTAGAAAGAGAATTTATTCTTTTTTCAAGTTTATTACATGTGTCAAAATAATGAAATAAATGTCTCAAATTCACAACATAACAAGTAAACAAATTACAGTGTTAAATGAAAAATATGGAGCAATATTTATACAACTGATGATGTAAACCAATTTATTAAACATCCATTTGTAATCAGATGAAATGAATAAATGAATATAGAATAGTGTAACATAATCCTGATAAACACAAAATTACAAAAATGTTTACAAAAACTGGTATCCAGACTTCTGCTTTCACTGGTTTCCCACACAGTAAAACAAACTGGTTTCTTATCCATAAACAAACTACACGCAAAATATGGCTTGAATTGTTTTTAATAATCTCTCATATTCACAGGTACAACTCACTCACATCCATAACCATTTAAAATCGTTTTCTATCTTTTGTCTTTTCACAATTACACCTTCAACAAATACAGTTTTTCTTTACAGAAATCCCAGGACATTTAAGTCTTTATATCCAGTAAATTGCCATTTTCGTTCAATTAATGCTCCAACTCCCATGACCTGCATCCTGAACAAAAATGGGAGCTTTTCTAACAAATCCTCTATGTGGCTGGTCTTTGTGGTCATACCAAGCTGGTTTATATAGGACCAGATGTACTCCACACTAGCTCCCATAGGATGTACATGTAGGAAACAAGCGATCAAACCTGAAATATACAAATAACATGGTTTACATAGGACCAGATGTACTCCACACTAGCTCCCACGGGATGTACATGTAGGAAACAAGCGATCAAACCTGAAATATACAAATAACATGGTTTACATAGGACCAGATGTACTCCACACTAGCTCCCATGGGATGTACATGTAGGAAACAAGCAATCAAACCTGAAATATAGAAACAACATACAAATTAGCTTTTAGCTTTTACAATTATGTTCATATCCTGTTTGTATTGTATTCGTAGAACTTGTAAAAAACCATATGGCTATGATAACTTTAATGGTGTGATGTTTGAGTCACATAAATTAAATCCTTATGGTTTTGAAGATAATAAGGGCATCACTATATGCTCTCATAATATCAACAGAATAGAGAACAAAATAGATGAAGTAAGGCAAAGCATTTTATTATCAAAGATTAAACCAGATATATTAGGCTTTTGTGAAACTTTTTTGTCTGACAATATAAATAATAATCTTCTTCATATACCTGGATACATCATTGAAAGAAAAGACAGAATTTCCCATGGTGGGGGTCTAATTCTCTTTATAAATGAACTAATCCACTTCTCCAGACTACAAATATTAGAAATAGGTAATATTGAAACTTTATGGCTTGAAGTGAAACCAATATATAAAAGACCATTCTTAATATGTTTTGTTTATAGACCACCACAATCACAGAAATGTTGGTTTGCAAATTTTGAAAGAGAACTAGAAATGGCCATCAATATGAATGATGACATTATAGTGATGGGTGATCTAAATTTAAATTACATGATGCCTGATAAACTACCACAAAGATGGGTTGACCTTATAAATACTTATCATTTTCATCAGATAATAAAAGAACCAACGAGGGTCACTAATGAAACAAAGACTTTAATAGACCATATTTATGTTAACAATATGGAAATGGTTCATGAATCACATGTAAGTAAAATTGCCATCAGTGACCACTATCCTGTCTGTTTAACAAGAAAGGAAAGAGGAATTCATAAAAAGAAAGCTCATAATACTATTGAATATAGAAACTTTAAAAACTTTAAAGAGAACCTCTTTTTGTCAGATATTGAAAAGGCACCTTTTAATGAAATAGAGTATGAAAGTGATCCATCAATCTGTCTAGAGTTATTTTATAATATTTTAAATTCCTTACTAGACAAACATGCCCCACTAATTACCAAAAGAATTAAAAGAGATAAGCAGCCTGAATGGTACAGTGAGGAAATAAATCAGGCCAGAATTTTAAGAGATAAATATAAAGCATATGGTATGTGGGATGAATATAGATATTGGAGAAATAAAACTAAATATATTATTGAAAATTCAAAAAAACAATATTTTACTGAAATGACAAAGGATCCTAAAAATTCAAAAAATCTATGGAAATGTATTAACAGTCTTAACCCACAAACTTTTAGTACTCCACATGAAATTAAGGTAAATGATGCCATAGTTAATGACAAAAAAGAGCTAGCTGATGCTTTCAATGAACATTTTACCTCTTGTGTTGACAAATTAAGAGATGGTCTTACACAGACGCCATTGAATCTGGAAAAGCTATCTAATTTTGTAGAAAAACAAATGCAAAAATCTGAAGAAAAATTTTCAATCCCTCCAGTGAAAATAAATGAAATATTTGATGCATTAATGAAATTGAATGTAACTAAATCAACAGGAAGTGATAATATTGGTCCAAAAATATTACGACTATGTGCCCCATTTCTTGCTTCCACACTGACCTATATTTTAAATAAAATAATTGATACCAGTTTTTATCCCAAATTATTCAAAAATGCAAAAGTTACTCCAGTATTTAAAGCTGGAGACCGCCTATCTGCTAATAATTATAGACCCATATCAGTACTTCCAACACTCTCAAAAATATTAGAGAGACATGTTGCTAACCACATAGCCTTATTTTTATCAAAATTTAAACTGTTACATCCAGCACAATCAGGATTTAGACCAAATCATTCATGCCAGACAGCCCTTATTAACATTATAGATAGATGGCTACATGAAATGAATGAGGGTAATGTAAACCTTGCTGTGTTAGTTGATTTTAAGAAAGCTTTTGATGTTGTAGATCATGATATTCTTTGTAAAAAACTTGGTATGTATAGATTTTCTGATAACTGTGTGAATTTTTTCAAATCCTATTTATCAGAAAGGACTCAACAAGTTAAACTGTGTAATGTTTTCTCAGGAAAACAAGAAGTGAAATTTGGAGTTCCCCAAGGATCAATACTAGGCCCCTTACTGTTTGTTTTATTTATAAATGATTTACCCTTGTATCTTGATAAATGTATGACTGATCTATATGCAGATGATACCACATTACATTTATCTGGAAAATGTACCCAGCTTTTGCAAAATGAAATGCAAAAAGAATTAAATTTTGTTGAAAATTGGTGTAAAGAAAATAATATGTTTATTAATACCAACAAATCTAAATGTATGGTTATTGGAACAAAACAGAAACTAACTGCTCAAGTTATTCAGCCTAAATTGGAATTGTTTTCAGAACACCTTATGAATTCCTCCTGTGAAAAAGTATTAGGAATTAAGATAGATGAAAATCTTAACTGGAAAGAGCAGATTGATGTGATTTGTAATAGCATCTCATCTAGAATCTTTTTGTTATCAAAGATCAAATCTTTCCTTAATATTGAAGCAAGAAAAACTTTTTACAATGGATATATTTTGCCACTTATTGATTACTGCTGTGTTGTGTGGGGAGGTTGTAATAAAGATGGTTTAAATAGAATAATAAAATTACAAAAAAGAGCAGCAAGGTTATTACTAAATGCTGACCCACTGTCCCCATCTAATCCTCTTTTTAAACAGCTGGGTATAATGCCAGTCCACCTAAGAATCAAGTATCACAAATATTTACTCCTTCATAAGGTTTTAAAAGGGGAGGCTCCAGAATACTTAACACAAAAATTCAGCTACCTCTCTAAACATAACCCATATGCATCGAGAAACGTTTTAGCTGGTAATCTTTTTATTCCAAAGGCTAAAGCTGAATTTTACAAACAGTCATTTGTGTTTTCAGGACCAATGTTATGGAATGAATTGCCACATGATTTAAAAAGCACTGAAAATACACAACTTTTTAAGTATGGTGTCAAAAAATATCTGACTCAAAGTAGAATTTATAGTGATGTGTGATTTATTTGATTTTAATTGTACTGTATACATACACTTTTTCATTTTGAATTGTAAACTTTTAAATAAGATTGCTTTGTACTTGTTTTATGCATGAGGGCCTCAGGGAAGATTAGTTATAACACTAACTGTGTAACCCTCTTTAAATAAAGACTTTATTATTATTATTATTATTATTACACATATATAATATGAACATAAGCACAGCCTTAGTGTGAACACCACACATTTTATTACTTCTGACTTTACTTCAAGCACCCTAACAGTGTCTCTGCTTTCCTGTTGTCACATGACAGTCTTTCTCTCTAAAATTGGTGACATCACATAATGTCATGCTAGGTTTGATAAATACTAAATTTCTTCCGTTCCTGGTACAGAAGGCCCAGTACAGTTGAGCTTACACACACTTATCTGTACTGGTTGTGTAATCAAATCAAAATGCCTTAAATGGGAAATTTGTTCTGGTAACATAACAATGTTCATCCTGAACCTTCTTGTTACAGACGGTCTGATTGGATGTCAGATATTAAACAATATTATTAATTTATATTTTTGTCATAAATTTGGTTTGTGTAAACCCTGTCACATGACTTACTGTATTTTTATAGGTTCTTTGACAACAGCTGACAGAAATGTGTTGCAGGGTTAAATTAAGAAGGAATTATATTGCACAGCTATTTTTTAAATTTCAATAAATTATTTGTAACTCCCCTTATGCAAATTTTTAAACAGCCAATCAGAATTCACTAAGTACTGTCTATTTTCATTCGACAGTTGTCATCTGCAGTTTAGTCTACTTAACCTTAATGCACATTTTGAACTATGTCAAAATGTTTAATTTGTATTGTTTATTTGAATAAATATACCAGCCATTTTGAATTGACAGTTATCATATTTTTAGCTGATATTGAAATGAATTGTGAAGTTTTGGTTGATGACAAACCATCAAAACAGTACACTAATCAAGAGTAACATTGAACTTTACAATACTATAGTATATAGATGTACACAGAAAATATCTATTAATATTATAACAACTGTAGCTATAAAAAAAGATATGGAAGAACCCATTATTCTTCAATTGAATCTTCTTATATTAGGGTAAAAAATGTTCCACACTATTTTTTCTATATTTATCTTGCAATAATGACCTCAAATTATTTATTGAGAACAGTTGTTATTAAAATTTACTTTGTGACAGTACCCTGATACCAGTTTCTGGAAAAAGAAATCAGTTATCAGCAATAGGCAGGTGATACAGAATGCTGTTCTTTGTTGGCAGCAAAATTAAACAATGAATCATGCCATCAAGGGAGAGTAACTCGTAACAATAATCTGTATTCTGGGCAACAACATCTCAAATTTGGGGATTTCCTTAACTTATTCTCAACTCACTAACCAACTAGATTGCTGAAAAATTTTAATCTGAGGAAAAACTCTATGATTTGAGAAAACCACATTTAGAGAACTTTTATGAAACTAGGGCCTGATCTATAAAAATCTATTGTTATTCCTATTTAAATGGAGTTATGTACAGAAAAAATCTGGAATTTTTTTTTAACTCTAAATTTAATTAAAACTTTATTCTTAAAATCCTTCATATGTTCAGTCCAATAAAACTTAACTAAAATAATATCTTCAAGTACATTTAGGCCAACTGAAATTTGTCAAATATTCTCTGTCTGTATACTATAGACTTTCTGAACAGCTTAAACACAAATCTGGATGAAGAATACAAATGTGTTTGATTGTCTCTTATCGTTTTTTAAATTATTGTTTGTATGTTTGAATTTTTTACCTATATCAAAGTATCAAGATTTTATTGTCCCACTGAGAACCCTGACGTTAACCATATAAAACATCAGATTTGAATTGCGAAAAATTGATATATGTTTAAACAAATACATGTAGTTTTGAGCAAAGTTCTGGATTTATTACAGAGCTTCATATACTATCTGACAATTATATTAATATAAACAATAACATACCAATAAGTTTTGCTTCTTTTTCTGACAGGTTTAAACCAGAACTACTAACATCCCCCTCTGATAAAATAGCCTCTTCTGCTTTGTCTTCTTCTTCTTCCACTTCCTGTTGAAAATAAATCTATAGTAAACATACTTTAGTCAATAATATTTAAACTACTTCCTGTACTTAGAATATTAGGGAGTAAAATTCTAAGTTTAACCTAAATTTACTGAAATAATTATTAACATTAACAATATACAATTATCTAATAATGATATTTCACTATATTTTATTTTTGCTTGCTCTGACTTTGTCAAAATTGAAAATAACATCAAATATAAAGCATGATTTACTTGTTTCTCTTTTTCAGTCTCCTCGTCCTTTTTCTCTGTGGCACTTTCATCCTCCCCAGTTTCATCTTTCTTACTCTCTTTTTGAGATTCATCTTTTTTAGCTTCTTTTTTTGACTCCAATTCTTTCTTTGCTTTCTGAACTGACTGTTTTAACTTCTCATTTTCTTTTTCAATAACTTTTGACTCTTGTTTTGCTTGGATAAGTTGCTACAATGTTAAAATATGTTTGACAAGACTGTTATAAAATTAATATATAAAGCTGTACCTATAATTTTTCAGTGAACAAGTACATAAATCTTAAGAGCCTGTATCGCTCACCTGACTTACAAAAAAAAACTTTTTAAGACATAACTTTTCTTACAAGTTTTGCTATTAAATATTAAAGAGTTGATGTGAAGATGCTTTTTCTATAAATATTGCAATGTTGAATGTCCAATCAGCAGTGATTTTTAGGGCAGTTTCTAAGAAGCTGTTATATGTTTTTCTCTTAAGTTACCATGTTGAGTGATGTTCCATGGTGGCAGCAATGTTGTATTAATTTGGATCGAAACAAAAAACTCAAAATTAGTAGAGTTCCATTAGAGGTACATTTCTACTTTATCTCAATTCCTTCTGCCAAGCAGTTTGTGAGGAAACAAATTTGGAAATTTTAGCCAATCAGAAGGCATTAGCAGCTCAGGCAGACATGTTGAATTTCGTATAGCCTAGAAAAACTCAAAATAATAAGATTACTATATAAGATTCACTTCTGCATTATTTAGTTTCATTGTGCAGAACAGTTTTGGAGAACAAGCTGTTTGTATGGTTTTAGCCGAGTTCCACAGTTGCGCTTATTTTGGAATTTGGTGCATTACTGCAGTATTTTTTCAAATCAATCTGCCAAACGGTATATGTGAAAAAGATTTTTGAAATTCAGCCAATTAGAATGCATTTTTGGCCCCGGCAGCCATTTTTAATATTTGATCAGCATCAAAAACTCATATTTTGTTCAGAACCACACAATAGACATTCCTGCCAAGTTTGGTCCCAATTGGCCAATTGTTTTTGGAGAAGATTGAAATGTGAAAAGTTTACAACCGACAACGACAGATACCATGTGATGAGAATAGCAAACACTGACCCTTTGGGTCAGCTGAGCTAAAAAAAATTGATTGAAAAAATCAAATTGTGTTTTCCACTTAACTTTGAGGAATAAATTAAAGGTTCTGAAAATTTTCTCCTACAATTGACCATCTATGGAAAAAGCGTAGAGCCTTCCTCTTACTGTGGACCAACTGTGGATCACTCTTATACCACACCCTTTTGGACCAATCGTACCACCTCTTACAGTCTACCAACTGCTTATCACTTACACCCCACCCACTATGGACCATTTGTAGAGGCCACCAACTATGAATTACTCTTATACCCCAACCCTTTGGAACCAATCATAGACCCCACTACTTACAGCCCATCAACTATGGATCCCTCTTACACCTCACTGCATCAGACCACTAATACAGCCAAACACCTATGGACCATTTTTTGTACATTCTTCCTTCGAATGCTTAATTAGTATATTATATGTTACTACCAACCTGCTGCATTCCTTGTAAAGCTTGTTGTAACATTTTAAGCTGTGCATCCTTTACACTGGTATCTGCCACTTGTTTCTGTTCTGCCTTTATCATTTCTACTTCATTCTTATAAGCATCCAGTTGACATTTGAGGGAATCGTTTTCACTTCTCAGGTAATTAATGTGCTCTGAAAATATGTCACAGTATTAACTACTGAAACATTGAAACATTCTATCCAAACATGTATAAACCCTTAAGAAGACTTGGGCCATTGAAACATAAAAGTACTGAGGTACACACTGTGCACAAAATTTTTGTCAGACGAATTTTCATGAGTGTCTGCTCACCCACCCCATTTATCAATTGTAGAACAGCCGCCAGCAAATAATAAACAGTTTGACAATCTGATTTTGTAGTTCAAAAATAAAAGCATATGTGATAGTAGTAAAATAACTTATTCTAATTAGAATTAAATAGTTTTATTTTTACCTTGATTAGCATTAGCAACCATTTCATCGACTGTTGTAGCAGACTTCTTTTTTTTCTTTGCTGCAACTGGTTCATCTTCATTGTCTGACATCTCCATATCATCTTCTTTACGCTCACCAAAGTATTCCTCCATCTGAGATTGTCTTGTCTCCTGGAAATTGTCAATATATGTAGAGATACATATGTAGATAGTAGGAAGACTTACCTGAACCACGGAACTTGAAGCTTCTAGTTTATGTTAATGATCAGGATAAAGACCCGTTATGCAGTTAAAACATTGAATTACGATAACTTCCATAAATATAGCATTAAATGTTCATAACCGGTAAGAATACGGTTTGTTTGTAAATGTTATTCGAATGGTAAATGAGAAGTGTATGTTTTCCTGAAAACTTACAATAACAAAAAAATGTGATATTTATTAGCGTTCATATTTATATACAAATTTCTGTACTTAGGTCGGATTTCCATTTTTTGTCTCATATATTACTTCTGAAGTAACTCCATGCTGGGTGTAAATTTAATCTTTTTTTACTTTCTACATGTGAGGTCTGACGTCCATTGAAATTAGTAGAACTTTCTATTTTCCTGTTTGTCCAATGTCTACTTATATATACTCCTTATTATTGACAGATGCTCACAATGCAACACATTACATATTTGTAAGTTACTTGCCATCCATTTTCTATACCTACCAATCCACATACCTGAATGATCCTCTTCTATACATCACATATCCACCATTAACAATGTCCCTATCTTTGTCAAATAGTTGTTAAGGAACCCCCGTGTTTGTATTAATATCTTCATTACAACTGCTTTATATCATTATATACTGGAGTTTCTCCAGCAATGCCACTACAGTAAACTTTACCGTGTCTTACCGACAGGTGTTGCCTGACAAAATGGAAAACTGCTACTGTGTTTTGTCAAGTTTATGATCCTTTTGTAGATCTTAGATTACACTTTTTGAAATCAACAATTATTTTTCGAATACCATTGTACGTTATGAAAGCCGAGGAACGTTTGTATGGCTGATTTCCTATGGAAATTTGACCTATCAAAATGAAAATTCAGCCACATTTCAACTGTGGAAAATAATTGTCAATTTCAAAAAGTGTAATCTGAGATTTACAAAAGGACCATAAACTGGACCAAACACGGTAGCAGTTGTCAATTTTATCAGACAAAAACCAGTTGGACAGACATGGTAACGTTTACACTAATGTTTTATTACTCTATCTTCAACGTTACCGAACTATATCCATCTTCAATCCAGCAACGTTACCGAACTATATCTATCTTCAATCCAGCAACGTTACTGATGTTTTCTTACTATATCTATCATCAATACTGCAATTCCAACCTATTCTTTCTATATCCAAACTTTGATCATGCGAATCTTCAGAGTTCTGCATCATTTTTTAACATTTATAATAGTATACTAGATTGCTTTCTAGTCTTGGAGAGACCCAACAACATGACCCTGGGTTAATTTCGACTGACCTCATCCTCCCAAACATGTGACCTACCTTTATCTGTTTGTACCACAGTTCTAAATTCTTGCGCTGAGCTTTAGTAAAATGGTCCCAATTCTTCTGCTTTTGAGTTGTAGCAAAGACTTTCTCAATCAGCTCGACTTCATGGAGAACAAAAAATATGATGTTATAGCATACCATTTGTACAAATCTCTGTGTTCTGTGGTCAATAAACCCACATCCTGGTCTTACAAGTCCGTTACATTACCATCTGACTGCACCTCATCATTTGAAGTGAAGGATCGTAGAACCACAGAACTCTGATGCACAATATCCCAACATAATTTTAACTAAAATATCCTAGCATTCTAGGATCCTAGCAATGTTTGCATTGAAAAATAAATTTGGTCATAAAATTGTTTTAGAAAATAAAAAAAAACATGTGGGAAATTATTGTATTTAAAGCATGTTCAGTTTCTGTGTGTACTAAAATCCTTCACCTGTCTGCAAAAACACCTTGGAAAGCTTACCCAGGATACACGATCAATTAGTGACCAAATATAAACTGTCAGGAGAAATGATGTAAATAACACATAGAAATAATAAGGAAGAAATCTGGACAATCAAAAGACTATGATCATTTGCACAGTATCTGGATTTTTAGTTTGTAATTACTAAGTTCTAAATTAATTTAATGTCTTTGATTGATTGACTGATTTTTAGCCCCAGAAGAAATATTCCAGCTTTATAAACACTGACAAACACATTTCTCCTGAAAATGTCTATATCTGAGCAAAATGAGAAAATTAGAATTGTTTCTTACAATTATTCATGGAATAAGTATATTCTTTCTGCTTATATACAAGTTCTTTGTCTCCTTTTTGTTATACAGATATTTGACCAGTTTTTACCTTTTCATTATGTACTGTGAGTACCAGTTTTGTATATATTCATTACATATTACCATCTCATCAAAACAGTCTTGTACTTGGAGCTTACAATAATTTACCCAAATAATCATAATGGCAGACAGCAACATAGCATCTTCGGTGCCCTGTATCTATACAGAAGTACTCTAAACAAGAATTAAATAAATCATTAATGCTTACACTCAGTAGCCATTAAATTCAAATGACCAGCGTAACTTGAGTTCCTTGAACATGAATATAGTCATCAATGAAGCAACCATCATAATGCTTGTACATCACTTCAATCCTACCAGTTACTATAGAAGTTATTTATTTGTAACAATGTCCACATGATTTAGTAATAAGTACCAGTCTTTCATAGAATTCTTTGGATACTTACACTGTTGAAGTATGGTCTCCACTAGTTGTCTGTATTTCATTTTAGCCCTTTCTATCTCTTCTTCGCCTTGCTGTTTCTCTCCTTGAAGATGACGGACTCGAGCATTTGCACACTGTATCAATGTGTAAAAATGTGAAACATTGCGTTTATTACAATCACCTCTCTCCAACCACGTGTTCAAAACATGAACAGCCGGAACAAAACTATCTTCAGCTAGAAAACAATATAAATAAATATGTAGAATATTATTTGAAAATTCTGTAGATAAAACAGTTTGCTAATTGAAAATTCCATCGGCTTTTGGAAAATACCCTTATTGTTTATGTTAAACTCAACCAAAGCAATATACGTCATGTTGATCAATCTTCAGTTGGGCAGATACAATTATGCTTTTTTTAAGCTTTTAATAAATGTAAAGCACTTCTTATTTTCAACGTACATAAAATTGTATAGTTTAGCTTTCTCATTTTTCCAAGAAACATTCTTAAAATAATTATAAACTAGACAAAGTCGATCTAGCGATCACTGATACAGTAGTCCCCCTCTTATACGATCCCTTCGCCAGCGACCATCCGCTTTATCCGACCAAAACCCTGATGCATTCAGTGTTTCTAACGTAAAATTACCTCTCGCGAACGTCCACCCCTTAAACGTGACCAGCGACTACGGTTTTTTTTTACACAACAACGTAAATTCCCCTCACGAACGACCATTTTTACTGACTGGATGTTTATTTTGGAAGTCTCGAATAGAACGAGATTTGGTTTTACTATCGTAAACCAGTTCGGAAACAGTTCAACAACCGGTAAACAAAATGTCGAAATCGTGTAAAAGACAGATATTTAAGCTGGATTAAACACGAAAGCAAGTAGGATATTTGTAGATAAGTTTGATTTCGGCATACAGAAATCGGGTTTATTAAAAGAAAACTGAAATATTCAACAAGGAGATAATAATACAATGTACCAACATAATCATAAATCAATATTTACAACAAACGATGTTAAAATTGACAACAACTTTTGAAACTGGAAACAGAGAAAAACCTGGATTTTTCCATACTAAAAGGAACCTTAATAAACTATGAAGTGGAACCTGGGCAGACAATAAAAGTGATAAAAACAATGATAATGCAGATGAAACAGGAACAGAAACATTCACTGTTAAGAAGACTTGGAATTGTTATATTATCATTACTCATTTTTAACAGATAAAAACTGCATGAATTCTTTTTATTTTTATTTATACTACTTAATAATAAAATACAACAATATTTATTTGTGTGATTCTCGATCACTTCACAGTTCTTGCTGCTAATCAACCAACCAAGCTCTATAAACCTACATATATCCCCTCAAGAAAGACCACCCCCATTATAAGACCACTTTCATGACTCAGATGGGGTGGTCTTATAAGAGGGGGACTACTGTACCCCCGCTTTTGTAAAAATTTCTAACGTTTTCGAGGACTGTGACCTTGAAATTTGACAGATTTCCCCCAAAATTGATAGGCTTCTTACCAACCTGATATATAACAATATCCTAAAGTTTCATTCAAATCCTATGTAAACTTTTTTAATTATCATCCGGAAACCAAAGTTGGACGGACAAAGGGACAGACGGAAAGACGGACGGACGGAAGGACAGATAGAAGGACGGACATGAGGACCAATATATACCCCAGACTCTGTCGAGCGGGGGTATACAAATCATTTCAATGACTTTTAAATTTTTATTTTTGAATACTAAAATGTTTCTTAGTATTATAGTAAACAGAATATTGATTGAAATTGACAATTAGGTCCATGGAATTAATTCTTCATCGATGCATATTTTAATATCTATTAAACTATAACCTTAATTTTGATGATTTGTTTACTGTGTTGGATTGTGCAGCATTTTTTTTTTAAAGTTAAACAAAACTGTTTATTTTTCATGAGTCGGCAGTTAAGTAGCCATTTTAAATGGTATGCTTTAAAAGGCCTGGTCCTTTCAACACAATTTTGGTCTTTTGAATCTTACCTTTTAATTTATCCAGTAATGTCATAGCTTCATGGTCATTATAATGTATGATTGGTGGTGGGCTTGGAGGGCGGAGTCTGGCTTCTTCCATTCTCTGGACATGTCTCATCTCCCTTGCTAATGCCCGTTGTTTACATTCAAACTCATATTGGTCATCTCTAGCATTGGCATAGTCAACATGGAGACGACCTGTGTTTTCTTTGTCATCTTTATCCTCAATTTTCATTCTATACCCTATTCAGTAAAATTTAAAATATATTTTAATATTATAATTAAATTAAACTGAGGATTTTCAAAAAATTTTCTTTACCATAGTTTTAACAGCTTATTCTGAACTTGGGAACTGACAATGCAATGCAGTTCTTCAAAGAAGACTATGATATTACCAATATAATGTAGTACTTCAATGTTTCATAGAATTTATGTGAAATAGTGTAATTCTCACTAGTGATACCACAGATTTGACAAGATGACCAGAAGCATAAAATAGCTTTACACCATATGGGACTATTGGATAAAGCAATATGCAAAATATTAAGCTTCTGCATCCTATAATTGCTTAGAAAATGGATGGAAATTTTGCTTTTAATCTGATAAACCTATACCTCAATAATGAGACCAAATCACCATAGTAACATGTATGGCACTAGAACATCATTGATATAAACACAATATAATTGACTTTACATCAAGTTAAAATTGCTATTGTTCTAGGATGTCTAGACTACACTTGTTTCATATTCCAACAAAAAAAAATCTTGCCTCCTTTTATTCATACAATCTTATGAATTAATTCCAGCCATTCAATCATTAATTTATAGGTCAATAATTAAAATCTACTACATAATACATGCATATCTAAATTATTAACAGGGAACATACTGTGAGGGTTCACAGTGCTCGACCCACAGAGCTGCCCAGGGAGTCCCAAAATGGTGGATAGAGGATGCCCTCTTGTTGGGGCTTGTCGGGTTATCATATGGAAAGCCTGACTGCAGACCACAGTTGATACCATGTCTGGAGAGTGTGTCGCTCCTTGCACGATAAAGACCCTTTTTGAAGATGTCGATTTGAGCAGGCAAATTGTAGCCACTAGAAAAGAATAAATTTCCCCCTAACCATAGTCCGCAAAGTGCCATTCAATATATTTCCATTGTAGTCCATCTTTCCAGAACTGAATTATTGTTTTATTAACTTGTTAATGTCCTGAATATAGGTGAAATACTGCTAGCTGGATGTATTGTTTGTTTGTTTGTTCAAATGATGTTTAATGCCACTTTCAGCAATTTTTCAGCAATATAATTGGAAGTCCTGAGTGAGATTGGAGTGGAGTGCACCATGCCGACAGTCGGACTCGAACCTACAATCTCATTGTTGACAGACAATAGTAGAGGAACTACCTTAACCACTCTGCCACCGAGGCCCCGATGCCCCTCACTGGATGTAAAGCAATCAATCAATAAATCAATCCTGAATTACTACTTTAAGTCAAAATTTTCTGTTTCCAGCTGCAAACAAATACTTCTGAACATTTTCATCAAACAAACAATTTCAATTACACAAAATTACCTGACATAAAAAGGGCTCTGTCAGCACTTTCTTCATGCTCAAATCTGATGTGAGCAAAGTTTTTCTTCCCTTTTCTAATACTACAGATGATACCAAAGTTTTCAAAGATCTCTCCTAACATATCCTCAGTACAATTCTCTGGAATTCCACCCACGAAGATTGTTCTACATCCCGGAGGTCTCTCTCGAACGGACGGTGGTGGGGCATTCATTGGTGGTGGGTAACATACACTACTCTTTACTCTGAGGATTTCTTTTGGCATAAACTGTGCCAGCATTGCTAGATCTAGTCCAGGAATGGAAGACCCCATCATTGCTCCAGGACCCATTCCTTGGGATCCATCCATACTGGGACCATTCTGACCCATTGGTCCCCAACCACTATACTGTAAAAATAAGCAAAACTTGATATGCTCTGAAACCTTTAAACTTTTTTCTCCAAGCATTATATCAGAAGTGTTTTGACTGTAAAAACTAGAATATAAAGTATTTAATTCAAATTGAAACAAATATTTGTTTAACCCTTTCGCACCGAATGTATCCTTTAGGAAACACAATGCGCAGGGCGAATGTATCTTTAAAGATACACGGTGCGCAGGGCAAATGTATCCTTAAGGATACATGAAACTCGTGGTTTGGTTAGGCCTGTTTTGAAGCCAAAATAAAGCACACAGATTGCTTTAAACATATTTAAATTGTTACGGCTGTGTTAATCGTAATAAAAATAATTTATTTTCGTTTGTTATTCTAAAAATTACCGCTGTAAATATTGATAGGAAATCACTTTACGCTAATTTTAGAACCGGAAATGTGAAAATCGGGTCATGTGGTTATCAAAATGGCGACTAAAAAATTCTGTTTGCAAGACGCCGATTAAGGCGTGATTTATGATTAAACTGGACCGTAATACACTATGCAGATCAAAATTAAATAGTCTACATGCTTTTACTCGGTTAGTTTACTCTAATTTGGCAGCAGAATCGTGTATAAGTAGGTGTTCGTCTCCATTGGCCACTACCGGCGAACAAAATGTTGCAAGTGACGAGTATTTTGATGGATATTTACAAATCAGAATTGAGAAATGATAAGAGAAAAGCTAATAGCGTTAAGGAAAATCTTTGTCTGGTTTTGAATGATGAAAATGATTCTTGGATTGTGTAATATTAAATAAGAGGGTCTCGAAACTGAGCGTTCGGCCGGTGAGGGGTTCACCGAATTTCGTGACAAACGAATACATTGTTTTATTGAGTAGGTTTTACCCAAATATTTACATTAGGGGCTATTACTGGCACACATAAAAACATCAGTGTGAACTACAAAGAGGCACAGAATAGTTTTTCAACCAATTTATGGAAAAATAACCTATAATTCAACATTTTATTTCAGAACATGAATTATAAGCCAGAGAGACACTGTGTCATGTGTTTGTGTATGAACCAGTAAACTTATACCTTGGTTTATAAATGGCCATTTTAAGGAATAAATATTCAACAAACTGAAACTAGACCAATATCAAATGCAAATCAATCTTCATCAAAACAAAACACCTTGCCAAAGACTGAGATTTATTGATCCCATCCTACAGTATAGCTGGTTTCAGTAGGAATTTATACACTAATATTTATATATAGTGTTAATAGTTTCAGATATAAAACCTGCACGATTGTACTAGTCAACAGATTGACTTGGGGAGTTTTTTACGTCCTACACCGACAACTTAATGCCCTTGGTCGGACGGTAGTCAACAGATCTCTATGTGCACCAGATCTCTATGTGCAAACTTATATACTTCCAAAACGAGTGTGAACAGTTTACACAGATCTTTAATTATCTCCATTTTTCTCATAAACCCCAAATGGTGACACAATATTCTATATTAAATAAAACCTGTAGCTGATCATATATTGTAAAATGTAATAACTATTCTTATACCTGAAAAGAATGTAACTGTTAGGTGGATAATTCGCTCTATTGAGACAAAAAATATTTGTCAATATATTCCTCTAAAACCAAACAAATGGATGTACAAAATATGACTGCTTGCTGAATTTGCTATTAGTTATGTTAAGCACAAAGTCTTTTATCCAGGCCAGACTGTAAGTAGTTTGTCATCTGCTGTTGTCAAGCATTGTTTGCAATAGGGATAGAGTTATAGTGGTAAGGTAATCACGATTACTAGATTATTTATACCTAACGTGAATTGTTACTGTACAAATGGACATCTGGGAGAACTATGGTATAGTAGGTTTTAGGTCTGTAATGTAAAGCATGGTCTTTGTATTGACATTATGTGCAAACCTTCAGCTATTATGCAGTTCTTGATGTAAGAAAGTATAATGGCAGCTGTACAGAGTGGCCCAAAATGTCTCAATTTTGTTGACTATACATGTCTATAAATATGTTGGTGATCATAAAATCTTTTTAAATTGAAGGTCAGCTAACCAGAAACGACTTTTGAATGCCCCAAAGCCTGTTAAGCTAAATACATTGCAAACAAAGGAAATGACAATATATACATGTACATGTTTAGTATAAATTTTTTAAAAATGTAAATTTATCTGCGTACAATATAATTGGTTATATTCTTTACTTATAGGTTGTATATTGCCACTCTAAATCCTTTTCAAATGCAACTTTTCTCGGATTTAATGTGCTATTGTTATAGGACTTGTGGTTATATAACACCGGATTCTCCGAGAGAGACTATCACTTACACAGTTGGAATCTTATAAATTGTAAATTAAAAAAAAACAAATCTTTTTGCCAGGAAAACATCTTATTTCTGTTTGCCAAAATGCTTTACTTATTTCCATACTCTGAGAAACTGTTTCAATTTGATAAATTCTATTTGGTTTGGTTGTTACTTGCTTGAAGTTAATACCTTCAATCTCAATAGGTTTTTCTTTTTTAATTTAAATTGAATACTATGACCATTGAAAAATTGAGAAAGGCTATTCAAATTATGAATATATCAATCGATAGTGAAATGCAAGACTATCAAGTGTATCAACATTTGGACATCATACCCTTGACACTTAGTTGTGTTAATAACTCTTTTGCTGTTTACACCCATGTGGGTCAAAGCATACAAATTCTTACAATATAACTAAAAGAACAATGTTGAGGTTAATGTCAATTTTCATTTTTTGTTTTTATCTGGCTATAATAAAATAATGTAGAATACAACAAATAAAAATTTATAAATAATTTAAATAAAAAAAACTGTTGTGAATACATTTATTATGACAACAAAATTACCTTCATTCATAGGTGAAATAAAATAAATGTTTCATATTCCAGTACTTTGCTTCAGTACTTGGTGGCCATGATGACTTTTATAATTTATTACATTACAAATTGGGCTTTACAAAGTATTGTAGTGGACTTTATTGACTTGTCCGACTTGTTATTTGTGAAACTTTGTCACATTATTAGCCTGCTACTGCCTTTATTCCATATATTCATGTTGATTAATAATTATAAACTCCATCTTGCATATGTGTTACATATACAGAAAATGAAAGACTTAGTCATGCCTAAAATGGTTGAAATTAAAATACTGGTTATGCAAAAATAAACAATGAGTAACAAAAAATTAAAAAGAAACTGGGATATTTTTTTTTGCATGTCTAGTAGAAATTATTTAAATTTTAAAGGATTAACATACACACATGTAGGTCTTCAACCATACATTTGATACATTAATGCTTAAAAGATTATAAACAATTATTTTGGGGCTACACAATTAAATGTTCAGTTGTAAATAAAAAAAAAATTAAATATTTTTTTTAATGGATAAAATATAAATTTATATATTTTTACCAGTGTAGTGGATTTTTTAGTTTTTCAGCTGAACGTAAAAAAAGGTTTTTGTATTCTAAATTCTCTACTTGGTATAATTTTAGGTTGTTTTTGTCCTTTCCTGATATGTTCGGTTCTTTTCGGTGAGTCGTAGGACCTTACGTAACAAATTTTGTTTACAATATGGCGTTCGCTATTTGGCACTGCGGTCCCTTTGCTTGTTTCACAAATTTGTATTTAAAAACAGCGATTTGGCTGTATTTTTGGTTAAAAAATGATATTGCAGAGGCAAATGGATTTAAAACGAAAGTGGTATTGTCAGATAATGACAAAAAATTGACTTAAACGAGAGGGCTGTCAACCGGCGACTCCTTCCATTTTCTGGTCCGACACAAACAGACCATTTTATAGCTTCGTAAACCTGTACGACCTCGATATAAATGATTATGCCTTTAAGACAAGTAAGATTATGGTACTGTCGCACTTAATACAAAATTTTAAGCGGAAACACACAATATTTAATGAAATATCCGTCGGAAAGCGTGTTGTCATTTTTCAATCGCGCACATGCCAAATTAATTCCGGCCTGGCAAAACGCGCGTGCACTAAAATCCCGGCCATGGAAACCATCTACGAAAATAAATTCAGTGACGAAAGTGTTAATTTAAAAAAACATTAAACTTCTAAATCAAGAGATGTTTTACCTGATTATACATCATTTGCATATTAGCATCGCCCATCATTTGTCCAGACATCATGCCACTCATCTGTCCTCCCATACCCATGCCACCCATCATATTCATGCCACCTGGTCCCTGGTTGCTACCCATCATATTCATTCCACTTGGTCCTTGGTTACTACCCATCATGTTCATGCCACCTGGTGGGCCTTGGTTGCCACCCATCATATTCATTCCTCCTGTGCCACCCATCATATTCATGCCACCTGGTCCCTGGTTTCCTCCCATCATATTCATGCCACCTGGTCCTTGGTTTCCTCCCATCATGTTCATGCCACCTTGTGGGCCCTGGTTGCCACCCATCATGTTCATGTTACCCATGGGTCCTTGATTCCCACCCATCATGTTCATACCTCCCTGAGACTGCATGTTGCCACTGTTTTGATTACCTGAAAAATAGAAATGTCAAAACAAATGTTCCATTTTGTGTGTGAATCTTATATTGTACAAGCATACTAGTACTAGATAAAAACCTTTTAAACCTTAAATAAAGTAGCATCAACTATGGAGCAACAGTATATATATTGGATCTACTTAATTTTACTCTGTACCTTGTTTTTGTTTAAAATTGGATATGAAGTGGATTGGATTTCAACCAGTATTATAAGACCTACAACAGAAGTCTATTGTTTATATACCTTCTAATGGCATTGGAGGTTTTCCTTTATTAGCATCAAACTGCAATGGAGCATTATTATTGCTTGGATCATACCCTCTATTCCTTCCTGGTTTCTGTGGACCAATCATTTCTATTTCTGTAAAAGAAAGAAAAAACTGCAAGTTATTGGGTGGTGTGTTGCCAGAAGTCTTAACTACATTGAAATTGATATCTTTTCCAAACTTGTCTTGATGTTTTCACTACTACCTGTCACTACTCGTAAATAATTTTACAAACAAATAACTAATTTCATTTAATTTCTTTAAATGCAGACAACCAAACAATCTCCGGAATTGAGGTCATCTGCTCTGTTCCCTACTCGGTAATACTACTCTAAGGATATCACCTCTAATCAGTCCACATTATAAAATACCAAGAAAATTCAGTCTTGCATGCAGCGCACTTATTTTTTTACCATAGTTAGGCAAATTAAAATATGAATTTGAAAAGTAAATTAGGTTAAAAGATTTTTTATATTCTTAAAATTAAGGCGATACATGACATAGATAATCTCGAAATAAACATTAAAATGATTATCTATGTTTATAGTTTAGTTAACCCATATGAATGTATTCAATAAAAAAGAAATAATATTTAAAATCAATTGATTAATTAGTTTGTTTTGTTTAATCCTATTTTATAGAGGTTAACCAATCAGTAATATGAGATTGATTGATTGTTGTTTTATGTCCAGTAATATGTGAGAAGCTAAATTCCTTGTGTGGCAGAGGTAAATTCTGACATAGGAAGATAAAGCCTCTGTTTCAGAGATTTACATCTGAATTCTGTATTAATATATTGAATTGAATGCAGCAACTAAAGTTAACATTTTTAACAACCCTTCTGCTATATTAAAGTCATAAAATTATGAAATTTAGACATTTCTTTAGTGGATCCTTCATGTAGCAATGCGGATTTCAAATAGATGATGATGAACATGTTTTAGGGGTCTTCCCTCATCTCTGACATTTTTCATTATTTTGCAAAGTGCATGATTGGGTGGGGGTGTGAATTTAAAATTTCATCATTTTTTCATATATTTTTTTTGTTGTTATTTACTTGCAGTAATGCCGGAAAAATGTTTAAAAGTTCCTTTATTAAATCTTTTATATTCCCAAAAGATCAAACTATCTTCTAACCATATACAAGGCCCACAACACCACACTAAGATGCCTCAAAAGCAAAGTTCAAGTTGCCAAAAAGGTTCTTGTATATCTGGTCCAACTAATTTGCCCAGACTACCACCTTATCAGTATATACAGATGTGACAACGTGTTTTTTATATTACCCACTATATACCGTGGTCGTGGTTTTTTCCTTCAGAAATTCACCACGATACGCCACGGTGGTATTCTGCTGTACATCGTGTTATGTCCACTACATATCGTGACCCACCGTGTTGACCACGGTGGATTTTCAATTTCCTTTCATGCTTACACAGTGAAAAAATTAAAATGTTGCGATTTAATTGAGAGATTTGTGTTAAAATATGCCGTTTTAATATGTTTGTTTGACAACAAAATTAATCTGCGTTCTTGCTAATCTATTCATTATACGAGAATACCTTAAAGTTTATTGTCACTGATTTCGATTGACAATTATTCCATTAACGTGTTCTAAAAGGTTAGAACACAGCATTTTGGCCTTAAAATTGTCAAAATCTTTGCTATTCTATCGTCAAAATTTCCCTGTCAGCGCCTCTGATTAATGTTCCAACCGTTTGAACTTTTACCGGATGTAAATTGTGTCACACCTTAAATCGATCGATTATCTAAGTATTGTCCAGTCTTGATTTAATCAAGCACGTGCTCTCAAACATTTAAATAAACTTGTGTATTGTATAATTTTATAATTAACAGGTGAACATGCGGCTTCACATTTTTAGCGGTAAAATAGCACATTACACAATAAATACGAGACTTGTAAAGAAATACAGAGGGAACAACGTGTTTTTTATAAAAAACACTGACCCACCATGGAAGTTAATCCTTTCCTCTATCACCCACCATGGTATATCCACGCCTACTATCGTGGTTAAGAATTTTCTCAGGTAATCTTACCACGGTGGATGCATATGAGGGAGTTCAGTCTACCATGGCATGTCGCCACAGGGGTCCTGCCACGATATCTCCGCGGTGGTAAATGACAACATAAACGTTGTCATTTAATTGATTGCGTGTTAAAACATCGTTACCCGAATGAAAAGAGAACATTTTTAAACAGTGCTTAAGAATAATTTGCACATGCATTTTATTTGTTGATGATTAGTAATGATTTAATGTGCCGGTAGAATTGAAGATCGAATATTTGTTCAACCGGATGCATGTGTTATGCATTAAATATTACCCTGAACAACTTCGGTAAATTATCCGGATTTGAATTGTCACATTACGTTTTTTAGTGTATTACAACATCTAACGAATTGTCCTGAAGTTGTACGGGAACTTTCTTTAATCAATTATAAATCCTTTTCGACAGAAAACAGACAGTTGAGCAGAGATCTTTTTCTTTATTTGGTATTTAAAACCAGAGTTGTTTTAACAAACGCGAACAAAAGTTTACATCACGTATCGTTATATAAAACACGTTAACAGGATGGGATACAACAAATAAATTACTAAAATGAAGCCAACATGCAGCAGGAATAATAAATATGTGAAAAGTTTATAAACGAGAATCGCCACGTAAAATATAGTTTAACTACGATATGGTACAGGCGCCTGTTTCACAAGGTTGAATGAAGTCTTACGTACGCACAATTCTAAATACACATTTACCTTGGGCAATGGCGTTTTAAACTATAACAATTAATATAACAGGTTTATATAAAAAAGTAGTGATGTGCTTCTGAGCTAGATATACCCTACGCAAAACTGACAATTGTTTAAATCGACGCAGACGTGTTATTTGTATAAAGATCCCGTTAAAATTAACTCGCAGTTTCGGAGTTTTTGCATGACATAGTATTTATTGGGATGAATGTTCTCGAGATCAGACCCCTTTTAGACTTGCCTTAGTTCTCTAAATACAAATACTAATTCTTAATTTTTTGTTGTATTGTGGTACATTGATCAAACAATAAAATATGCATAGTTCCTTACGTCTGTTATAACATTAACAAAACAAATCGGAGTAAAATTATTTTTTGAAGACGAAAGAACTGATTTGTCCACTCTCATATTAATCTAAAATAATTGCCCGAATTTACTCAACAGCATATTTGTTTATTGGTTTGTTCTTTTTTTTTCTTCTTTATTTTTTGTTGTTGTTGTTTTTTTTTTTTGCGCGCCGATACGAACGTCTGTTTGCGGACATAGGGTCTTATCATAATATAATAGAAATTATAAGAATGCTACTAAAGTCTTTTCTACAACAAAAGTTGATGATGTGTCAGGCTTTTAACACTGAAACGACTATTTTGGTTGATTCTATATCACGATTGTATTTTTTTAACACCCGGGTTCAACACCGAATACGAATCGAGTATAAAATCATTCATGGAACGATATATTCTGCGACATTAATATTTAAAGTGATAATTTCGAAAATTTGAAAAATCAAAATGTAGCATTTTAAGTCGGTATAGATTTTAAAGTTTTTAAAACGAATTTCTTTACAAGTATCGCATTTATTGTGTATTTCTTTACAAGTCTCGTATTTATTGTGTAATGTGCTATTTTACTGCTAAAAATGTGAAGCCGCGTGTTCACCTGTTAATTATAAAATTATACAATACACAAGTTTATTTAAATGTTTGAGAGCACGTGCTTGATTAAATCAAGACTGGACAATACTTAGATAATCGATCGATTTAAGGTGTGACACAATTTACATCCGGTAAAAGTTCAAACGGTTGGAACATTAATCAGAGGCGCTGACAGGGAAATTTTGACGATAGAATAGCAAAGATTTTGACAATTTTAAGGCCAAAATGCGGTGTTCTAACCTTTTAGAACACGTTAATGGAATAATTGTCAATCGAAATCAGTGACAATAAACTTTAAGGTATTCTCGTATAATGAATAGATTAGCAAAAACGCAGATTTATTTTGTTGTCAAACAAACATATTAAAACGGCATATTTTAACACAAATCTCTCAATTAAATCGCAACATTTTAATTTTTTCACTGTGTAACTAAGCATGAAAGGAAATTGAAAATCCACCATGGTCAACACGGTGGGTCACGATATGTAGTGGACATAACACGATGTACCGCAGAATACCACCGTGGCGTATCGTGGTGAATTTCTGAAGTAAAAAACCACGACCACGGTATATAGTGGGTAATATAAAAAACACGTTGTCACGTCTGTACACAATAAATGCGATACTTGTAAAGAAATTGGTTTTAAAAACTTTAAAATCTATACCGACTTAAAATGCTACATTTTGATTTTTCAAATATTCGAAATTATCACTTTAAATATTAATGTCGCAGAATATATCGTTCCATGAATGATTTTATACTCGATTCGTATTCGGTGTTGAACCACGTGTGTTAAAAAAATACAATCGTGATATAGAATCAACCTTAATAGTCGTTTCAGTGTTAAAAGCCTGACACATCATCAACTTTTGTTGTAGAAAAGACTTTAGTAGCATTCTTATAATTTCTATTATATTACGACAAGACCCTATGTCCGCAAACAGACGTTCGTATCGGCGCGCAAAAAAAAAACAACAACAACAAAAAATAAAGAAGAAAAAAAAGAACAAACCAATAAACAAATATGCTGTTGAGTACATTCGGGCAATTATTTTATATTTTTATGAGTGTGGACAAATCAGTTCTTTCGTCTTCAAAAAATAATTTTATTCCGATTTGTTTTGTTAATGTTATAACAGACGTAAGGAACTATGCATATTTTATTGTTTGATCAATGTACCACAATACAACAAAAAATTAAGAATTAGTATTTGTATTTAGAGAACTAAGGCAAGTCTAAAAGGGGTCTGATCTCGAGAACATTCATCCCAATAAATACTATGTCATGCAAAACCTCCGAAACTGTGAGTTAATTTTAACGGGAACTTTATACAAATAACACGTCTGCGTCGATTTAAAAAATTGTCAGTTTTGCGTAGGGTATATCTAGCTCAGAAGCACATCACTACTTTTTTATATAAACCTGTTATATTAATTGTTATAGTTTAAAACGCCATTGCCCAAGGTAAATGTGTATTTAGAATTGTACGTACGTAAGACTTCATTCAACCTTGTGAAACAGGCGCCTGTACCATATCGTAGTTAAACTATATTTTATGTGGCGATTCTCGTTTATAAACTTTTCACATATTTATTATTCCTGCTGCATGTTGGCTTCATCCTGTTAACGAGTTTTATATAACGATACGTGATGTAAAGTTTTGTTCGCGTTTGTTAAAACAACTCTGGTTTTAAATACCAAATAAAGAAAAAGATTGCTGCTCAACTGCCTGTTTTCTGTCGAAAAGGATTTATAATTGATTAAAGAAAGTTTGCGTACAACTTCAGGACAATTCGTTAGATGTTGTAATACACTAAAAAACGTAATGTGACAATTCAAATCCGGATAATTTACCGAACTTGTTCAGGGTAATATTTAATGCATAACACATGCATCCGGTTGAACAAATATTCGATCTTCAATTCTACTGGCACATTAAATCATTATTAATCATCAACAAATAAAATGCATGTGCAAATTATTCTTAAGCACTGTTTAAAAATGTTCTCTTCATTCGGGTAACGATGTTTAAACCCGCAATCAATTAAATGACGTTTATGTTGTCATTTACCACCGCGGAGATATCGTGGATGGACCCCTGTGGCGACATGCCATGGCCATGGTAGACTGAACTCCCTCATATGCATCCACCGTGGTAAGATTACCCGAGAAAATTCTTAACCACGATAGTAGGCGTGGATATACCATGGTGGGTGATAGAGGAAAGGATTAACTTCCATGGTGGGTCAGTGTTTTTTATAAAAAAACATGTTGTTCCCTCTGTATGTAAACTGAATTAAAAACTGCAATGAATTTGCGTATTTTACAAACCACACTTCCGTAGCAATGCCGATTTCAATGCTGATTTCAAATAATGATTTAATGTGCCAGTAAACTCATAAGCAAGATTACCTGAGCAGATGTCTTATCCACTATAGTAGGCATTGATATACCCAAATTATGAGAAAGCATGTTCAGATGTACTGCAGTACAGCCAGGGCCCAGCGCCATAAACATTTTCTTTGCTGAGAACTTTTTTATTCTCAATTTCATCCAATCAAATCTATCCTTTTCCCTTGTTGTCATGGTAGTTGAGTAAATTCTCATGCTGAGCAAAATTTTTTTACTCAAGTAGGTTTTATGGCGCTGGGCCCAGGTGTAAAGCGTATATAAAAATAGTCTATGAAGTTATTCGTTATAAACTTTAACATGTACATTGAAAAGATAATATTTTGAATAGTGATCGTGAATGTTATGTGGACAATACTATTATCTTACATAATGCGTGTCTATTCTAAACGGTTTTCCTTTTCACAATGAACCTAACTTCTTTTCAGTTTTTTCTTAAATTTAAAACGAGGCTGTTCCTCGGAATCTATACGGAAGTGTGGTTTTACATGTTTTGTTAGCAATGTCGCTGATACTGTAAGTGAACATTCGCATGAAACCAATCAATAGTTTAATTATATTCCTTATTTTTGTACTTTATGTCTATCTTAATAAATTTTATGACTATATCCTATTGTTACTATAATTTACGGAACTAAAACATATCTTCACCGCTGTTTGTTTAAAGTTTGATTTGATTTTTCCTTAAGGCAGATTTGCGTTTTAGAACATATTGAAATAGCTGTGCGCTGAAGTTTCAATATTACTTAGCATTGGCGGAAATTTTCAATTAAAATTTTTGATTTGTTTTGAAAGATGACGAGGTCTCCAGCATTATTAAATTCGTCACAAAGAAAGAAACTAGAAGATTCCGTCAAATATTTTACAGAAGGTTAAAATTTAAATAAGATCTTTTCAGGGACATCTCAGCAGTATTATTTACTTATATATTATTGTAGTACTTATTATACGTAATCTAAACCAAAATAGTAGAGCTTTATAAATTTTAATAGATAATAGTAACATTTTATGCTCATACTTGAATGTAAGTTTTTAAATGTTTCGACTTTTAAGTCCACTTTTTTTGTACTTGCGCACAAGTTCCGGGATGTTTTACACTCCTTTAGGAGTCTACTCCTGTATATGGAAGAAGAAGAAGAAGTAGTACCATTTCGTCCAAAGGCATCTCCAACATAGACTAGCTTCGGCCATACTTTGTCAATAATAATAATAATTATTATCATCAAGTACACAATACATAGCATGATAAGAATACATATAAATTTAAAACATTACATGTTACAAGTGTCAATCAATATATACTAATGTAACCTGATTGCCTGAATCTGAATAAATACGATGCAGGACCAATACTGGTATAGACGCATCGGAAGAGAGCTGCTGCTTTAGTAGCAGATCGGGAGATCCTTGAAGCTCTCAATTGTCTTTTTGCGCACTGTGTCTTCCGGTAGCTTATTCTAGTGGACGATTGTGTCAACAAAGAAAGAGTTCCTGTATTGGTTGCATTTGGATGGTGGTACAATAAAAGTCCTATTGTTGTTTGTTTCCTGACGGTCTATGATGTTATTAGTCAGGCAGTCTTTGTATTTAACGGAACGGATTTGCCTTTTTGGTCTAGCTGGTCTGATGTAAGCTTCCTGGTCTATTGCTGGTAATAATCCCTCCACTATTTTGTATAGGAACACTAATTTTGCGTTGGTTCTTCTTTCTCGTAGTGATGGTAATTTTTAATGGAATTGCTCCACAACTTGCCTGGGATAAACCCATTAAAGCTAAAAGCTTATTTCCAATGGGGTCCCTTTATCAAAAAGTCACAAAATATATATCAAAATTAGTATTGTTAAAAAACATTTTGTTTACAATAAAAATAAACATATATTAAAAAGCTGTCAGATTAAAGACAAGTAATCAATAAAACAAAAAATCTCTATTTTCATGGTTTCTAGCTTCATCCTTTAAATGTTGCTTGACAGCTTTTTTATAAGAATATTTCTGGTCTAAAACTTTAATTTCTCCTGGTAGATTGTTCCAGTCATGGATCGCATTAAATAAAAATGTATTCTTGCTACAAATGTTTGAATTTGGAACACAAAAATTTAAGTTTGATGATCCTCTGGTGTTGTTAAAATTACGAAAGAAACCCGATGACATATAATCTGGAGCAATTCCATTAAAAATATTATACACATGGTTGAGTCTCAGCTGTTTAACTCTGTTTTCGATAGATAACATGTTAACTTGGTCTAAAATATCATTGTTTATACTAGCTCTTGGCCCCAGACCAAGAATGAACCTCACAACTTTATTTTGAAGTACTTGCAATTTATTTGCTGCCCCTTTCCCAATACTAGTATACCAAGATGAAGAGGAATAGTCAAAATAGCATTGTATAAGAGCAGTTGTGAGAGTCCTTCTTGATCTGGTGTCCAGGCACTTTGCATTTCTATATAAAAACTTAAGTCTAGAATTTACTTTTTGTATAATATTAGATACAATATATTCACAGTTAAGATATTTATCTATAGATACACCTAAATATTTGACACAGTCAGTGGATTTTATGACATGATTATAACAAGTTACATAGAACTCAGATATACATTTAAGTTTTCTTGGTGGACCAAAAAGCTCTGTCTTTCCAAGGTGTAGTGAAAGTTTATTATCAATAAGCCAATCGGAACAACTTTCTAATACAGAGCATAATTTTTCAGATATAATTTTTGGATCCTTATGACAGAATAAAATTGCACTATCATCTGCATATAAAATTAGTTTACATTCGTTATCAATACTAATTGGCATATCATTTACATAAGTTAAAAACAGCATAGGTCCCAAAATACTACCTTGGGGAGCTCCACATTACATTCATAGGTTCTGACAAAGTATTGTTTACAGACACAAATTGTACTCTATCTGATAAGTATGACTTAAACCAGTCTATCGACTCAACACCCATTATTTTTAATTTATTACATAATATACTATGCTCAACAGTGTCAAATGCTTTCTGTAGGTCTAACATGATCATACCTGTAAACATACCAGTTGCGTTATTAGTTCTTAAATAATCCAACAGATGTATGAGACATGTATCAGTAGAATATTTTTGTCTAAAACCTGATTGTAAGTTATACAACATATTATTTTCATGCAAAAAATCAGCTAATTGATTATAGACACTTCTTTCTAATATCTTAGAAACTATTCTTAGAATGCTAACAGGTCTATAATTTCCAACTTCAAGCGGACTATTCTTCTTATAAAAGAGGTTTGACTCGAGCATATTTCATACTAAGCAGAACAACTCCAGATAAAATTGACTGATTAATAATAAAAGTAATAGGTGTTTTTAATATTTTTAATTTTTAATATATTTTTATATATTGTTGATAAGACGTTTCGGCCATGGTTTCTTAATATGGAGTAGACATTGCAAAAATGCAAGGACAGACAATATAGTCCTTTATTATATAGTAATATTTTTTCCCCATTGTATTTCATATAGCAATAAAGTGCAGTATATTTTCATATTTTACTCTGAATCTCGGCCTTTTATGTAATTTCCGGGAAAAGTGCAGATGTGTTCCGAACATCGGCTTTATATTTTACTGTTGTTTGGTAAACAAACATGGCAGAAAGTGACATACATGATCTGCTCTCGAGGGGAAAATTAGCAGAACCGCTTGAAACTGAACAAATGGAAATGAATTGGATTGTAGATAAAAGTAAATTTAATAGACCAACAAAGGAAAAAATCAAGTGTAAACTAAAACAAAACGGGATTTAAATATTGTGCACAAGTGGCTCGTTTCAAAGCAGGAATTTATGCTAGTGGTAGTACACTCGAATTTTGGCGATGAAAGTGTGTCGCTTTAACGGACGTTAATTTTGCTGAAACGCATTGTATTTAATTATTTAGGAGTCATTTGGTTTGAGCAATAAATGCAAGATATTTTAAAGTAATTTATCCTTGGGATCATTGTTGACATTGCCGAATGAAGGGTAATCGCCAAATTTTGAGTATGGACGAAATTCGAGTGTGTGGCCATATATTCACAACAATAAGGTGCAACAAATAAAAACACAAAATTGAAAAAAAATCTGTTTTTATTATATGTAAATCTACATCAAAATATATATCTGTTATATTGACCAAGTGAAAATATGATAATATTGGACCTAGTAAAATATTACAAAATAGCAAAGATAATTAATAATCACTTAAAAGCACAAAAAAAAATATTACTATATAATAAAAGGGTTATTGCATGAATATTGGGAATTATTACATGAATAGAATTTTGCGTGTTTTTGATTGGTCTAAAAACAACTTTTGGGTCACGATAAATCGCAACAGTACTAAAATTACATAAAATGCTTGTACGCTGCACGATTCCGCTGCATAGTAGTCAAGCGGAATACGATATCGACCTGGTTTTTATATTTTAGCCAATCAGAATAGCCGTCTTAACAAATTCATTCGTCCAATCAAATCGATTGTATTAATAGTACATCGTGCGTGACAACAACAAATGGGAGAAACGTCGGCTCTGCGAAATGTTGATTCATTTATATTCTTCTCATATTTGAAACTGGAATATCGGCAAATTGATACCAAAACGTAGTATTAAATAAAAAAATATTAAGGGTAACAACAATTACAAAATGTAAGCAGGGGCTCCAGTAGAAAAGGCATCCTCTGTTTTTCTGATCGAGGGGAGATGGTGGTTTTATTCATGTAATAAAACAATTAATGACTTTGATATACGGTCGCTATCAGGATTGATCAGCCCTCAAAAATGTATATTCACCTCGCCTAGCGGCTCGGTGAATATTGCATTTTCTCTGGCTGATAAATCCTGATAGCGACCTATATCAAAGTCATTATAATATTGTCCCTCGCAAGATGCTATATTGCACTCGCAAGCTCGTGCAATATAACACTTGCTTGGGACAATATTTCCCAATATTCATGCAATAACCCTATATTATTATTAATATAATATGAATGTAGGCGCAGCCTAAAATGCGAGCATCGCACATTGTCCATGTCGTTACTTCAGAGCCCCTAACAGTGCCTCTACATTCCATTAATGACGTGACGTTATAATGTGTTGGTGACGTCACAAAACTCAATTTCAAATACAGCGTTTCAGATTGAAAAAATTTGTCTGGCATTTTTGTAGTAATTTCAAAAATAAGCACTTTAATTTTATATAGCTGTTTGTAAAAAAAAAAGCGAAAATACATAAATTCCCAATGCATTCTGAGTAGCCCGGATTATTTTTTCAATGATCATATTTTGGGTCTCGTGCAATTTGGCAGACTCTGTACATTAGTGAGCTTCGCTTCGCTCGCATATAATGTGCATTTCATAATTGACGTTACTTCCGAACACCCTAAAAGTGTGTCTAAATTCCAGTGGGCACGTGACGTCTTTCTTTGTAACGGTGATGTTTCTTGAAATGTAATTTGATTGTCAGTTTTTAAAGATCGATTTAGAGATTGCAAAAAAATAGTATGAAATTTATGTTGTTAATTTTAAATATAACATTTATTTTTTATCTGAGTCAACTTTATTTTCAAGTCTTTCTTAAAATTATTTTTAGTACTTTTCTTCATTCACTTTGTTACAGTTTTTTGACGATATCAACTTCCAGACGAAAAAAAATCAATATCAGCATTAAGTAGATTATGATCACATGACACATAATTGCTGTAGAGCTCACCGCTCTTTGCGGGCTGCGAGCTGTGCTCGCTATAACTGGGTTTTTAAATGTATAAAAGTAAAAAAGTAATGTTGGAATTAAATGAATGTTACATAACATGTCCACTTTAAAATTAAAGATTCAGTTGTGTATGGCCACACACTCCAATTTCGTCCAATTACTCCAATTACTCGAATTTCAGTGATTTTCCTTCATTCTGCAATGCAAAAAATGAACCCTTGCTAAAATTACTTTCAAAATATGGTGCATTTATTGCTCTAACTAAATGACTCCTAAATAATAATATACAACTTACAAGGCCTACAATTCACCGAATAAGTCTGAAATCGTCAGATGACTCCTTATAGGAGATATTGCCCTTATATGACAGTTCTTTAATGAAATTTTCTGTTTTTGTCCTGTAACTTAAAAACCATAACAGCTAGAGTGAAATTATAAATAGCAAAAATAATCAGCAATAAAAGCCCTACAATTCACTTAATTGGTCTGAAAATGTCAGATAACTCCTTATAGGAGTTATTGCCCTTAAGTGACAATTGTTTTATGAAATTTTTCATTTTTGTCCTGTAACTTGAAAACTATAACAGCTATATTGAAACTGTAAATTTCACAAATGATCATATAAGCAAGGCCTTCAAATGATTGCTTAGTCCAAAATTGCATGATGACTCTTTGTCGGGTTATTGCCCTTTAATTATGAATTATAACACACCTAGAGTAAAACTATAAATTTCTAAATTACCCTAAAGGACAAGACCTACAAATCATTAAATTTTCAGAAATTGTCTGATGTCACCTTATAGGAGTTATTGTACTTAACCAAAATTTTTGAAGAAATATTTAGTTTTGGCACAGTAACTTAAAAAAAGCTATAACAACTAGACTGAAACTGTAAATTCCAAAATTTAAATATAATTGAAGTCATTTGGATTCTAGGTGAGCGATTACAGGCTCCTGGGAGCCTTCAGTTTCCTTTGTTAGCAAAATATGTTTTAACCATTGCAGTTGCTGCTCACTTACAAGCACAAAATTCTGAGGTGAAATGATTGTATCAAATTAAAATTTGTTTACCAGTATTCTATAATTGTAGCAACAGAGTCCATTAAAGTCAGGGCAAATATACAACTTCAGGTTTGCTTGGATAGCCTAAAGGTATTCTCCAGTACAACGGGCTTGTCTCCAGAACAAATTATTGACTTAATAGATGTTATTGGAACATGTAAGCATGGTATGTATAACTACACAAATGCATTGCATTTTATATCATAAATTTTATGTTCACTGTTGAATATTAAAAAGATTGTTCAATTTTAAGTGTCGGATAAGAATCTAGTTTTAGTTTCAAATATTAAATGGTTGCTTTTAGAAACTATTGTGCATAAATTACAGGATAAAGAGCAAGATTTTGAAAGAATTTTTTGATTATTTTAATTTTGTTTTGTAGCTGAGTCCATTAGTTCTAAATTAATCAAGTTCCTGATTCCTGCGGCTGTGGTTCCACAGAAAGCAGTGGTAAAGACTATATCCCATCTATGTACCAACAAACCATCAACTAACATCCAGGTAACAATATTATTAGTTTACACTGTAACTTGAGCCTTGTTAAAGTCACACCTTACTGTAGAGGTTTGAGTAGGAGGTAGATTCGTAAGTTGTATTTCTTGACTTCACATTGCTTGATACCATGTTAAAATCAAAGTTTGAGTTGATATTTTAGACAGTTGTTAAAAGTCACCTTTAACTTTACTCTACCAAACCATCGGTACTTTCTTGTGTAATTTGTATTCCAAAACATTTCCAAGCAGCAATTAGAAAATATAAATTATCATTTTATTTAAAATTAATTTGTACTTACTTCAGGTGACCATTACAGGTAAAACGCAGGTATGTTTAATGATTATCCTTTATTGTTAACTGAGCCTGTGTTATCGTGGGATATATGGTTGAATGTGTTATCTTTTTTTAAACAGGATTAGGAAAAACACTTTTCTATGAGGAAATGTTTTGAGGTTTTTACCACAAATACTTAACATATGCCAATATGTTTGCAGACCATGGTTGCTTTCCTTAAGTATTTGTATTTAACATTCAAAGTCTTTTGTAATCATTTAATGAACTATTTCCATATTGTAAAATTATCTAAAATAATTCAAATTGTGTAAGTACATGGAATAGATTTCTGACAAATACCACAACTGCACTGGAATAATCTTCCTGGACATTTCTATTCAGTAAGATTAAATTAAGGACTTAGAAATACATGTACATGATTACCCTAACATAACCTGATATTTGTGTTTACAGTGTTTGTTAATAAGATGGATACTGGTAGTATATGATTACATAGACAACAAAGATGACATCCACAAGCTGTATGGACTAATATTCTACTTCCTTGATAACCAGACCATGGTATGTCTTTTTTCTGTAGACATTTATAATTTAATGAAAATTATAGTTTATCACTGATCTATAACATTTTTTTTATCATATCCTGACATGAATTCCTTTATTGATATTATCACAGCACTGCACATTTTGGTAGACATTATCAGGCTTTTATATGTTATTAAATAAATCAACATTAAAGTTAAGTAATTTGTTTTGCTTGAATATATACTTCCTATTTCTGCATATTTTGAAGTAGTATATATAAAAAAACAGTTTTTATATAATATGTTATTTTTATCACTGTATTATGCCAGTAGTTTATATTTTTTTTATAATTGTAAAATAACATTCATTCCTTGACCATAGATAAATAATTTGTTGTTTATTATGATGGGTATAGTAAATTTTTTGGTTATTTTTTACATTTACCTGTGACATGTACTGCTGATGAAGTCAGTAACAGCATACTGGCATTTACAAGTATCATATAATTTATCTGGGCATTAGGTGAATAACCAATAACAGGACTAAATGACAGTTTGCTTTTGATACAGACTTTATCATGACTTAACGTATTTGGATCACTCTGCTGCCTCAACTGATACTTGCCATGACAAAGTCCATCAAAAACAAAATGTCCAATATTCCACATGTACAGTCACAGGTACATGTTAATTTTATTGTATTTAGTTTTCTTTATTTGGAATTATATTTTTTATACATTTAAAAAAAAACGATGCTTTTCCAACTGAGTAAAATTTTAAAATATGCTGATAATGAATCCAATCATGGTAATGTTATGTTAGTACTTAGTCTATGGGTTTGCTGCTACATGTGACACTTATTGAACTTTTTAATGTTCTCAATTTTTAAGGAGTTTGAAATAAAATGAAATTGTAACCTATTTGTTTGATTACTTGGCAATTTTTTTAAACTTGGTACTACTTAACATGCATACAGTTGTATTTACAGACAATTTTTGCCATTACTCTAAGTATAGACAGTTATCATAGACAACTTTTTGCCTTTTTAAAACAGCTCTGGCTTATTATATTACAATATTTTTAACAAATGTAATTGGTAATATTACTATGGTTTTTTTTAAAGATGCCCTATGTTTGTCACTTGCTGTTTCTGCTAACAAGAAAAGAAGATGTCAGATTGTTTCGTGTTAGGAAACTTCTTAATCTACAAAACAGAGTTGTGAGTTTATTATTATACTATTGATGTAAGAGACATCTAGAGTACATTTCATGACATTAGATCTTAGCAACTTGTAATGGTAAACACTGGTTTGTGTTAACATGTTTAATTAGTTAAAATAATGTTGTTGTAGACTTACAAATAACTATTATGGATTCATTTTTATTATTCCAGAAATACAAATTTTCATGGGTCTTATTTTGACAGACAAAATTTGAATTTAAATTAAAATAGGAAATTCTGATTGCATTACAGTTGTAAATTGTTACTTTTTACATAAACTTTTTTCCAGGGAGCACAGCCATATTTAATTGGTTTATTATCTATATATAAACTTTATTATCCAAATCTGGTTTCTATGGTACTTCCTAAGAACAAAAAGGTCAGTATAAATGTTTTATGCTATAGAGAATTGATCCAGTCTCGTTTGCACAATCTATCAAAGAAATTTACTTTTCTCACTTAGGGCATGGTGGCTGAGTAGGAAATCAGTCAGCTACTACAGAATTAATTAACAGCATTTGGCACTGGCATTTTTTAATTGCTTTATAAAAGTGTGCATTTCTCAAGTTTTAAAAATCAAGATTGGTCCAAACTATGATCAGATTTGTGACCAATTGGTGTCCGAAACCTTATTGACAAAGGAAAAGTTTTGTTATTTGAAATTCAAAAATGTTGAACGCTTTAAAAGCTTAAATGTTTGTTTATAAGGATGTTACTATTTTAATTGATTTTTATGCCATGTAAGGATAACAGTGAATACAGTGCTCACTTGTTGAATTGATTTTAACACACTTGTAGTTAATAAATCAGTGTACAATGTGCAGAGGCCAATAGGGTTAGGAATTGCTATGGTTGTCTAAAATAAAAAGAAAATATCATGTGGGTAAGCATAGCACAATCATGCAGGATAAACATAATATTACTTTAACGATGAAATAATAAATGGAATTGGCACATAATGGGAAAATGGTCTGTAGAGCTTTGCCTTTTCCCTGTGTACCAAGTCACCCAATTTAAAGGCAGTTTATTTTTTTCATGGTACAAACAGTTTGGTGATGGTTTACTATTGTCTTTTTAGTTATTTTTTCCAAGTAAAGATGGCAAGTGGAAGATAACAGTGGAGAGAGTACAACAGAGCAGGGTTACCATGGATACTACAGTAGCCTCAGAAAGACTACATCTAGCTGATTCTAGTCAACACAGAGGAGGTCCTGTAAGTGTTTGGTGTCTGTAGACCTCAGAGGAACAAGAACATGTACAGGATTACAGTACCTTATCGTGTAAAATTTGAACTGCTTATTGACTGGGAGTCTTTATGGCCCTCTTAGTGAGATATTTGCTCATGACCATCAATATTTTGGTTGTCAGACAGCCCTTTTGCCATTAAGGTCAGAACAAAGTAAACACTGTAATTTTGAGAATAAATAATCAGTATGACTTCCTGTTTATTAATTGGTACATGTACCGGTATAAGACGACCCTCACACTTTATTTGTTTGATTGTGTTAACATTTGTTTACATGTGTGGTTGAAATGTAATTATCTCCCCTTAATTTGATATTACTAAAATCTGGTCCAATTTGAAATATATAAAAACATGTAAACATGGATATTATAAGTTTATTTATTTTCTAACGTTTCTAAGGTGGTACTCTGGCTTTCTCCCCCAATAAACACTGGGGTATATAGGAGTCACCCTGTCTGTCTGTCCATCTGTCCCCATCCCTTCAGGGTTTGATATTTATTTTTTTATTTACTTGTCCTTTCGGACAAGTGGTGTAAACAGTTGACCTGTCCGAAATTTACATTCACTTGTCCAAACTTTCTTTCAATATTATAACCTAATAGTACATGTCACTTGCCTTTTATGATTCTCAATTAATTCATTGAATCAAATATGCTCTATTATTGAATTTTTAAAAATATATTGTTGTATAAAGTAATCAGATTGATGAGAAAGCTCAGAAGTTACATGCTTATAGTTACAGATAGAAAAAAATTAGGATAATTGTTGTAGAAATACAGTACAAAGGCGTAAAAGCCGTACAGCTTACACAAGGGAACCCATTATCTTTTAAAATTGATTTGAATCAAACAAGTAGTTTAAATTATAGTGTGATAAAGTATCATTCGAAGAAGAGAACAAAAAAACAGTTTTATTAACTTTCCAGTCTTCTTTTTACAACATAAAATATATCACACATTTCCATGTTAATTTCAGTGAAATGAATCAATTGTCACAAAATTGTACAATAAAATAATTGTTTCTTTGTCATGAGTAAGTTCACAAGTTGATTGAATTATCAAATGAAGAACTAGAAGTAGAAAATGGCATAATTGTGTAGCATTTATAATGTATTCAATAGAAAAATGCACTATTACAAATATTTAAACAGATTTAAATGATTGTTTTAAACTGACTAATAAATACTAATTTTGTTTAAATCTTTGCAGTAATCATTATCGTATTTGCAATCTCCGTAACTTACTTCGTATCCCCGGAGACTGTCATATTTTTGTTGTTTTCTTTTTACTGGTTTCCTCAAAAGATATTATACTACACTTTATGCACACTGTAAAAGTCATGCAGGAACCAACTTACAAATAAACATAACGGGGTGACAGAAATACAACAATATCTGATCCAAATGGCTATAAAATTAAAAGGCAATCTAAGGCAACTTCAAAAAAGATGAACAAGGCAATCAGGACTATGATTTTTAAATGCATTTAAGATTGTTTTAAACTTTTTACCTGTCTGAATGGACACGTACAAGATAGGTTTTACTTGTCCGAACCAGACTTGAACCTGTCCCCGGGGATTAGACAACCGTTAATGTCGAACCCCACCCTTGTAAGCACTTCTTTTCCTGAACCGCTTGACAGATTTTGATGAAACTTTACATGAAGGAAGTACATCATATGTAGATGTGCATGAAGGATTTTCAACGCTTGTCGGATATTATTCAGGGGAGATAATTGGACTTGAAGCGAAGCGGGGGGAAGGCGGGGTGTAATCCCTTTGTGAGCGTGCTCACAGTCCACACTTGTTTATTTTGGTATTGCTCATTTTGTCTGGGATTTCACTGGGTACTCCAGATTTCTCCTCCAATACAAACTGAATGTCATGATATACTAGTAGCTGGAAAGTTGAACCCTGTTTTAACAATCAATCATATCTTCAGTAACATATACTGTATTCTTTTTTCAGAGATCAAAGAGACAAAAGTTAGATCCTGTCCCAATTGTACATTCTAATGCTAGCAGCAGTACAGGACGACCAGGGAAGGATGTTATAGAGGCCATGTTGTATAAAAATAAACCATTTGTGCAGATATCGGACCTGAAGAATTTAATGGAACGTCCAGATTATGTAGAGGTATCACTATTGTCGACCAGAAATAAGCTCACAAATCATAATTGGGGCTAAATAATTAATTCATGGTTCACTGAAAATAACCTTTAGTGATCCAGTTAAAATGTATTAATTTCTTTTCTGTTGAAATCACTCAGTTTTGAAGTCGATCAGATGTATAATACCATAATCTGGTGTGAATGTAAGTCACCGTTTTCTGTTTTTTTATTGTATCCCTAACAACATATTTAACACTAATATTGCAGAAGTTATTTTTCCTTTTAGTGATTAATTTAAGTTTTAAAAAAATGTAAGTTTTTCTAAAGTTGTGCATTAATTTTAATTAAAGTTTTAGTATGTGTACCTGAATTGTTATTTGGTCTGGTGTAGGAGTTATGTCCCTTTTAAATTTATATTGTGGTTTTGAAAAATTGGCAGTGCTTCTGCTAATACATGTACAACTTTGGATCTGTTCATTATGATACCACGACTATTGTGAAAGTTATTGCCCCTTTTCGTGATGTTTCATGCTTAATAGTTTTCTATGTACTAGTTCTACAGTGTCTGTTTTCAATTTTGGACTGCTTTCTACCACTCTGTTGTGATTTCTGTTGTTACATTGATGTCTCTGGTTTAACAAGAGGTGAGAAAGCTCTATGAATTTTATTTCTGTATTAATGTTATTGCCAAACTGCTCAAATTTCTGGTGTTTTTAATTTTGTGTTTTCTTTTTAAATAGCTTTTTGCTTTGTTGATATAAAAAAATTTGAAGAGAATGTTAGGGTTGTTTGTTTGGAGCCATTAGGCTACAGCTTTAGTTTTAGATAGAAGAATGCAGAGAATATAAATTGTGTATTTTTGAATTTTTTAAAAGCCTGTCAGTTGTATTCAATATCTTTGTCTCAGAACTTGCATGTTAAACTAATATGCAAATTTTAGATGCACATAAGCATTTAATCACAATTTTCTAGTCCATGAGCAGCAATAGATCAAAGGGAAAATAGAAATGTTCTAAATAAAGAACAAGGTCAAAATCAGATAGAACTACAACTTATATTTTATGTGTGATTGGATTAACCACAAAATGTAAATTTTATGTTTCTTTTGTTTGATATTTTTTTCTGTATCACAAAACTTGTTTTCCAGCCACCAAGCCAGATAGGAGCCGTCCTGAGAAGTGAATTGTTACAACATTACATGTCGTTTTCCTATGATGCTGTGTCAGTCACAAGGTTCTCATACTGGCTTCAGTCTGTACTGTATGAAGGTAAGGATTGTGTATTCCTTTGTAAATTGACTTACCTGTATTTTGCATATCCTGTAATAAATTGATTTACCTTTATTATGTATATTTGGTAGCTCACATTTTACTTAACACTTATCTGAATATGTACAGTTTTAATACTGGTAAAATTTGCAGCTCTTTTATTCCATGATTTTAAATGTTTGGCATGACATGAAAAATGGCCAAACAAAATATTATTTTAGAGTGTATGTCATTGATGTGTCTTAATTCAAATTTTTCAATTGGATCAGTTTGTATGTAATGAAATGCATCCTAGCCTGTACAGTTCTAGGTACCCAAACCAAAGGCCAATAGGTAGTACTATTGGATTAGTTTGTATGTAATGAAATGCATCCTAGCCTGTACAGTTCTAGGTACCCAAGGCCAATAGGTAGTACTATTGGATTAGTTTGTATTTAATGAAATGCATCCTAGCCTGTACAGTTCTAGGTACCCAAACCAAAGGCCAATAGGTAGTACTATTGGATTAGTTTGTATTTAATAAAATGCATCCTAGCCTGTACAGTTCTAGGTACCCAAACCAAAGGCCAATAGGTAGTACTATTGGATTAGTTTGTATTTAATGAAATGCATCCTAGCCTGTACAGTTCTAGGTACCCAAACCAAAGGCCAATAGGTAGTATGATTGCATAACTTTGTTATATAATGTCTTTCTCTAGAGATATTAGACAGAACAACAACAGCTGATGACAAGGACAGAATAAATGGATTACTCAGTAAAGTTGTCAACTTCTGCAAATTTCTTCAGGTATTCTTGTCAGGATTGGTGTACAAAACTGGGGGTTATTTTACCTTACAAATGTTTGCCTATGATTCATTTGTCAAGTTGAATACAAAGGTAAAAAAATTGAAACAAGTTCTAAAACCTGTTCAGAAAATTGTTAAAGTAGAAAATTTGTCAAAGATTTGCAACCTGGAAATCATCACCAGTTTTGGGCAAGCCGCAAAAATCATCACCACTTCTGCTACTAATTATATCTTTATTATTTATTACATGAAAAAGTAGTTGACTTTTTGAAATGCCATCTCAATAATTGTAAATGACCTTTAAAAAAGTAGAAAAAAAATTAAAATTACAGCTTTGTGCTTTTACTCAAAATTGATTTTGTTATACTGCAAATAGCTGATGGTGTTATGGTACATTATTGTTTGTTTGCATGTTGTTTTAACACCACCTTCAGCAATTTCTCAGCTACACTGTGGCATCCAATTTTTAATTAGGAGATGAAGCCTGAGTATGCTAAGAAAACCATCTAAATTTGTTAGGAAAACTGGCAATCCTTGTCAATTAAGATTAGAGTCGAGCACATTCTGCCCGCAGTGAGACTCTAACCAACAGCCTCAGTGTTGAGCAGCATGTGATCAATAGTAGATGTCTTGACTACCCTTACCACTTGGCCAATGGTAGAGAATTCAAAGCATTTAAAGTTGTTACAATCGTTGCATTAACACATATAGACAAACTGTGACTTCAGCATGAATAAGACGTGCCTTTATAAGATAATCCATTTCTGGGAAAGGTAATTTATGAATGTTTTTTATACCCCCGCTCGACAGAGTCGGGGGTATATAGTGGTCCTCATGTCCGTCCGTCCTTCCGTCCGTCCGTTTGTCCATCCACATTTTGTTTCCGGATGATAATTCAAAAAGTTTACATCCGATTTGAATGAAACTTTGGGATATTGTTATATATCAGGTTGGTAAGAAGCCTATCGATTTTGGGGGAAATCTGTCAAATTTCAAGGTCGCAGTCCATGAAAAACATTAGGAATTTAACAAAAACTTGGTTTTCGGATGATAATTCAGAAAGTTTACATCCGATTTGAATGAAACTTTGGGATATTGTTATATATCAGGTTGGTAAGAAGGCTATCGAAGAAGGCTATCGATATTGGGGGAAATCCGTCAAATTTCAAGGTCGCAGTCCACAAAAAACGTTAGGAATTTTAGCAAAAACTTGGTTTTCGGATGATAATTCAAAAAGTTTACATCAGATTTGAATGAAACTTTGGGATATTGTGATATATCTTGTTGGTAAGAAGCCTATCGATTTTGGGGGAAATCCGTCAAATTTCAAGGTCGCAGTCTAGGAAAAATGTTAGGAATTTTAACACAAACGTTGTTTTCGGACAAAAACTCAAAAAGTTTGCATCCGATTTTAAATGAAACTTTGGGATTTGTTATATATCATGTTGGTAAAAAGCCTTTTAATATGGTGAGAAATCGGTCAAATTTCAAGGTCGCAGTCCATGAAAAACACTAGAAATTTTTACAAAAAAGTTGTTTCCAGACAATAACTCAAAAAGTTTGCATCTGATTTGAATGAAACTTGGATATTATTATATATTATGTTGGTAAGAAGCCTATCGCTTTTGGGGGAAATCTGTCAAATTTCAAGGTCACAGTCCACGAAAAACTTTAGAAAAACAGGGGTATCAGTGATCGCTAGATCAACTTTGTCTAGTTATTATTGAATTCAATTTAAAATGTACATACATATTAAGATCCCTGATATGATTGCAGGAAGGTGTACCAGCTGTTGATTCCTTCTTTGGCCAGGTTTTAATATTATGTTAAGATACCTGATACTGTTGCAGTAAGGAATACCAGCTGTTGGTCAGTTTTTGGCCAGGTTTTTAGCCTGCTTAGACCAAAGGTCAATGTATGCTTCGGCTATCACTTGGTGTTTGTCATCTGTTGTCCGTAACATAAAAACTTGAACAGCTTGAGATAACCTTTAAATTTCAAAAATATCACCAATAAAAGCCCTACAATTATCTTGATTAATCTAAAATTGTCAGATGACTCCTTATAGGAGATATTGGCCTTTAATGACAATTTTAGACACAATTACCAGATTTTTCCTTAGAAATTCAAACTGTAATACCTAGAGTAAAACTGTAAACAGCAAAATTTATCAGAAGGACAAGGCCTACAAATCATTTTATTGTCTGAAAATTGTCAGATGACTTCTTAAATAGCATTTTTGGGTGAAATTTGTATGTTTTGTTCTGTAATTTAAATGCCATAAGAGCTAGTGTTAAATCTAAATTGCAAATAATCAGCAAGGCAAGGCCTACACATTATTACTTAGTCAGATTCCTTTATTGGAGTTATTGCCCTTTAATGATGAGTTTGGACAAAATAATTATGTTTTGGTATTATAAATTAGTTTATTTCATTTAGAGTAAAACTGTCAATTACTTAATTGATCCAAAATACAATGCCACCTTGTAGGGTTTTTTGCCACTAATAACAATTTCTGAAGAAAATTGTGTTTTTGCCTAGTAGCTTTAGTATAATGGCTAGACTCAACTGTAAATTGAAAACTTTAAAGATAGCTTGAGTCATTTCTGTTCCAGGTAAGCAATTTCTGGCTCCTGGGAGCCTTTAGTTACGTTATATTAAGATACCTGATATTATTGTAGGAAGGTATACCAGCTGTTGATCAGTTTTTGGCCAGGTTTTTATATAGATGGAATGGTGAAGACTTCAGAGTGCATATTTTCAGATTGATTTCTTATCACAGAATTTGTTCCTTTCAAAGTAAGAACAATTAAAAACTATTAATTGTATAAACTTATTAAAGAAAAGACAAATAGTGTATATAAACAATGTATTTAAAGAATTGGTAATTTGTGTGCTCAATATTTGCACCTTTTTCTGGTTTGTACCTCCGTGGTCAATAAAAATGTTGACAGTTTTTGTTTATATAAATGATACCTTTTTTGATGTTCAAATGTAGGTTACAAGGAATTTCAGAACTTATTCCTTTTTTTTTCTGTTACTCCATTGATTAATTTGAACATTTCAAGTTACATTGTATCTGCCTATATTCATATCCTTCAATTTTCTGATGAAAACATGATATTTCTATTTTTTCTCAACTAATCCTTAGTGTAATTGTGAGCCATCATTACTTTGTCACTTTTCCTCTGCTGTTGTCAGCTCATTTATTTCATACTGTATGTGAATGTTTGGCTGCCAATACAGAAACATTATTTCAATAAGAAAACCCTTGCAAAATCATTTAAAAAAGCTTCTTTTCATAAACTGTTAAACAAATCAGCAATATTCTTTTTCCTCTATAATATGAACTTTTTTTTTATGCTTATCACAAATTCAAACATATTACCCTAGGCAAGATGTTCCAGAAAGTTCTCAGAAACTGCATAGCTGACTGGAGCCATATGGCATTTCAATGTTGAATGATCTTGTACAAATTAATAACATTTTATGTTCTTATCAGTCTGGTATTATTGCTACCAAGATTTAGTATTTAAAATAGAAAGCGATGAAGCACAATGTTTAAAAAGCATTGAGCCAGTTGAAGTTTAACTGATCACCAATATTTTATGGCTGGTTCTTTGCCCTGTATTGCCAATCTGAAATTGTAAATGACACACGGACTTAGTTGAAGAACATAGAAGAAATCCCGTCTTCATTGACTATCCAGTGTTCAGGATAAACTCTTGATTTATAAATTGTAGTACTAATCATATTTTTTCAGGACTACATGACACTATTTTGGAACCACTGAGGAAACTGTATTTCTGTTCATCAGTTTACTTCAAGGTAAATATACGTTGTAATAAATTCATTAAAGTCTACAATACCTTTATAGCAATAATACTTTAGTTTATTTTCTTACCATGTAAATCAATTGTGTGACTCTTTTTCATTTATATTTTTATACCCCCGCTCGACAGAGTCGGGGGTATATAGTGGTCCTCATGTCCGTCCGTCCGTTCGTCCGTCCACATTTGGTTTCCGGATGATAATTCAAAAAGTTTACATCTGATTTGAATGAAACTTTGGGATATTGTCATATATCAGGTTGGTAGGAAGCCTATTGATTTTGGGGGAAATCCGTCAAATTTCAAGGTCACAGTTTACGAAAAACGTTAGAAATTTTAACATAAAAGTTGTTTCCGGACAATAACTCAAAAAGTTTGTATCCGATTTGAATGAAACTTTAGGATATTGTTATATATCAGGTTGGTAAAAAGCCTTTTGATTTTGGGGGAAATCTGTCAAATTTCAAGGATCAAAGTCCACGAAAAATGTTTGAAATTTTTACAAAAAGTTGTTTCCAGAAAATAACTCAAAAAGTTTTCATCCCATTTTAATGAAACTGTAAAAAATTCTTATATATTTTGTTGGTAAGAAGCCTATTTATTTTGGTGGAAATCCATCCAATTTCAAGGTCACAATCCACGAAAAACGATAGAAATTTTCACAAAAGCGGGGGTATCAGCGATCGCTAGATCAACTTTGTCTAGTTTTATTAGTTGCATGACTTGATATTAATATGATAATCTGGATGACGTACCTATAGTAAAATTCCCTGTTAAGTACAACCAGCTACTTTATGTTTTGTTTTAATATTAACCTGTTTTAAGGTGTCAGACCTGTAATTGAAGTCATTGTTTAGTTTTATTTTCTACCAAGAAATACAGCTTTATTAAATTAATGTATTGCCAATTAATGATACAAATTAAATATATTGTTTTACTTCTAGTCAATGTTATCAGTTTTGAGCCAAAAAAGTTAGATACTCGAGTAGTATTTCTGATGTTTGCCAAACATTACTGAGGTCTGCTCCATTGAAAAACATCATTGACGCCAAATATAACGTAGTCAATTGTTGTCCGGATACCTTAATATGATTGTCAGTATTGATAATAAACTTCAGCATTATATTTCATTGTCAGGTAATCCATTGACCGTCTGCTATATTTCAGTGTCAGGTAATCCATTGTTTGACCTGTCTGCTACACAATATGGCTGCCTTTGAATGGCCCAGACTACAAGACAAAAAGAAATCATCTGTCATTGATGGACAACCGAAAACAACATTGTAACAACTATTATTCCTTTTTTTATTCATTTTTCATTTGGAGTGGGGGGGGGGGGGGGGGGGGCGGGGGTAAGCGAATTTTAAATTTAGCTTAATGTAATATAGATAGTGGAATATACCAAAAGTGCCTTAAAACACCCCCATCCTCTATTGGTTGAAAAAAACCATCTTCTATTGGTTAAAACACCCCCATCTAATATTGAATATTGGAGCTGCACTTAAACCAAATCTTATTTGTTTATACATGTATTAAAGAAGATTTTTTTACTGATGCTTACTGAATCATGATGTCCAGAATAACTTTCAGAACTGTAGGTTCTGATCAATTAAAACTCATTTTTGGGGTCTTAGCTTCAGTTTATACAAAGATCATTATCAATTTGGAAATTATTTTTCATCTTTATCAATTCAATATGGTTTCTAATCTTCTGTTTTTCTACTTAAATTGTATGTTAACAGCCAGTCTAAAATAACATTTGATTTTTTTACTAGTGTTTAATGCCATTTTCAGCAATTTGTCAGCTATATTGTGGTGTTCAGTTTTTATTGAGGAAGGAAGTACTACCTATTCCCTTCTTGCGGTAAACAAGATTTATCTCCCATTTGCAGAGTTATCTGTTCTTTACAGCAGGTATTTTATAGTACCTACTGTGGGTAAAAAGTTGTTTTTCTTCAATATTTTTTTATTCACATATAGCAAAGCATCCGGTAAAATTTATTATGATGTGCAAACTAATTCTGCAGTTTTTTTTTAGTTGTACTGGAATAGTCAGTCCAAAGACATTATTTAACAAAAATAAAAACGTGATTTTTCCCAATCTGTGCAATACTAGATACCTGCTGTTATGAAAGACAACTCTTGAAAATGGGAAGTAACTCTTGTATTCCGAAAATAGGGAATTGAAAACTCCTACCTTTGTATGAAGTTAAAATAATATACTATAAAGTCATGTATAACTAAGATGCAATAGAATCTCTCTTTACATATTGTACTTTTTATAAAACTTGTATTTACAAAACAGAGAGCTTTTGTAAACTGTATAACTGTATCTACCCTACAGGTCCAGTCTGTTTACAGAGGAGGTGGAAGAGTTCAATGAAGTGGCCACCATTTTAGACCTTGTGCACTACATCAATGATATGTGTGTACTGGGACAACAAATAGAAAGTAGCCACAATCTTCTGATACATTTAAATCTAACCTTTATGGAACTGGTAAGTTTCTTGAATTTATAGTTTGTCTTTTATTAATTTGATCACCAAACTTTTCTTATATTGTTTGTTTGTTTGTTTTGTGGTGTTTTTATTGGGTGGAAGCCAGAGTACCCAGAGAAAACCCCTGACCTGAGGTAGGAAAACTGGCAATCCTTGTCGATTAAGATTTGAGTGATCAGTAGTAGACAACTTATATCTTAAATATCTAGTATTAAGGTTTAAAATGTTGATGTATTAATCATTTAATGTATATTTGTTTTAGGTGGCTGGTTTGTTTTCCCAGTACAGTTTACCAGTTGTGCCATTCCCAAGCAAGGATTTATTTATGAGGCCATTTTTCCATGAGAATGCTATGGGACCAGCTCGTGTGTGCTCAGTTCTTGCCATGTAAGACATACACTCAATATAAAATCACATATTTAAAAAGTTAATAATAAGATTCATATTTAGTCTGATGCATGCATAAGATACCAAATCAAAATAATTTAAAGTAAATCATTTATTTTTTAATGTTTGGATGGGGTAAAATGTCCCTTTCAGCAAATTTTTCAAGTATATCATGGCATCCTGTTTTCATTGGTGGACAAAGCTAAGTACCCAGGCAGTCCATGTCAGTCAAGGTTAGACTCGAGCTGACTAAAACTGTCCCACAATTCTATCCCCCAAGAAGGTACTGTCCTTAATCCCTGCCAACCACATAAATAAGTCTACATTATATATTTTACATTCCAAATATTACATGTATATATGCATTGAAAGTTACTTATGGTATATAAGTATGTAAGTCATGGTGGTTTTATTTCTGTTTGAACATCTTTAATTTTAATTTTAATCTGGTAATTAAATGTTCACGTGTTCAGGTGACAAAAATACTAAAATGGTTACAATAATTGTGGAAATGATTCAGGTTCAAAGTTTGGGCATTCTTCATAAATAGTAATAACTTATTTGTCAATTATTGACAGAAAATGTCATTGGACATGATTTTGTTGTTATGATGCTTATGAAAAGTTTGAAGAAATTTAAAAAAAACTAGTTGCAGTGTATGTGTCCTGAACCCCCTTAAAGAAGTGAAGATAAATATTTTTAACTTGACATTTTTGTTTATAGGTACAAAAAGGCTTTGGAATTACAGAAAAAGGAGAAAATAGGACTGGAATATGATGAACTGTCAGAGAAAAAGTTGGTAATAAGTCAATGTAATGATCTTATTCTGGATATCTCTGATGCTTTGTTAAGAAATCGGGCATTTACAAGGAGTGCTGCAGGAAGTTTCTTCAACTTTAACCCACCGAGCATAAGCAGTAGCATTGAAGCAACGGAGGATATTTTTACTACCTATTTACATCAGGCATTCCTTGGGTTTTCTCTCAAGTTTCTTAAAGAGGTTAGTAGGTTTAGTATTAATGGAAGTTACTATACATTTTACTGAGACTTTTTGTTCATCCTTAGCTTATATATAATTTCAATGCTTTTAAAATTGAAAAGTAATTGCCCTTTGTTGTGATGACAACAGCTTTGATGTTTAATGTCTATATTATCTTTTCAGACACAACCAGAGGAAAATTTAGGACACCCAAAAGGAATTAGAGTAAGTTTATATATTATTCATTCATTGATCATGCTACACAGTATTATAGTATTACAAGCTGTTCTTTTTGAGCCTCGGTGATATTGTAGCAAGATAAATTTAGATTTATAAATAACATAGTTTTAAAAATATTGTTTGTTATTTAAAAGATTATGATAGAAACTGTTGTCTATGGACAGCTTTGACCTTTTCCTGTAAATATTTATCATTATTAAGGGTAACTATCATTACAACAGTTACAAAATTTGTTAAATATTCGGTAAACCATGTGATTGGCTAGCCAATCCCAATTTTAATGAAACACACCATATGTGATATTGAGTATTTTATCATGTGAAAATAAACAAATTATATATATCCTGTATATTAATCTCTTGGATCTTATAATTACTGTCATCCTGTCATCTAGTTTTAAATTGTTTTATTAGCACATACTCTTATAATTTATTGATAATGTAATGTGCAACACAAGAAAAAAATTTTAAAAGGATGAGTTGTCTCTCTTTGAATTGGGTATATCACTTTTGGTATCTCATCAGAAAATAGTTTTCTTTAAAATTATTGATACTAATTATTGAATATTTTCCACTGTCACATCAGTTATGAAATAGTTAAAAGTTACATATAAATGTGTTAATTTCCTCGTTAATGTTTGTAATTGTATAGATCACTAGGTAATTATTTGTTTTTCAGGGTGTAAAGGATACTTACTATGAATTTTTAGAACGTGAACATCTGGACGATATTCCAAAATATCACAAAATATTTATCAGAAAGGGAAGTCAGTCAACATCAACAGCAGGATAAATTTCTAGTACTTGAGGAACTGTATACAACTTTGGGAATGTGGCTTTGACATTTTTAAATAAATAAGGAACAACATATAACTTGTATATTTTGTTGTTAAATAACACAATATGGTATTTGTCTGTTTGTTAGTCAATAAACACATAATACAACACATGTTGTCAGTCTTGTTTGTTGGATAAGTCATAAAATGTCAGTGTTGTTGGATAAGTCATAAAATGTCAGTGTTGTTGGATATGTCATAAAATGTCAGTGTTGTTGGATAAGTCATAAAATGTCAGTGTTGTTGGATAAGTCATACATTACTTGTCAATGTTGTTGGATAAGTCATACATACGTTGTCAGTTTTGTTGTTGGATGTGATACATACGTTGTCAGTGTTGTTGTTGTAATACATACGTTGTCAGTGTTGTTGTTGGATAAGTCATACATTAGTTGTCAGTGTTGTTGTTGGATGTGATACATCAGTTGTCAGTGTTGTTATTGGATAAGTCATACATTAGTTGTCAGTGTTGTTGTTTGATAAGTCATACATCAGTTGTCAGTGTTGGTGGATAAGTCATGCATTAGTTGTCAGTTTTGTTGTTGGATAAGTCATACATTAGTTGTCAGTGTTGTTTTTGGATGTGATACATCAGTTGTCAGTGTTGTTGTTGGATGTGATAAATCAGTTGTCAGTGTTGTTGTCTCGCCTGCGACGAAAGTCCCTGGAGGCGAGACATATGTATGGGAATCCGGCGGCGGCGGCGGCGTAAACACTTGACATCTTGCTTCATATATTTGTAAGCCCAAGCCCTAGGTCCATCAAATTTGGTACAGAGGTAGCTTATGATGAGTACTTGCCAGTCAGTCACCTGTCACCTGACCTTGACCTCAATTTCACGGTCCAGTGACTACGTTAAAGTTTTTTGTGTTACGGCAGTTCCTCTGTAACTACGCATAGTAGGATGACAATATTTGGTGTATAGGTTGCTGATGACTAGTACATGACTGTCTGGTAGGTGTCACCTGACCTTGACCTCAATTTCACGGTCCAGTGACTACGTTAAAGTTTTTGGGTTACGACAGTTCCTCTGTAACCACGCATGGTAGGATGACAATATTTGGTATATAAGTTGCTGATGACTAGTACATGACTGTCTGGTAGGTGTCACCTGACCTTGACCTCAATTTCACGGTCCAGCGACTATGTTAAAGTTTTTGTGTTACTGCAGTTCCTCTGTAACCACGCATGGTAGGATGACAATATTTGGTATATAAGTTGCTGATGACTAGTACATGACTGTCTGGTAGGTGTCACCTGACCTTGACCTCAATTTCACGGTCCAGTGACTATGTTAAAGTTTTTGTGTTACTGCAGTTTCTCTGTAACTATGCATGGTAGGATGACAATATTTGGTATATAGGTTGCTATTGAATAGTACATGACTGTCTGGTAGGTGCCACGTGACCTTGACCTCAATTTCACGGTCCAGTGACTACGTTAAAGTTTTTAGGTTACTGCTGTCCCCCTGTAACCAAGCATGGTAGGATGACAATATTTGGTATATAGGTTGCTGATGAATAGTACATGATTGTCTGGTAGGTGTCACCTGACCTTGACCTCAATTTCACGGTTCAGTGACTACGTTAAAGTTTTTGTATTAGGACAGTTCCTCTGTAACTATGCATAGTATGGTGACAATATTTGGTATACAGGCCGCTGCTCATAATTAATGCTATTTACGTAATGCTTATGACGAAATTTATTTTCGTTACTGATGCGGAATTCAGGCGAGACGTTTTTCTGTGTCCACACTTGTTATTGGATAAGTCATACATTAGTTGTCAGTGTTGTTAGATAAGTCATACATTAGTTGTCAGTGTTGTTTAAGAAATAATACGTCGTTTTCAAGATAGGTAGTTAGATGTATCATATCACGTGATTAATGGTATCACGTGATTTTATTTAGGGCACTTTCCTCAACGTACCGTCTTTTAAATAATGTGAACGTCATAAAACGGAATAAAACTTGACCACTTTCCATTAATTTTATGTGTAGTGTTGGCTTTGCACCCCGGTACAACACAGCACAGGTTTCGTTTTGCATCGTCTTTTTTATGCCGTCCCATTTCGTATCAAGTGTTGCCGTTTTAAACTAAAAGTGCCCTAAATTTTTGATGACGTCACGTGATCAGTATTACAATTTTCACCTCCTTTAACGAGAGCGATTATATCTTGAAAACGACGTATTCATGGCTGCCCCAATTTTATGGATTATTTAAATATGGGTAGGCATTATATTCATGAATATTTTGCCATGAGCGTTAGCGAATGGTAAAATATCATGAATATAATGCTTACCCATATTTAAATAATCCATAAAATTGGGGCAGCCATGAATTATTTCGATTCTGATATGAAAATACAGAAATTTTACATTTCGCGACTACCTAGGTAAAGGTTTATTTTGGCTGTTCCAATTTCCGAGAACCTCCCTTGTTTCGAAATTATTATATTTCTCGTGTAAAACTTAGTAGAAAAAAACGAAGAAATATAAATTAAAAACAAACAAACATATTTATTAACATTTAAAATAAAATTTAACAATCAAAACAAAGAACGACAAAATTAAATGCTTCATTACATCAGTCGCCGTGTGGCGTGTCTGGGACTGTTCATGTGTTGCTGTGTTTGCGTGAGAAATGAAAACCGCTTACCGCATTTGGTCGATCTTATGCTCCTGTTTTAGATCCACAATGGTGCAAATTTAAATCGACAGTTATTTTCCACAATTAATCAACATTTTGAAATTCGGTTGCATTTTCATTTTGATACGTAACGGTAAATTCGTTTGTGGTGGGGGCGGGAAAAGTCTCGCGGCTTGCAATGAACGTCATTGTAAACAACGCAACGTCCCTTGAAAACACAACGTAGCTAAAGTCAAGGAAGACTTGTAACATGTAAACAATAAAGGCATAGAATATAAAATGGACTTGTTATCGTGAAAACATGTTATCTATTGGATTTTCTTACAAAGGTACAAATTAAATAAATTTTAAAGCAAAAACATCAACACACGGGGGTTTTTGAAATGGCTGGAACAGCCGTATTTTGTTGAATATTTAAATAGAGGTGTGTTTCCAAAGCGTTTAAAGGACGTCATATTAGAATGTTGGATGTGATACATCAGTTGTCAGTGTTGTTATTGGATAAGTCATACATTAGTTGTCAGTGTTGTTGTTGGATGTGATACATCAGTTGTCAGTGTTGGTGGATAAGTCATACATACGTTGTCAGTTTTGTTGTTGGATGTGATGCATCAGTTGTCAGTGTTGTTGGATAAGTCATACATCAGTTGTCAGTGTTGTTGTTGTTGGATATGTCATACATACGTTGTCGGTGTTGTTGTTGGATAAGTCATGCATTAGTTGTCAGTTTTGTTGTTGGTTGTGATACATCAGTTGTCAGTGTTGTTATTGGATAAGTCATACATCAGTTGTCAGTGTTGGTGGATAAGTCATACATCAGTTGTCAGTGTTGTTGTTAGATAAGTCATACATTAGTTGTCAGTGTTGTTGTTAGATAAGTCATACATACGTTGTCAGTGTTGTTGTTGGATGTGATACATCAGTTGTCAGTGTTGTTGGATAAGTCATACATAAGTTGTCAGTGTTGTTGTTGGATAAGTCATACATTAGTTGTCAGTGTTGTTGTTAGATAAGTCATACATTAGTTGTCAGTGTTGTTGTTAGATAAGTCATACATAAGTTGTCAGTGTTGTTGTTAGATAAGTCATACATAAGTTGTCAGTGTTGTTGTTAGATAAGTCATACATTAGTTGTCAGTGTTGTTGTTAGATAAGTCATACATACGTTGTCAGTGTTGTTGTTAGATAAGTCATACATACGTTGTCAGTGTTGTTGTTGGATGTGATACATCAGTTGTCAGTGTTGTTGGATAAGTCATACATTAGTTGTCAGTGTTGTTGTTAGATAAGTCATACATTAGTTGTCAGTGTTGTTGTTAGATAAGTCATACATAAGTTGTCAGTGTTGTTGTTAGATAAGTCATACATAAGTTGTCAGTGTTGTTGTTAGATAAGTCATACATTAGTTGTCAGTGTTGTTGTTAGATAAGTCATACATACGTTGTCAGTGTTGTTGTTGGATGTGATACATCAGTTGTCAGTGTTGTTGGATAAGTCATACATAAGTTGTCAGTGTTGTTGTTGGATAAGTCATACATTAGTTGTCAGTGTTGTTGTTAGATAAGTCATACATTAGTTGTCAGTGTTGTTGTTAGATAAGTCATACATTAGTTGTCAGTGTTGTTGTTGGATATGATACATCAGTTGTCAGTGTTGTTGTTGGATGTGATACATTAGTTGTCAGTGTTGTTGTTGGATAAGTCATACATAAGTTGTCAGTGTTATTGGATATGTCATACATTAGTTGTCAGTGTTGTTGTTGGTTGTGATACATCAGTTGTCAGTGTTATTGGATATGTCATACATTAGTTGTCAGTGTTGTTGTTGGTTGTGATACATCAGTTGTCAGTGTTATTGGATAAGTCATACATTAGTTGTCAGTGTTGGTGGATAAGTCATACATTAGTTATCAGTGTTGTTGTTAGATAAGTCATACATTAGTTGTCAGTGTTGTTGTTGGATGTGATACATCAGTTGTCAGTGTTGTTGTTGGATAAGTCATACATAAGTTGTCAGTGTTATTGGATATGTCATACATTAGTTGTCAGTGTTGTTGTTGGATGTGATACATCAGTTGTCAGTGTTGTTGTTGGATGTGATACATCAGTTGTCAGTGTTGTTGTTGGATGTGATACATTAGTTGTCAGTGTTGTTGTTGGATATGTCATACATTAGTTGTCAGTGTTGTTATTGGATATGTCATACATTAGTTGTCAGTGTTGTTGGATGTGATACATCAGTTGTCAGTGTTGTTATTGGATAAGTCATACATCAGTTGTCAGTGTTGTTAGATAAGTCATACATTAGTTGTCAGTGTTGTAGTTGGATATGTCATACATTAGTTGTCAGTGTTGTTATTGGATGTGATACATCAGTTGTCAGTGTTGTTGTTGGATAAGTCATACATAAGTTGTCAGTGTTGTTATTGGATGTGATGCATCAGTTGTCAGTGTTGTTATTGGATATGTCATACATACGTTGTCGGTGTTGTTGTTGGATAAGTCATACATTAGTTGTCAGTGTTGTTGTTGGATGTGATACATCAGTTGTCAGTGTTGTTGTTGGATAAGTCATACATTAGTTGTCAGTGTTGTTGTTAGATAAGTCATACATTAGTTGTCAGTGTTGTTGTTGGATAAGTCATACATTAGTTGTCAGTGTTGTTGGATAAGTCATACATAAGTTGTCAGTGTTGTTGTTAGATAAGTCATACATTAGTTGTCAGTGTTATTGGATAAGTCATACATCAGTTGTCAGTGTTGTTAGATAAGTCATACATTAGTTGTCAGTGTTGTTGTTAGATAGGTCATACATACGTTGTCAGTGTTGTTGTTGGATAAGTCATACATTAGTTGTCAGTGTTGTTGTTAGATAAGTCATACATTAGTTGTCAGTGTTGTTGTTGGATGTGATACATCAGTTGTCAGTGTTGTTATTGGATAAGTCATACATTAGTTGTCAGTGTTGTTGGATAAGTCATACATCAGTTGTCAGTGTTGTTGTTAGATAAGTCATACATTAGTTGTCAGTGTTGTTGTTGGATGTGATACATCAGTTGTCAGTGTTGTTGTTGGATAAGTCATACATTAGTTGTCAGTGTTGTTGTTAGATAAGTCATACATTAGTTGTCAGTGTTGTTGTTGGATAAGTCATACATTAGTTGTCAGTGTTGTTGGATAAGTCATACATAAGTTGTCAGTGTTGTTGTTAGATAAGTCATACATTAGTTGTCAGTGTTATTGGATAAGTCATACATCAGTTGTCAGTGTTGTTAGATAAGTCATACATTAGTTGTCAGTGTTGTTGTTAGATAAGTCATACATTAGTTGTCAGTGTTGTTGTTGGATGTGATACATCAGTTGTCAGTGTTGTTATTGGATAAGTCATACATTAGTTGTCAGTGTTGTTGGATAAGTCATACATCAGTTGTCAGTGTTGTTGTTAGATAAGTCATACATTAGTTGTCAGTGTTGTTGTTAGATAAGTCATACATACGTTGTCAGTGTTGTTGTTGGATAAGTCATACATTAGTTGTCAGTGTTGTTGTTAGATAAGTCATACATTAGTTGTCAGTGTTGTTGTTAGACAAGTCATACATTAGTTGTCACTTTTGTTGTTGGATGTGATACATCAGTTGTCAGTGCTGTTGGATAAGTCATACATAAGTTGTCAGTGTTGTTATTGGATATGTCATACATTAGTTGTCAGTGTTGTTGGATGTGATACATCAGTTGTCAGTGTTGTTGTTGGATGTGATACATCAGTTGTCAGTGTTGTTGTTGGATGTGATACATTAGTTGTCAGTGTTGTTGTTGGATATGGCATACATTAGTTGTCAGTGTTGTTATTGCATATGTCATACATTAGTTGTCAGTGTTGTTGTTGGATGTGATACATCAGTTGTCAGTGTTGTTGTTAGATAAGTCATACATACGTTGTCAGTGTTGTTGTTGGATAAGTCATACATTAGTTGTCAGTGTTGTTGTTGGATGTGATACATCAGTTGTCAGTGTTGTTGTTGGATATGTCATACATTAGTTGTCAGTGTTGTTCTTAGATAAGTCATACATACGTTGTCAGTGTTGTTGTTGGATTAGTCATACATTAGTTGTCAGTGTTGTTGTTAGATAAGTCATACATTAGTTGTCAGTGTTGTTGTTAGATAAGTCATACATTAATTGTCAGTGTTGTTGTTAGATAAGTCATACATACGTTGTCAGTGTTGTTGGATAAGTCATACATTAGATGTCAGTGTTGTTGTTAGATAAGTCATACATTAGTTGTCAGTGTTGTTGTTAGATAAGTCATAGATTAGTTGTCAGTGTTGTTGTTGGATGTGATACATCAGTTGTCAGTGTTGTTGTTGGATAATTCATACATTAGTTGTCAGTTTTGTTGTTGGATGTGATACATCAGTTGTCAGTGTTGTTATTGGATAAGTCATACATTAGTTGTCAGTGTTGTTGTTGTATAAGTCATACATAAGTTGTCAGTTTTGTTGTTGGATGTGATACATCAGTTGTCAGTGTTGTTGTTGCTTAAGTCATACATGAGTTGTCAATGTTGTTGGATAAGTCATACATTAGTTGTCAGTGTTGTTGGATAAGTCATACATTAGATGTCAGTGTTGTTGTTAGATAAGTCATACATTAGTTGTCAGTGTTATTGTTAGATAAGTCATACATTAGTTGTCAGTGTTTTTGTTGTATAAGTCATACATTAGTTGTCAGTGTTGTTGTTGGATAAGTCACACATTAGTTGTCAGTGTTGTTGTTGGATAAGTCATACATTAGTTGTCAGTGTTGTTGGATAAGTCACACATTAGTTGTCAGTGTTGTTGGATAAGTCATACATTAGTTGTCAGTGTTGTTGTTGGATGTGATACATTAGTTGTCAGTGTTGTTGTTGTATAAGTCATACATAAGTTGTCAGTTTTGTTTTTGGATGTGATACATCAGTTGTCAGTGTTGGTGGATAAGTCATACATACGTTGTCAGTTTTGTTGTTGGATGTGAAACATCAGTTGTCAGTGTTGTTGTTGTTGGATAAGTCATACATTAGTTGTCAGTGTTGTTGTTGGATGTGATACATTAGTTGTCACTGTTGGTGGATAAGTCATACATTAGTTGTCAGTGTTGTTGTTGGATAAGTCATACATTAGTTCTCAGTGTTGTTGTTGGATAAGTCATACATTAGTTGTCAATGTTGTTGTTGGATGTGATACATCAGTTGTCAGTGTTGGTGGATAAGTCATACATACGTTGTCAGTTTTGTTTTTGGATGTGAAACATCAGTTGTCAGTGTTGTTGTTGTTGGATAAGTCATACATCAGTTGTCAGTGTTGTTATATAAGTCATACATATGTTTTCAGTTTTGTTTTTGGATGTGATACATCAGTTGTCAGTGTTGTTGTATAAGTCATGCATATGTTGTCAGTTTTGTTTTTGGATGTGAAACATCAGTTGTCAGTGTTGTTGTTGTTGGATAAGTCATACATCAGTTGTCAGTGTTGTTGTATTAGTCATACATAAGTTGTCAGTGTTGTTGTATAAATCATACATATGTTGTCAGTTTTGTTTTTGGATGTGAAACATCAGTTATCAGTGTTGTTGTTGTAGGATAAGTCATGCATTAGTTGTCAGTTTTCTTGTTGGATGTGATACATCAGTTGTCAGTGTTGTTATTGTATAAGTCATACATTAGTTGTCAGTGTTGTTGTTGGATAAGTCATACATCAGTTGTCAGTGTTGTTGGATAAGTCATACATCAGTTGTCAGTGTTGTTGGATAAGTCATACATCAGTTGTCAGTGTTGTTGTTGGATATGTCATACACACGTTGTCGGTGTTGTTATTGGATAAGTCATGCATTAGTTGTCAGTTTTGTTGTTGGTTGTGATACATCAGTTGTCAGTGTTGTTATTGGATAAGTCATACATCAGTTGTCAGTGTTGGTGGATAAGTCATACATCAGTTGTCAGTGTTGTTGTAATATAAGTCATACATTAGTTGTCAGTGTTGTTGTTAGATAAGTCATACATCAGTTGTCAGTGTTGTTGTTAGATAAGTCATACATACGTTGTCAGTGTTGTTCTTTGATGTGATACATCAGTTGTCAGTGTTGTTGTAATATAAGTCATACATTAGTTGTCAGTGTTGTTGTTAGATAAGTCATACATAAGTTGTCAGTGTTGTTGTTAGATAAGTCATACATACGTTGTCAGTGTTGTTCTTTGATGTGATACATCAGTTGTCAGTGTTGTTGTAATATAAGTCATACATTAGTTGTCAGTGTTGTTGTTAGATAAGTCATACATTAGTTGTCAGTGTTGTTGTTAGATAAGTCATACATACGTTGTCAGTGTTGTTCTTTGATGTGATACATCGGTGTCAGTGTTGTTGTAATATAAGTCATACATCAGTTGTCAGTGTTGTTGTTGGATATGTCATACATTAGTTGTCAGTGTTGTTGTTAGATAAGTCATACATACGTTGTCAGTGTTGTTGTTGAATAAGTCATACATAAGTTGTCAGTGTTGTTGTTGGATAAGTCATACATTAGTTGTCAGTGTTGTTGTTTGATAAGTCATACATCAGTTGTCAGTGTTGTTATTGGATAAGTCATACATTAGTTGTCAGTGTTGTTGTTTGATAAGTCATACATTAGTTGTCAGTGTTGTTGTTAGATAAGTCATACATTAGTTGTCAGTGTTGTTGTTGGATGTGATACATCAGTTGTCAGTGTTGTTGTTTGATGTGATACATTAGTTGTCAGTGTTGTTGTTGGATAAGTCATACATCAGTTGTCAGTGTTATTGTATAAGTCATACATTAGTTGTCAGTGTTGTTGGATAAGTCATACATTAGTTGTCAGTTTTGTTGTTGGATGTGATACATCAGTTGTCAGTGTTGTTGTTGGATGTGATACATCAGTTGTCAGTGTTGGTGGATAAGTCATACATACGTTGTCAGTTTTGTTGTTGGATGTGAAACATCAGTTGTCAGTGTTGTTGTTGTTGGATAAGTCATGCATTAGTTGTCAGTTTTGTTGTTTGATGTGATACATACGTTGTCAGTGTTGTTGTTGGATAAGTCATACATTAGTTGTCAGTGTTGTTGGATGTGATACATCAGTTGTCAGTGTTGTTATTGGATAAGTCATACATTAGTTGTCAGTGTTGTTGTTTGATAAGTCATACATCAGTTGTCAGTGTTGTTGTTGGATATGTCATACATTTGTTGTCAGTGTTGTTGTATAAGTCATACATAAGTTGTCAGTTTTGTTGTTGGATGTGATACATCAGTTGTCAGTGTTGTTGTTGGATAAGTCATACATGAGTTGTCAATGTTGTTGGATAAGTCATACATTAGTTGTCAGTGTTGTTGGATAAGTCATACATTAGATGTCAGTGTTGTTGTTAGATAAGTCATACATTAGTTGTCAGTGTTTTTGGATAAGTCATACATGAGTTGTCAATGTTGTTGGATAAGTCATACATTAGTTGTCAGTGTTGTTGGATAAGTCATACATTAGATGTCAGTGTTGTTGTTAGATAAGTCACACATTAGTTGTCAGTGTTGTTGTTGGATGTGATACATCAGTTGTCAGTGTTGTTGTTGTATAAGTCATACATAAGTTGTCAGTGTTGTTGTTAGATAAGTCATACATTAGTTGTCAGTGTTGTTGTTGGATGTGATACATTAGTTGTCAGTGTTGTTGTTGTATAAGTCATACATAAGTTGTCAGTTTTGTTTTTGGATGTGATACATCAGTTGTCAGTTTTGGTGGATAAGTCATACATACGTTGTCAGTTTTGTTGTTGGATGTGAAACATCAGTTGTCAGTGTTGTTATTGTTGGATAAGTCATGCATTAGTTGTCAGTTTGTTGTTGGATGTGATACATCAGTTGTCAGTGTTGTTATTGTATAAGTCATACATTAGTTGTCAGTGTTGTTGTTGGATAAGTCATACATCAGTTGTCAGTGTTGTTGGATAAGTCATACATCAGTTGTCAGTGTTGTTGTTGTTGGATAAGTCATACATCAGTTGTCAGTGTTGTTGTTGGATATGTCATACACACGTTGTCGGTGTTGTTATTGGATAAGTCATGCATTAGTTGTCAGTTTTGTTGTTGGTTGTGATACATCAGTTGTCAGTGTTGTTATTGGATAAGTCATACATCAGTTGTCAGTGTTGGTGGATAAGTCATACATCAGTTGTCAGTGTTGTTGTTATATAAGTCATACATTAGTTGTCAGTGTTGTTGTTAGATAAGTCATACATTAGTTGTCAGTGTTGTTGTTAGATAAGTCATACATACGTTGTCAGTGTTGTTCTTTGATGTGATACATCAGTGTCAGTGTTGTTGTTGGATATGTCATACATTAGTTGTCAGTGTTGTTGTTAGATAAGTCATACATACGTTGTCAGTGTTGTTGTTGAATAAGTCATACATAAGTTGTCAGTGTTGTTGTTGGATAAGTCATACATTAGTTGTCAGTGTTGTTGTTAGATAAGTCATACATTAGTTGTCAGTGTTGTTGTTAGATAAGTCATACATTAGTTGTCAGTGTTGTTGTTGGATGTGATACATCAGTTGTCAGTGTTGTTGTTTGATGTGATACATTAGTTGTCAGTGTTGTTGTTGGATAAGTCATACATCAGTTGTCAGTGTTATTGGATATGTCATACATTAGTTGTCAGTGTTGTTGTTAGATAAGTCATACATAAGTTGTCAGTGTTGTTGTATAAGTCATACATTAGTTGTCAGTGTTGTTGGATAAGTCATACATTAGTTGTCAGTTTTGTTGTTGGATGTGATACATCAGTTGTCAGTGTTGTTGTTGGATGTGATACATCAGTTGTCAGTGTTGGTGGATAAGTCATACATACGTTGTCAGTTTTGTTGTTGGAAGTGAAACATCAGTTGTCAGTGTTGTTGTTGTTGGATAAGTCATGCAATAGTTGTCAGTGTTGTTGTTGGATATGTCATACATTAGTTGTCAGTGTTGTTGTTGGATAAGTCATACATTAGTTGTCAGTGTTGTTGTTGGATGTGATACATCAGTTGTCAGTGTTGTTATTGGATAAGTCATACATTAGTTGTCAGTGTTGTTGTTGGATGTGATACATTAGTTGTCAGTGTTGTTATTGGATAAGTCATACATTAGTTGTCAGTGTTGTTGTTTGATGTAATACATTAGTTGTCAGTGTTGTTGTTGGATGTGATACATTAGTTGTCAGTGTTGTTATTGGATGTGATACATTAGTTGTCAGTGTTGTTGTTGGATAAGTCATACATTAGTTGTCAGTGTTGTTGTTGGATAAGTCATACATTAGTTGTCAGTGTTGTTGTTGGATATGTCATACATTAGTTGTCAGTGTTGTTGTTGGATATGTCATACATTAGTTGTCAGTGTTGTTGTTGGATAAGTCATACATTAGTTGTCAGTGTTGTTGTTGGATAAGTCATACATTAGTTGTCAGTGTTGTTGTTGGATATGTCATACATTAGTTGTCAGTGTTGTTGTTGGATAAGTCATACATCAGTTGTCAGTGTTGTTATTGGATAAGTCATACATTAGTTGTCAGTGTTGTTGTTGGATAAGTCATACATTAGTTGTCAGTGTTGTTGTTGGATATGTCATATATTAGTTGTCAGTGTTGTTGTTGGATATGTCATACATTAGTTGTCAGTGTTGTTGTTGGATAAGTCATACATTAGTTGTCAGTGTTGTTGTTGGATAAGTCATACATTAGTTGTCAGTGTTGTTGTTGGATATGTCATACATTAGTTGTCAGTGTTGTTGTTGGATACGTCATACATTAGTTGTCAGTGTTGTTGTTTGATGTAATACATTAGTTGTCAGTGTTGTTGTTGGATATGTCATACATTAGTTGTCAGTGTTGTTGTTGGATATGTCATACATTTGTTGTCAGTGTTGTTGTTAGATAAGTCATACATTAGTTGTCAGTGTTGTTGTTGGATAAGTCATACATTAGTTGTCAGTTTTGTTGTTAGATAATTCATACATCAGTTGTCAGTGTTGTTGTTAGATAATTCATACATCAGTTGTCAGTGTTGTAGTTAGATAATTCATACAAGAGTTGTCAGTTTTGTTGTAGTAACGCCGCAGACAACATTTGTTTGCATTATAGAATTATAAAACCAACTCATTTCGGGAATGGATATTTATTTGAACTGCTTCCTGTCATTATATAAAATGCACCATAAAAGTCTCCTTTTGCATAAAACACAATAATTGTACCTTAGTGTACTGTCATTTGGTGAGAAGGCTTGAAACCCTAGAACATGTTTGTACAGATCAACATTAATGGTTGGTATTATTGGGTGGGCTTACATTACTATATGATTTAAGAACCCTAAGTTAAAATAAATGTATTTTGTTAAAGGCATTATGTACAAAAAGCACCTTCTCAGTGTTAACAAAAAACTTGTGTAGTACTATTAAGTTTTCCTGACAAAGGTCTGCAACTTTCACCTGGTATTCAGGCTTCCCGCAATAAAAAAAAAGGAGGCTTTGATATAGCTGTCAAATTTTAACGAAAACATAACAAAAAGTATACGGACCTTAAGAACTGCGTGCAATTTGAAGAAAATTTGTGAATGACTTCTCAAGATACAATGCGACATACGGACAGATATTTGTATACCACAATACGTCCGTCATAGCTAATGCCAACTGCTAGCTACATTATTGTATACATGGGTAACAATAGATTCGACTTTGACTCTTATTTATAAGCTCCATTTCTGTTTCATTATACCCTCCGCAAACTTGTTTGGGAGGTATATAGGAATCACCATGTCTGTCTGTCTGTCCACATCCCTTGTAAGCGCTTCTTCTCCTAAACCGCTTCACAGATTTTTATGAAACTTTACATGAATGAAGTACATCATATGTAGATGTGCATGAAGAATTTTCGTCGATGTCGGATATTATTCAGGGGAGATAATTGGACTTAGACTTTTTAAATATAGTATTCAGTGGGAGACCTCGTAAGCGCAACTCCTCCTAAACCGCTTGATGAATTCTAATGAAACTTAGCATAAAGGAAGTACATTATATGTAGATGTGCATGAATGATTTTTATTTACCTCGGATATCATTAAGGGGAGATAATTGGACTTGAAAACGAAGCAGGCGTATCCCTTTGTGAGCGTGCTCACAGTCCACACTTGTTTAGTTTTTAAAAATGAATAAAAATTTATTGATTTCAATATTTTATTTGCTCAAATATGCAAATAGGATAAGACAGAAGTAAACAAACTTATGACGTATCCTCCAGTAAACAGTTATGTTACAGAAATATTGAAAGAGCAGTGTACATTGTAATACAAATCATATTCTGTTTGTAAGATATGAACAATAGGAGATAAAAAAAACTTTTGATGACAAATAATAAATAAAAAATATAGAATGCCTTCACAGAAAGATATAGATGTGATGATGAGTGTGATTTACAATCCATGTGTGTGAAACATTTGTAATTCAAACAATGGGGATCCTTTCTGACCCTTCGATATTTATAGATTATTTACGTTTTTTTAAACGAGATGCATTTTCTCGTCGTATCTCATCGAAGGGCGATAGCCCTGAGATGAGATATCGAGAAAGTGCATCGAGTTTCAAAAAACGTAAATAATCTGTTTGTCGCTGTTTTGTAACATTGTGACGTCACAGTGTTTACCTAACGACGTCTTGACAGCGAGCTGAGATGGGCCCATCTCACGCTAGTAGAGTGAGATGGAATAATATCGCACATAAAGATCAAAGGAAAATACTGCAAAATAGCGATAAACTCAAATACAAGCTTAAAACTTGTTCGTTCTGCAAATTAGGCAAGGAATTAACAAATGTTAAGAAGTTCTAGGTTTTGAAATAATCAGTTTCTGACGTTGACATATTTTGAACATTCAAAGCTGTAATGATTTTAATCTTCCAAGTCAGATCCACAGCGACTAGATGGAATAGATATAATATTTACTCTTAATATTTTTCATAATTCAATATTGATGCTGAACATCTAACTGTGTTAGGACAATATTCAGTTTTCTTTCATTCACAACATTCATAGTGCTTTGAAACTCTTTTATCTGAGTTCAAATTTAAAGTTAATGTTAGCATTACAGATTTCTGCAAAACAGTTGATAGTATAAAAGATTCGTTAGTTAGGGACAATCTACAGAAGGAAATCGTGATAATGTTATCGTCACGTGGTTATCGTTAACACAAAGGATAAACTGTCGTGCTTTGGAAAAAAATGTAGATAAAGATTTTCTTGCTTCAAACCTATTTTAACTTTGAACAAAATCAGAAATTTAACCGTTTAATTTTACACAAGAAATAATTCAATTTTAACCTATTACCACCAGGGACACTATTCTAATGTGACGTCATTATAACGTTAAATGATATGAAGAAAAAATATTCATATCTGGTTTGGAACGATTATTACCACATTCTCTGTGTGTTTTTTTATCATTCCGCATTTTGTCGTTCATTACTGATCATTACATTTGTTGGTTTGTTTTGTTGTGTCGAGTTTTTTTTTCGAATCCAAACCAGATACAAATTTTATAGATTGTCATTATTATGTGGAAAACATTGATTGCACTTTAGTAGTGTAAGCTTTAGTATATTTAAATATGTATAAAATGTCAAGTGTTTAATCTTTTAATGTGACATTTATAGACCATAACTATTTGTGTGTGAACTGTGAATAACTATCCCCGCAGAGGTTCCCTTAATTAGTGTGTTACTTACACCTTATGTCCATGGGATACAAATAGTCAGTAGATATACTAGTTAAAATTTGTATTGGTAATATGATCTACATCTAACATGATTTTTACCAGTTTTTTACTTTTTGTTAGTTTTTCAGTGGTTCAGACAGCCTTCTACTATTGATCACCGACGTGGCAGTACTAAGGTTATGAGTTCGAGTCTGACTTTAGATGTGCTCGACACCAACCTTTTATTGACAAGATGCCAGTTTTTTTGTGAAAGCTTCTCCTATTTTATCTCAAAATAAATACAGGACGTCACAATATATACTGAAAAGTAGCTAAAACTGTAAAACACTATTCAAACAAACAAATCATTAATTCTGCATATATATTATTGACATAAATGTTCATTATATTATAGAAATAAACACCTTTAGTTCATACATTTTTGTAAATATGCGTTTAAAAATTACAATCATGCTTCAATGTATACCGGTAAGTCGGAAATTGTCCAGAAGTGAACGAGTACAGAAACGACTATTTGTCGTCACTAAGGAAACCTTTACGTCATAGACGTCTTTTCATGCTGGTGGTGATATTCTACTAGTTTCAGGTATATATATATATATATATTTTTATTTCTGTTTTTACTAATCGTGGCATTTTAGTTTTATTCAAAAACCGTTGTTTCAGAGTCCATTTATACCGATCTATTTAACAAATATCTATATTAAAGATACTTTTATTTGTGCAGCCTCCCACTGGAGGATCCCACAGTATCATTGGGTACTAGTATAATAATGTATGACAACAGTCTGATATCACACTAATATCAGCATGAACGGCATTAATTGACAAATTCATGCTTTGTCTTATCGGGGTTAAGTATAATTATGTGATTCATTCATTATTCCAACATATTGTTGAAGTTTTCTTCACTAACTCGAAAACATAGATTTAGTTGAAATAGCGCAGGAACGATCACTTGTGTGCGATATAAATCGGAGAAGTGATATGATTTGATGCAACACTTGTATTTATAGTCTTTTTGACTTGGGGAAGCTTATTCGGGCCACTTTGTTGGAAAAAAATATTTTTATTGCGTTTAAACGCAGATTGCGATTAAACGCAATACTTATTGCAATTAAACGCATAAAACAAATTGTGTTTTTAACACGAAAATTATTGCGATTAAACGTTTAACCGCAATAAGTATTGCGTTTTAACGCCAAAAAATTCTAACAAAGTGGACCAAATAAACTTCCGTATGAAACAAATGAATGACTTTAAAAATCGTATTCCAGAGGCAAGGTATCGAGTCCAGAGTCCTGTAACGAGTCCAGTGTCAAGCTAACGAAATCTAGGGGCAAGGTAGTGAGTTTCAATGGCAAGGTAACGAGTCCAGTTGCATTGTAACCAGTCCAGTTGTAAGGTAACCAGTCCAGTGGTAAGGTAACGAGTCTAGTTTCATGGTAACGAGTCCAGAGGCAAGGTAACAAGTCAAGTGGCAATGTAACGAGTTCTAGTGGTAAGGTAACGAATCTAGTGGCAAGGTAACGAATCCAGTGGCAAGGTAACGAGTCCAGAGTTAAGGTAACGAGTCCAGAGGCAAGGTTACGAGTCAAGTAGGAATGTAAAGAGTTCTAGTGGCAAGGTTATAATTTCCAGTGGCACGGTAAACAAGTCCAGTTGCAAGGGAGCGAGTTCCACTGGCAATGTCTCGAGTCTAGTGACAAAGTAACGAGTTGCACTGGCAAGGTAACGAGTCCCAGTTTCAAATGGTAAGGTAACGAATCTAGTAACACAAAAGCTACGATAGCAAACATTTATGCTATACTTATTTTATTTTATTTATTTATTTTATTTATTTCTTTTTTTTTTTTTTTGTAAAATTAAGTTTACTTATGTTTAACCCCTTATAAAATGTCATTTTTAACAATAAGTTGTGATGCATATGAACTTTTAAATTTTATGCTATTTTCGGCCGTCACTAGGCGACAATCTATATGTCTTATTATTAAACATTCGTGTGTTTGTTTAATGTTTGCTTTAATCATATAATAAGTATATTGTGCAGTTGTTTGTGTATTTTTTAATATGCCTCGTATGAATGTTCTAAAGATCATTCCGCAGCTGCGTCATCTGAAACAAAAATACAATTGTTTGTTAACGTTTAAAAAGGTTATAGTATCCGTTTATTCAGTAGTTTACTTTACTACATACGATCAATCTTGCTATTTAAAGTTTTTCTTGCGCATGTTTTAACATTTTATTAAAAAGATGTATATGATTATCTTACAAACAAAATTGTTGTTTTTTCTTCTTTTGGTTCGTTTTTTTCTTTTGTCATAGATTTGTGTTTTTACCCTTTCTGCGCTAAAGATGATAAGTTGCAGGAAAGGTCACGCGAGTTGGTTTTTTACTTTAATTCTCTATAACCCTTTGATGCTAAATCTTCAGAATGGGAGGCCATTGTTACTGAAAACTACAAACCAAATATCTCGCAGTATTGTTCGTTCGTCTGTTCATCGATGTAACTGTTTTTTTCCAAAGAACGTGTACTCGACTCGTGCACTGACATAATAAGTTAAGTTTCCGTTCTTCCAGTAGTAACACTGGTTGGTACGATAATGCCCCATTTAAAACGAAACAAAACAAAACATGTTCACTTTCTTTTTTCAGTTTTCCCTTTTTACCTTGTTAAGTATTTTTAATCTACTGTTAATTAGCAATTACTTGAAAGTAATTCCTGTTGCATAAACATCGATCGTGTCGTAAAGATTTTACTAAAACTATCCATTAACGAGATTGATCCGTGAACTGTGGAATACAGTGTAATTTCCATAAATTGTAAAACATTTCCTATGCGCAGACTTTGATAATACACCTAATCACAGACATCGGGTATGGTTTATGGTTATTTTACCTGAACTTTATAACTTCTATGTGAATCAATGAAGCTAACATAAAACAAACCGGAATCGGCCAATTTCTTAAGTAGCAGTTCATATCGGCGCAAAAATTGATTATAAAATATATTTTGTTGAAAAATAACTGTGAGCTGTGTGTGCAAGCTACTCCGGTTAGTTTCCAAATAAAAATAAATTCTATACATTCTCATAACACTTTTGAGTGTATGTAAATAAATCATCGGAACCGCAAAAACATAAATATATGTTGAAAAAATATTAAACATTCCTGTAGTTATGAAACGTACATTGTATTAGTTTGGTCCGTTGTTCATTAGCGGGGCACCACCTCGTGATGCTGAAAAATTGCTGAAAGTGGCGTTAAACATCATTCAAACAAATAAATCGCGATGCCAGTGATCGATGACTGATTTAACGAGCTGAAGTAGAGTGCAGCAAGTTCCAACCACTCTTCTGTGTATATATAGGGATCTTTTTACACAAAATACAAGTATTTTCTTGTTATAGGTGAAACTGGAACAGAAATTTTAATTAACATTGTACGGACGTATTTATATATAGAAAAGGCTGTAATCTAAAAAAAGTGTTGGTTTGTGTAGTACCCATAAAACACAATATAGGTATTTAACTAAGATATTGATTGGCAGATGTTTGCTAGTTTAATTAAATGTTCTGAGTATGTCTTATGTGACAATATGAAATTATCTTTGATCTTGATGTTATTTGCAGCTTGTATACACGGTAGATCTGATAGATTAAAGATTAAATCAATTGGATATTAATTTATTTATTTAAACCTACATAATAACGTTGTATTGTTGACTTTTTCAGTATATCAAGTATATTTAGACAACAGTGTCATATCTCTCTATGTTGTTTTATTCTGAACGAGATATAATCGTTAATTTTTTACCTTTATAGAAAAACTACACTTTATTCTCACGCTTCCCATGCAGACCCACATACATCGCTGCGGGTATTAAGTGGTGCAAATGAAACAGTGACGAAACATAAGCACTCGATTCAGAACCTACAGAACCTGTAATTGTACCTCTTCACCCCCCCCCCCCTTTTTTTCCAAAACATTTCTTTCTCCAGTATGTATTGACAAATGTTGGCAAATATCGGCGCTATCAATCGTAGATAGTATACGTAGCAAACCCTCATTTAACGTTTTGCTAGTCGAATCTTGTATACGTTTATTTTGTTATCAAGTGTTTGGAGACTGATTGTACCCTAAAATATAAATTAAAATACATGTAAGTTGTTTTTTTATTAAATCCAATCATAGTACAAGATTTTGAGGGATCTAATATAACTTTATACAATGACTCTTCGTTTTTAATCCGATTTACTCCACTTGGTAAAATACCTTAACACACTTAAAACTTATATTGGGAACATGGTGTTAGATGCCGAATGTCAACTTATGATAAACACAGGTAAATCCAGAGGCACGTAGGGGTTTTTACAATATAAATTTCATCAGTTTTAATAGTTACCGCTGAGCTTTCTGCACACAAAGGGCTCATTTCATTATTAGAATTTAGCAGTTTTACCTTTATGTTTATTCTTTAAATTTAAATAGTATGTATTTAACTGACTCGTACCTGTTAAATACCTGTTTCTATATATTGATGCGTGACGTCACATCAATGTGGTCTTCCTAGAGACAGCCTGTAGCTTCACTAGTTACCGGTATTAATGGCGATACAGGACCAATATGATGATAAACTAATGTCACATTAGGTAGGTTCTGATTTGTTTTATACATTTAGTTTTTACACAAAAAATCTTAGTTTTATCTTAGTACTAATTAAAAGTAATTTTAAAGTTATGATAACGTCATGACCCTTTAAATTGTAATGGTCAACCCGATGATAACGTTAAATTACAAGAATACAATCTGGGTAATAAAATTTGTCAGATAAATCTAACGGGTCGTTAAGATGGTTTCAATCCGCATATTTTGAATGGGTAAGTTGTGACATGTTTGATCATCGACAAGATTTACATTACTTAATTACATTTCCTGATTTAATTAACTAATCAGTTATATGATAAAATATCTATGCTAAACAATGCAAATGTTTCATGTGCGTGGTTCGTGGGAAAAGTCTGCAAAACCTTTTACATTTCATTATATTAAATAACATTAAATTGATTTTAAAACTCCATAAAGGATATTAAAATGCAACATTTAAACATAATTAGAGAGGATGTACACATTGGATTAGTGGAGTTTTAACACCTATAAATAAGGTATGATTTTCTTATCGACTCCTCTTTCCGTTGAAACCCATTTTTAGCCACACCATATACATATTCTAAAAAAAAAATTCCAGTGGCTCATACTGTTAATATAAGACATTATTAAACCCGGTTGCTAGATTTCTTTTTTGAAAATATGTTAAAAAGTACACGCAAGATAGAATTACGGCCATATCATTTTTTGTTTTTTGTTTTGTACCATGTTATCGTCCTCTGAATCAACCAGCTCTGTCTCTTATATTCACGTGTGTTGTATTTTCTGTAAGCCTCTTGTAACCCTTTTATAAGTAAAAACATAAATTCACATTCAAATTCTTTACTTTCTAATAATGGACCAGTAACAGGCAAATGAAATTTTACACAAACTACACATTACAGATTTGGCTGAGAATAATATTCTTAGAAACATAAACATCGATTTTTATTGATATGATATTTATGTTTGATAAAAAAACATAATACAAATCAAATTTAAATAGCGTGAAAATTATGTCTAATTTATTCATGAGCTCGGTATGTAATTAATATTTGAGCTTTATTGCTACACAAAGATGTAAATCATGGTCTATACATCATGAAATATATAAACACGAAACTGGTCCCTCGCGACATCGCTTATCGTAGCGTTTATTTCCATACTTTATCGCCTCATAAATAATTTAAAAGACTGCTTATAGTAAAGATACAATTTACTAGCCTAGACCGTTATTTTACGCTACAGGGTGCTAGTTGTTGGTACAAAGATGCATTGCTCGAAAAATCCTCAAGGGAGTTGTTTTGATCAACATGCATAAATTTTTTTACTTGTCGTGTATATTTTTCTGCATGTTTGCACACATAGTAAATATTAAAAACCAATGTTGATTATGGTATATTTTTATGTAACATGTACATCTGTCAATTGCTGTCAGGTGTCTGTACTTATATATACCTATATCAGTCAACACCTACTGTAGAGCTGACGTGCAAGTTATTCTGAAATATAACCTTGATGATGGCCATCTATACACGTGAAACAGACAAATATATGTATTGCTAGAGAGGTCTTCGGTGACGTTTGATATACATGTTTCTTTCCAGTGTTAATGGAGTCATCCTCCCAAGTCTTAAGTTTTCAGTACATTCACGCCTCCTTATAATGAAGGAGCTAACTTGTACTCGCCTGACGTGGGAGGATGAAATAGCTTTCTGTTGACTCGTATGACTTGTGGGGATGACATAGAGTCAGTTTTCTCTTGACTCGTATGACTTGGAAGGATGAGATAGAGTCAACTTTCTGTGTATATTCGTTGCTTTGTAAATAAAAGACTGTAAAATTGCAAAGAATTCTGGCGTAATTTTACTGTTTTATCATAGTCTTATCTTGTTAACGCCATTTGATATTAAGCCCTAGGGTATGAAACAAGTATTTACACAAAACGGGATTTATAACGACTTAAAACATCTGTACCAGTACTATCAATCTTTATCTTAACAGAGACATATAAAACTAGTATAATAAAAAGATGTATCAAGAGTCGACACATTGCTGCTATTGTCAAACATACTTTAACGTTGTAGAAATTAAATAAACTTTTTAACTCAAGGTACTTAGTCATGAGTATTGATTACAGGCCTATCAACAGAGAAAACACCTGAAGTAGCGTGTTCGACCCTTACTGCGGGTAGGGTGTGCTTGACTCCCAACTGTAACTAACAAGGAGTGCTAGTTTTCCTGCCGAAGGCGGGGGGATTTCACAGCGTACTCCGGCTACCTTCAACATATAAATATATAGCTCTGAAAAATTGTTGAAAGTGGCGTTAATCCTCAGTGCTGACAGGCACGTGACCAATAAAAGATCTACCCTAACCACTCTGCCACCAAGACCATAATTACAGAATGTAGCTGGAAATTCAACAGAGTAGATGTCAAATGAAATGTTAAATCTGATGTTGGTGTTACTGTTGTGACCAATTCATATTTTATTTATTTAACTGACCAAACAGTGTATTTCAAACAAAGGGTATGTTTGTATGTCTCTGTTTCAAACAAACTGTGAAATACCAATATTTTTATTATAATGTCCATTGTTAAGAAAATATAAACATATAGGACTCGAATTGTTGATAACAATAGACAAATAAAAACATCGATTCCTTGTTGTCACAGAAACAGCCCGATATTGACTTTTTTTTCAAAGCCGATATGACACGACACAGGAAGCCATCTTTGTATTGAAACTTTAAATCCCATTGAAAACTAGCTTTTTGATTTATCATTACACATACTTGAAAATCGAAGCATATTATTGATTATAAAATCCACTGTGACAAACTGTCTTTGTTGTCACTGGAGAAATGTTGATTTCACAAACTACAAGTATTATACGGATATCTTATTCGTACATGATGATAGTCTACCTGTAGCGTCACAACCTCATAGAAACTAGTCCACTGTATAATACATGTACTCAGCATAAACTCAAGCCTTGCTGAAGTCACGAACTGTATATTCAAATTTTTGTATGCCATATGTAATTATTAAGAAATGTTTAGTTATTAAATTGTTTAATTGCAGAAAATGTGTTATATTTTATATCATGAACTTTGTTTGAATTTACATTTGTTCGCCTAAACACACCGAGTTTAGCCTAGTAATTATAATGTTATATATCAAACCAATTTTAGTAATAAAGGCTGAATGGATGATGTTTTTAATCAAAGTAACAGTAATGCCATCAAAATAAATCGGACTTTATAACTTAACTTTGATTTAAGTGTTTATGGCTTTTCTTGGTAACAGCATACGCACACACCTTCGTTTATTGACAAAACGGCCAGGTTATATATGTATAGATGAAAGTGAGTTAACAGTGCAAACAACATTTAAATACTTTATTAACTTAAATTTCAATTTAAAATTTAAACTGTTATTTCACTTGACGTATTATTGAGTTTTATTTACATTACCGTTAAAGTGTTAATTTAAATTTAAACAGCTTAAATCTTGTTTGTCAAACCTTTTTTTCATTTTAACTGTATAATTATTACATTGGCTTATCGCCTAATTAGATAATTATTTTCCTTTTATTTATATTCTTTTCATACTGGATGTGTACAATAATAACGTAAACGTAGAGTCCGTGTATTTTATCCCGTTTTTTCATTAACATAGTAGTATATAAAGACCACCGGACTACAATATTTAATTACATGTGTCCTGTAAACAGAGACTTGTACAATATTCGTACATTATCAGAAAATATATAATTTATTTGTACGAGCCTTAGAAACCGGTAGATATACGAGGCTCTGCCAAGCATTTCACACCTGTTTTGCGGCGAGTACAATTACACATATTTTTATCATGCAGTCATAAAATACATGTAAAAACATGAACAAATGTACTTTGCCGATTTCTGACCTCGACATTTTCGGCACATATTCTAGTCACAAATAAATATCGTATTCCACAACATGTCGTAAACTAGAACGGAATACTAACACCGTTTTCAATGGATTTATCGGTATATCAACAAGACCAACTCACTCACAAACTAATAAATATCGTAAGAAGTCAGGACAAGGGTACCGGGTCTTTCACATCAAATGTTCTGACAGCAGGATAAAGTTAGATTTATGGACCTCATCCAATACACATTAGTTATTGGGTTTTAATGTATCGTTTTACAAAAATATTCTCGGTTCGACTTGCTAGAACTCATTCCAGATATATTCAAACAAGTGGCAATTTTTTAATGGTTAAATTCAAATATTATATTTTTTTTATTTTAAACCTTTGCAGTTTCCCTATAAAGCGTGTCTTGTTTATTGCCAATTTCCTGTTGTTTACAGACTTTTGGACGTCGTGGTCTTACAGTCTTTATTTATTTATTTATTTTTTGTTTCTTTACTTTATGCATATTTATTTAATTATGTCTCCCAAACGAAGTTTTGGGAGACATATTGTGTTTGTCCGGTTTCTTCTTCTTATTATTATTTTTTTTTTCTTCTTTTTTTCTTCTTTTCGTTCAATCTTGTTAGCACATTTTCTCTGAGATGCAATATGCAATCAATATGAAACTTTAGGAACATGTTAAGGGTGACCTGAAGTTTTGCAATCAATTTTTGGAATTTTCAAAATGGCTGCCATTGAAGAAAAAAGTGCAATTCTCAGATCTCCGTAATGGTCAGTGCAATTTCAATGAAAATTGGTATACTGATACAGCAAACTATCTTGAAAATTTTTTCGAAAAAAATAGGACGCAAACGATACCATTTTGTAATGGCAGCCATTTCACCACCCCCGCCCCCACCCCAAACGTCAACTTAGTTTGATTGCAACGAACTTTGATATGTAGGTAGATTTTACTGCACAAACTAAGAATATCGTGTGTTTTGGGGGTTTTTCAACATGCTCAAGAATAAAGTGGCAATGGGGGTTCGTTTGGGAGACATTCTGTGTTGGGCATCCCAATTAGCACTAGCTATCGTTTTGTGCTTATATTTATGTTCTATGTAGGTTTGAAAATAAGGGTCGCCTCCGTTGGTTCTGGTGTAACTTTAGTTTTTGATACGTCTCAGCATGTCTGTGTTGTTATGGTATTTCCATGAAAGGTTTGGGGTTTTATACGCTTACTTCGGCTCCACATTAAAACCTGTTCGCCACGATATATAGCGGAACAATGGTTAAAGTGGCATTAAACCTCAAAACAAACAAATAAGTACATAAAGGGGCTGGCTTAGGATCCCGATAACCGGTTCAACACCCCAATCTGATGTTTTAAGTAACTGACCAGTAGTTTATGCCCTGTAAATTGGATCCGTACAGACAAATTGAACTTTTAGTACACGTTTGCTCAAAATGGCTTAATTATCTATATCTGGTGCCGAGTGATGAAGGTAGTTGGTCATTTATTATTTATCACGTGCCTGTTAAAAGTGAGGTTGCAAACTCGAGACTTAAATCAACCAGGGTGTGACGGACTACAGTTTTCGATGATTTTGGTTTTCACCTGGTACTCCTGCTTCTTCCTCCAATAAAAACATGAAGGCCATGATAAAACTGGGTAATTTGCTGAAAGTAGCGATAAAACCTAGTCAACCATTGAACGAACCAACCTTAATTCCCTCTCATATCTGCGCACTTTGGTTGTTCGGGTTCAGATATATTAGTACACAGCTCCCACTCTACCCCATTCCTTTCTGTATTCATTGTAAGTAACAAAAGGTCTTGGACATGTTAAGACAGTTTAAACCAATAATCAAACTAGTCGCCTTTCATACGATTCGATCATATTTAATACGCGTTTATTATACACACCCGTTTATAATTACAAAACAACATTGAGATATTTTCATAATGGATCATATAAATATGCTTTGATTAATATTCTCTGCATTTATTTGGCAACGTTCCAGTACGTATACTATTTCAACCCCTTTAAATTATTACACGCATTTTATGTTCTATTTTCAGATGCTTTAATCGACATGGCATACTAAGAATATAAAAGTAATCATGAGTGCGAGAAGAAAGAAGAAGGATGAAAAACCACCCCCAGCAATTGGGCCCGGCAGCAAGATAATCGCTCTTCCCGACCCTCTAAAGAAACATATCAAACGATTGGGGGATACAAAAAAGGTTCATCTGCAGTTCGGAAACTGCAACTATAAGTCTTTGCCAATAGAGATATACAACAATGAGGAACTTAGTCAGTTAACGATACGTTTTACTGCAGAAAACAATCGTCTGAAAAGATTACCGAAAGCGATTTCAGCACTAGAAAATCTCGAATATATAGACATTCAGAACAATGCCTTAACGGCTTTTCCGGGATCTGTTGCAAAATTAAAGAAATTGCAGGTTTTGAATATCGCTAATAATGGCATAAAAAAATTACCGCCACCAATACACAAAGCCACCGGACTAACAAAGTTGTTAGCAGCAAACAACCGATTAAGAAGCCTTCCGAAAAATATAGGGAAATCCCCAGTGGCCTATGTCGACGTTTCTGGAAACCTCATTAAGTCATTCAAAAAAGGTGTTTATGAAATGACGGCGGAGATTGACTTCTCTAACAACAGATTGACAGATATGCCGTCAGCAGCAGTTAAAAAACCCAATATACAAAAGCTTATACTGTCCAACAATGGGATATCGTCCATTCCAGATAATGTCGACAAACTTCAGAGGCTGACTTGGCTCGATTTGTCGAACAATTCATTACAAGAATTACCGGCGCAACTTGGAGGAGTTAAATTTCTACATTTCCTAGACTTAAGTAACAACAACATAAAAAATTTACCAGAAGAGATATGTAATTTAGGCTTTGCTTTGGATACATTAAACGTTGCCAATAATGAGATACCAGTATTGCCCCACGATATATCAAAGCTGAAGAAGTTGAGAGTTTTAGATGTACAACACAATCAAGTGGAGTATTTACCTGAGGGTATCCGAGAATTACCTTGCCTGAACTCTTTAAATGTATCAAACAATAATTTAAATTCGATGAAATTTGCTGTTTATTTGAAACAGTTAGAAACTCTGTGTTTGTCAAGGAATCAAATAGAAGTAGTCCCGGTTGAGATTGATCATATGAAATCATTAATTAATTTAGATCTGTCTTGGAATAAAATCAAAGAGCTTCCAGAGTCTATTGGAAGTGTGAAAACTATTAAGTCTTTCAATATCGCAGGAAACAAACTTTTAATGTTACCCGAAACGCTTGGACAAGAGCAAGTTCTCACATTCTTGGATATATCTAACAATAAATTAACCGCTATTCCGAACGATCTGCGCAAACTCAGAAACCTTGAAACATTCAATCTGAGTCAAAACGAGGTAGCGGCAATGCCACGGTCCATCGACTTTTTGTACCAACTGCGCTCATTAAATGTAGCCAGTAACGGGTTGACGGAGTTAAATTTACCAAAAACGTTGACTTCACTGAACTTATCAGACAATCCACTTACAATTAATCCATCCGATCTTCGCTCAGCGTTGGTTGTTATTGGTGACAAAGACCATTTACGTAACATCACGTCACTAACGTTATGCAAATTAAACATGGAGGAAATACCACCTGCAGTATTTAATATGCGTTGTCTGAAGCATTTGGACGTTTCAGAAAACACTATTAAAAGCTTGACAGATGCAGTTTGTAAGCTCAAATCTCTGGAGTCTATTAATGCTAACAACAATGAGCTCACCGAACTGCCTTCTAAAATAGGAACTATGAACAAATTACAAAAGTTGACAGCTACAAATAACGGGCTTGTTGAATTTCCTCCCACCGTGGTAAAACTTGTGTCCTTAAGTCACTTAGATTTGTCATTTAATAAAATGAAATTGCTTCCGGATAACTTTGGTGACCTAAACAAACTGATTTTGCTTGATTTGTCGAATAACGAACTACTAAATTTTCCACAGGATCAGATTGATGTTTTGGCATCGCTATTGAAACTAAACATTTCAAAGAATCACATAGACGTGATGCCGATGACATTTCCGTATTTGTATCGACTTAAAGCTCTAGAAGTCAAAAGCAATGATTTGAAATCGTTACCAAACGAACTTGACAAGATGAAAAATTTGGAAATTCTGGACATTTCTGATAATATTATTGAAGTATTGCCAGAGAGAATTTGTAAAATGCCCGCCCTAAAGAAACTCGATTGTTCCGACAATAAAATCACTAAAGGATTCCCGAAAGCGTGGGAAAATCTGAGACAAAAGTGCACCGTTACTTATGGAGACCAGTCGTCATTCAAGTCTCGTGAAGTGCGAGAAAGACCGTCGGACAAGGAAGCAGAGACACAAATGAGTCCAAAGACAAGCAAAAAGGGACTAGGCAAGAAGAAAGTGACCCCAATGGGTACACCTCCTCCAAAAATTAAGTCGAAAAGCATGAAGTCAGCACCACCTTAACCAACCAATGCAGGTTAACTTACTATCGCTATTTGAACAAACGTTTGTTTGCATAAATAGTGACTTGGTGAGATAATAGATCACTCGTATAGTTCCGAACTACATGCGAAGAGTGTGCTGAGTGAATACATGAGTTGTCCTGACATTATAGAGGAAAGTCAACTCTTCGATTCGCGTCGAGCAATGCGGTCGTTGACTTAGTGCTAGAGCGATCATACTAGAATCTGCATTTATTAGACATTAATAGTTTTGCAATATTTATTTACACATTCAAATGCAATAGTTTTGTGTTATAATATCTTTAAAGAGAGCTGGTTTTGTATAATTAACGAAATGATTGAATTCAATAGATGTTTAAAATGTACTTGCAATATAGACCAGCCTGTAAAGGCTTTTATCTGTTTCAGTATGTGCAAATGTAACTGTAATAATTATACAAACAATCTGTGCTTCTGTGAAGTTTCCTGATATCTTAATTGATGTATTTTATCAATGTGTTTCAATCGGTGCTTTTTATGTTCATGATATTAGATTTATTTTTTAAACTTGTTTTTATTGCATCTTCTTACATACCATGCATTTATGCCGTTTTTCCATGCTAATAGAAACGATATAAGTATAACCATCACCATATGTTATAGAATGTATTCTTTTTTTTTTGTAGTTAACATTTTACAATGTGACAATTTTTGGGATTTCATTAACAAATGTCGTATATTTTCTTATATTGTAGCTGTCAAAAATATGCTTCAGACATCAAATACTTTCTTGTAGTAACTAAAGTTTAAGCATCTTAGTAAGAAAACAAAATACGAATGTTAGTGTGAGTTTCTACTTTTGTTACTTTGGAACTTGTAAATTGTGACATCATACATGTCTGTGTTATTGTTGTTTGTCTTAGAACTATCCAAAGATCAATGTTATTTGTATAGTTCATAGCTATACTGTGATACCAAAGTTAAAATTGATATGAGAGACAATATATTGTTATAATTCTTTACATTTTTACCTACAATAAAATCCTCATCTGTAGAATCAAAGAATGATTGTTAATCAATTTGTTGTGTTTAAGTAAAATAGCATTTCCTGTATGAAATATAGAATGGAACTTACTAGTAATCATTATGTAAGGATAATCTCAACACACAAACAAATATAAAGAAATTAAATCAAAACAACGCTAAGCATAAACGAATAATAATAAAGAACAAGAAACCAATTGTAAGTGTGAACAACCTGAAGAAACTGTAGCAACTGCGCTGCCGTGCAGTTTGTGTCAGTTCTGAGCAACTGCGCTGCCGTGTAGGTAGTGTCAGTTCTGGAGCACCTGCGCTGCCGTATAGGTAGTAACAGTCTGAAGCACCTGCGCTGCCGAGTATGTAGTGTCAGATCTGGAGCACGTGCGCTGTTGTGTAGGTAGTGTCAGATCTGGTGCACCTGCGCTGCCGTGTAGGTAGTGTCAGTTCTGGGGCACCTGCGATGCCGTGTAGATAGTGTCATTTGTGCAAAAGGTTTTTCTCAATCTTTACAATTAATAAACTCGAAATTGGAAACAAATATTTGATGGCGTACTTCTACAAAAAAAAGTACACTACAAAAATCATCTCATTTATATACAGAAAGTCGACAAATATCAACACAGAGCATACATGTTTGAAATAACACGGCAATGAAACAACGCAATTCATAATCTGAAAACACAGTTATTATTATTAATAAGTCGCAGTAATGAAAGGGAAGTAACTGTTATTTACAACTCTTCAGTTTTTGAACTGATTCTATGATGATAATACTTGTGATTCATAAAACAAGACCAACATACTGCACTTTCGTAAAAGATGACTGCAGACATTATATATCTGTATGACTGTAGACATTATATATCTGTATGACTGTAGACATTATATATCTGTATGACTGTAGACATTATATATCTGTAAGCATATGATGCAAACAATTATGCAGTTGAATAATTCACTATTTTGTTTTATTGACTCTGTAAAGTCAATATTTGTATTCACTTATAACTACGGTTTTAAAAAAAAATAGTTACCCTTTATAAAAACTACATTTGATTTAACAAATTAGTATCTCATATATATGGTATCGTAAAATGACTGGTGAAAATAGACGATGGTGTTACACGATAGAATAAACACTGACAGATCATTTCGACCAACAATGAACATGCTAGGGAATGATTAAAAATTTGGCAAATTTATATGTACACGCATTTGTCACTGCTATTTAGAATACGATGGCATTGATAGCTCGGAAGACTTCCCGGAAATAATCACAGAACAGTTTTTTGTCCGGATTTAGTTCACGATCAATATTTTGTTCATCAAGTTCGAAACTATATAGCGGAATATCTACAGTCCATTTCATATTCAGTAAATGAGATACACGAGTTTACTGACGGATGCGCAGCCCAGTATAAGAGCAGGCATTGTTTTGGAGACATTAGTACTGCATTTGATGACTTTAGTTCCCAACATTTTACACGAAATTTCTTCGAAACTTCACATGCAAAAGGTAATCATAATTAATTATTAATTTAGAATTAATTAATTTTCTTCGTATGTGTTGGTTTGAACTAACATTTTTAAACAAAAGCAATGAACTTAAAGAAAGAGTTGTATCGCATTTTTGTAGTTATTTATTATTCATTTATTTTCTGTATATTTGAACACGTATTTCATACTAGTATATTATTGTTTTGGTTTTATGGTTTGAATTAAAATCAAAAACATACTGCCCTAAGATAAAGGTGTATATTGTAGATTATCACAAGAGAGAAAAAATATGCACCCGAGACGTGGTCGAGGGTGCTAAATTTTTTCGAGGATAATCTTCATAATACCCCAATCAAAAAGGGCGGAATGATTTTTATTATGCTTGGATTTTTTTTTTATAAATAATAAAATTGATAAATCTTTTACCAATATATTGGTTGTTAAATTAATTCTTGACAATAAATGCTGCTTCTGAGCTTATCCGGAACAATTCGGTGACAGTCGCGAATTCCGGATCAGGTGTTAATTTTTGCATTTTGAACACCCATTGCGAAAACATATGCTGATGATTGAGGGCTAATAAAAATCAACTGAATTAACATAGCCTTGTAGCCATTAAAACTACCGTGCATTTTTGCATGAAGTATAATAAAGAACTTTTATATAGCTTCTGTATATTATACTTTTCCATACTAATACCCTTATTGTGTTTTAATTGCAGGGCCACAAGATGCTGCCGGGGGGATTATAAAAAGACAGGCCGATAATGCAATCTTACGAGGACAGGCTCAAATTAGATCAGCAATAGATCTTTATGATTTTGCTAGCGCAAACCTTACGGAACCTAGATCATTCTGCAAAAGAAGAATATTTAAATATGCAGAAACAATACCGCGAAACGATAACTTATCTTTTAAGCCGGTCCCAAGTATTCGATCAGTTCACCAAGTAAGGTCAGGCCGACAGACAAACAGAGGTTTAATAACAATGAGTGAACTGTCTTGTTATTGCTTGAACTGCAATTATCATATGTATGACCAGTGCTGCAACGTAAAAAAAACCGGTGGTTATACGGAATGGAAAATGAGTGAAGAGAACATTAACGAACAACACGAAGACGAAGAAAATGAACAAAATTCTTTGCAAGAATTAGTATCGGCTGGCCAAGTGGTTGCGCTGTTCACCGACGATGCAAATGAGGAATACTATTTACTAAGAGTAGAAAAAGGTTTGGAAATTCTACAAGTTGATACGACAGATAGTTGGGGCGCTTCATTCTCTGCAGGAACACAAGTTTTTCGTGGATTATACTATGAAAAGTCAAACACACAATTTAAATACCGCTTACTTAAAAGAAAAGCGATCGTGCCCGCTGCTTCAATTATTTACATTTGTTCTGAATTAGCTTCAAACAATGTAATAAGCATCACAGAGGAAATGCATCTTAATGTTTTAGAATGTTTAAATGAAATTAATTTTTAAAACTTGTGTATCATTCTTTTTTCTTTTTTTTATAAATGAAGCAAATCCCATTCCCCTCTAAAAAAAATGCACACACACACACACACTGAAAAAATAAACAACTTTAAAATTTCACGATTATGAATCGAAGATGACTCATCAAAGGCGCTCAAATTCCGAAAATGGTTTCTAAAAGAAAAGAAAAAAAACTTCCACGAATTTAAATTAGAGACCAAGACTCGCCAAAAGCGCTATAAATTAAAAAAAATGTTAGAATACAAAAAAAGCAATAAATTTTAAAAAAAACAAACAAACAAACAAAAACACAAAAACAAAAACAACAAAACAATAAAAAAAAATCCCGAACACACATCAAGCGACAAAAACGTCGTCGCAAACTGGCATTTTGACGACAATTTTCTGTAACGTTAGGTATCACCAATTTCATGCGTAACGTCAAACTGTTCGTTTGAATTATTTAAACTCTCGGGGGAAACCATGTTTTGTCTGTTTACTGCTGGGACAAATAAACTCTTCACATTACTGCAAGCTGTTATTTCGGACAACCTTGAAACAAATCAAAGTATATTTAAAAAGGAGAAACTTTTTCTTGCTAGTGCTATTCATTTAAGAAATAATTCACGGAAGCTGTGGTTAAGCATTGTTTTACAAGTTATGTCGCATTATATAACCCCGAGAAATAGCATGACCATGCATAAAATAAAAACTATAAATAAAAATGCATAAGCCAGAGAAACAATGCGCTAGTAAAGTAAAAGACAATGAAAGCTTGAAGAGAAGCTTAAAATTACAATAAAATCCTTAGCAGTACGTCTATGACACACAGTCTCCAAGATCTGCAAAAATCATAATGTATATATGATGGTCCTGTCCATGTATTTATGTGAATTTTGAATTTATTTAGATTAGTGATGTCTCTAAATTCTAGAGGAAAGCTATTCCAGATCTTAGGAGCTTTGTATCTGAAAGATTTTATGCCGTACCTGATCGTTTTTACATGAGAGATTTCTAGAGATAATATGCATTGAAATTAATAATCACAAGATCTTGTAAAAATGCCGTATTTTCTGGAATAATTTCGATAATTTCAATACCTTTTGTTCCTATGTGTCTGCGTTTTAAGAATTGTAATAGAGACTTTTATAGGAGTTTTTCATAGGAGCTAGTTTTATCGATTTCAACGAATGTACGAATAAATAATACCAATGAACATGGAGTTAATATTTATTTGACAGACCACCCCAAGCCGACACATACAACTACTCACCCGTGCATGTCTTTCACTAAATATGACGTCGTGTGAAGAACTCACAGTAGTGAATGAGCCTATGTTAAATGACAAGTAAGAAATATACCGAGAAGTTTGTGAACTGTAAAATAACGTATATTGCGAGATGGCTTTATTTACCAGTACGCCAAAGTCAAGACTTCACGACAAAGTTACATTGTTAAACTTAGACTACAGCGATGACGATGCATCATCTGGATACGACTCGCCAGTTTTTATTTACGATGAAGAAGACGAAAAGACCGTTGTTGCAGTAAAGACTGCAAATGGTTTGTTCGATGACTCAGGATTTTCATTTGACGAGAAACATTTAATACACTTTTCATCTGCTGAGGATGACAGTGATGATTTGGATGAATTGGACGACACGGAATCAGTCATTAACGATTCGATGAAAGTAATCAGTACCAAGACTCTGATTGACAACATTCGATACATTTTGTCAATACCAGACTTGTGTGACGTCACATTTCTAGTTGGACCACAAAGAATTCCAGTACATGGATTAAAATCAATTCTTGGAACACGAAGCAGAGTATTTTTTAATATGTTTGTAAAGCAATCGAGAGAAGACATGAACAGCAAAAGAAAAAGGAAGAGAAGCAAAGACAAACAGACCGCAAGCAATAACAAGACTACGATCATTATCGACAGTTATGATGTTGATGTTTTCCAAACATTTGTTGAATTTCTTCATTGTGGATCGGTTATCATGGACGCCTCGACTGTAACGGGACTACTTTGTTGTTCTGATGAATTCGATATTCCAGATTTGACTAAAGCATGCTGGGAATTTGTCGACAGGTGCATTTCTGCTATCAATTCTCCAATTGTTGTTAAAGAAACAATGCGCTATGGGGACCACGCAGCTGCACGGAAGCTTCAGCACAGTGTCATAAGTCGACAAAACACGGCATCAGTGAAGCAACGAATGGCTCCGATTGGAAAAGAAACAGAGGTGTAAGATGGAACAGCAGTTGTAAATATAAATTAGTGCTATTAAATGAACATAACATTTTAGATCATTGCTGTAAATCATTGTTATATTTTTATTGGTTTTATATATACCTCATATTAGAGTGCTGTAATAAAATAGTGAAAATCAACGACAGTTAATTAAATTACTTGAGATGTTCACCTTTTCTGGGAATTATGCATCACTCAACTCTTATCGAACGTAATATTTACTTAAATTCAGATTTGTGTGTTCGTTTATTTTCAAAGTCGTTTAAAAAAAGGCACAAACTGCAGATTAACAAGAATTTAAAATCTGTTCTTATTTTGTGATGTGTACGAACGCAATAATTAACACAAAAGCCTCTAATGTACCGAGGAGTTTGGTTTGACAAAACATCTGGCGTAGTAAAATTTATAACATTTTTATCTGTCGACATTTTATCGATGGGGCTACTCTCTTTCTTCCATTTATAGTGAACGTCATGAAAAAGATTGTTTATAAATATGTTTATTATCATCTTCATTCTAATTAACTCCTTTATGAATATCAAACCGATTTAAAAAATTAATTTCTTGAAATGAACTTTATCTTTAATTCTGTTGAGGAAAGGAACTTAGTTGTTTTCTTTTGGCATCTTTTCAACAAACTTTATCAGTTGATAAAGTTTGGCACATGGGATTACTACACAAAAAAGCTCATATGGAATTAATGGTAGCAATTAAATTGGCTCCAGATATTATTTAGAGTTTTAATCAATACTTAATCCTTTAAGTTAAGCAATATTTCAGCTGTTGTTCCTTGAGGTTCGGTTCTTGGCCTACATTTATTGTATACGTTAATGGTGTTATAGATCGCATTGATCATAGTGTTATCCATCACCGTCCTCAACACAGGTCAAGATTGTTAATAGATCACCGTCCATCAACACACGTCAACATTGTTAATAGGTCACCGTCCATCAACACACGTCAACATTGTTAATAGATCACCGTCCATCAACACACGTCAACATTGTTAATAGGTCACCGTCCATCAACACACGTCAACATTGTTAATAGGTCACCGTCCATCAACACACGTCAACGTTGTTAATAGGTCACCGTCCATCAACACACGTCAACGTTGTTAATTGAAGACGGAATCTCAACAGCATCCTATTATGACAAAGCCACTTTAAGAGTTGATAACTAAGGCGGGGCGGTGTAAGTATGTTCTCTCTCTCTCTCTCTCCCCTCTCTCTCTCTCTCTCTCTCTCTCTCTCTCTCTCTCTCTCTCTCTCTCTCTCTCTCTCTCTCTCTCTCTCTCTCTCTCTCTGTGTGTGTGTTATCACAGCCACAAATATTATATAAACTAAAGACTTGCCCTCACATTCTGGGATTTTCGTTGTTAACCCCTGAACAATGCAATCCGTGCCATGGTCCACAATGTACAAATCAGTACTTGCATTAACACACGGAGAACTATCACCAATGGATACGCCAATACTGGCATTGACACACACGGAGAACCGTTATTTGAACCAATGGATACGCCAATACTGGCATTGACACACACGGAGACCCGTTATTTGAACCAATGGATACACCAATACTGGCATTGACACACACGGAGGCCTATTATTTGAACCAATGGATACACCAATACTGGCATTGACACACACGTAGACCCGTTATTTGAAACAATGGATACACCAATACTGGCATTGACACACACGGAGACAGACAGACAGACAGACAGAACTTTTATTTTAAGTCGGATATATAAAATTACAAACATAAGCTCTGTAGAGCTTTTATGCCGACTATACAATAACATAAATATCACATATAAAACAGAACAACATGCATTAAGACATAAGACATGGTATGGACATGGACATGGTAAGACATGACATAAGACCCGTTATTTGAACCAATGAATACGCCAATACTTGCATTGACACACGTAGACCCGTTATTTGAAACAATGGATACACCAATACTGGCATTGACACACACGGAGAGCCGTTATTTAAACATATATATGGATACGCCAATACTTGCATTGACACACACGGAGACCCGTTATTTGAACCAATGGATACACCAATACTGGCATTGACACTCACGTAGACACGTTATTTGAACCAATGGATACGCCAATACTGGCATTGACACACACGTAGACACGTTATTTGAACCAATGGATACGCCAATACTGGCATTGACACTCACGTAGACACGTTATTTGAACCAATGGATACGCCAATACTGGCATTGACACTCACGTAGACACGTTATTTGAACCAATGGATACGCCAATACTGGCATTGACACTCACGTAGACACGTTATTTGAACCAATGGATACGCCAATACTGGCATTGACACACACGGAGACACGTTATTTGAACCAATGGATACGCCAATACTGGCATTGACACACACGGAGAGCCGTTATTTAAACATATATATGGATACGCCAATACTTGCATTGACACACACGGAGACCCGTTATTTGAACCAATGGATACACCAATACTGGCATTGACACTCACGTAGACACGTTATTTGAACCAATGGATACGCCAATACTGGCATTGACACACACGTAGACACGTTATTTGAACCAATGGATACGCCAATACTGGCATTGACACTCACGTAGACACGTTATTTGAACCAATGGATACGCCAATACTGGCATTGACACTCACGTAGACACGTTATTTGAACCAATGGATACGCCAATACTGGCATTGACACTCACGTAGACACGTTATTTGAACCAATGGATACGCCAATACTGGCATTGACACACACGGAGACACGTTATTTGAACCAATGGATACGCCAATACTGGCATTGACACACACGAAGACCCGTTAGTTTAAACCAATGGATACGCCAATACTGGCATTGACACTCACGTAGACACGTTATTTGAACCAATGGATACGCCAATACTGGCATTGACACTCACCTAGACACGTTATTTGAACCAATGGATACGCCAATACTGGCATTGACACACACGGAGACACGTTATTTGAACCAATGGATACGCCAATACTGGCATTGACACACACGAAGACCCGTTAGTTTAAACCAATGGCCAGATCAAATATTGCGCTAACACACCTAAAGCCAACATGATACTACATGTAGTTTTAACTGCTATTGGTAAGAGTTAATTATATTGGCGTTAATGTTCAGGTTTTTTTCTTTTAGTTTAGTCTTTATAGTTTAACCTGATGTGTTTTATGCCCATATTTGAAGTTTGAAGTGAAAGAAAGATTCAATAAAAAATTCAGAAGTTCTGGCCCGTTTGTTTGCAATTAAATTGGATAATGAACTTTCGGGGTCTTCCGTGGTCTTACTTCTTTTCTAATCTGTAATTAAGGGAGAATAATAAAATACAATGTACTAGTAAAAGCAATCTTTATTTAAATGTTGCATTTAAATTTATTTATTCTATTTCAAATTATACAATGTTTAAGATACGGATACTTATATAAAAAAACTTTGTGTTTAAGATTTGGTTTCTTAACACTAAAAACACATTACCAGTACTGAACGTTTTTTTTGTTAAGCGTTTTCACGCTTTTGCTGATATTTCAGGCGATCCGTCCCTTACATAGTTTGGTTGGTCCAGACTGGCATCAAACCAGCTTTCAAACACTCCAGGCTAGCACAGCACCTTATTTCTGTTGGTCCGGATTAGCATCGAATCGTCTTCCTAACACGCCATGCTACCAGAGCTCCTACAAAGTTTTGGTTAGACCCACTATTAAAGTAGGCATCAACGTTTACTTCATTTATTGTTTCTTTAAAGAACTGACAAAATCCACGACGACAAAATGAATGCCAAGTCAACTACCCTACAGTCATTTCAGATGTTGTTAAACTACATTAAGATCGGATATGTTAAGTTTTTGTCAATCGGTCAATACAATATACGGCAAGCTGAGATCCGTGCCTTAAATGCAATCTACCAGACCCAGATAACGAACGGCGAGGCAGCTGAGATCCGTGTCTTGAATACAATGTACCAGACCCAGATAACGAACGGCGAGGCAGTTGAGATCAGTGCCTTAAATAAAATGTACCAGACCCTGATAACGAACGGCTAGGCGGCTGAGATCAGTGCCTTCAATAAAATATACCAGACCCAGATAACGAGCGGAAAGGCAGCTGAGATCCGTTCCTTGAATGCAATCTACCAGACCCAGATAACGAACGGCAAGGCTGCTGAGATCCGTGCCTTAAATGCAATCTACCATACCCAGATAACGAACGGCGAGGCAGCTGAGATCCGTGCCTTGAATACAATGCACCATAACCTGATAACAAAAGGCGAGGCAGCTGAGATCCGTGCCTTCAATACAATATACCAGACCCTGATAACGAACGGCGAGGCAGCTGAGATTAGTGCCTTCAATACAATATACCAGACTATGATAACGAACGGCGAGGCAGCTGAGATAAGTACCTTCAATACAATATAACAGACCCTGATAACAAACGGCGAGGTAGCTGAGATTAGTGCCTTCAATACAATATATCAGACACTGACGACAAACGGCGAGGAAGCTGAGATCAGAGCCCTCAATACAATATATCAGACCCTGATGACAAACAACGGTGTAGCTGATATTAGTGCTTTAAATACTATGTACCAGACCATGATAACTAACGGCGGTGCAGCTGAAATTAATACCTTAAATACGACGCTCCAGGCCCTGATAACGAACAGCGGTGCAGCTGAGATTAGTGCCTTATATACAATGTACCAGACCATGATAACGTACGGCGAGGCAGCTGAGATTATGGTCTTAAATACAATATACCAGACCATGATAACGTATGGCGAGGCAGCTGAGATTAGGTGCCGTAAATACAATGTACCAGATATGGATAACAAACATCGGTGAAGCTGAGATTAGTACCTTCAATACAATATACCAGACCATGATAACAAACGGCGAGGCGACTAAGATAAGATTAGTACTTTAAATATGATGTATCAGATCCTGATAACAAACGGCGAAGCAGCTGAGATCAGAGCCCTAAATACGATGTACCAGACCCTGATAATTGAAAAAAAACTTTCGTTTAGTTTTCAATATTTTATTATAGCACTTTTAATATTATATTTTATACGTAAAAGCAAACAAAGATATAATAATATTACAGAAAATAACTAGTAAAAGGATAAACACAAGAAATAGCACTGTTATAGTAACACATCCATTTTGTTCATTTCTTTACACCTCCGTTTCTTTTCCAATCGGAGCCATTCGTTGCCTCTCTGACGTTTTGTTTCGTCGACTTAAAACACTATGCTGTAGCTTCTGTGCAGTGGCGTGGTCCCCATAACGTATTGTTTCTTTAACGACGATGGAAGAATTGGCGGAAGAAATGCACCTGTCGACAAATTCCCAGCATGCTCTAGTCAAATCTGGAATGTCGAATTCCACAGAACAACACAGTAGTCCCGTAACAGTCGAAGCATCCATAATCACTGATCCACAATGAAGAAATTCAACAAATGTTTGGAATACATCAACATCATAACTGTCGATAATGATCGTAGTCTTGTTATTACTTCCGGTCTGTTTATCTTTACTTTTCTTCGTTTTCTTTTTACTGTTCATCTCGGTTTTTGAATGGTTCACAAACATATTAAAAAGTACTCCGCTTCGTGTTCCAAGAATTGACTTCAATCCATGTACCGGAATTCTCTGTGGTCCAACCAGAAACGTGACGTCACACAAGTCTGGTATCGACAGAATGTATCGAATGTTTTCAATCAGCGGTTTTGTATTAATTAATTTCATTGAATCATTGTTATCTAATTCATTTTCATCTAATTCATATAAATCGTCGTTGTCATCTTCAGAAGTTGAGTCATCGAATACATTATCTTCGTCAGAGGAAAAATCTGAGTCGTCGGACGAATAATGTATGGTCTTGACTGGAACAACCGTCTTTTTATTTGTTTCATCACTAATGAAAACTGGCGAGTCGTATCCAGAAGATGCGTCGTCGTCGCTACTTTCCAAGTTTAACAATGAAACCTTGTCGTTGACCTTTGACTTTGGTGTACTGGTAAAAAAGGACATCTCTTTGTATGTTATCTAACAGGTGTTAACACAAGTTTGTTTGATGTCAGAAAGAAATCCACTTTTCTTATATATACTGTTTTTACTTGTCATCTGAATAAAATTATGGCAGTTTCACATTCTCTGTCAATTTGAAATCTTCACAAGACGTCAGAACTGACAGACGGGTGAGTAGTTGTTTGGAGTCGGCTTGGGATGCTCAAGGTTACTTGCACTAATTATAATTAACATAGGAAAAAGTAACAGAAAAATAATAATTAAAACAAACAAATACATGTAATCATTTAAAAAAAAAACAATAAGTAGACAAGAAAATTTTTCTTGAAGTGATATATTTTTAACGCTTTAAATTAGAAGTATGTGGACACCAGGTATCCCTCCAAACTTTTAGGCTCTGTCAGCAATATGACTCAAGGCATATATATCTTTTTTTCTCATAAACCAAACCACGGTACAGAGAAAGAGAAAAAAAAATAAATAAACATACATTTAAAAAAACAAAACAAAAAAACAAAAAAAAACATATGCAATATCATTGTGGAGTACGATACAGGTATATAGTATATTACATTATATAGCTACATGATGGTAGGTAAATATAATACTAAACATAGAATAATAATACTCATAATGATAAAATGACTGTTCTGTAATTGTTAATTTTCTACCCAGGAGATTCTAGTTTTTTTATAATAATGCGAATAAATTTACACAAGTTGTTAAGATCTAGTTGATTTATACTTTTCATCAAATCTTTGAATTTAAGGATGTTTGTTGGTTATAGAATTTAGGTTTAATATATAATTTCCTCTCGTCAATAAGTGACGTACATGAGAGTAAATAGTGAAATTCGTCGCCAATTTCTTGGGATTCGCATAAATTACACGTTCTATTTTCTCTTGGAATATGATGCCATCTTCCAGATTCTATCGGCAACCGCAACTTATGATTCATAGTTCTAAATTTGCATAAAGTTATATAATTCTTATCATCTAAAATATTAAAATATTTTTCAAACTCTAATTCGTCTTTATAGATTCTATAATTAAGAGCTTTGGGTGAATTTTGGACGTTAGATAGCCAATTTTGCTTAAAATGATCTATAAGAGTTTGTTTGATTGAGTTATGTAACCATGATACACTAGGGAAGAAATGAGTATTCCACACATATGATTTTCCACAGTCATCTAGTATAGATTTAACATATTCTATCCATTTCAAATTTTTGTATTTCTTAAGAGATAGGCGGTATAAAATAAAAGGCAGTTTATGATCCGTTCCCGTATTCAGTTTAGCCCAATACTTAACCATTCTAAGTTTTATACATATCTCGAGAGGGTATCTTCCAAGTTCACCATAAATCATGAAATCAGGAGTTGATTTTTTAGCATTTATCAATAGTTTGCTGAATTTGAGATGCACCCTCTCTATTACAGAGTTATTACCGGGTCCCCACAATTCGCAGCCATAAAGAAGAATAGGTTGAATAACTTTATCAAATAAATGTAGTTGGCATTCAAGAGAAAGATTATGTAACCTTCCCTTTCGTAAGATGTCATACATAGCACGTGTTGCTTTCTCTGCGTTATATTTTTTTGCTTTGAGGAAACTTCCCGACCTTGTAAATAGAACACCTAGATATGTGAATTCATTAACTATATCTATCTCTTTACCATCAAAAATAAATTTCAAATTATTTCTTAATCTTCCCTGTGAAAAAATAACAATTTTGCTTTTATCTACATTAACCTTTAATTTCCACGTTAAACAGTAATCATGTAGTGCATTAAGCTGCCGTTGTAAATCTTCTTCCGACTCTGCCAAAAGAGCAGTATCGTCTGCATACAGTATGAGAAAGAGTTTTACGAATTTATTAAGTTCTAATTCTATTTCATCTGAAATACGTTTAAGCCCGTAAATATCATTTGCTGACATAAAATTGACTAAATCATTTACATACAACGAAAACAATGCAGGGGATAAGTTTTCTCCTTGTTTGACACCGACATTACCATCCTCCCAAGTCAGGGGTTCTGAGTCCGCGTTCGCTCCATCATCACCCCTGACAACATACATATATATTTTTCGGGTCTGAGTGTCGCCATCTGGCGGTGACCGGAGTTAACATCAGCCAATGAAATTTATCGTAACCTTCGCCTAATGTTTACATGTAAACAAAAAATGTCTGCGCCCTGTATCGTGGATTTTTTTAACCATATGTTGGACAGATTCCATCCGGACCTCAAAAAGAAGCTGTATGAGCGGTGACAGCTATGCCATTTGTTTTTCAAATGAAATGAGGACGACTGCAATGGCATATACAAATTTGCATAAGAATACTTCCACGTGTTGAACGTGATATTGATAAAGTAGTGGACTATAGTATAGAATGAAATGGAGTTCTGTGCAGTATGTGAAAGATGTAGTAAATGATTCAAACATAATTACAAATTAATAGACAATTAAAATTTTCTGTAATCCGGACGTACTTCTTGGAACTGAAAAAGGACTGAGAAAGAGGTGGGTGAAGTAACCCAAAACGAGATTGTTTTAACACGGGACAGATCTGTCAGTGACAGAAGAATGTCAATTTGTAAATATTCCAACCAAAATTTGTTCATTTGATTGGATTATGTGTGATTTAAATTTTACAACACATTTAGGTTGACATTTACATGTATTACACACCTGTATGTAACTTCATCACATCATCACATTCAGGACTTAAGTAAAATTTAGTTAACAGTTTTACATTTGGTTAACTATGAACCATGTTAAAACTACTGATTATAGGAGGAAAACATTCAACTTCAAAATGGACATGGATAATGGTTTAATAATATACTGTACATGTAAGAATGTGAGGGATATTAAAAATTGATCATGCAGCACACTAGTCATGCTAGTCAAACTTTTTATCACATGAAAGCAAATTTCCTATTCTGACTGATTTATAAATTGTGTATTGGAATAAAAGATAAAATGTATTCATGTTCATGCATGTGGATTATGTTCATAGTTTCAAAACCTGTTGCAGATTATCACATTAATTTCCATTTCATTTTTTTATTTTGATTTGTTTGTTGTGTTCATCCTACTTTCAGAAATTTTTCAGCTTTATACACATGTAATGCCATGTAGTTTTTATTGGGAGGAAGCCGGTGTACCAGGAGAAAACTCCTTACTTTCCACAAGGTCCAAACGGGTCAAGAAATCCTGGAAAAGTTATGGAATTTATCAGTATAAAAAAATTACAACAAAGTTCCAGACGAAAAATTTCTACTGTTTCTTTATCTCATATTTTGTGTTAAATTGCAAGTTTCAATTACACTGTCATGCTAGAAATCATTCATGGAAAATGGTCACATAGTTCTTGACAAGTCATAGAATTTTTACACAAAGAATTAGTATGACCATGTTTCGGTAGAAAAACTGGCAATCCTGGTCAGTTAAGATAGGAGTCAAGCACACCCTGCCAGCAGCCAAGCCCAACCTGCAACCCCTGTGTTAACAGTGATCAAAATTAGATGACTAACTAACTCAACCACTCTGCCACCGAGTCCCTGTCTTATAATATTCAGTCTCGAAGTGATTTTAATTACCCCAAGTGAAATAATTTTTCATATACTAGTACATGTACATGTGTTTCATGACAAGAATGAGACTTGTATGGTATTAGTTTACATATACTGTATGTACCTTATCTGCTGGATCAGTTAAAAGAATAAACCCATGTTTTTTTAAGCAAAGGACTGGATGTTTATAAATGAAGTGTTAAGTTTATTATTAAGTGTTCTAGAAGTATGCAATAAGTGGCAGAAAAAAATAAAAAATATAAAACTGTGCAAACAGTTCAATAACAGATAATATTTGTAAACCCCTGGGTGTTGAATCACAATTCAACCAGCTGCATCATTCAGGGTAATGGGACCTCTTAGCAGATCATAAATTGTCACATGAGCTACTAGTACATAATTGTATTAAGAATAATTTATAAGTACTGGTATGCTTAATACTAGACCACAATTAAAGGTTGATGATCTGCTTATTAAAGTTCTAGAGGACCCAATTAACAAAAGCATGGACTTTAAGTGTCCTATTTGGGGGAAATGAAATTACTTTAAAGTTAAATATGATTGCAAGTCTAACTTAACTAAATTGAAAAAATACATTTAGTTTTTGGCTCCAAATTGGGGTTTAAAAAAATTATTGGTAATCTTGATTTTGCATATTGAATCTGTTGATACATGATATATTTCCAAGTAACTTGTCCTATCAATATAGTGTAGTTTTGTGAACATGTACATGTATATGATCATGTTTTGGAATTGAACATGAACTAGTACACATAAATCTTATTATTTACTTGAATACTGCTTACTTAAAAGGAATAAATGCAAAAGCTGCAAGTGCAGTTTTTTGACTGTGACAATGGCACTTGTTTTTAATTATTCAATAAATATGCAAGACAAATAATTAAAACCAAGCTCAAACTGTCCTATGCTGGGGCTTGTCATAATATATACTAGTATGTCAAACTATGTAGTTCTCCTTTAGGTTAAAATGGGGTGTGATTCTTGTATGTGTATGCAGCTTAAAGTCACATGGCAGGCAGCTTAGTTATGACAGTGTATGGGATGTTATTTAGATTGTTTAACTTGTTATGGTACAGGCCCATAAGGTCTAAAATCAAACTAAATGTGCAATTGCAAAAACTGCAACTTGTTGAAGCTTGTCTATATATATCAAAGGAATATTCTTTTGGTGTAATGCAGGCAAATACAATATAGCATGTACCCCTATGTACATGTATGAAAAGATGATGAATGCTAATAACGGCTAAACTTTCTAGTGTCCCATTTCATTGATCCCTCAATTTATATCAGCAGACACTGAATTATCCTTTTGCAAATAACAATTATCAATTAGTCACATACAATTTGTTTGTTTAAATGGAACACTATGACACTTTCAGTAATTTTTTAGCTATATACTGATATCCAGTTTTTATTTGATGGAGATAGGCAGAAGTACCCAGTTAGTGTATACACAAGTACTGCTTTGGTATAAAAGTCGATATTTTGTTGAAATATTTCAACGGTAGATCAGTAACATCTTTAAAATTTCTGGATTTTTTACATCTGTAAAAGGTACGGTACATGTATAAATAACCAATCGCATCCTTTATGCAGACTTGTGGGGGGTGTAGGAAATAATGCGAGATCTAAAATATAATACTGCTTAGAACACTTCCTTTCTCCCTATATGCTCTTTTTTGCTCAGTTTGGAATTACTGACTGTGTGGTTCTTCTGGACTAATTGTGTCCTAAAAACATCCTACCTCCCCCCCCCCTTTTTCTACAAAAAGAAGTAGGTCCCTACAGAATCATATACTGACACATGCTTACTGTCTTGTTACATATATGGATATAAGATTAATATTATTTACGATTTATACATCTTCGCTAGCCAAGGGTTAAGATCCGATACTGGGGACCTGATCGTAACACTTGGCTAGCGAAGATGCGATTTACAAAGCTTCGTCTTCGTGGAATTGACAAGGTCCAAAATATTCGAGAAGAAAATAAAAACGTATCATTAGCTGTCACACACACCTTATTTTGTGTTGGCGCACGTTTAAATATAAGATACACGATATATTTTTATCAATTTCAAATCAAATTACCGAAGTATTCACATGTGCTTTAAACCTCGTGTGTTTGTTTACGTTCGACATGCAGATTTTGTAAAAACGATTTTGATTGGTACTTCTCAAGGTCAGAAGCAACTTCACTTCCGACCCGAAAAATATATATGTATGTTGTCAGGGGTGATGATGGAGCGAACGCGGACTCAGAACCCCTGACTTGGGAGGATGCGACATTACATGGAAAAAACTCTTTTCACCATTAAAAATTCGTGATTTAATGTTACTATACATATTGACAATAATATTATACATTTTGCCATTAATAGAGGCGTTCAGCAACTTTGACCATGAACCAGGGCGCCAGACGGTGTCAAAAGCTTTAGCAAAGTCAATAAAAGCGCAATAAAGTTTTTTCTTATTTGCTTTTTGTAACTCTTGTAACAGATGAAGAGTGACTATACTGTCAGTTGTAGAATAGCCGTGTCTAAAGCCAAACTGATTTTCATGTAATATAGAATAATCTTCTAAAAAAGTGTTTAATCTAGAGTTTAGAACAGAGGTAAATAATTTGCCCATACAGCTAAGAATAGTGATGGGTCTGTAATTTTTTGGATCATTCTTTTCTCCCTTATTTTTGTAAAACGGAAGGATATTTCCCAATAACCAAATTTCTGGCACAAACCCCGAATTAAAAACTAAATTGAATAATTTGACGTAAATAGGCATTAATATGTGATAAGTACTTTTTAAATATTCATTTACAATTTGATCGTCTCCACTGGCTTTCCCGTTTTTTAAATTCTTGATACATTTCGTAATTTCATCTTCTGAAATCTCATCATTGATAATTACATTAGATGTGTTGTTATCGGTATGAGGATACATGTTATCTCTTTCATGGTCATCACCGGAGCTGTTCAAATCTTTAAAAAAGTTATATAAATTGTCAAGAGGAATATCAGAGGTACATTTTGCACGTTTTGGATTCAGTATATTCCAGTATTCTTTAGTATTTGCGGCTCTAAGTAATTTAAGTCTTTTTCGCATTTTGCGTCTTTGTTCAAGAATCGATTTATTCATTTCATTTTTATTTTTTTACTCAAGCGAGGTAGAGGATGAAATTCACTTCCTATTCAAATGTCCCAAATATACAGATTACAGGGCAACCTAACATAACTTAATCTTGTGTAAATTTGCACTTTTAGATGACTCATAAAAGTTAATTTGGTTATTGAGTTGTGAAGATGTATAAACAGGTCAATCGATTTAATATACAATAATGACGTCACAGATGCACCTTTATAATGCATTCATATTAATGCAATTTATGCACTTAATCATTTCATTCATTTTATTAATTGTAATGTCAGTATTTTACACCTAATTATAATTGTTTTATATGTCATCGCCCCATGTTGGACTTTAAGAATATATATAAAATAAAGAATTTGTTAAGCTACAAAAAATGAACTTGTTATTTTATCACAGGAAATTAGCGAATGATAATGCCCTAGTTAAGTTACATAAATTATAATTAGATTTGAAGAATCAAATACTTCAATAATAAATATATGGTTTATATATTGGATAATAATAATTTTATGATATCTTGATGTTGACTGAATTGTACGACGAAATTGAGATGGAGGTACAGGGGTGCATGGTAGACATGTTGGAAATAGCTGTATTGATTGTCTTCTTCAAACCACACACAGACCAAGAAAGTTCTCATCACCTTGCGTTTTATATTTTTGTCAAAAAACATTTCCGAGCCTTGTGAATTGTTTTGATATCGTTATAATTTGTCAATCGGCAAGATCTATTTGTTTTACAATCGCCATTTAATGATTTCAGTCGAAGTGATTTTATGATTGTTTTGTCGCTCCCATTGTATAAGTAAATCATTCTTAAATTATAATTTAACAATAATAAACATCAATACAAATTTTAATTTTTTATAATTAACAAAAGTCTTAGGGATAATAAAAGTGAGAAATATGTTTAATGATTCTGTGTTTGTTTTTAATATTTTTCATTTCAGAAGGTCAAAATTGTTCACATTCTTCACCTTTTAAAACTGGGACTAATATCTAATATATTTATACCATATTTTATCGTTTAGCTGAGATTCGTGCCTTATGTACCAGACCTTGATAACAAACCAAAAGTGGGCCTTCAATACAATGTACCAGAACCTGATAACAAAAGGCGAGGCAGCTAAGATTCGTGCCTTCAATACAATGTACCAGACCCTGATAACGAACGGCGAGGCAGCTGAGATCCGTGCCTTCAATACAATATAACAGACCCTGATAATAAACGGCGAGGCAGCTGAGATCCGTGCCTTCAATACAATATAACAGACCCTGATAATAAACGGCGAGGCAGCTGAGATAAGTACCTTCAATACAATGTACCGGACCCTGATAATAAAGGCGAGGCAGCTGAGATCCGTGCCTTAAATACAATATAACAGACCCTGATAACAAACGGCGAGGAAGCTGAGATCAGAGCCCTCAATATAATATACCAGACACTGATGACAAACGGTGGTATAGCTGGGATCAGAGCCCTCAATACAATATATCAGACCCTGATGACAAACAACGGTGTAGCTGATATTAGTGCCTTAAATACTATGTACCAGACCATGATAACTAACGGCGGTGCAGCTGAAATTAATACCTTAAATACGATGCACCAGGCGCTGATAACGAACAGCGGTGCAGCTGAGATTAGTGCCTTATATACAATGTACCAGACCATGATAACGTACGGCGAGGCAGCCGAGATTATGGTCTTAAATACAATGTACCAGATATGGATAACAAACATCGGTGAAGCTGAGATTAGTGCCTTAAATACAATATACCAGACCCTGATAACAAATGGCGGTGCATCTGAGATTAGTGCCTTCAATACAATATACCAGACCATGATAACAAACGACGAGGCGACTAAGATAAGATTAGTACTTAAAATATGATGTATCAGATCCTGATAACAAACGGCGAAGCAGCTAAGATCCGTGCCTTCAATACAATGTACCAGACCCTGATAACGAACGGCGAGGCAGCTGAGATAAGTACCTTCAATACAATGTAACTGACCCTGATAATAAAGGCGAGGCAGCTGAGATCCGTGCCTTCAATACAATATAACAGACCCTGATAATAAACGGCGAGGCAGCTGAGATAAGCACCTTCAATACAATGTACCGGACCCTGATAATAAAGGCGAGGCAGCTGAGATCCGTGCCTTAAATACAATATAACAGACCCTGATAACAAACGGCGAGGAAGCTGAGATCAGAGCCCTCAATATAATATACCAGACACTGATGACAAACGGTGGTGCAGCTGGGATCAAAGCCCTCAATACAATATACCAGACCCTGATGACAAACAACGGTGTAGCTGATATTAGTGCCTTAAATACTATGTACCAGACCATGATAACTAACGGCGGTGCAGCTGAAATTAATACCTTAAATACGATGCACCAGGCCCTGATAACGAACAGCGGTGCAGCTGAGATTAGTGCCTTATTTACAATGTACCAGACCATGATAACGTACGGCGAGGCAGCTGAGATTATGGTCTTAAATACAATGTACCAGACCATGATAACGTATGGCGAGGCAGCTGAGATTAGGTGCCTTAAATACAATGTACCAGATATTGATAACAAACATCGGTGAAGCTGAGATTAGTGCCTTAAATACAATATACCAGACCCTGATAACAAATGGCGGTGCATCTGAGATTAGTGCCTTCAATACAATATATCAGACCATGATAACAAACGGCGAGGCGACTAAGATAAGATTAGTACTTTAAATATGATGTATCAGATCCTGATAACAAACGGCGAAGCAGCTGAGATCAGAGCCCTAAATACGATGTACCAGACCCTGATAATTGAAAAAACTTTCGTTTAGTTTTCAATATTTTTTTATAGCACTTTTAATATTATATTTTATACGTAAAAGCAAACAAAGATATAATAATATTACAGAAAATAACTAGTAAAAGGATAAACACAAGAAATAGCACTGTTATATAGTAACACATCCATTTTGTTCATTTCTTTACACCTCCGTTTCTTTTCCAATCGGAGCCATTCGTTGCCTCTCTGATGTTTTGTTGCGTCGACTTAAAACACTATGCTGTAGCTTCTGTGCAGTGGCGTGGTCCCCATAACGTATTGTTTCTTTAACGACGATGGAAGAATTGGCGGAAGAAATGCACCTGTCGACAAATTCCCAGCATGCTCTAGTCAAATCTGGAATGTCGAATTCCACAGAACAACACAGTAGTCCCGTAACAGTCGAGGCATCCATAATCACTGATCCACAATGAAGAAATTCAACAAATGTTTGGAATACATCAACATCATAACTGTCGATAATGATCGTAGTCTTGTTATTACTTCCGGTCTGTTTATCTTTACTTTTCTTCGTTTTCTTTTTACTGTTCATCTCGGTTTTTGAATGGTTCACAAACATATTAAAAAGTACTCCGCTTCGTGTTCCAAGAATTGACTTCAATCCATGTACCGGAATTCTCTGTGGTCCAACCAGAAACGTGACGTCACACAAGTCTGGTATCGACAGAATGTATCGAATGTTTTCAATCAGCGGTTTTCTATTAATTAATTTCATTGAATCATTGTTATCTAATTCATTTTCATCTAATTCATATAAATCGTCGTTGTCATCTTCAGAAGTTGAGTCATCGAATACATTATCTTCGTCAGAGGAAAAATCTGAGTCGTCGGACGAATAATGTATGGTCTTGACTGGAACAGCCGTCTTTTGATTTGTTTCATCACTAATGAAAACTGGCGAGTCGTATCCAGAAGATGCGTCGTCGTCGCTACTTTCCAAGTTTAACAATGAAACCTTGTCGTTGACCTTTGACTTTGGTGTACTGGTAAAAAAAGCCATCTCTTTGTATGTTATCTAACAGGTGTTAACACAAGTTTGTTTGATGTCAGAAAGAAATCCACTTTTCTTATATATACTGTTTTTACTTGTCATCTGAATAAAAATATGGCAGTTTCACATTCTCTGTCAATTTGAAATCTTCGCAAGACGTCAGAACTGACAGACGGGTGAGTAGTTGTTTGGAGTCGGCTTGGGATGCTCAAGGTTACTTGCACTAATTATAATTACCATAGGAAAAAGTTACAGACAAATCATAATTAAAACAAACAAATACATGTAATTATTTTAAAAAACAATAAGTAGACAAGAAAATGTTTCTTGAAGTGATATATTTTTAACGCTTTAAATTAGTATGTGGACACCAGGTATCCCTCCAAACTTTTAGGCTCTGTCAGCAATATGACTCAAGCGAGATAGAGGATGAAATTCACTTCCTATTCAAATGTCCCAAATATACAGATTACAGGGCAAGCTAACATAACTAAATTATTGTGTAAATTTGCACTTTTAGATGACTCATAAAAGTTAATTTGGTTATTGAGTTGTGAAGATGTATAAACAGGTCAATCGATTTCATATACAATAATGACGTCATAGATGCACCTTTATAATGCATTCATATTAATGCAATTTATGCACTTAATCATTTCATTCATTTTATTAATTGTAATGTCAGTATTTTACACCTAATTATAATTGTTTTATATGTCATCGCCCCATGTTGGACTTTAAGAATATATATAAAATAAAGAATTTGTTAAGCTACAAAAAATGAACTTGTTATTTTATCACAGGAAATTAACGAATGATAATGCCCTAGTTAAGTTACATAAATTATAATTAGATTTGAAGAATCAAATACTTCAATAATAAATATATGGTTTATATATTGGATAATAATAATTTTATGATATCTTGATGTTGACTGAATTGTACGACGAAATTGAGATGGAGGTACAGGGGTGCATGGTAGACATGTTGGAAATAGCTGTATTGATTGTCTTCTTCAAACCACACACAGACCAAGAAAGTTCTCATCACCTTGCGTTTTATATTTTTGTCAAAAAACATTTCCGAGCCTTGTGAATTGTTTTGATAGCGTTATAATTTGTCAATCGGCAAGATCTATTTGTTTTACAATCGCCATTTAATGATTTCAGTCGAAGTGATTTTATGATTGTTTTGTCGCTCCCATTGTATAAGTAAATCATTCTTAAATTATAATTTAACAATAATAAACATCAATACAAATTTTAATTTTTTATAATTAACAAAAGTCTTAGGGATAATAAAAGTGAGAAATATGTTTAATGATTCTGTGTTTGTTTTTTATATTTTTCATTTCAGAAGGTCAAAATTGTTCACATTCTTCACCTTTTAAAACTGGGACTAATATCTAATATATTTATACCATATTTTATCGTTTAGATGAGATTCGTGCCTTATGTACCAGACCTTGATAACAAACCAAAAGTGGGCCTTCAATACAATGTACCAGAACCTGATAACAAAAGGCGAGGCAGCTAAGATCCGTGCCTTCAATACAATGTACCAGACCCTGATAACGAACGGCGAGGCAGCTGTGATAAGTACCTTCAATACAATGTACCGGACCCTGATAATAAAGGCGAAGCAGCTGAGATCCGTGCCTTCAATACAATATAACAGACCCTGATAATAAACGGCGAGGCAGCTGAGATAAGTACCTTCAATACAATGTACCGGACCCTGATAATAAAGGCGAGGCAGCTGAGATCCGTGCCTTAAATACAATATAACAGACCCTGATAACAAACGGCGAGGAAGCTGAGATCAGAGCCCTCAATATAATATACAGACACTGATGACAAACGGTGGTATAGCTGGGATCAGAGCCCTCAATACAATATATCAGACCCTGATGACAAACAACGGTGTAGCTGATATTAGTGCCTTAAATACTATGTACCAGACCATGATAACTAACGGCGGTGCAGCTGAAATTAATACCTTAAATACGATGCACCAGGCGCTGATAACGAACAGCGGTGCAGCTGAGATTAGTGCCTTATATACAATGTACCAGACCATGATAACGTACGGCGAGGCAGCCGAGATTATGGTCTTAAATACAATGTACCAGATATGGATAACAAACATCGGTGAAGCTGAGATTAGTGCCTTAAATACAATATACCAGACCCTGATAACAAATGGCGGTGCATCTGAGATTAGTGCCTTCAATACAATATACCAGACCATGATAACAAACGACGAGGCGACTAAGATAAGATTAGTACTTAAAATATGATGTATCAGATCCTGATAACAAACGGCGAAGCAGCTAAGATCCGTGCCTTCAATACAATGTACCAGACCCTGATAACGAACGGCGAGGCAGCTGAGATAAGTACCTTCAATACAATGTAACTGACCCTGATAATAAAGGCGAGGCAGCTGAGATCCGTGCCTTCAATACAATATAACAGACCCTGATAATAAACGGCGAGGCAGCTGAGATAAGCACCTTCAATACAATGTACCGGACCCTGATAATAAAGGCGAGGCAGCTGAGATCCGTGCCTTAAATACAATATAACAGACCCTGATAACAAACGGCGAGGAAGCTGAGATCAGAGCCCTCAATATAATATACCAGACACTGATGACAAACGGTGGTGCAGCTGGGATCAAAGCCCTCAATACAATATACCAGACCCTGATGACAAACAACGGTGTAGCTGATATTAGTGCCTTAAATACTATGTACCAGACCATGATAACTAACGGCGGTGCAGCTGAAATTAATACCTTAAATACGATGCACCAGGCCCTGATAACGAACAGCGGTGCAGCTGAGATTAGTGCCTTATTTACAATGTACCAGACCATGATAACGTACGGCGAGGCAGCTGAGATTATGGTCTTAAATACAATGTACCAGACCATGATAACGTATGGCGAGGCAGCTGAGATTAGGTGCCTTAAATACAATGTACCAGATATTGATAACAAACATCGGTGAAGCTGAGATTAGTGCCTTAAATACAATATACCAGACCCTGATAACAAATGGCGGTGCATCTGAGATTAGTGCCTTCAATACAATATATCAGACCATGATAACAAACGGCGAGGCGACTAAGATAAGATTAGTACTTTAAATATGATGTATCAGATCCTGATAACAAACGGCGAAGCAGCTGAGATCAGAGCCCTAAATACGATGTACCAGACCCTGATAATTGAAAAAACTTTCGTTTAGTTTTCAATATTTTTTTATAGCACTTTTAATATTATATTTTATACGTAAAAGCAAACAAAGATATAATAATATTACAGAAAATAACTAGTAAAAGGATAAACACAAGAAATAGCACTGTTATATAGTAACACATCCATTTTGTTCATTTCTTTACACCTCCGTTTCTTTTCCAATCGGAGCCATTCGTTGCCTCTCTGATGTTTTGTTGCGTCGACTTAAAACACTATGCTGTAGCTTCTGTGCAGTGGCGTGGTCCCCATAACGTATTGTTTCTTTAACGACGATGGAAGAATTGGCGGAAGAAATGCACCTGTCGACAAATTCCCAGCATGCTCTAGTCAAATCTGGAATGTCGAATTCCACAGAACAACACAGTAGTCCCGTAACAGTCGAGGCATCCATAATCACTGATCCACAATGAAGAAATTCAACAAATGTTTGGAATACATCAACATCATAACTGTCGATAATGATCGTAGTCTTGTTATTACTTCCGGTCTGTTTATCTTTACTTTTCTTCGTTTTCTTTTTACTGTTCATCTCGGTTTTTGAATGGTTCACAAACATATTAAAAAGTACTCCGCTTCGTGTTCCAAGAATTGACTTCAATCCATGTACCGGAATTCTCTGTGGTCCAACCAGAAACGTGACGTCACACAAGTCTGGTATCGACAGAATGTATCGAATGTTTTCAATCAGCGGTTTTCTATTAATTAATTTCATTGAATCATTGTTATCTAATTCATTTTCATCTAATTCATATAAATCGTCGTTGTCATCTTCAGAAGTTGAGTCATCGAATACATTATCTTCGTCAGAGGAAAAATCTGAGTCGTCGGACGAATAATGTATGGTCTTGACTGGAACAGCCGTCTTTTGATTTGTTTCATCACTAATGAAAACTGGCGAGTCGTATCCAGAAGATGCGTCGTCGTCGCTACTTTCCAAGTTTAACAATGAAACCTTGTCGTTGACCTTTGACTTTGGTGTACTGGTAAAAAAAGCCATCTCTTTGTATGTTATCTAACAGGTGTTAACACAAGTTTGTTTGATGTCAGAAAGAAATCCACTTTTCTTATATATACTGTTTTTACTTGTCATCTGAATAAAAATATGGCAGTTTCACATTCTCTGTCAATTTGAAATCTTCGCAAGACGTCAGAACTGACAGACGGGTGAGTAGTTGTTTGGAGTCGGCTTGGGATGCTCAAGGTTACTTGCACTAATTATAATTACCATAGGAAAAAGTTACAGACAAATCATAATTAAAACAAACAAATACATGTAATTATTTTAAAAAACAATAAGTAGACAAGAAAATGTTTCTTGAAGTGATATATTTTTAACGCTTTAAATTAGTATGTGGACACCAGGTATCCCTCCAAACTTTTAGGCTCTGTCAGCAATATGACTCAAGCGAGATAGAGGATGAAATTCACTTCCTATTCAAATGTCCCAAATATACAGATTACAGGGCAAGCTAACATAACTAAATTATTGTGTAAATTTGCACTTTTAGATGACTCATAAAAGTTAATTTGGTTATTGAGTTGTGAAGATGTATAAACAGGTCAATCGATTTCATATACAATAATGACGTCATAGATGCACCTTTATAATGCATTCATATTAATGCAATTTATGCACTTAATCATTTCATTCATTTTATTAATTGTAATGTCAGTATTTTACACCTAATTATAATTGTTTTATATGTCATCGCCCCATGTTGGACTTTAAGAATATATATAAAATAAAGAATTTGTTAAGCTACAAAAAATGAACTTGTTATTTTATCACAGGAAATTAACGAATGATAATGCCCTAGTTAAGTTACATAAATTATAATTAGATTTGAAGAATCAAATACTTCAATAATAAATATATGGTTTATATATTGGATAATAATAATTTTATGATATCTTGATGTTGACTGAATTGTACGACGAAATTGAGATGGAGGTACAGGGGTGCATGGTAGACATGTTGGAAATAGCTGTATTGATTGTCTTCTTCAAACCACACACAGACCAAGAAAGTTCTCATCACCTTGCGTTTTATATTTTTGTCAAAAAACATTTCCGAGCCTTGTGAATTGTTTTGATAGCGTTATAATTTGTCAATCGGCAAGATCTATTTGTTTTACAATCGCCATTTAATGATTTCAGTCGAAGTGATTTTATGATTGTTTTGTCGCTCCCATTGTATAAGTAAATCATTCTTAAATTATAATTTAACAATAATAAACATCAATACAAATTTTAATTTTTTATAATTAACAAAAGTCTTAGGGATAATAAAAGTGAGAAATATGTTTAATGATTCTGTGTTTGTTTTTTATATTTTTCATTTCAGAAGGTCAAAATTGTTCACATTCTTCACCTTTTAAAACTGGGACTAATATCTAATATATTTATACCATATTTTATCGTTTAGATGAGATTCGTGCCTTATGTACCAGACCTTGATAACAAACCAAAAGTGGGCCTTCAATACAATGTACCAGAACCTGATAACAAAAGGCGAGGCAGCTAAGATCCGTGCCTTCAATACAATGTACCAGACCCTGATAACGAACGGCGAGGCAGCTGTGATAAGTACCTTCAATACAATGTACCGGACCCTGATAATAAAGGCGAAGCAGCTGAGATCCGTGCCTTCAATACAATATAACAGACCCTGATAATAAACGGCGAGGCAGCTGAGATAAGTACCTTCAATACAATGTACCGGACCCTGATAATAAAGGCGAGGCAGCTGAGATCCGTGCCTTAAATACAATATAACAGACCCTGATAACAAACGGCGAGGAAGCTGAGATCAGAGCCCTCAATATAATATACAGACACTGATGACAAACGGTGGTATAGCTGGGATCAGAGCCCTCAATACAATATATCAGACCCTGATGACAAACAACGGTGTAGCTGATATTAGTGCCTTAAATACTATGTACCAGACCATGATAACTAACGGCGGTGCAGCTGAAATTAATACCTTAAATACGATGCACCAGGCGCTGATAACGAACAGCGGTGCAGCTGAGATTAGTGCCTTATATACAATGTACCAGACCATGATAACGTACGGCGAGGCAGCTGAGATTATGGTCTTAAATACAATGTACCAGATATGGATAACAAACATCGGTGAAGCTGAGATTAGTGCCTTAAATACAATATACCAGACCCTGATAACAAATGGCGGTGCATCTGAGATTAGTGCCTTCAATACAATATACCAGACCATGATAACAAACGACGAGGCGACTAAGATAAGATTAGTACTTAAAATATGATGTATCAGATCCTGATAACAAACGGCGAAGCAGCTAAGATCCGTGCCTTCAATACAATGTACCAGACCCTGATAACGAACGGCGAGGCAGCTGAGATAAGTACCTTCAATACAATGTAACTGACCCTGATAATAAAGGCGAGGCAGCTGAGATCCGTGCCTTCAATACAATATAACAGACCCTGATAATAAACGGCGAGGCAGCTGAGATAAGCACCTTCAATACAATGTACCGGACCCTGATAATAAAGGCGAGGCAGCTGAGATCCGTGCCTTAAATACAATATAACAGACCCTGATAACAAACGGCGAGGAAGCTGAGATCAGAGCCCTCAATATAATATACCAGACACTGATGACAAACGGTGGTGCAGCTGGGATCAAAGCCCTCAATACAATATACCAGACCCTGATGACAAACAACGGTGTAGCTGATATTAGTGCCTTAAATACTATGTACCAGACCATGATAACTAACGGCGGTGCAGCTGAAATCAATACCTTAAATACGATGCACCAGGCCCTGATAACGAACAGCGGTGCAGCTGAGATTAGTGCTTTATATACAATGTACCAGACCATGATAACGTACGGCGAGGCAGCTGAGATTATGGTCTTAAATACAATGTACCAGACCATGATAACGTATGGCGAGGCAGCTGAGATTAGGTGCCTTAAATACAATGTACCAGATATTGATAACAAACATCGGTGAAGCTGAGATTAGTGCCTTAAATACAATATACCAGACCCTGATAACAAATGGCGGTGCATCTGAGATTAGTGCCTTCAATACAATATATCAGACCATGATAACAAACGGCGAGGCGACTAAGATAAGATTAGTACTTTAAATATGATGTATCAGATCCTGATAACAAACGGCGAAGCAGCTGAGATCAGAGCCCTAAATACGATGTACCAGACCCTGATAATTGAAAAAACTTTCGTTTAGTTTTCAATATTTTTTTATAGCACTTTTAATATTATATTTTATACGTAAAAGCAAACAAAGATATAATAATATTACAGAAAATAACTAGTAAAAGGATAAACACAAGAAATAGCACTGTTATAGTAACACATCCATTTTGTTCATTTCTTTACACCTCCGTTTCTTTTCCAATCGGAGCCATTCGTTGCCTCTCTGATGTTTTGTTGCGTCGACTTAAAACACTATGCTGTAGCTTCTGTGCAGTGGCGTGGTCCCCATAACGTATTGTTTCTTTAACGACGATGGAAGAATTGGCGGAAGAAATGCACCTGTCGACAAATTCCCAGCATGCTCTAGTCAAATCTGGAATGTCGAATTCCACAGAACAACACAGTAGTCCCGTAACAGTCGAGGCATCCATAATCACTGATCCACAATGAAGAAACTCAACAAATGTTTGGAATACATCAACATCATAACTGTCGATAATGATCGTAGTCTTGTTATTACTTCCGGTCTGTTTATCTTTACTTTTCTTCGTTTTCTTTTTACTGTTCATCTCGGTTTTTGAATGGTTCACAAACATATTAAAAAGTACTCCGCTTCGTGTTCCAAGAATTGACTTCAATCCATGTACCGGAATTCTCTGTGGTCCCACCAGAAACGTGACGTCACACAAGTCTGGTATCGACAGAATGTATCGAATGTTTTCAATCAGCGGTTTTCTATTAATTAATTTCATTGAATCATTGTTATCTAATTCATTTTCATCTAATTCATATAAATCGTCGTTGTCATCTTCAGAAGTTGAGTCATCGAATACATTATCTTCGTCAGAGGAAAAATCTGAGTCGTCGGACGAATAATGTATGGTCTTGACTGGAACAGCCGTCTTTTGATTTGTTTCATCACTAATGAAAACTGGCGAGTCGTATCCAGAAGATGCGTCGTCGTCGCTACTTTCCAAGTTTAACAATGAAACCTTGTCGTTGACCTTTGACTTTGGTGTACTGGTAAAAAAAGCCATCTCTTTGTATGTTATCTAACAGGTGTTAACACAAGTTTGTTTGATGTCAGAAAGAAATCCACTTTTCTTATATATACTGTTTTTACTTGTCATCTGAATAAAAATATGGCAGTTTCACATTCTCTGTCAATTTGAAATCTTCGCAAGACGTCAGAACTGACAGACGGGTGAGTAGTTGTTTGGAGTCGGCTTGGGATGCTCAAGGTTACTTGCACTAATTATAATTACCATAGGAAAAAGTTACAGACAAATCATAATTAAAACAAACAAATACATGTAATTATTTTAAAAAACAATAAGTAGACAAGAAAATGTTTCTTGAAGTGATATATTTTTAACGCTTTAAATTAGTATGTGGACACCAGGTATCCCTCCAAACTTTTAGGCTCTGTCAGCAATATGACTCAAGCGAGATAGAGGATGAAATTCACTTCCTATTCAAATGTCCCAAATATACAGATTACAGGGCAACCTAACATAACTAAATTATTGTGTAAATTTGCACTTTTAGATGACTCATAAAAGTTAATTTGGTTATTGAGTTGTGAAGATGTAAACATTATATAAACAGGTCAATCGATTTCATATACAATAATGACGTCACAGATGCACCTTTATAATGCATTCATATTAATGCAATTTATGCACTTAATCATTTCATTCATTTTATTAATTGTAATGTCAGTATTTTACACCTAATTATAATTGTTTTATATGTCATCGCCCCATGTTGGACTTTAAGAATATATATAAAATAAAGAATTTGTTAAGCTACAAAAAATGAACTTGTTATTTTATCACAGGAAATTAGCGAATGATAATGCCCTAGTTAAGTTACATAAATTATAATTAGATTTGAAGAATCAAATACTTCAATAATAAATATATGGTTTATATATTGGATAATAATAATTTTATGATATCTTGATGTTGACTGAATTGTACGACGAAATTGAGATGGAGGTACAGGGGTGCATGGTAGACATGTTGGAAATAGCTGTATTGATTGTCTTCTTCAAACCACACACAGACCAAGAAAGTTCTCATCACCTTGCGTTTTATATTTTTGTCAAAAAACATTTCCGAGCCTTGTGAATTGTTTTGATAGCGTTATAATTTGTCAATCGGCAAGATCTATTTGTTTTACAATCGCCATTTAATGATTTCAGTCGAAGTGATTTTATGATTGTTTTGTCGCTCCCATTGTATAAGTAAATCATTCTTAAATTATAATTTAACAATAATAAACATCAATACAAATTTTAATTTTTTATAATTAACAAAAGTCTTAGGGATAATAAAAGTGAGAAATATGTTTAATGATTCTGTGTTTGTTTTTTATATTTTTCATTTCAGAAGGTCAAAATTGTTCACATTCTTCACCTTTTAAAACTGGGACTAATATCTAATATATTTATACCATATTTTATCGTTTAGATGAGATTCGTGCCTTATGTACCAGACCTTGATAACAAACCAAAAGTGGGCCTTCAATACAATGTACCAGAACCTGATAACAAAAGGCGAGGCAGCTAAGATCCGTGCCTTCAATACAATGTACCAGACCCTGATAACGAACGGCGAGGCAGCTGTGATAAGTACCTTCAATACAATGTACCGGACCCTGATAATAAAGGCGAAGCAGCTGAGATCCGTGCCTTCAATACAATATAACAGACCCTGATAATAAACGGCGAGGCAGCTGAGATAAGTACCTTCAATACAATGTACCGGACCCTGATAATAAAGGCGAGGCAGCTGAGATCCGTGCCTTAAATACAATATAACAGACCCTGATAACAAACGGCGAGGAAGCTGAGATCAGAGCCCTCAATATAATATACAGACACTGATGACAAACGGTGGTATAGCTGGGATCAGAGCCCTCAATACAATATATCAGACCCTGATGACAAACAACGGTGTAGCTGATATTAGTGCCTTAAATACTATGTACCAGACCATGATAACTAACGGCGGTGCAGCTGAAATTAATACCTTAAATACGATGCACCAGGCGCTGATAACGAACAGCGGTGCAGCTGAGATTAGTGCCTTATATACAATGTACCAGACCATGATAACGTACGGCGAGGCAGCTGAGATTATGGTCTTAAATACAATGTACCAGATATGGATAACAAACATCGGTGAAGCTGAGATTAGTGCCTTAAATACAATATACCAGACCCTGATAACAAATGGCGGTGCATCTGAGATTAGTGCCTTCAATACAATATACCAGACCATGATAACAAACGACGAGGCGACTAAGATAAGATTAGTACTTAAAATATGATGTATCAGATCCTGATAACAAACGGCGAAGCAGCTAAGATCCGTGCCTTCAATACAATGTACCAGACCCTGATAACGAACGGCGAGGCAGCTGAGATAAGTACCTTCAATACAATGTAACTGACCCTGATAATAAAGGCGAGGCAGCTGAGATCCGTGCCTTCAATACAATATAACAGACCCTGATAATAAACGGCGAGGCAGCTGAGATAAGCACCTTCAATACAATGTACCGGACCCTGATAATAAAGGCGAGGCAGCTGAGATCCGTGCCTTAAATACAATATAACAGACCCTGATAACAAACGGCGAGGAAGCTGAGATCAGAGCCCTCAATATAATATACCAGACACTGATGACAAACGGTGGTGCAGCTGGGATCAAAGCCCTCAATACAATATACCAGACCCTGATGACAAACAACGGTGTAGCTGATATTAGTGCCTTAAATACTATGTACCAGACCATGATAACTAACGGCGGTGCAGCTGAAATCAATACCTTAAATACGATGCACCAGGCCCTGATAACGAACAGCGGTGCAGCTGAGATTAGTGCTTTATATACAATGTACCAGACCATGATAACGTACGGCGAGGCAGCTGAGATTATGGTCTTAAATACAATGTACCAGACCATGATAACGTATGGCGAGGCAGCTGAGATTAGGTGCCTTAAATACAATGTACCAGATATTGATAACAAACATCGGTGAAGCTGAGATTAGTGCCTTAAATACAATATACCAGACCCTGATAACAAATGGCGGTGCATCTGAGATTAGTGCCTTCAATACAATATATCAGACCATGATAACAAACGGCGAGGCGACTAAGATAAGATTAGTACTTTAAATATGATGTATCAGATCCTGATAACAAACGGCGAAGCAGCTGAGATCAGAGCCCTAAATACGATGTACCAGACCCTGATAATTGAAAAAACTTTCGTTTAGTTTTCAATATTTTTTTATAGCACTTTTAATATTATATTTTATACGTAAAAGCAAACAAAGATATAATAATATTACAGAAAATAACTAGTAAAAGGATAAACACAAGAAATAGCACTGTTATAGTAACACATCCATTTTGTTCATTTCTTTACACCTCCGTTTCTTTTCCAATCGGAGCCATTCGTTGCCTCTCTGATGTTTTGTTGCGTCGACTTAAAACACTATGCTGTAGCTTCTGTGCAGTGGCGTGGTCCCCATAACGTATTGTTTCTTTAACGACGATGGAAGAATTGGCGGAAGAAATGCACCTGTCGACAAATTCCCAGCATGCTCTAGTCAAATCTGGAATGTCGAATTCCACAGAACAACACAGTAGTCCCGTAACAGTCGAGGCATCCATAATCACTGATCCACAATGAAGAAACTCAACAAATGTTTGGAATACATCAACATCATAACTGTCGATAATGATCGTAGTCTTGTTATTACTTCCGGTCTGTTTATCTTTACTTTTCTTCGTTTTCTTTTTACTGTTCATCTCGGTTTTTGAATGGTTCACAAACATATTAAAAAGTACTCCGCTTCGTGTTCCAAGAATTGACTTCAATCCATGTACCGGAATTCTCTGTGGTCCCACCAGAAACGTGACGTCACACAAGTCTGGTATCGACAGAATGTATCGAATGTTTTCAATCAGCGCTTTTGTATTAATTAATTTCATTGAATCATTGTTATCTAATTCATTTTCATCTAATTCATATAAATCGTCGTTGTCATCTTCAGAAGTTGAGTCATCGAATACATTATCTTCGTCAGAGGAAAAATCTGAGTCGTCGGACGAATAATGTATGGTCTTGACTGGAACAGCCGTCTTTTGATTTGTTTCATCACTAATGAAAACTGGCGAGTCGTATCCAGAAGATGCGTCGTCGTCGCTACTTTCCAAGTTTAACAATGAAACCTTGTCGTTGACCTTTGACTTTGGTGTACTGGTAAAAAAAGCCATCTCTTTGTATGTTATCTAACAGGTGTTAACACAAGTTTGTTTGATGTCAGAAAGAAATCCACTTTTCTTATATATACTGTTTTTACTTGTCATCTGAATAAAAATATGGCAGTTTCACATTCTCTGTCAATTTGAAATCTTCGCAAGACGTCAGAACTGACAGACGGGTGAGTAGTTGTTTGGAGTCGGCTTGGGATGCTCAAGGTTACTTGCACTAATTATAATTACCATAGGAAAAAGTTACAGACAAATCATAATTAAAACAAACAAATACATGTAATTATTTTAAAAAACAATAAGTAGACAAGAAAATGTTTCTTGAAGTGATATATTTTTAACGCTTTAAATTAGTATGTGGACACCAGGTATCCCTCCAAACTTTTAGGCTCTGTCAGCAATATGACTCAAGCGAGATAGAGGATGAAATTCACTTCCTATTCAAATGTCCCAAATATACAGATTACAGGGCAACCTAACATAACTAAATTATTGTGTAAATTTGCACTTTTAGATGACTCATAAAAGTTAATTTGGTTATTGAGTTGTGAAGATGTAAACATTATATAAACAGGTCAATCGATTTCATATACAATAATGACGTCACAGATGCACCTTTATAATGCATTCATATTAATGCAATTTATGCACTTAATCATTTCATTCATTTTATTAATTGTAATGTCAGTATTTTACACCTAATTATAATTGTTTTATATGTCATCGCCCCATGTTGGACTTTAAGAATATATATAAAATAAAGAATTTGTTAAGCTACAAAAAATGAACTTGTTATTTTATCACAGGAAATTAGCGAATGATAATGCCCTAGTTAAGTTACATAAATTATAATTAGATTTGAAGAATCAAATACTTCAATAATAAATATATGGTTTATATATTGGATAATAATAATTTTATGATATCTTGATGTTGACTGAATTGTACGACGAAATTGAGATGGAGGTACAGGGGTGCATGGTAGACATGTTGGAAATAGCTGTATTGATTGTCTTCTTCAAACCACACACAGACCAAGAAAGTTCTCATCACCTTGCGTTTTATATTTTTGTCAAAAAACATTTCCGAGCCTTGTGAATTGTTTTGATAGCGTTATAATTTGTCAATCGGCAAGATCTATTTGTTTTACAATCGCCATTTAATGATTTCAGTCGAAGTGATTTTATTATTGTTTTGTCGCTCCCATTGTATAAGTAAATCATTCTTAAATTATAATTTAACAATAATAAACATCAATACAAATTTTAATTTTTTATAATTAACAAAAGTCTTAGGGATAATAAAAGTGAGAAATATGTTTAATGATTCTGTGTTTGTTTTTTATATTTTTCATTTCAGAAGGTCAAAATTGTTCACATTCTTCACCTTTTAAAACTGGGACTAATATCTAATATATTTATACCATATTTTATCGTTTAGATGAGATTCGTGCCTTATGTACCAGACCTTGATAACAAACCAAAAGTGGGCCTTCAATACAATGTACCAGAACCTGATAACAAAAGGCGAGGCAGCTAAGATTCGTGCCTTCAATACAATGTACCAGACCCTGATAACGAACGGCGAGGCAGCTGTGATAAGTACCTTCAATACAATGTACCGGACCCTGATAATAAAGGCGAAGCAGCTGAGATCCGTGCCTTCAATACAATATAACAGACCCTGATAATAAACGGCGAGGCAGCTGAGATAAGTACCTTCAATACAATGTACCGGACCCTGATAATAAAGGCGAGGCAGCTGAGATCCGTGCCTTAAATACAATATAACAGACCCTGATAACAAACGGCGAGGAAGCTGAGATCAGAGCCCTCAATATAATATACCAGACACTGATGACAAACGGTGGTATAGCTGGGATCAGAGCCCTCAATACAATATATCAGACCCTGATGACAAACAACGGTGTAGCTGATATTAGTGCCTTAAATACTATGTACCAGACCATGATAACTAACGGCGGTGCAGCTGAAATTAATACCTTAAATACGATGCACCAGGCGCTGATAACGAACAGCGGTGCAGCTGAGATTAGTGCCTTATATACAATGTACCAGACCATGATAACGTACGGCGAGGCAGCTGAGATTATGGTCTTAAATACAATGTACCAGATATGGATAACAAACATCGGTGAAGCTGAGATTAGTGCCTTAAATACAATATACCAGACCCTGATAACAAATGGCGGTGCATCTGAGATTAGTGCCTTCAATACAATATACCAGACCATGATAACAAACGACGAGGCGACTAAGATAAGATTAGTACTTAAAATATGATGTATCAGATCCTGATAACAAACGGCGAAGCAGCTAAGATCCGTGCCTTCAATACAATGTACCAGACCCTGATAACGAACGGCGAGGCAGCTGAGATAAGTACCTTCAATACAATGTAACTGACCCTGATAATAAAGGCGAGGCAGCTGAGATCCGTGCCTTCAATACAATATAACAGACCCTGATAATAAACGGCGAGGCAGCTGAGATAAGCACCTTCAATACAATGTACCGGACCCTGATAATAAAGGCGAGGCAGCTGAGATCCGTGCCTTAAATACAATATAACAGACCCTGATAACAAACGGCGAGGAAGCTGAGATCAGAGCCCTCAATATAATATACCAGACACTGATGACAAACGGTGGTGCAGCTGGGATCAAAGCCCTCAATACAATATACCAGACCCTGATGACAAACAACGGTGTAGCTGATATTAGTGCCTTAAATACTATGTACCAGACCATGATAACTAACGGCGGTGCAGCTGAAATCAATACCTTAAATACGATGCACCAGGCCCTGATAACGAACAGCGGTGCAGCTGAGATTAGTGCTTTATATACAATGTACCAGACCATGATAACGTTCGGCGAGGCAGCTGAGATTATGGTCTTAAATACAATGTACCAGACCATGATAACGTATGGCGAGGCAGCTGAGATTAGGTGCCTTAAATACAATGTACCAGATATTTATAACAAACATCGGTGAAGCTGAGATTAGTGCCTTAAATACAATATACCAGACCCTGATAACAAATGGCGGTGCATCTGAGATTAGTGCCTTCAATACAATATATCAGACCATGATAACAAACGGCGAGGCGACTAAGATAAGATTAGTACTTTAAATATGATGTATCAGATCCTGATAACAAACGGCGAAGCAGCTGAGATCAGAGCCCTAAATACGATGTACCAGACCCTGATAATTGAAAAAACTTTCGTTTAGTTTTCAATATTTTTTTATAGCACTTTTAATATTATATTTTATACGTAAAAGCAAACAAAGATATAATAATATTACAGAAAATAACTAGTAAAAGGATAAACACAAGAAATAGCACTGTTATAGTAACACATCCATTTTGTTCATTTCTTTACACCTCCGTTTCTTTTCCAATCGGAGCCATTCGTTGCCTCTCTGATGTTTTGTTGCGTCGACTTAAAACACTATGCTGTAGCTTCTGTGCAGTGGCGTGGTCCCCATAACGTATTGTTTCTTTAACGACGATGGAAGAATTGGCGGAAGAAATGCACCTGTCGACAAATTCCCAGCATGCTCTAGTCAAATCTGGAATGTCGAATTCCACAGAACAACACAGTAGTCCCGTAACAGTCGAGGCATCCATAATCACTGATCCACAATGAAGAAACTCAACAAATGTTTGGAATACATCAACATCATAACTGTCGATAATGATCGTAGTCTTGTTATTACTTCCGGTCTGTTTATCTTTACTTTTCTTCGTTTTCTTTTTACTGTTCATCTCGGTTTTTGAATGGTTCACAAACATATTAAAAAGTACTCCGCTTCGTGTTCCAAGAATTGACTTCAATCCATGTACCGGAATTCTCTGTGGTCCCACCAGAAACGTGACGTCACACAAGTCTGGTATCGACAGAATGTATCGAATGTTTTCAATCAGCGGTTTTGTATTAATTAATTTCATTGAATCATTGTTATCTAATTCATTTTCATCTAATTCATATAAATCGTCGTTGTCATCTTCAGAAGTTGAGTCATCGAATACATTATCTTCGTCAGAGGAAAAATCTGAGTCGTCGGACGAATAATGTATGGTCTTGACTGGAACAGCCGTCTTTTGATTTGTTTCATCACTAATGAAAACTGGCGAGTCGTATCCAGAAGATGCGTCGTCGTCGCTTCTTTCCAAGTTTAACAATGAAACCTTGTCGCTGACCTTTGACTTTGGTGTACTGGTAAAAAAAGCCATCTCTTTGTATGTTATCTAACAGGTGTTAACACAAGTTTGTTTGATGTCAGAAATAAATCCACTTTTCTTATATATACTGTTTTTACTTGTCATCTGAATAAAAATATGGCAGTTTCACATTCTCTGTCAATTTGAAATCTTCGCAAGACGTCAGAACTGACAGACGGGTGAGTAGTTGTTTGGAGTCGGCTTGGGATGCTCAAGGTTACTTGCACTAATTATAATTACCATAGGAAAAAGTTACAGACAAATCATAATTAAAACAAACAAATACATGTAATTATTTTAAAAAACAATAAGTAGACAAGAAAATGTTTCTTGAAGTGATATATTTTTAACGCTTTAAATTAGTATGTGGACACCAGGTATCCCTCCAAACTTTTAGGCTCTGTCAGCAATATGACTCAAGCGAGATAGAGGATGAAATTCACTTCCTATTCAAATGTCCCAAATATACAGATTACAGGGCAACCTAACATAACTAAATTATTGTGTAAATTTGCACTTTTAGATGACTCATAAAAGTTAATTTGGTTATTGAGTTGTGAAGATGTAAACATTATATAAACAGGTCAATCGATTTCATATACAATAATGACGTCACAGATGCACCTTTATAATGCATTCATATTAATGCAATTTATGCACTTAATCATTTCATTCATTTTATTAATTGTAATGTCAGTATTTTACACCTAATTATAATTGTTTTATATGTCATCGCCCCATGTTGGACTTTAAGAATATATATAAAATAAAGAATTTGTTAAGCTACAAAAAATGAACTTGTTATTTTATCACAGGAAATTAGCGAATGATAATGCCCTAGTTAAGTTACATAAATTATAATTAGATTTGAAGAATCAAATACTTCAATAATAAATATATGGTTTATATATTGGATAATAATAATTTTATGATATCTTGATGTTGACTGAATTGTACGACGAAATTGAGATGGAGGTACAGGGGTGCATGGTAGACATGTTGGAAATAGCTGTATTGATTGTCTTCTTCAAACCACACACAGACCAAGAAAGTTCTCATCACCTTGCGTTTTATATTTTTGTCAAAAAACATTTCCGAGCCTTGTGAATTGTTTTGATAGCGTTATAATTTGTCAATCGGCAAGATCTATTTGTTTTACAATCGCCATTTAATGATTTCAGTCGAAGTAATTTTATTATTGTTTTGTCGCTCCCATTGTATAAGTAAATCATTCTTAAATTATAATTTAACAATAATAAACATCAATACAAATTTTAATTTTTTATAATTAACAAAAGTCTTAGGGATAATAAAAGTGAGAAATATGTTTAATGATTCTGTGTTTGTTTTTAATATTTTTCATTTCAGAAGGTCAAAATTGTTCACATTCTTCACCTTTTAAAACTGGGACTAATATCTAATATATTTATACCATATATTTTATCGTTTAGCTGAGATTCGTGCCTTATGTACCAGACCTTGATAACAAACCAAAAGTGGGCCTTCAATACAATGTACCAGAACCTGATAACAAAAGGCGAGGCAGCTAAGATTCGTGCCTTCAATACAATGTACCAGACCCTGATAACGAACGGCGAGGCAGCTGTGATAAGTACCTTCAATACAATGTACCGGACCCTGATAATAAAGGCGAGGCAGCTGAGATCCGTGCCTTCAATACAATATAACAGACCCTGATAATAAACGGCGAGGCAGCTGAGATAAGTACCTTAAATACAATATAACAGACCCTGATAACAAACGGCGAGGAAGCTGAGATCAGAGCCCTCAATATAATATACCAGACACTGATGACAAACGGTGGTACAGCTTGGATCAGAGCCCTCAATACAATATATCAGACCCTGATGACAAACAACGGTGTAGCTGATATTAGTGCCTTAAATACTATGTACCAGACCATGATAACTAACGGCGGTGCAGCTGAAATTAATACCTTAAATACGATGCACCAGTCCCTGATAACGAACAGCGGTGCAGCTGAGATTAGTGCCTTATTTACAATGTACCAGACCATGATAACGTACGGCGAGGTAGCTGAGATTATGGTCTTAAATACAATGTACCAGACCATGATAACGTATGGCGAGGCAGCTGAGATTAGGTGCCTTAAATACAATGTACCAGATATGGATAACAAACAACGGTGTAGCTGATATTAGTGCCTTAAATACTATGTACCAGACCATGATAACTAACGGCGGTGCAGCTGAAATTAATACCTTAAATACGATGCACCAGGCCCTGATAACGAACAGCGGTGCAGCTGAGATTAGTGCCTTATTTACAATGTACCAGACCATGATAACGTACGGCGAGGTAGCTGAGATTATGGTCTTAAATACAATGTACCAGACCATGATAACGTATGGCGAGGCAGCTGAGATTAGGTGCCTTAAATACAATGTACCAGATATGGATAACAAACATCGGTGAAGCTGAGATTAGTGCCTTAAATACAATATACCAGACTCTGATAACAAATGGCGGTGCATCTGAGATTAGTGCCTTCAATACAATATACCAGACCATGATAACAAACGGCGAGGCGACTAAGATAAGATTAGTACTTTAAATATGATGTATCAGATCCTGATAACAAACGGCGAAGCAGCTGAGATCAGAGCCCTAAATACGATGTACCAGACCCTGATAATTGAAAAAAACTTTCGTTTAGTTTTCAATATTTTATTATAGCACTTTTAATATTATATTTTATACGTAAAAGCAAACAAAGATATAATAATATTACAGAAAATAACTAGTAAAAGGATTAACACAAGAAATAGCACTGTTATAGTAACACATCCATTTTGTTCATTTCTTTACACCTCCGTTTCTTTTCCAATCGGAGCCATTCGTTGCCTCTCTGATGTTTTGTTTCGTCGACTTAAAACACTATGCTGTAGCTTCTGTGCAGTGGCGTGGTCCCCATAACGTATTGTTTCTTTAACGACGATGGAAGAATTGGCGGAAGAAATGCACCTGTCGACAAATTCCCAGCATGCTCTAGTCAAATCTGGAATGTCGAATTCCACAGAACAACACAGTAGTCCCGTAACAGTCGAGGCATCCATAATCACTGATCCACAATGAAGAAACTCAACAAATGTTTGGAATACATCAACATCATAACTGTCGATAATGATCGTAGTCTTGTTATTACTTCCGGTCTGTTTATCTTTACTTTTCTTCGTTTTCTTTTTACCGTTCATCTCGGTTTTTGAATGGTTCACAAACATATTAAAAAGTACTCCGCTTCGTGTTCCAAGAATTGACTTCAATCCATGTACCGGAATTCTCTGTGGTCCCACCAGAAACGTGACGTCACACAAGTCTGGTATCGACAGAATGTATCGAATGTTTTCAATCAGCGGTTTTGTATTAATTAATTTCATTGAATCATTGTTATCTAATTCATTTTCATCTAATTCATATAAATCGTCGTTGTCATCTTCAGAAGTTGAGTCATCTAATACATTATCTTCGTCAGAGGAAAAATCTGAGTCGTCGGACGAATAATGTATGGTCTTGACTGGAACAGCCGTCTTTTGATTTGTTTCATCACTAATGAAAACTGGCGAGTCGTATCCAGAAGATGCGTCGTCGTCGCTTCTTTCCAAGTTTAACAATGAAACCTTGTCGCTGACCTTTGACTTTGGTGTACTGGTAAAAAAAGCCATCTCTTTGTATGTTATCTAACAGGTGTTAACACAAGTTTGTTTGATGTCAGAAAGAAATCCACTTTTCTTATATATACTGTTTTTACTTGTCATCTGAATAAAAATATGGCAGTTTCACATTCTCTGTCAATTTGAAATCTTCGCAAGACGTCAGAACTGACAGACGGGTGAGTAGTTGTTTGGAGTCGGCTTGGGATGCTCAAGGTTACTTGCACTAATTATAATTACCATAGGAAAAAGTTACAGACAAATCATAATTAAAACAAACAAATACATGTAATTATTTTAAAAAACAATAAGTAGACAAGAAAATGTTTCTTGAAGTGATATATTTTTAACGCTTTAAATTAGTATGTGGACACCAGGTATCCCTCCAAACTTTTAGGCTCTGTCAGCAATATGACTCAAGCGAGATAGAGGATGAAATTCACTTCCTATTCAAATGTCCCAAATATACAGATTACAGGGCAACCTAACATAACTAAATTATTGTGTAAATTTGCACTTTTAGATGACTCATAAAAGTTAATTTGGTTATTGAGTTGTGAAGATGTAAACATTATATAAACAGGTCAATCGATTTCATATACAATAATGACGTCACAGATGCACCTTTATAATGCATTCATATTAATGCAATTTATGCACTTAATCATTTCATTCATTTTATTAATTGTAATGTCAGTATTTTACACCTAATTATAATTGTTTTATATGTCATCGCCCCATGTTGGACTTTAAGAATATATATAAAATAAAGAATTTGTTAAGCTACAAAAAATGAACTTGTTATTTTATCACAGGAAATTAGCGAATGATAATGCCCTAGTTAAGTTACATAAATTATAATTAGATTTGAAGAATCAAATACTTCAATAATAAATATATGGTTTATATATTGGATAATAATAATTTTATGATATCTTGATGTTGACTGAATTGTACGACGAAATTGAGATGGAGGTACAGGGGTGCATGGTAGACATGTTGGAAATAGCTGTATTGATTGTCTTCTTCAAACCACACACAGACCAAGAAAGTTCTCATCACCTTGCGTTTTATATTTTTGTCAAAAAACATTTCCGAGCCTTGTGAATTGTTTTGATAGCGTTATAATTTGTCAATCGGCAAGATCTATTTGTTTTACAATCGCCATTTAATGATTTCAGTCGAAGTAATTTTATTATTGTTTTGTCGCTCCCATTGTATAAGTAAATCATTCTTAAATTATAATTTAACAATAATAAACATCAATACAAATTTTAATTTTTTATAATTAACAAAAGTCTTAGGGATAATAAAAGTGAGAAATATGTTTAATGATTCTGTGTTTGTTTTTAATATTTTTCATTTCAGAAGGTCAAAATTGTTCACATTCTTCACCTTTTAAAACTGGGACTAATATCTAATATATTTATACCATATATTTTATCGTTTAGCTGAGATTCGTGCCTTATGTACCAGACCTTGATAACAAACCAAAAGTGGGCCTTCAATACAATGTACCAGAACCTGATAACAAAAGGCGAGGCAGCTAAGATTCGTGCCTTCAATACAATGTACCAGACCCTGATAACGAACGGCGAGGCAGCTGTGATAAGTACCTTCAATACAATGTACCGGACCCTGATAATAAAGGCGAGGCAGCTGAGATCCGTGCCTTCAATACAATATAACAGACCCTGATAATAAACGGCGAGGCAGCTGAGATAAGTACCTTAAATACAATATAACAGACCCTGATAATAAAGGCGAGGCAGCTGAGATCCGTGCCTTCAATATAATATACCAGACACTGATGACAAACGGTGGTACAGCTTGGATCAGAGCCCTCAATACAATATATCAGACCCTGATGACAAACAACGGTGTAGCTGATATTAGTGCCTTAAATACTATGTACCAGACCATGATAACTAACGGCGGTGCAGCTGAAATTAATACCTTAAATACGATGCACCAGGCCCTGATAACGAACAGCGGTGCAGCTGAGATTAGTGCCTTATTTACAATGTACCAGACCATGATAACGTACGGCGAGGTAGCTGAGATTATGGTCTTAAATACAATGTACCAGACCATGATAACGTATGGCGAGGCAGCTGAGATTAGGTGCCTTAAATACAATGTACCAGATATGGATAACAAACAACGGTGTAGCTGATATTAGTGCCTTAAATACTATGTACCAGACCATGATAACTAACGGCGGTGCAGCTGAAATTAATACCTTAAATACGATGCACCAGGCCCTGATAACGAACAGCGGTGCAGCTGAGATTAGTGCCTTATTTACAATGTACCAGACCATGATAACGTACGGCGAGGTAGCTGAGATTATGGTCTTAAATACAATGTACCAGACCATGATAACGTATGGCGAGGCAGCTGAGATTAGGTGCCTTAAATACAATGTACCAGATATGGATAACAAACATCGGTGAAGCTGAGATTAGTGCCTTAAATACAATATACCAGACTCTGATAACAAATGGCGGTGCATCTGAGATTAGTGCCTTCAATACAATATACCAGACCATGATAACAAACGGCGAGGCGACTAAGATAAGATTAGTACTTTAAATATGATGTATCAGATCCTGATAACAAACGGCGAAGCAGCTGAGATCAGAGCCCTAAATACGATGTACCAGACCCTGATAATTGAAAAAAACTTTCGTTTAGTTTTCAATATTTTATTATAGCACTTTTAATATTATATTTTATACGTAAAAGCAAACAAAGATATAATAATATTACAGAAAATAACTAGTAAAAGGATTAACACAAGAAATAGCACTGTTATAGTAACACATCCATTTTGTTCATTTCTTTACACCTCCGTTTCTTTTCCAATCGGAGCCATTCGTTGCCTCTCTGATGTTTTGTTTCGTCGACTTAAAACACTATGCTGTAGCTTCTGTGCAGTGGCGTGGTCCCCATAACGTATTGTTTCTTTAACGACGATGGAAGAATTGGCGGAAGAAATGCACCTGTCGACAAATTCCCAGCATGCTCTAGTCAAATCTGGAATGTCGAATTCCACAGAACAACACAGTAGTCCCGTAGCAGTCGAGGCATCCATAATCACTGATCCACAATGAAGAAACTCAACAAATGTTTGGAAAACATCAACATCATAACTGTCGATAATGATCGTAGTCTTGTTATTACTTCCGGTCTGTTTATCTTTACTTTTCTTCGTTTTCTTTTTACTGTTCATCTCGGTTTTTGATTGGTTCACAAACATATTAAAAAGTACTCCGCTTCGTGTTCCAAGAATTGACTTCAATCCATGTACCGGAATTCTCTGTGGTCCAACCAGAAACGTTACGTCACACAAGGTTGGTATCGACAGGATGTATCGAATGTTTTCAATCAGCGGTTTTGTATTAATTAATTTCATTGAATCATTGTTATCTAATTCATTTTTATCTAATTCATATAAATCGTCGTTGTCATCTTCAGAAGTTGAGTCATCTAATACATTATCTTCGTCAGAGGAAAAATCTGAGTCGTCGGACGAATAATGTATGGTCTTGACTGGAACAGCCGTCTTTTGATTTGTTTCATCACTAATGAAAACTGGCGAGTCGTATCCAGAAGATGCGTCGTCGTCGCTACTTTCCAAGTTTAACAATGAAACCTTGTCGTTGACCTTTGACTTTGGTGTACTGGTAAAAAAAGCCATCTCTTTGTATGTTATCTAACAGGTGTTAACACAAGTTTGTTTGATGTCAGAAAGAAATCCACTTTTCTTATATATACTGTTTTTACTTGTCATCTGAATAAAAATATGGCAGTTTCACATTCTCTGTCAATTTGAAATCTTCGCAAGACGTCAGAACTGACAGACGGGTGAGTAGTTGTTTGGAGTCGGCTTGGGATGCTCAAGGTTACTTGCACTAATTATAATTACCATAGGAAAAAGTTACAGACAAATCATAATTAAAACAAACAAATACATGTAATTATTTTAAAAAACAATAAGTAGACAAGAAAATTTTTCTTGAAGTGATATATTTTTAACGCTTTAAATTAGTATGTGGACACCAGGTATCCCTCCAAACTTTTAGGCTCTGTCAGCAATATGACTCAAGCGAGATAGAGGATGAAATCCACTTCCTATTCAAATGTCCCAAATATACAGATTACAGGGCAACCTAACATAACTAAATTATTGAATCTTGTGTAAATTTGCACTTTTAGATGACTCATAAAACTTAATTTGGTTATTGAGTTGTGAAGATGTAAACATTATATAAACAGGTCAATCGATTTCATATACAATAATGACGTCACAGATGCACCTTTATAATGCATTCATATTAATGCAATTTATGCACTTAATCATTTCATTCATTTTATTAATTGTAATGACAGTATTTTACACCTAATTATAATTGTTTAATATGTCATCGACCCTTGTTGGACTTTAAGAATATATATAAAATAAAGAATTTGTTAAGCTACAAAAAATGAACTTGTTATTTTATCACAGGAAATTAGCGAATGAGAATGCCCTAGTTAAGTTACATAAATTATAATTAGATTTGAAGAATCAAATACTTCAATAATAAATATATGGTTTATATATTGGATAATAATAATTTTATGATATCTTGATGTTGACTGAATTGTACGACGAAATTGAGATGGAGGTACAGGGGTGCATGGTAGACATGTTGGAAATAGCTGTATTGATTGTCTTCTTCAAACCACACACAGACCAAGAAAGTTCTCATCACCTTGCGTTTTATATTTTTGTCAAAAAACATTTCCGAGCCTTGTGAATTGTTTTGATAGCGTTATAATTTGTCAATCGGCAAGATCTATTTGTTTTACAATCGCCATTTAATGATTTCAGTCGAAGTGATTTTATGATTGTTTTGTCGCTCCCATTGTATAAGTAAATCATTCTTAAATTAATTTAACAATAATAAACATCAATACAAATTTTAATTTTTTATAATTAACAAAAGTCTTAGGGATAATAAAAGCGAGAAATATGTTTAACGATTCTGTGTTTGTTTTTAATATTTTTCATTTCAGAAGGTCAAAATTGTTCACATTCTTCACCTTTTAAAACTGGGACTAATATCTAATATATTTATACCATATTTTATCGTTTAGCTGAGATCCGTGCCTTATGTACCAGACCTTGATAACAAACCAAAAGTGGGCCTTCAATACAATGCACTAGAACCTAATAACAAAAGGCGAGGCAGCTAAGATCCGTGCCTTCAATACAATATAACAGACCCTGATAATAAAGGCGAGGCAGCTGAGATCCGTGCCTTCAATACAATATAACAGACCCTGATAATAAACGGCGAGGCAGCTGAGATAAGTACCTTAAATACAATATAACAGACCCTGATAACAAACGGCGAGGCAGCTGAGATCAGAGCCCTCAATATAATATACCAGACACTGATGACAAACGGTGGTACAGCTTGGATCAGAGCCCTCAATACAATATATCAGACCCTGATGACAAACAACGGTGTAGCTGATATTAGTGCCTTAAATACTATGTACCAGACCATGATAACTAACGGCGGTGCAGCTGAAATTAATACCTTAAATACGATGCACCAGGCCCTGATAACGAACAGCGGTGCAGCTGAGATTAGTGCCTTATTTACAATGTACCAGACCATGATAACGTACGGCGAGGTAGCTGAGATTATGGTCTTAAATACAATGTACCAGACCATGATAACGTATGGCGAGGCAGCTGAGATTAGGTGCCTTAAATACAATATACCAGATATGGATAACAAACATCGGTGAAGCTGAGATTAGTGCCTTAAATACAATATACCAGACCCTGATAACAAATGGCGGTGCATCTGAGATTAGTGCCTTCAATACAATATACCAGACCATGATAACAAACGGCGAGGCGACTAAGATAAGATTAGTACTTTAAATATGATGTATCAGATCCTGATAACAAACGGCTAAGCAGCTGAGATCAGAGCCCTAAATACGATGTACGAGACCCTGATAATTGAAAAAAACTTTCGTTTAGTTTTCAATATTTTATTATAGCACTTTTAATATTATATTTTATACGTAAAAGCAAACAAAGATATAATAATATTACAGAAAATAACTAGTAAAAGGATAAACACAAGAAATAGCACTGTTATAGTAACACATCCATTTTGTTCATTTCTTTACACCTCCGTTTCTTTTCCAATCGGAGCCATTCGTTGCCTCTCTGATGTTTTGTTTCGTCGACTTAAAACACTATGCTGTAGCTTCTGTGCAGTGGCGTGGTCCCCATAACGTATTGTTTCTTTAACGACGATGGAAGAATTGGCGGAAGAAATGCACCTGTCGACAAATTCCCAGCATGCTCTAGTCAAATCTGGAATGTCGAATTCCACAGAACAACACAGTAGTCCCGTAAAAGTCGAGGCATTCATAATCACTGATCCACAATGAAGAAACTCAACAAATGTTTGGAAAACATCAACATCATAACTGTCGATAATGATCGTAGTCTTGTTATTACTTCCGGTCTGTTTATCTTTACTTTTCTTCGTTTTCTTTTTACTGTTCATCTCGGTTTTTGAATGGTTCACAAACATATTAAAAAGTACTCCGCTTCGTGTTCCAAGAATTGACTTCAATCCACAGAACAACACAGTAGTCCCGTAAAAGTCGAGGCATTCATAATCACTGATCCACAATGAAGAAACTCAACAAATGTTTGGAAAACATCAACATCATAACTGTCGATAATGATCGTAGTCTTGTTATTACTTCCGGTCTGTTTATCTTTACTTTTCTTCGTTTTCTTTTTACTGTTCATCTCGGTTTTTGATTGGTTCACAAACATATTAAAAAGTACTCCGCTTCGTGTTCCAAGAATTGACTTCAATCCATGTACCGGAATTATCTGTGGTCCAACCAGAAACGTGACGTCACACAAGTCTGGTATCGACAGGATGTATCGAATGTTTTCAATCAGCGGTTTTGTATTAATTAATTTCATTGAATCATTGTTATCTAATTCATTTTCATCTAATTCATATAAATCGTCGTTGTCATCTTCAGAAGTTGAGTCATCGAATACATTATCTTCGTCAGAGGAAAAATCTGAGTCGTCGGACGAATAATGTATGGTCTTGACTGGAACAGCCGTCTTTTGATTTGTTTCATCACTAATGAATACTGGCGAGTCGTATCCAGAAGATGCGTCGTCGTCGCTACTTTCCAAGTTTAACAATGAAACCTTGTCGTTGACCTTTGACTTTGGTGTACTGGTAAAAAAAGCCATCTCTTTGTATGTTATCTAACAGGTGTTAACACAAGTTTGTTTGATGTCAGAAAGAAATCCACTTTTCTTATATATACTGTTTTTACTTGTCATCTGAATAAAAATATGGCAGTTTCACATTCTCTGTCAATTTGAAATCTTCGCAAGACGTCAGAACTGACAGACGGGTGAGTAGTTGTTTGGAGTCGGCTTGGGATGCTCAAGGTTACTTGCACTAATTATAATTACCATAGGAAAAAGTTACAGACAAATCATAATTAAAACAAACAAATACATGTAATTATTTTAAAAAACAATAAGTAGACAAGAAAATTTTTCTTGAAGTGATATATTTTTAACGCTTTAAATTAGTATGTGGACACCAGGTATCCCTCCAAACTTTTAGGCTCTGTCAGCAATATGACTCAAGCGAGATAGAGGATGAAATCCACTTCCTATTCAAATGTCCCAAATATACAGATTACAGGGCAACCTAACATAACTAAATTATTGAATCTTGTGTAAATTTGCACTTTTAGATGACTCATAAAACTTAATTTGGTTATTGAGTTGTGAAGATGTAAACATTATATAAACAGGTCAATCGATTTCATATACAATAATGACGTCACAGATGCACCTTTATAATGCATTCATATTAATGCAATTTATGCACTTAATCATTTCATTCATTTTATTAATTGTAATGACAGTATTTTACACCTAATTATAATTGTTTAATATGTCATCGACCCTTGTTGGACTTTAAGAATATATATAAAATAAAGAATTTGTTAAGCTACAAAAAATGAACTTGTTATTTTATCACAGGAAATTAGCGAATGAGAATGCCCTAGTTAAGTTACATAAATTATAATTAGATTTGAAGAATCAAATACTTCAATAATAAATATATGGTTTATATATTGGATAATAATAATTTTATGATATCTTGATGTTGACTGAATTGTACGACGAAATTGAGATGGAGGTACAGGGGTGCATGGTAGACATGTTGGAAATAGCTGTATTGATTGTCTTCTTCAAACCACACACAGACCAAGAAAGTTCTCATCACCTTGCGTTTTATATTTTTGTCAAAAAACATTTCCGAGCCTTGTGAATTGTTTTGATAGCGTTATAATTTGTCAATCGGCAAGATCTATTTGTTTTACAATCGCCATTTAATGATTTCAGTCGAAGTGATTTTATGATTGTTTTGTCGCTCCCATTGTATAAGTAAATCATTCTTAAATTAATTTAACAATAATAAACATCAATACAAATTTTAATTTTTTATAATTAACAAAAGTCTTAGGGATAATAAAAGCGAGAAATATGTTTAACGATTCTGTGTTTGTTTTTAATATTTTTCATTTCAGAAGGTCAAAATTGTTCACATTCTTCACCTTTTAAAACTGGGACTAATATCTAATATATTTATACCATATTTTATCGTTTAGCTGAGATCCGTGCCTTATGTACCAGACCTTGATAACAAACCAAAAGTGGGCCTTCAATACAATGCACTAGAACCTAATAACAAAAGGCGAGGCAGCTAAGATCCGTGCCTTCAATACAATATAACAGACCCTGATAATAAAGGCGAGGCAGCTGAGATCCGTGCCTTCAATACAATATAACAGACCCTGATAATAAACGGCGAGGCAGCTGAGATAAGTACCTTAAATACAATATAACAGACCCTGATAACAAACGGCGAGGAAGCTGAGATAAGTACCTTAAATACAATGTACCGGACCCTGATAATAAAGGCGAGGCAGCTGAGATCCGTGCCTTAAATACAATATAACAGACCCTGATAACAAACGGCGAGGAAGCTGAGATAAGTACCTTAAATACAATATAACAGACCCTGATAACAAACGGCGAGGAAGCTGAGATAAGTACCTTAAATACAATATAACAGACCCTGATAATAAAGGCGAGGCAGCTGAGATCCGTGCCTTCAATATAATATAACAGACCCTGATAATAAACGGCGAGGCAGCTGAGATAAGTACCTTAAATACAATATAACAGACCCTGATAACAAACGGCGAGGAAGCTGAGATCAGAGCCCTCAATATAATATACCAGACACTGATGACAAACGGTGGTACAGCTTGGATCAGAGCCCTCAATACAATATATCAGACCCTGATGACAAACAACGGTGTAGCTGATATTAGTGCCTTAAATACTATGTACCAGACCATGATAACTAACGGCGGTGCAGCTGAAATTAATACCTTAAATACGATGCACCAGGCCCTGATAACGAACAGCGGTGCAGCTGAGATTAGTGCCTTATTTACAATGTACCAGACCATGATAACGTACGGCGAGGTAGCTGAGATTATGGTCTTAAATACAATGTACCAGACCATGATAACGTATGGCGAGGCAGCTGAGATTAGGTGCCTTAAATACAATATACCAGATATGGATAACAAACATCGGTGAAGCTGAGATTAGTGCCTTAAATACAATATACCAGACCCTGATAACAAATGGCGGTGCATCTGAGATTAGTGCCTTCAATACAATATACCAGACCATGATAACAAACGGCGAGGCGACTAAGATAAGATTAGTACTTTAAATATGATGTATCAGATCCTGATAACAAACGGCTAAGCAGCTGAGATCAGAGCCCTAAATACGATGTACGAGACCCTGATAATTGAAAAAAACTTTCGTTTAGTTTTCAATATTTTATTATAGCACTTTTAATATTATATTTTATACGTAAAAGCAAACAAAGATATAATAATATTACAGAAAATAACTAGTAAAAGGATAAACACAAGAAATAGCACTGTTATAGTAACACATCCATTTTGTTCATTTCTTTACACCTCCGTTTCTTTTCCAATCGGAGCCATTCGTTGCCTCTCTGATGTTTTGTTTCGTCGACTTAAAACACTATGCTGTAGCTTCTGTGCAGTGGCGTGGTCCCCATAACGTATTGTTTCTTTAACGACGATGGAAGAATTGGCGGAAGAAATGCACCTGTCGACAAATTCCCAGCATGCTCTAGTCAAATCTGGAATGTCGAATTCCACAGAACAACACAGTAGTCCCGTAAAAGTCGAGGCATTCATAATCACTGATCCACAATGAAGAAACTCAACAAATGTTTGGAAAACATCAACATCATAACTGTCGATAATGATCGTAGTCTTGTTATTACTTCCGGTCTGTTTATCTTTACTTTTCTTCGTTTTCTTTTTACTGTTCATCTCGGTTTTTGATTGGTTCACAAACATATTAAAAAGTACTCCGCTTCGTGTTCCAAGAATTGACTTCAATCCACAGAACAACACAGTAGTCCCGTAAAAGTCGAGGCATTCATAATCACTGATCCACAATGAAGAAACTCAACAAATGTTTGGAAAACATCAACATCATAACTGTCGATAATGATCGTAGTCTTGTTATTACTTCCGGTCTGTTTATCTTTACTTTTCTTCGTTTTCTTTTTACTGTTCATCTCGGTTTTTGATTGGTTCACAAACATATTAAAAAGTACTCCGCTTCGTGTTCCAAGAATTGACTTCAATCCATGTACCGGAATTATCTGTGGTCCAACCAGAAACGTGACGTCACACAAGTCTGGTATCGACAGGATGTATCGAATGTTTTCAATCAGCGGTTTTGTATTAATTAATTTCATTGAATCATTGTTATCTAATTCATTTTCATCTAATTCATATAAATCGTCGTTGTCATCTTCAGAAGTTGAGTCATCGAATACATTATCTTCGTCAGAGGAAAAATCTGAGTCGTCGGACGAATAATGTATGGTCTTGACTGGAACAGCCGTCTTTTGATTTGTTTCATCACTAATGAATACTGGCGAGTCGTATCCAGAAGATGCGTCGTCGTCGCTACTTTCCAAGTTTAACAATGAAACCTTGTCGTTGACCTTTGACTTTGGTGTACTGGTAAAAAAAGCCATCTCTTTGTATGTTATCTAACAGGTGTTAACACAAGTTTGTTTGATGTCAGAAAGAAATCCACTTTTCTTATATATACTGTTTTTACTTGTCATCTGAATAAAAATATGGCAGTTTCACATTCTCTGTCAATTTGAAATCTTCGCAAGACGTCAGAACTGACAGACGGGTGAGTAGTTGTTTGGAGTCGGCTTGGGATGCTCAAGGTTACTTGCACTAATTATAATTACCATAGGAAAAAGTTACAGACAAATCATAATTAAAACAAACAAATACATGTAATTATTTTAAAAAACAATAAGTAGACAAGAAAATTTTTCTTGAAGTGATATATTTTTAACGCTTTAAATTAGTATGTGGACACCAGGTATCCCTCCAAACTTTTAGGCTCTGTCAGCAATATGACTCAAGCGAGATAGAGGATGAAATCCACTTCCTATTCAAATGTCCCAAATATACAGATTACAGGGCAACCTAACATAACTAAATTATTGAATCTTGTGTAAATTTGCACTTTTAGATGACTCATAAAACTTAATTTGGTTATTGAGTTGTGAAGATGTAAACATTATATAAACAGGTCAATCGATTTCATATACAATAATGACGTCACAGATGCACCTTTATAATGCATTCATATTAATGCAATTTATGCACTTAATCATTTCATTCATTTTATTAATTGTAATGTCAGTATTTTACACCTAATTATAATTGTTTAATATGTCATCGACCCTTGTTGGACTTTAAGAATATATATAAAATAAAGAATTTGTTAAGCTACAAAAAATGAACTTGTTATTTTATCACAGGAAATTAGCGAATGATAATGCCCTAGTTAAGTTACATAAATTATAATTAGATTTGAAGAATCAAATACTTCAATAATAAATATATGGTTTATATATTGGATAATAATAATTTTATGATATCTTGATGTTGACTGAATTGTACGACGAAATTGAGATGGAGGTACAGGGGTGCATGGTAGACATGTTGGAAATAGCTGTATTGATTGTCTTCTTCAAACCACACACAGACCAAGAAAGTTCTCATCACCTTGCGTTTTATATTTTTGTCAAAAAACATTTCCGAGCCTTGTGAATTGTTTTGATAGCGTTATAATTTGTCAATCGGCAAGATCTATTTGTTTTACAATCGCCATTTAATGATTTCAGTCGAAGTGATTTTATGATTGTTTTGTCGCTCCCATTGTATAAGTAAATCATTCTTAAATTAATTTAATAATAATAAACATCAATACAAATTTAAATTTTTTATAATTAACAAAAGTCTTAGGGATAATAAAAGTGAGAAATATGTTTAACGATTCTGTGTTTGTTTTTAATATTTTTCATTTCAGAAGGTCAAAATTTTTCACATTCTTCACCTTTTAAAACTGGGACTAATATCTAATATATTTATACCATATTTTATCGTTTAGCTGAGATCCGTGCCTTATGTACCAGACCTTGATAACAAACCAAAAGTGGGCCTTCAATACAATGTACTAGAACCTAATAACAAAAGGCGAGGCAGCTAAGATCCGTGCCTTCAATACAATGTACCAGACCCTGATAACGAACGGCGAGGCAGCTGTGATAAGTACCTTCAATACAATGTACCGGACCCTGATAATAAAGGCGAGGCAGCTGAGATCCGTGCCTTCAATACAATATAACAGACCCTGATAATAAACGGCGAGGCAGCTGAGATAAGTACCTTAAATACAATATAACAGACCCTGATAACAAACGGCGAGGAAGCTGAGATCAGAGCCCTCAATATAATATACCAGACACTGATGACAAACGGTGGTACAGCTTGGATCAGAGCCCTCAATACAATATATCAGACCCTGATGACAAACAACGGTGTAGCTGATATTAGTGCCTTAAATACTATGTACCAGACCATGATAACTAACGGCGGTGCAGCTGAAATTAATACCTTAAATACGATGCACCAGGCCCTGATAACGAACAGCGGTGCAGCTGAGATTAGTGCCTTATTTACAATGTACCAGACCATGATAACGTACGGCGAGGTAGCTGAGATTATGGTCTTAAATACAATGTACCAGACCATGATAACGTATGGCGAGGCAGCTGAGATTAGGTGCCTTAAATACAATGTACCAGATATGGATAACAAACATCGGTGAAGCTGAGATTAGTGCCTTAAATACAATATACCAGACTCTGATAACAAATGGCGGTGCATCTGAGATTAGTGCCTTCAATACAATATACCAGACCATGATAACAAACGGCGAGGCGACTAAGATAAGATTAGTACTTTAAATATGATGTATCAGATCCTGATAACAAACGGCGAAGCAGCTGAGATCAGAGCCCTAAATACGATGTACCAGACCCTGATAATTGAAAAAAACTTTCGTTTAGTTTTCAATATTTTATTATAGCACTTTTAATATTATATTTTATACGTAAAAGCAAACAAAGATATAATAATATTACAGAAAATAACTAGTAAAAGGATTAACACAAGAAATAGCACTGTTATAGTAACACATCCATTTTGTTCATTTCTTTACACCTCCGTTTCTTTTCCAATCGGAGCCATTCGTTGCCTCTCTGATGTTTTGTTTCGTCGACTTAAAACACTATGCTGTAGCTTCTGTGCAGTGGCGTGGTCCCCATAACGTATTGTTTCTTTAACGACGATGGAAGAATTGGCGGAAGAAATGCACCTGTCGACAAATTCCCAGCATGCTCTAGTCAAATCTGGAATGTCGAATTCCACAGAACAACACAGTAGTCCCGTAAATGTCGAGGCATCCATAATCACTGATCCACAATGAAGAAACTCAACAAATGTTTGGAATACATCAACATCATAACTGTCGATAATGATCGTAGTCTTGTTATTACTTCCGGTCTGTTTATCTTTACTTTTCTTCGTTTTCTTGTCACTGTTCATCTCGGTTTTTGATTGGTTCACAAACATATTAAAAAGTACTCCGCTTCGTGTTCCAAGAATTGACTTCAATCCATGTACCGGAATTCTCTGTGGTCCAACCAGAAACGTGACGTCACACAAGTCTGGTATCGACAGAATGTATCGAATGTTTTCAATCAGAGGTTTTGCATTAATTAATTTCATTGAATCATTCTTATCTAATTCATTTTCATCTAATTCATATAAATCGTCGTTGTCATCTTCAGAAGTTGAGTCATCGAAAACATTATCTTCGTCAGAGGAAAAATCTGAGTCGTCGGACGAATAATGTATGGTCTTGACTGGAACAACCGTCTTTTGATTTGTTTCATCACTAATGAAAACTGGCGAGTCGTATCCAGAAGATGCGTCGTCGTCGCTACTTTCCAAGTTTAACAATGAAACCTTGTCGTTGACCTTTGACTTTGGTGTACTGGTAAAAAAAGCCATCTCTTTGTATGTTATCTAACAGGTGTTAACACAAGTTTGTTTGATGTCAGAAAGAAATCAACTTTTCTTATATAAACTGTTTTTACTTGTCATCTGAATACAAATATGTCAGTTTCACATTCTCTGTCAATTTGAAATCTTCACATGACGTCAGAACTGACAGACGGGTGAGTAGTTGTTTGGAGTCGGCTTGGGATGCTCAAGGTAACTTGCACTAATTATAATTACCATAGGAAACATGAACAGAAATGGTCATATGTAAATTCTAGATTGAACAGTTTATTAAAACCTCACCACATACATGTATTATTTAAATTAAGCAATATACAATAAAATACAGGATATAATTAAAATCTATGTGCCATTCTGAAAAGAATTATCAGCGACTACACAAGGACTCAAATATTATATACTAGGCATTCCATAATAGAGAGTTAAATGTAAATTAAAAAAATTAAATAAAAGTCTTATGTTCAAATTTTATGATATAAAAAATAATATTTCTTCTTATTAAGACATTATGGCAGGTTTCGGCAACAGAGTTACACAAACAATTGCATTGCTAAATAGGTGTATACATTTTTCATCATCTGATAAGGTGGAAATATCATTATCTGATAATGGACAAGTAAACAAAACATGTTACTCATCTTCAATATTATTACAGTTAATACATAGTTTATCGTTTACTTGAACTGCGGTCAGTTGCAATTTTTAATGATGATACTCCACATCTGAACTTAGCATATAGGTAGCTTTTGTAACAAATATTGTTCAATTCAGCATGAAGATTTAAACAATTTATAAGTTCTTAATTTATTTCCTTTGCCATATGACAAAAGTCTATTGCACAAGTCAGTTTTATCTTATCAAACGACGTTTCTTTCAACTGAAATATTGTCTTTTTAGCTAGTACATATATATATTAAATAATATTTCAAAATTTTTCATATTGTAAAGTTTTAACAATTCCATAACTTGGTGACTCTAGTTCCCAACTTTATGAAAGACAACTTGAAGAAATTTTGTCATTTCCCTCTTTGTACATGTAGACCAGTGTCTAAAGACATTTGCCCATAGTTTAACATACGAGGGTTTCCAATTCATGTCAGCTTCAACTGCATCATTAGGAGTATACTTTCCAACTCCCTCAAAAATCTAATGGCACGGTTCTGGACTGCTAAAACAGCAGAGCTCTCTAGTGCCCAAATTGCTAAGCCGTAATTTATAACTAAATAAACAGTGTAAAATAGCTCGGTGAAAATACTTTGTTGAAATCCACAGTCCTAGTGCTCTATTAGTTGCTTTATCTACAGCGCTTGCTATTACGTTAAAATTAAAAAATGCTTTGAGTACTTTGAATATTGAACCAGAAACTACGAATGTTGAACTAGGAACTGCTAATATTGAACTAGGAACTGAAAAATCAAATGTTGAACAAGGAACTGAGTGCTAAATGTTGAACTGAGAGAAGAATTCTTTGGTATTTATTTGAATGTTGAATGTTGAACGTTGAACAAGTAACCAACTTGATTCACGTGAGTACTAAACCTAACTAATGATAAATAGATACATACTCAAAACGCTAACGTGAGTACTAAACCTAACTAATGATCAATAGATACATACTCAAAACGCTTCTCCATTGATCTTGAATTCAAAGTAAATCTAGACATAGATGGATTTCTAAATTTTATAATCGTAGATTTATTTAGATTAACGTTTATTACTATTACACCATACACCTAACCATCAATTAATTGCTGCATGTCTGCAGTATTTCTGATAGTAATATTATGTCGTCGGCATTGAATGAAATAGTTATCTTCTCACCATTAATGTCTATACCGACATTCAACTCATTTATATCATCAATTGGATTATTAATGAAAATATTAAACATAACAGTTGATAAAAAACACACCCTTGTTTCAAACCCGTATCAACACTAAATGAACTAGAAGTACGATCATTTATAAACGTACACAACATTCTACGTTTGAATAAATGGCATGTACGACATATATAAAAGATACATTATAAAAGAGACACGGGGGCCTCGGTGGCCGAGTGGTCAAGGTAGTTCGTCTACTATTGATCTCGTTGTCTGTCAACACTGAGATTGCGGGTTCGATTCTCACTGCAGGCAGGGTGTACTCGACTCCAATCTTAATTGATAAGGATTGCCAGTTTTCCTACCACAGGTAGGGGGTTTTCTCCGGGTACTCCGGCTTCCTCCCCCAATAAAATCTGGACGCCATGATATAGCTGAAAAATTGCTGAAAGTGGCGTTAAACACCATCAAACAAAGAAACAAACATAAAAGAGACACAAATTGAAATTTACTTTTTTCCTAGTATCAATAATCTTTGGTATTTGTGATTTAAAATATATTTCTTTAAAATTATAATTTTATTTATTAAATTAGTAAACTAATTATTATTTACATTTACATTTTTAAAATCGAATTATAAGAAACGGAACTGGTTCTTGTATTGATATTTAATATAAGAAAATAAGCCGTATATAAAGCTTTAATCAGTTATATATACTTAAGCAAAAATTAAACACAACATCAGATAAATTTTTTCAAATCATTTTTCTGACAAATAATCTATAAATATTCAAATACATATACACAACATCATAATTACACCTTAATTAAAGGTTTCCAGGTGAAAGCATTTAAGTTCGTCTAACCGTGAGATCTAGAACACACTATGTATTACCCATTGCCAAAAACAGGGTCAACTTTCACATTCAAATCATGGGTATTTTTTAACTCAGACAATCAATATAAAACCCAGCTATTTCTTTTCTTGACTGCATTAGTAAAATAAAATTTTGATAAGGTGACGCGATGCCAAGGTTAGATGCTGCTACCCGGAATATCGCTTTCGGTCGAATCGAGGCCAGGGAATCGCAGAATGCTGTTGCCAGAACGTACAATGTTCATCGTAGCACAATTTCACGCCTTTGGAGACGTTACCAGCAGTTTGGTACTACGACAGACCGACTGCGTTCAGGGCTTCCGCGTGTTACAACTCGGGCGCAGGATCGTTAATTAGATTATTCCATCTACGGAACAGGACTATTGCTGCAACAGAAACAGTTGTAAACGTCCCTGGGTTGCGCCGTATATCACGCAGCCAGTACGCAATCGGTTACGCTCTCATGGATTGCGGACAAAAAGACCTTACGTCGGAGACACACTGAGACGTCAACACCAACGAACAAGGGTTAGATGGTGTACTACCGTTCGTGTATGGAATTTACATTACTGGAGAAGAGTGTGGTTCAGCAATGAGTCACGTTTTCAGCTTGAAAGCGAGATGGTCGCATACGAGAGTACAGGCGCCGACATTCAAAGAGAAAATTTTCAACACGACAATGCCCGACCACATTCAGCACGTGTAACAGTAGAATTTTTAGAGCAACAGAAAGTCAATGTGATCCGTTGGCCATCACGATCTCCGGATCTTAACCCAATTGAACATCTGTGGGATGAACTGGATCGGCGCGTGCGCCAACGACAACCACCGCCGCAAAATCTGCAACAATTAGAGCTTAAGACACTTAAGTATGATTGGCAAAGGATACCGCGTGTTCGTACTTAATGTTTAATTGAATCCAAGCCAAGAAGAGTAAGGGCTGTGTTACAAACAAATGGTGGGCACAACAGATACTGACATATTTTGCGTGATTTATTGACAATATACGACAAAATGTTACATTACATGGTCAAAGAACTCGTGAACAAGAAGTATGCCAATTTGTATCGATTATTTATATGATAAATTGTTAAAATAATATATGAAGTTAAATTACCATTTTTGTATGTTGCGTTTCATTATTGAGTGAGTATACATGTAACTTATGGCTAAACATCATGATATAATACCGTAATACTAACAATAAAACATAAATATTCATTCTACAAACAATAGTATAATATTTTTATTGAGAATATGTAAATGCATAAAATGATGCAGTAATACGCTTGGGACCGATATCAAAGTTCAATAAGTGTAAGTTGTGTTTTTCATGATTTAAGCTGACAAGGAAGTCAGGAGACATCAAGGCGTGATATTAAGGATTATAATGATAGAGCCGAGACCGTTATGGTGAGCTTTTTGATGACTGCAACATACTGGTATGCTAAGCTGCAGACGACGTTGTATATGTACCGTATAGGTAATGAGTACTGTATTAATATTATGAACATTTGAATGTTAAATTTCGATGTGAAGCCGAAACAGACAGTTAAATTCAGAAATTAAATTTTACGAACATATAATATTTGATAAATTCAACATTATATATTTTTTTGTTTATTTTTCAATTAAATGCCTTTAAAAATGAATAAAATACACTCTTTCAAATCAAGGTTAAACATTTTTGTTTCTTTAGAAATGTAATACATTTAAATCTTGTTCAGAAAAACTCGATATGCATATAAACAATTTTGATGAATAAATTGGATAGAACTAAACATTTTTTGTTTTGGTATTTTCAGAAGATAGTTACACTTCAACTGGTGAAACATTTACAAAAATCAGGACGCCCATGTGTTTCGGGGAAGGAATCCGGAGTATTTGGCGTATACCTCGGCCTTCGGCGGGAAAACTAGCGATCCTTGTCCATTAATGTTGGAATTCAGCACACCTGCTCGCAGCAAGCTCGAACTTGCAGCATCAGTGTTGACATTCACATGATCAATAGTAGATGCCCAACAACTAAAGCCATTTCAGGCATGGTGATGCTTCGTTTGCCAAGTACACTGATGAGTTAGTCATCTATTTTTGATCACGCGCGCGACAACATTTGGGTTATAAATTCGATCCTGACTTCAAACATGGTGATGCCTCAGTGGCCAAGTAGCCTAAGTAGTTAGTCATGGACTTTTGATCACCGGTATTTGAAATGTTTTAACCTTGCATTACTCGTGCTTTTGTACTTATTGTATAATATAATTATAATAATAATATTGCGTTTATGATACCACATCAAGTTGACATTTACCATTAAGACCTAATGGTTAAGGTAGTTCGTGTTTCATTGGGAAGAAACAGACAAAAATGCCACACCTTTGACAAAAAAATTGGTATCTGTTGTCATGGTTGGAGTCAAGTTCAAACGACCCGCCAATATAATTTACTTATATGTACTACGCAGTGTTGTAAATAATAAACGTAATCGTTATATATTCAGTATTTTTATTTTAGCACTATAAACTGAAAGAAAGTAACAAAATTAACATTAAAATATAAAGTAAATGTCATAATATAATGATATATTTAGCACTATTATATTTAAGATCAACAAAGGTTTCTTTATTTCGTCACACCTCCGTTTCTTTTCCAAATGGAGTCATTCGTTTCCTCTGATATTTTGTTTCGTCTACTTGAAACACCTTGCTGTAGCTTCTTTGTAGTGGCGTGGTCCCCATAACGTATTGTTTCCTTAACGACAATAGAAGAATTAGCAAAAGACATGAACCTGTCGACAAATTCCCAGCATGCTCTAGTCAAATCTGGAATATCGAATTCAGCAGAACAACACAGTAGTCCCGTAACAGTCGAGGCGTCCATAATTACTGATCCACAATGAAGAAACTCAACAAATGATCGTAGTCTTGTTATTACTTCCGGTCTGTTTATCTTTACTTTTCTTCGTTTTCTTTTTACTGTTCATCTCAGTTTTTGATTGGTTTACAAAAATATTAAAAAATACTCCGCTTCGTGTTGCGAGAATCGACTTCAATCCATGTACCGGAATTCTGTGTGGTCCAACCAGAAACGTGACGTCACACAAGTCTGGTATCGACAGAATGTACCGAATGTTTTAAATCAGAGGTTTTGTATTAATTTATTTCATATAATCATTATTATCCGATTCATTGTCATCTAATTCATACAAATCGTCGTTGTCATCTTCAGACGTTGAGTCATCGACTACATTGTCTTCGTCAGAGGAAAAATCTGAGTCGTCAGACGAATAATATATATTAGACTTAACTGGAATAACGGTCTTTTCATCTGTCTCATCGCTTATGAAAACTGGCGAGTCGTTTCCAGATGATGCATCGTCGTCGCTGTTTTCCATGTTCAACAATGAAACTTTGTCGTTGACCTTCGACTTTGGTGAACTGGTAAATAAAGCCATCTCTTTATATGTTATTTAACAGGTGTTAACGCAAATCCACTTTTCTTATATATACTTTTTTACTTGCCATGTGAATTAAAAAATATGTCAGTTTCAAATTCACTGTAAATTTGATATCTTCACAAGACGTCAGAACTGACAGACGGGTGAGTAGTTATTTGGAGTTGGCTTGGGATGCCCAAACTAACCTGAACTAATTAAAAGTATGAAAAAACAAGGGGGAAATAGTCATAGCAATCAGTAATTTTAAATATATATGTGTATTTATTTATATAAAATAAGAACAGTTGTTCGTATTACACATTCTTTATATACTTATATTTAAAAGATTTATACAATCTACTTGTTCTTGTATCAATACAGTTAATAAACACACTGTATTATTAAAACGTATTTTATTGAATTGGCATTCATTTTATACGCTGTTTTACAGAACAAAGGTTTATTTGACTTATTTTCAATTTCATTACCTTGACCTTTTGCTCTCTCTATATATCTTTGTAAGCTTTAGCCGTAGGTCCATCAAATTTTGTCGATACACCTGATGAGGAATGCAGGCGATACTTGTTCACACCTGTTAAATTTTGTGTTGGGTTACAGAACATCAGAGCTAGTTAACAGAATACATGACACTTGTGTTTTATACCAGACATAAGTTTATTCAAGTGTACCGATAGTGCATTTGTGTTTACTGATACGTGCTTCTCTAACTCGTTTCACCGTAAGCCAGCGCTACTAAATGAACTAAAGAGATCTACTTCGGCAGGTAGTGAAAGCGGTTCATAGAGCCATGAGAATTCTCGCTATACTCTTTCTCGATACAAAGAGTCTTTATACCTGTGATGATTGCCACCAAACTGGTCATCCTAAAATGTGCATTTTTTAGTTGAACACCAAATGCTAGAGCATTATTATACATGAAAAATTTCATTCACAACTGACGTCATTCTGTCTCTGATAACCACTAGTTGTTACGTCTGATGTTCCTAATATATAAAATATATTTAATGATCATCGGTGTCCAATTATTGTTGTAAAACATTTCTCGCAATTGTTTTCCCCAATCATCTTTTTTTCATCAAAAACACTTCTTTTTAAGTGCGGCCACAGTTTTGAAGATTCATATACTTGTGAGAATTGTTTTCCCAGCACAGCATATATTTAATAATAATAAAAGTATTGGCCTGTATTGACAGGGGTAGCCAGTTATCTGCCGCAGGACTTCCTCCCCAATAAAAACTCGACGCCGCGATATGGTTGAAAAAGGTAGTGTTAAACCCCATTCAACCAACCTAACAATAATAATTATTTTTAGATACGTTGAAAACAAATCTACAAAACCTTGTGCGTACATCTCTATATCCTTAGCATGGTGGAACCACAGACCTCGGAAAGCGTAATTGAGTATAAACGGAACCAGGCAGTCCAGCACTGTTGGCTCTTCGAAAATATATATGGGGCTTTTAATGTCTAAAATCACCACGTTGCCTTTTCCGTTACCACTTCTGAGTCTATTGGAATCTTTTATTGAAACTTTGCATACCTTGATATACACGTTTATGCCATAAAGTTATAAGTATTCATAATTCAATCTAAAAAAGTTGTCTCAGATGGGTTGAATACCACAATTTTCTAATAGATACAATAGTGGTCTCTGAATGTTATTTTTGTCTTGCAAATTTAAGGCCTCGTTTACAATTTAATATTGATTATTACCTAATAGAAGGCACAGTTGGCATCGAAGAGCGGGGAAGCTCTATTCTGTATCGCATGAAACAAAATATGCCTAATGCTGATGTTTTTTTTCGTCCAGAAGTTGATAACGTCAAACGAAACTGTCACCCAAGTGAATATTGAAGAAGAGCACTAACATTAATGTTAAGGTAAACTTAAAAATCAATTTGACACCGAAAACAAAATAAATGTTTTGTTTTGTTTAAAAATAACAAGACAAATTTCAGACATGCTTTGCAATCTCAGAAAGGTTTGTAATTCAGAGGTATAGTAAGGGTGCTCCTAGAACAAATATTCGTACCCTCGCTTTTTTTGTTAAGCCGACAAATCACAAAACTAATTTCGGACTGGGACTAGTATAACTAACTTAATTTATAGGTTCCTGCTTCGGATTATAACGGCATTAAAATTCGGCCTAGGGGGTTCCAAATTAATTAACGTCATAAATCATGAATGTGCGTTGTTCGAATTAGACTGCGCCTATATTAATATTAATAAATTAATTTTCATTTTACAAGATATTTACTAGTTTGAATCTTTTCACCACCTAAATGTTATATTGCTCTCCGTTCTATTGCACGCTGAACTTTCACCCTTTACAGATTAGACAAATAAAGGTCATGAACATTCAAACTAATCCAAATTATTTTCATGGTCATTACTAATAGAATATTAATAAATACCTCATTCTTTCAGTTCAAAGTATGTTTTATCAACTACGCCTGCGTCAAACCCAAACAGGATTTTTATATTTTATAAAATTCAAAATGAAGGTAATAATAAAATACAGAACACCAATGAAACTTTCAAAATGACACTCCACAAATCAAAAGTCTAAGAAACTGGCAAACTTTAGAACCAACATTTAATATAGCAACTACAGAAATTGTACAGGAATTTCAAAAGAAATGGTGGGTTAAAGCGGTTTTTTGGCATACTAAACATCCCGCTTTCATTTTTGTAGAATGCCAGTTGGTTTGTTGATGAAAAAGGATGGGTACCATGTCGCAGCAAAATCTTAAAATTTACACATTAATTATCACTGAAATGATTTTGTTATTCAGACAGTGTTTCATCACTTTTGGACACTCTTGTATTAATCACATTATTTTTAATAAAACAATTTTGAGTTGTAACTTTAAGTATACTTAGCTTTCTGTGAGAGCTATATAATTTTCCTCGATTAAAAAGAAAATAAGTATCATCTTATTTCAGTTGACTTTTTTGTTCTATGCAAATGTATATGAACTAGATAATACAACAGTTATTGGGTAGCCAGACAATAGGCCAGATAATACAACAGTTATTGGGTAGCCAGACAATAGGCCAGATAATACAACAGTTATTTAATGGGTAGCCAGACAATAGACCAGATAATACAACGATTATTAGGTAGCCAGACAATAGGCTAGATAATACAACAGTTATTGGGTAGCCAGACAATACGCCAGATAATACAACAGTTATTTAATGGGTAGCCAGACAATAGGCCAGATAATACAACAGTTATTGGGTAGCCAGACAATAGGCCAGATAATACAACAGTTATTGAGTAGCCAGACAATAGGCCAGATAATACAACAGTTATTGGGTAGCCAGACAATAGGCCAGATAATACAACAGTTATTGGGTAGCCAGACAATAGGCCAGATAATACAACAGTTATTGGGTAGCCAGACAATAGGCCAGATAATACAACAGTTATTGGGTAGCCAGACAATAGACCAGATAATACAACAGTTATTGGGTAGCCAGACAATAGACCACATAATACAACAGTTATTGGGTAGCCAGACAATAGGCCAGATAATACAACAGTTATTGGGTAGCCAGACAATAGGCCAGATAATACAACAGTTATTGGGTAGCCAGACAATAGGCCAGATAATACAACAGTTATTTAATGGGTAGCCAGACAATAGGCCAGATAATACAACAGTTATTGGGTAGCAAGCCAATAGGCCAGATAATACAACAGTTATTTAATGGGTAGCCAGACAATAGGCCAGATAATACAACAGTTATTGGGTAGCCAGACAATAGGCTAGATAATACAACAGTTATTGGGTAGCCAGACAATAGGCCATATAATACAACAGTTATTTAATGGGTAGCCAGAAAATAGGCCAGATAATACAACAGTTATTGGGTAGCCAGACAATATGCCAGATAATACAACAGTTATTTAATGGGTAGCCAGACAATAGGCCAGATAATACAACAGTTATTGGGTAGCCAGACAATAGACCAGATAATACAACAGTTATTGGGTAGCCAGACAATAGACAAGATAATACAACAGTTATTGGGTAGCCAGACAATAGGCCAGATAATACAACAGTTATTGGGTAGCCAGACAATAGGCCAGATAATACAACAGTTATTGGGTAGCCAGACAATAGGCCAGATAATACAACAGTTATTTAATGGGTAGCCAGACAATAGGCCAGATAATACAACAGTTATTGGGTAGCAAGACAATAGGCCAGATAATACAACAGTTATTGGGTAGCCAAACAATAGGCCAGATAATACAACAGTTATTTAATGGGTAGCCAGACAATAGGCCAGATAATACAACAGTTATTGGGTAGCCAGACAATAGGCCAGATAATACAACAGTTATTGGGTAGCCAGACAATAGGCCAGATAATTTTTTTCTGTCGGTACTGGGAACAGTTTAGTGATCTATGGTGCGCACGCAATGAAACAATAATTTGTCCCCAGTACCTTGGGATAAATAGGTTGGTCTATTGCCCTACTACCTATTTACATAATTGTGCGACACTAAACTCTTTTTAGTTTCAACCGTCGTATTTGAACTATTGATTGTTTGTTTGTTTGAATGGTGTTTAACGCCACTTTCAGCAATTTTTCAGCTATACAATGGCGTCCAGTTTTTATTGGGGTAGGAAGCCGGAGTACTCGGAGAGAACCCGGACCTGCGGTAGGAAAACTGGCAATCCTTGTCAATTAAGATTGGAGTCGAGTACACCCTGCCTGCAGTGAGAATCGAACCCGCAATCTCAGTGTTGACAGACCACGTGATCAATAATAGACGAACTACCTTAACCACTCGGCAGCCGATGCCACTTGAACTATTTGATAGTGCAGGTGTAAGACTTTGTTAAATATTCATAATGTTTTGTCATCGAAGAATAAATATTGAAATAAATTGAAATAATTTAATCAAAGTATATGTTTTCTAAGATTAAAAAAGTTCTTTCTTTCCCTTTTTCTATTTTCGGCAACTGGTCTATGATTCACTTAAACAGTACTTTGAGTACTAGTTTCGTTGCACTGTCAGTTTCGATTTGGTCAAATTTATGAAAGCTGGTTTCGAAGCTTATGATATCATATTATTCCTTAAAACGTTGTGTGAACAAGACCTGTATATAGAAATAATACCGAAAAATATTTATTTTAACATAACATTTGCTAGACAACAATTTTTTCTAAACGATAGAATACTGTATAAATTTATAACAAAATAAATCACCATTTTTAAAAGGGAAGAATGAGGACAATATTTACCTTCTGAAATGAAAGATTGTAAACAAGAACAGAATCGTTAAATATATTTCTCACTTTTTATATTGCTAAAACACACCTTCATAGCAATAAGTAAAACACGGTAAGATCAGTATAACACAGTCAGATTAAAACGTACCAGGCTTGAGGAATTATGAATTTTATTAATAGTATTACACGGTGAAATGATCAGCAAAACTCGGAACTTTTCCTCCGTGTAATACTATTCATAAAATTTCTTCACTATACATAAATATTGGTTGATATTTTCATTTTGGGTCAGTTATAGCCACAAAAGCAATGTACGAAGTTATCAAAAGGGGGAAGAAGCCATAATCTCTCATTTTGATGTCAACTTGATTTGTTCGATAAACTTGTTAAGCCAATTTTACTTTATGGATGCTAAATTTGGTCTTTGAAAACAATGATATATTAGAAAAAATCCATCTAAAATTTTGTAAACTTCCTCTTCTTTTGAAATCTGCGACTCCAAGCTATGTAATCGATGGGGAACTCGGACGCTACCCTCTAAATATAGAAATTAAAGTACGCACAATTGTCTACTGGGCAAATCTGTTATGTGGTAAACAAACAAAATTGTCAATTCTCTCTTACAGATTATTACTCAATATATCACATGAAACTAGTACAAAGTTTACTTGGTTGAAGAATATCGAGTTCATACTAAATGAAACTGGCCTATCATATATATGGATAACACAAAATTTTATAAGTGAATTTTGGCTGAAAACCACTGTTACGATAATAGAAGTACCAGTTTAAACAATTATGGCATGCGGATATTCAAAACAACCCCAAAACACTGAATTATCGTATCTTTAAAGAAAATTTTTATTTTGAAAAATATCTGGACATCTTAGAGTTTCGTGACGCTTTTACTCTATGTAGATTTAGAACTATCAACCATAAATTACCTATAGAGAGTGGAAGATGGGGGAATATTAATAGAGATAGAAGGATTTGTGAATTATGGGACTTAAGCGAACTTGGGGACGAATATCATTTTATCATGTAAATTTGTGTCAGAAGAAAGAAAAAAATATATTGATAAAATATATAGTTCGCCCAAATGTGCTGAAATTTAATGAAAAGATGAACATTACAATAAAATCAAAATTGAAAAAGCTTTGTGCATTTATAAGAAATTTTTGTGTTAGTCCTCCGAGCTAAACGCTCTGTACTTGTAAATATTGTAAATAGTTTTTGTATTGTTTTTGTATTGTTCTGTATTGTTTGTATTATATATCACTTGTTACATTTTTCACGATCATAAGGGGCTTCATAAGATCGATTTTAACAGCGAAAATTGTCATGTTAACTTCACTTTGATTACATATAGTATATAAAATGTTTAACATGATAGAAATGCAAACAAATGTTAGTTTAATGTGTGTTTGTGTATAGTTTGGGTATGTTTGGGTAAGTTTGGGTAAAAAGTCACACCCTATATAGAATAATTTACTTAAACAATGGGAACAATATAACAATCATTAATTCACTTTAATCGGTGCTCAAAGAAAACAAAGGGGTAATGGTCATAAATATCCTAAACCGTGGTTCTGTGGCGATTGATAAATTTGCAAGGCAAATTATAGGAAACTAAAGAGACGATGTAAAACTAATTCGTCTACTGAAGCAAGGGTCGAAATGAAAAAAGCTGAAAAAGAATATAAGAAACTTATCGACACTAGCATTAGAAAACATAGGAAAGTGATGTCGAAAAAAATAGCACATTTAAGGTCTAACAATAGTAAAGAATACTTGAATATAATAAAAAAAAAGGTCCACACAGAAAGCAACCAAACATCTCCATGGAATCACTCTTTGACTTTTTTTTAAAAATCTCAATAAAGCTCCAGAAATTGATGATGATATTTCCAATCTGCCAGAAGTTGTTAACAATCTAAATACTGAAATAAATGAAGCAATTACAGGCGAGGAAATAATTATTTCTGTTAAAAACTTAAAAAATAATAAAGCCTGTATTTTCAATTCAGGTATTATACCAGATAGTTGTTTATGTGGAAATATCAAACCAATTTAAAAGAACAAAGGCGACCCCCAACACCCAAAAAACTTTCGGCCTATAACAATAGTCAGTTGTTTTGGCAAACTTTTCTCTACAGTACTTTTAAAAAGATTGAATTCTTTCTCCGAAAAATTTTATATTCTTAGCGAAAGCCAAAGTGGATTCAGAAAAGGCTATTCTACTCTAGATAATATATTTGCTCTGCACGCCTTTTCTGAACTTCTGAAACTTAAGAAAAAGAAAATGTATGTTGCTTTCGTAGATTTTGAAAAAGCGTTCGATACTGTTTGGCGGGAAGGCTTAAGGTGTAAATTACTTATGAATAAAATTAACGGTAAAATGTATAATGTTATATATAAAATATATCAAAATACCAAATCTAGAATTGTATATAATGGTAATGTATCCCAATTTTTTGAATGTAAAAAATGGTGTGAGACAAGGCGAAAACTTATCTCCATACCTTTTCTCACTCTATTTAAATGACCTGGAACAATTTTTAATTGAGAAAAATGCAATAGGTTTGTTAACAATAACAGACGAGTTGGAGCGAGAATCAGACATATATCTGAAACTTTTTATATTGTTGTACGCTGATGATACTGTAATTATGGCGGAGACCGATAACGATTTGCAAAATCAGCTTAATGCCTTCTATAATTTCTGTAAAAAGTGGAAATTGAAAGTTAACATAGATAAAACTAAAGTATTAATATTTGCGACTGGTCGCTTACCGAACAGTTTAAGATTTACATATAACAACACTGAATTAGAAATAGTAACACAATCCCTTATCTAGGAATAGTGTTTACAAAAACTGGTTCATTCAAGTTGGCAAAAATGGAACTCGTTAATAAAGGCTTAAAAGCAATGTATGAGGTGTTAAGGAAATGTAGATTACATAATTTGTCAACTAAATGTCAGCTTAATTTATTTGATAAAATTGTTAAACCGATACTGTTGTACGGATGTGAAAAATGGGGATTTGGAAAAAACGATATGATAGAGAAGGTGCACTTGAAATTTAAAAAAAATCTTACTGCGTCTGAAAACATCTACGCCTAATTATATGGTATATGGAGAGTTGGGTAGATATCCGTTAGAAATTGATATTAAGGTTAGAATGATTTCGTTTTGGTGTAAACTTGTTCTTGGAAAACAGTCAAAATTGTCCTCATTGGCATACAAATTACTGTACATAAAACACGTCGGAAACAACCGTTTTTCTCCATGGATAAATCACATCCATAATACACTAAATCAATGTGGAATGTCTTACATATTGACACTTCAATACTGTATTTCTGAAAATTGGTTACTTACGCTAGTGAAAAATAATTTACTTGATCAATTTAATCAAAACTGGAACTCATCAATCAGCGCTTCGTCGAAAGGGGACAATTATAAAATATTTAAAAAAGAACTAAATTTGAGAATTTCTTAGAATCATTAGACGATAATGATAAATTTTTGTTATGTAAGTTTAGAACCAGTAACCATAAATTAGCTATAGAATTTGGAAGATAGAGGACAATAAACAGGGAAAATAGACTTTGTCCTTTATGCTCGGGAAGGGAAATAGGATACGAATTTCATTATCTGTTTGAATGCTCCAGTTTCACTAATGAAAGGAAGTTGTATATTGCATCAAAATACAGAAACCATCCTAATGTCTTGAAATACAATGATCTGTTGTCATCAGAATCTGCTCCGGTGTTAAGAAAAATTTGTAAATTGATTAGAATTGTAATAAAGAGGGTGTGTCCTCCAGGTTAATCATATATTTTCCTATTATATTGTTTAAAAATATGTTGTATTTTTCTAAATGTACATTGTTTTTGATATACTGTAAATTTATTTTTGTTTGTATTTCTATATCTCTGTAAAGAGGTGCATGAGAAATAAAGATATATATGAAATGAGGATGTGTGCGCAATGTACAAATACTTTACCTCGTGTCCAGTGCAGACCAACAGTTTGTCAAGTATCGAGACCCATATGAACAAGTAATAATAAACTGACCCGATTGTATTTCTACAAAGCACAACAAAGGGACTGTGCTCAAGGATGTGTTTCCTCCTCGTGTCCAATACAGACTAAAATATGCATGCATGGAGAGAAATTTAATAAATAGGTAAATAAATAATTGTATAGAGATGATTCATATCTGTCATATCCATCGACAGTCCATGTATATCAAATCACGTGACCTGTTTATAATGTTTACATCTTCACAATTCAATAACAAAATTAACTTTTGTGAGTCATCTAACAGAGCAAAATTGACACAAGATTCAATAATAAGGTTATGTGAGGTTGACCTGTAATCTGTATATTTGGGACATTTGAATGGGAAGTGAATTTCATCCTCTATCTCGCCTGAGCCATATTGCTGACAGAGCCTAAATTGTGGAGAGTTACCTAATGTCCACATACTTTTATTTTCAAGCGTTGTAAATATATCACCTTAAGAAACATTTTTCTTGTCTTCTTATTGTTTTTGAAAATAATTACACGTATTTGTATATTTTAATCATAAATTTTCTGTTCATGTTTCCTGTGTTAATTATAATTAGTGCAAGTTACCTTGAGCATCCCAAGCCGACTCCAAACAACTACTCACCCGTCTGTCAGTTCTGACGTCTTGTGAAGATCTCAAATTTAATGTGAATGTGAAACTGACATATTTTTATTCACATGGCAAGTAAAAACAGTATATATAAGAAAGTGGATTTCTGTCTGACATCAAACAATTTGTTGTTAACACCTGTTAAATAAGATACAAAGAGATGGCTTCATTGACCAGTACACCAAAGTCAAAGGTCAACGACAAAGTTTCATTGTTGAACTTGGAAAACAGCGACGACGATGCATCATCTGGATACGACTCACCAGTTTTTATAAGTAATGAGACAGATGAAAAGATCGTTGTTCCAGTTAAGTCTAATATATATTATTCGTCCGACGACTCAGATTTTTCTTCTGACGAAGACAATGTAGTCGATGACTCAACTTCTGAAGATGACGACGATTTGTATGAATTAGATGAAAATGAATCGGCTAATAATGATTCGATGAAATTAATTAATACAAAACCTCTGATTGAAAACATTCGATACATTCTGTCAATACCAGACTTGTGTGACGTCACATTTCTAGTTGGACCACAGAGAATTCCGGTACATGGACTTAAGTCAATAGTTGGAACACGAAGCAAAGTATTTTTTAATATGTTTGTGAACCAATCAAAAACCGAGATGAACAGTAAAAAGAAAACGAAGAAAAGTAAAGATAAACAGACCAGAAGTAATAATAAGACTACGATCATTATCGACAGTTATGATGTTGATGTTTTCCAAACATTTGTTGAGTTTCTTCATTGTGGATCAGTGATTATGGACGCCTCGACTGTTACGGGACTACTGTGTTGTTCTGTTGAATTCGGTATTCTGGATTTGACTAGAGCATGCTGGGAATTTGTCGACAGGTGCATTTCTTCTGCTAATTCTTCTATTGTCGTTAAGGAAACAATACGTTATGGGGACCACGCCACTGCACAGAAGCTACAGCATAGTGTTTTAAGTCGACGAAACAAAACATCAGAGAGGCAACGAATGGCTCCGATTGGAAAAGAAACGGAGGTGTGACGAAATAAAGAAAACTTTGTTTATCTTAAATAAAATAGTGCTTATTATATCATTATATTATGATATTTACTTTATATTTTAATGTTAATTTTGTTACTTTCTTTCAGTTTATAGTGCTAAAATAAAAATACTGAATATATAACGATTACGTTTATTATTTGCAACACTGCGTAGCACATGTAAGTAAATTAAATTGGCGGGTTGTTTGAACTTATAGTCTATAACACTATTATGTATAGTCTGGGACAAGTATAACTAATTTATAACTGATTTATAGGTTCCTGGTATAGTTGTTGGCTTACCAACTGGAAGCCCTTCCAATCTATCATTTACAATAAAAAATTTGTTATTCTTACAAAATTCAATAAACTTTCGACCCAAAACAATTAATAACAGAATCACAATTCTTTCTATCCCTTGCGATGTTTAAGTTATCAAGAATATTAACATCACTGAATTCATTTTGATCATCAAAATTATTATCAAAAATGCAGTGATAAACTTCATCATTATAAAAATCAGACAAATTTCCAGTTCGTTCGTTAAAATCTCCAACTAAAATAACATAAATCCTAGTCAACTCGTACCTCGACCAACTCGTACCTTTGCATTATATGGTAGGATGAAAATAGGCACAATATGAAAATGGCTGAAATTATGTTAAACTAAAAATATAAATGTTTAATATTTATTATTATTTAATAGCATATGTACTGTACAGCACTATTAAACTTACAAAAACAAAGCAAGCAACAAAACCATTAAACACAACAAGATGTTCATCTCACAGGACATATATTTTAAAAAACAAAAGTCTCTGGAAGTCTATAAAATATATACATTTATGATATATATTTTAGTATTATCAACAGTTTGTATATATAGTTTAGGCGTCTTGTGATGATCCATTCAACTGACCACACTGCCGCAGAAGTTGGCTGGCGGAGATCTGGCCGCTAGAATATAAATCCCATAACTTGAAAAATTCCGGCTGTATGTATTTGGTAGTGGATCTCTGCTGCCGACTAAGTGTAGATTCTGTGATTATTTTAAGTTGTGTGGGTAGGAGAGCAGCTTCTTCTTGTAGTTTTGGAAGTAGCAAGTAAATCGGCTTCTTCTTATCGTCGGATCTCTTATTAATTCGACGATGCCACCCTTCAACATCGTTGTTCGTCCTGGTGGGACAGTTTTTACAATCATGTGGCTTTGGATTTTTTTGAGTAAAAACTTGAATTTATTAAGTACACAAGAAAAAAGCGTTTGTGATTAAAAGACAATTAAAAATAATAACTGGATCCCTTTCTTTGTAATTAATTGTTGAAAGGCGTAATATGTTTGCAAAACTGCAAAATTTGAGTAGAAACTTGAAATTATTAAGTACACAAGAAAAATAAGCGTTCGTTCTTAAAGGACAATTAAAAATAATAATTGAATCCCTTTCTTTGTAATTAATTGTTGAAAAAGCGTAATCAGTTCGTAAACTGCAAAACATTTGTAAAAAGTTCGAATATTTTAAAATATTTGTTAACTAATATACAATATATATATTTTTATTAAGAACATTCTAAATGTAGGATATTAAAAGCAAAGGTATGAGTTGGTCAGTCATTCTCAATTAAGTTTGCCATTACTGAAAAATGTGTGTCGCTAGCTTTTTTTTTCAGATTGATACTGTCAGGGGACTTCATAGTCACTCAGATTATCAAATGCATGCATTCTGATAAAACTCTAGTTAAAAAACCGCGTCAAGATTGATAATTTGAGTTTCATACCACCCAAAGTGGCCTAAAAGTGCTAAAAAGTGCATGTCGCCGAGTAAAAGTGCAATATATGGACTATTAGTGTTTCGGTAGAACACAAATTAGGCAACACAATAATAGCTGAAATTGTTTTTACATATATTGTTAAATTAATTTTAGAACCAACCTATACTTAATTTCATCTTTACTTTTAATTTTGAATTTTTACTAATGTCGCCGATTTGCACGTTTCCTACGTTACAAACTTTGTCGTAGCTATCGAACGTTCAAAGAATCTAATATGGGATGGTTAGACATGTTTTATATTCCTCATACAACATATTGTTAGGAAATAATCATTTATTTTGGTCATTTTCAAAGTTATAGAAAAAACAAAGTGTCAAACTGGGATTTTGTTGTTTCCAAAATAAGAACGTTTCCTACGATACCGAAAGTTTCAATACATGTTTTTGTAATAACCACAACTCCTGACTTCTATTTTATTTACGCAATCGATGATTAAATGATAATTCATTTATCTCAATCTAGCATTAAACACAAAATATTTGTTGGGAAAAATCTATCTAATTGTTTCCTACGTTATGGTTTACTTCGTTACCAGTTTTTATTTTGTACCGAAAAAATCCTAATCGGATAAATTTAGCAGCATATCTTTCCCTGTTCACCTACCTCGTTTCCGAAAACGGAAGGCATGCAGACGATGCAACTTTATGTTGATTTTTTTGTGAAGAAAAGAGCTTACAGTTAAGCAGAATTTTATTTTTTTTTGTTTTATAGGCAAAAAATATAAACTTTTGTTCAAAAATGTACCAAAATAGTCATAAATATTCCTAAAAATGAATTCATTTTCACCAATGGGGAGATAACTGCTGCTTATACCAGAACTGAAGCGGTGTAGATAAAAAAAAACGCTTTTCAATAGTAACGTAGGAAACGTTTCCTACGATGCCATCACTTCAAGGATCTAAGAAACAAATTTTTCTAATGAAAGAACAATCCTGACTATTATATATTCTTCCTTCCTTGTGTCTCTTTGCTCAATAAGTTTATTTATCCATCAGTGGTTGGTTGTAGGCTCGTCACTATGTAAAATATTGCTTTATGCATGTTTGAGCACATTTTAAATCTCAATTTACGAAAGTGTACAGATATCTCTCAAACAATTTTGTTTGACAATGAGAGCTCTTTGTTAACAAACGTTCCACCATACTAGATAAAAAAAAAATTTTCGATTAACAAGGTCTTCACAATATTAACATACAACATAAGGTAACGTAGGAAACGCATTTATAAGCACATAGTTCAGATCAGTATAAATGAAAACTATCTGCATTTTATGTTCAAATACACGTTAAAGTTCTTGCAAGTTTAAAGGACAAAGCATCCACACTTTCTATAAACAATATTTTCGAAAAAACAGTGACAGTGAATTAAAATTTAGATGGCCGAAACAACCGGACGAATTATGGGTCGAAACCGCAAACATATTATGTCAAATAGAAACACCAAAGCCACTCGGAGCACACGGGCGTTGTATGCTGATAACACACAGTGATCGGATGCTATCAAACAACAAATGATTGATCGGAATATGTAGACTTGTCAGTTCGTACAATGGTGTTTCCTACGTTACTCATGTTACTGTCCGTGCGTTACTTTATTGTAAAAAAATAGATTTTTGTGTTCATTGTTATCTGTTTTGTTTTATTTAGATTATAAAATCTTACCTGCAGATATAGTTGTATATATATCATTGCAATAAGAACCATAAAACAAATGTGAGGGGCATGCTTTGTAAAATATGTACAATGTCTCGTTATTGGGAAAGTTCATCTACTAAACTTGCACGTAGCAGTTAGAATTTCCATATATAAATCTTTAGAATATATATACACAACATGTATATAAAAAGATTCAAACCAATTTCAAACTATACTATCCTAATTGTGGAAAGATGTCTTACTGCATGTTGATTGTTAATATTTGGTTTCCTACGTTACGTTTGGGTTAACTTGTTGAAATCACTGTTATATTATCAGTATGCTTTAAAGAAGCCTTAAAATACAGGTATCATTGACTAATGGATTCTTTTATGAGAAAAAGATATGCTTTTTGGGGCATGTCTGAACATTTAAGTGTAAATGATTTCGACAGAGAAGGCTTTATTTTTTGTGCGAAAAATCTCATTGATTTTATTGGACAATACAGTTAAATTCCATGAACCAAAACAGTATTTTGAATTGTCTGATATTCATAGTTGTTTCATATAAACTTATATGCTCAACACTTTATAAAAACATCAATAGATGTATCTTTAACTTGTTGGAGTCTTCGTTCTAACTCTCAAAAAATGTGGTATCGTAGGAAACAGTGGTAAAAAAAATGAAAACAGGTACTTGTCAGTCAAATGTCGCCAACTAAAAACTATTAGAGTTATGCTGCCAAAAATTTACAGGTGAGTCACTGATATATTTTTCTTGAGAGAAAAACAAATATTGAACGACATCTCAATACTTAATTTTTTTCAAAGTAGGCAGTTGTAAATGGCAGAGTTAATTGAGAATGACTGTGGTACGAGTTGGTCGAGGTACGAGTTGACCTGCACCCCATTAGTATTTTGTGTTTTTTGTGCATAATTTTGAAATTCATATTAAATTTTATCAAATGCTTCATTACAGCTATATTTTGTATTTGTTGGTGGAATTTAGACAATTCCAAACATAACATTTTCTTCGGTTATCAAACAAATTGACGCCCAGATTCAACTGGCTTAATATAATTTTTCAAGTGTTTTTTGTAACCTAAAGCTATTCCACCTAATCTATGGTTAGACAATTTACACCTATTTTTAAATGTTAAATGAATTGATCTAAATCTATTTCGTCACAATCATTAAGTTTAATTTCTGTAAGACAAACAATGTCATGACTATTTAAAAGAGATTTAAATTCAGGGTACAGTAACAGTCCGATTTGTGGTGACATCGAATTATCTCCCTTCAAAATATTCATGAGATGCAGTCACTTGGAAAGACCTCCATTTTCACATTGACGCGAAGTTTTTGACTGGACTTGAAACATGTACACAGCTAATACAGTTCAACTCAAGAATACACAATACTATAATATTCTAAGACGCGAATGCTTCCTCCGTCGAGCAATGACAGCAGAAAATTACAGTTCATCTAAAAAAAGTAGCTATAGACATTTTTCCATCGTCAAGGAACAACTTTAGAAAATGTTGGCAGACCTTTGAAAATTTTTAAAACACTGTTCCCGATGTAGTCACAAATCGGATCTTCTATGGGACAAAGGTAATTATATATAGATTTGATTTAAGTTTGTTTGAAGTAATTTTAACGTGGTGCAAAAAATCGCAGCACTTAAATGTGTCCGTTGTCAAGTAATTAAGGGAGACAAGTCTAAAAGTAAGGTAACGGTCAAGTTGTGAACATCATGCGCAAGCCTAACTAGCCATGGTTGTATAGAAACCACTTGTACCACCTCTTCCAATCATCTTTAATACTTTACTGACGTATTGAATGTGCTTGAGAATGCATATTCATGAGACGGTCTTATGCAGGAAAAAGATTGTGCTTTCCAAAATTAAAAATTTGAACAGTTTTGCAATGTTCTTAATAATGTGTGTTCAGTTATTTCTCCAACCTGACTTTAATGTGCCATTGTCTTGCAGTATTGTTCTTTGGCCTGGTCGTTTTATGGTTTGATGATAAACCCATAGGTTTTAGAACCCCCAGTTTATAACTGTGTATTTAATTTTTGAATCAATTGACTATGTTTAAAATTCACGTCGTGTGCTTTTGTTTAAAAAATCTGCTCGGAAACCCTTTTTTGACAACTTTAAGCAAAGTTGGTCTGAATTATCCTTATCTTATGGTGTCTAGTATAAAGTCAGATAATATTTGTAGGCACCAAACAACCAAATGTCAATGACTGAAAATAGAAAATAAAATATAAAATGCAAGTAATTGTTTCTTTTTTTTACAATCTTGATAAATAATATCTGAAAAAAAATGCAAGCACAAAATAATCTGATCAAATTTATTCAAGTAGAGCATAATTGTTAGATGTCTTCTAAAAGGTGTTGCTGGCATTTATGACTATGTGTGGTTTTTTTTTGGTGTATTTGGCTATAATGAATAGGGAGAAACCAATCTACAGACAACAGTTTTAGAGTACTTACTTAGTGGGATAGTTTTGATAATACTCCATGGACATATACTTGTGGAAGATTCATGATGCAGATTTTGCAATGTTATTTTGGACCCCCCGCCATAACCATGCAGATTCGGAATTTCAGCAATGTTAAATGTCACGATTTCAAAAAACCCTCCTTGAACAAATATTGTATGCACAAATTACATTTATATGTGTTTGTTGGACGTTTATTTTCTGGTTTGTTTTACGAAGTGGGGGGAAGGAGTGGTAGGCCGATTTTTACTGCCGTTAACTTATAATCCGAAGTTAGTTTTGTGATTTGTCGGATTAACGCCAAAACAAGCGAGGGTACGATTATTCGTTCTAAGGGGGGGTGGGGGCGTTCATATTTATTAAAGAAATATACAGCAAGGTGAATTGAATTTCTTTCTTAAAATTTAGATCATTTTGAAAGTTTGTCTTGCGAACTTGCGACTTATTAAGTCCGTGCCACGTTTTGCACATATGTTGGTCTTCTAGTGTTAATTGTTCTGCCTTGTTGTCCCTACGTGAACGTAAAAATGTAGCATTTGTATGAAAATAAGTAGTCCGAGAACCCTCTGCCATCCAACGCTCTTATAAACGCTTTTTTTTTACCATGCTAATACATTTCAACTAAACTAAAATATAAGTATTAGTCATACAGGGATCGCTGTTCTGTGCCATTTATGCGAACAATTATTTTATCGAACTATTTGAAGGATTAAAAAAAAAAAAACACTTTCTACCAACATATTAGCTATATACACAAGACATTGTTTATAATAAGTCTTAATTTGACGCATTTCAGATACGCACAAGACACGGCAGATTAAAAATGTTATAAAAACGTTCAATGAAATGTTCGGTTGTTATAGAAATTAAACTGCTAAAATATTTTCAACACAATCATCGTGTAAAAGAAACCAATTTAGATCGAAAAATAAGGAACGCTCCGTGGCTTGAAGTAAATTGCTGATATTTCAATAAATTTTAATGATAGAGAACTAGAGCGAATAATCGTACCCTCGAACAGAATGTGACGAATGCTACTGTGTGCGAAAAAAAACCGCTTATTTAATGTGTTACTTCATTTAAAACAAATAGATATTATTGTCATTATTTTTTACTCTATTTATTTTCAAATTTAAACACCTTTAAAATAAAATGTACCGCACTAAAACGAGACTTTTTACATAACCCGATGGCAAATCACACGCACCTTGTTCATCTGTTTCATATACGAACACACCGAAAATTATCACACATGAATGAACAGCAACAGAAATAATGCTCGACTTTGAAATTTTTTTTCTCGAAAACGAAAGGTCGTCACAAGTCAAAAATTACACATGTGAAAGATGAATATTTCAGAAATCTATGGAATTTTTTTCATCGAAATTAAAATTGGTGCATTTTTTTTGCAGCACTTAAGAATACACCCCCTGTTTTTCATGTTTTCTGATCGAAATAGAGGTATTAAATATCTGTTGTTCTTGTAACTTTGCACACTTGTCTTTAATTTTAAAACGAATAGACTGTAAACGAAAACGTTTGACAGTTAATGCGCAAAATAACTTTTAATTTGCATGGCAACCGAATAAACATGGGTACATAACTTTTGTACCTTGTATAATAGAGAGCTCCTATTCTATTGTTATAGTTTCACCGGAAATCTGACTGGTAATTTAGTCTTAATACCACAAACACTTAGTGATAACAATATCAAACACTGATCATTTAAAGGTTTATTGCTTTCTATTGATTACAGAATGTTGATCTTTAACGGTTTCGTGAGTTAATGTTCCTCCTTGATCTTCCTATCGTGAGTTGTTGTCGGAATGATGCTCCCTAGGGGGGTCCTCTCGCATAGTTATCCTTGGGTCGCGCACCATGTTTTTCATACTTTTTCCTCTCATTTGGATCTGCATCGACATTTGTATCCATGTCTTCGTTCTGTATAGTTGGATGGACCTAAGTTCCCTCGACAAAGAGTCTTAAAAGGCTTTTTTCTTGTGTTTCCTTGCCTCCTGGAATTGTGGCCAAAGTGTTTTCCTTCTGTCGTTGATTTTCTTAGGGAATTGTTCACTGATTGCAAATTTGCTATCTTTAAGTTCTTTTGCTGCATTTCTAACGATATCTCTCTGTTTGTAGTTGCGAAAACGACAAACTATTGGTCTTGTTTTAAGTATGATTTCGCCACTTCTATCTTTGTCAATGTGTTCTTTACCGAAGCGATGAGCTCGTTCGTACAATGGTATGACTTCAAGTTTCAGTTTTTCTTTCATCTAGGGGTATACCCGTGAATATAAGATTTTTCCCCATAGATCGGGTTTGAAGATCTATATGACGTTCCCTGAGCTCTCACAGTTGTTTTGAAGTTGTTACAGTTTCCTTGGTAGCATCATTCTCGGAATTTACAAGTGTTAGCTTGTTTTGAACTGTTTTGAGTTGAGTTCTATTTGTTTCAAACTGTTCATTAATAAAGTTCATCCTTTTTTCTATTTCGTCTACACTTTTGTTTACTTTATCGACAGTTTTTGTTAAAGAATCACAGAGCCATATTGTGCGAAGGGTGTACAAATTTATTGAAATTAGAGAACTTTTAGATGAAAAGTTAATTGATCTTCTGTTTATATCCGAGACTAAATTAGACAATTCATTCAACGATAATCTTTTTAAAATTGATGGTTATAAACTTTTCCGTAGAGATAAAAATAGTAAAGGTGGTGGTTTGATGGCATTATTAAACTCTGATTTCCCCTGTAGTAGAAAAAGCAACTTAAGAGTCTATAGATCTTGAAAACATGTGTATAGAAGTTTATATTAATGATAGAAAATGGTTAGTCATGGGACTTTACAAACCCCCATCTATGAAAGACAATGATTTTTCTAACAACTTTACAAAATCATTAGATAAATGTATGATTAGTTATTAACATATTGTTGTTTTAGGTGATATGAACTACGATATGCTGATCAGCGAAAAATGTAACACTCTTAATGACATATGTGATGTTTTTAACCTATCTCAACTTGTAAGTAATGCAACTTGTTTTATGAAAGATGATGTACCATCATTAGTAGATGTCATTCTTACAAATCAGAAAAATCTGTGTTTTAACATTACAAACATACCAACTGGTGTAAGTGACTACCATAACCTGATATCTGTTACACTTAAAGGTCATGTTAATCCACCCAAACAAGAATACATTAAGTACAGGAGTTACAGAAACTTTGACATCAATGATTTCAATAACAATATAGCAAAAATAAACATACAAATACCTCACAACATATCAGAACAAGAACAGTTGCACAAAGTCTATGAAAACTATGAATCGGAGTTTTAAAATGTTCTAGACAAACATGCACCCATCAAAACTAAAGATGTATGTGAACTTTTTAATAGTTTTTTCTTAACTGTTGCAAATAGTATTGGAAAGGATGTGGCTTATGACCCAGTACAACACCCAAGTATACTAGAAATAAAAAATCAAATGGATGTAAACAAACACTTTAGATTTTCAAATGTAAATGGTAATGATGTTGAAAAGATTATAAAAAAAATTAATATCAAGAAGGCAACAGGAGTTGATGGCATACCTGCCAAGATTGTAAAAAACTGTAAAGAGGCTATAATTCCAAATTTAACTTTGTTAATAAACTTATCTATAAATTATTCTGTTTTTCCTGATCGGCTTAAAGAAGCTCAAGTTACCCCTTTATATATAAGAAAAATAATCCTTTGGAAAAGTTAAATTACAGGCCGGTCAGTGTGCTATCTATTTTTTCAAACATTTTTGAAAAGGTTTTAGAAATTCAACTTGCTGATTATTTTGATGGTATTTTTAATCCTTATTTATGTGCTTTTAGAAAAAAACATGGATGTCAAACTACACTGCTAAGACTTCTTGAAGATTGGCGCTCTGCTTTGGACAAAAATCTATATATTGTGGCTGTTCTTATGGATCTGTCCAAGGCTTTTGACTGTCTGCCCCATGAAATTTTGCTAGACAAATTGTCGACATATGGTGTTTTGCCACATTGTTTCCCTCCTTAAATCATATCTTACAAATCGAAAACAACAAATTAAAATTAACAACATTATTAGCAGTTGGGCTGATATCCATATGGGTGTACCACAAGGATCTATATTGGGACCCCTTCTATTTAATGTTTTTATCAATGATATTTTCAGTTGTTAAACATGGATCCCTATATAACTATGCTGATGACAATACTTTATCTTTTTGTAGTCCAAATTATGATGAGTTGATCTCTGCTTTATAAACAGATTCTATAGAACTTATAAATTGGTTTAAAGTAAATTAGATGCAAGCTAATCCAGAAAAATTTCAAGTTCTAGCTGTTGGAAAGAAAACGTTTTAAAAAAATCCATGTATAAATATCCAAAGTGCAACCATATCTTGTGAATTAACTGTCAAATTATTGAGAGTAGATATCGATTATCAGTTAAACTTTGATGTTCATATAGTAGGCAATATCTGCATGAAGGCATCATAGCAACTTAACATTTTAAAACGTTTAGGACCATTTTTGGACAGACTCAGCAAACTCACCATTTTTCATACTTTCATTCTCAGTAATTTTATCTTCTGCCCTTTGGCATGGCATTTTTATACTGAAAGGAATTAAAAAAAAAATGAACAAGTGCAAGAAAGGGCACTACGCTTTGTTTATGAGGACTATTCAAGCTCATATGACCAACTTTTGGAAAAAGCAAAGATGCCTTAATTCCTTACAGATTCGTCGTCAGCGAGCTATGGCTTTTGGAACTTTCAAAATAATAAACAAACTTTCACCAGTGTGCTTACATAATCTTGTAAATGTAAAACAGTCTAAATATAATTTCAGGTATAACAATATTTTGGACATACCTCATGTAAAATCAACTACATATGGTAAGAAAAGCTTTCGTTATGCTGCTGCTGTATTGTGGAACATCCTTCCAGACCATTTCAGGACTGAAAACCGTTTTTCTCAATTTAAGTCTCTCATTCAGTCCTGGAATGGAACGGAGTGCCGCTGTTCCATTTGCAAGTAAATAATTTTTTTATGCTACCCACTTATATATACATATATATGCTCTCATGGTGCATTTTAGAATTTTAACAGCATGTTGCTAATATCTACATAGTGATTTCGTATGTGTGCTTTTAGTTTATATGTCATAAACACTTTTAACTCCTGCTAGTTTTATGTTGCCACTGCTTTTTATGTGCCTAAAATGTAAACGTATGTTTTGGTGTTCTCATTTATATTTATTGTCTTATGTCTTATTGTCGAATTGTCATGTCATATGTATATGTATGTCTTGCACAAATTATTATTGTTATGTATGCCTTATGTGTCTTTGTATAGTTTGTTGTGTGTTCTTATTCGGTAAAAAGCTCTATAGAGCTTGTGTTATATTGTTATATATTGTGCCGAATGAAAATAAAGCTTTCTTATCTTATCTTATCTTATTAGATTCTGTACTGTTTTATCAAACGAAGTTAGCTTTTCTGTTAGGATATCGACAGATTTCAGCTTGTCACAAAGTAAATCTAGTTTTTAAGTTGGTGTTAAGGTTGATATTGTGGTGTACTTGTAGCATAGCACCCCAGTATAGGTGATGGATTAAAGGGGAGAGGCTTAGCCGGTAGCTGATTTTGGTGAAACTGCGGCCGGATTTGTTGTTGCACAGGTGAATCATATATTGGTACATTAAAAGTTGTCATTTTCAAAGAGTTATTGTCTGATTGAGCCTTTTTCTTTATGTCAGTCTGTTTGTTTACCTTCTTATCGTTATTTGTACCTTGATTTGTACTCACATTCTTCTTTTTAGTTGGCTTTTCACTACTAGTATTGTTATTGTTTGTTTTCCTTTTTTCTACTCTTTTTAGCTTCGTTAGGTCCGTGAGCTTCTCGTTGATAGAATACTATCATACTCAATATTTCCAATAAAGACATCTGAATCCATATTTTTTCAAAAATTTAAAGAGAACTAAAAACAAAACACATTTTTCACATATGCGCACAAGATGATTTATAATTATAAATTAATACACGTTAACAGTCGTTAATAACTTTTGATATATGTAGTTGTAGAGGTCCCAAGCTTATTACTGCGTCATATAGGAATTTACATATTCTTAATACAAATGAATATCTTTTTTTTCGTATTGTTAGTATTACAGTATTATATCATGTTGTTCAGATATAAGTACATGTATATAACTAATTAAAACATTATATACCGCTTATTTCCTTATTTTAAGTATCACTAAAAAACCAAGTCGCGTTTCTAATAATTCTATTTTAAAATATATTTATTGTGACTAACAAACAGTTTATTAATTTAATGAATAAAATAATAAATAAATATCTTTTTTTTTTAAATCACAAATACTATATATTATAGACACTAGGAAAAAATTATAATTGTCAACTTTGTCTCTTTTATAAACTATATATGCTTTTTTTTAGACATAACAAGCATATGATACAATAGATGGGGAGTATTGTTTAATAAACGGAGTGATTCTGCTTAGCTACTAAGTTTATATATGCCATACAAGCCATTTATTAGCATATTTATTTTTTATTCTCAAACATGCTAATGCATTACATTGGTACAGATACATTACAACTATATACAACATATACATAGTAATAAATTTAAAACACAAAAATAAATAAATAAATAAAATATAAGGCACTTAGCCAGGAGTACAAACTGTATAAAATATACACTTTATAAATCTGCACATTTTTAACAGAATTGGTTTTCGTTTGCTATTCATGAGGTATGAGAACTTCAAAGTGTTATGAAGCTAAGTATAATATTTTGGAATTAGATTATATCTTTGATTATTAATTTTTGGACATTCAAATATGTAATGATATTCATCACCAATTTGACTATAACCACAGATGTTACAAAATCGTTCGGTTCTGCCAATATTATTCAACCTACCAGTTTCTATTGGTAAATGATGGTTTTTAGTTCTAATTCTACAAAATAATAAAGCTTCATAGGTAATATGTTCAGGTATTCTTCGAATTGAAGATCGATTTATTCAAACGTAGAATGTTGTGGTCGTACTTCTGGTTGGTTTAGTGTTGATACTGGTTTGATTGCTTTCTATCAACTGTTACATTTAATATTTTCATCAATAATTTGATTGAAGATCTTAAAGTGTTGGATGTCGGTTTAGATATTGAAGGTGAGGAAATAGTTATTTAATTATTTGCCAACGGCATAGTATTATTATCAGAAAACACTGCAGACATGCAGCAATTATTTAATAGACGTTTTAGGTGTATCGTGTAATAATAATAAATTAAAACTTTAATCTCAGTAAATCTAAGATTCTACATTTTAGAAATCCCTCTGTGTCTAGATCTAATTTTGAATTCAAGATCAATGGAGAAGCTTGTGAGTATGTATCTAGTTATAAATACTTGGGTTTAGTGATGAATGATTTTTTTTTATTTTAACGTAAAGGCGAATTCAGTAGCTAAATGAACAAGTAAAGTACTGGGAATGTAAACAGTACTGCGGCTTCAACACAGCATATTTACATGTACATAGATAGAAAATGACAGAATTAATTATTAAGTCTTTAAGTTGTCTATCATAAAGTTAAGAACAATAGTTAAGTAATGGAAATGTTAAAATTTACCATATAAAAATTGAAATATTATTAATTCTAATATGACGTGCTTTAAAGGCTTTGAGACAACTGTGGTAAAAAAAAAGATTTATCTATGAGCAACACGCGCTGAGAAGGGCGTGTTTTAAATGGCTGTTCCAATTACAAAACTGTAACTACCACCGGAAAGCTATTGCATATAACGTATAAATCTTGTAAATAGCGAATAGCGACACGCGCTATAATTATCCGTTGCAATATATTGTGTGTTACATTGACGGAATAGCCAGTTTATGGCGGAAATGTTTTCTATAGGTACGAAAATATTATAAATGTACTCTAATTGTCTTATTAGAATAGAAATATTTCACGGGTGCTATGATTTATCATTGTTTTACCCCGTGGTAAAACAATGGTAAACCACAGCCTCCGTGAATTATTTCTTAAATATATACTGGATAAAAATAAAATATGTCAGTTTAAAGAAAAGTTGTTTGATAAGTATAAACTGACTTGTGTAATAGACTTTTGTCATATGGCCAAGGAAATAAATTAGGAACTTATAAATTGTTTAGATCTTTATGCTGTACTGAACAATATTTGTTACAAAATCTACCTATTCGTCATCGAAGTCCAAATGCTAAGTTCAGATGTGAGATAGCACCTTTAAATATGGAAAGTGACCGTAATTAACGGTGAGAAGTAAATGAAAGACTTGTTTTAACTGAAATACTATTGAAGATGAGAAACATGCTATGTTTACTTGTCCATTATATCAAGATATAACACAATAATTATTGGTTGATGTATTGAATCCGATAATAATTTTTCAACTTGTCAAGTGCTGAAAAATTTATATACCTATTTAGCAATGTAAATGTTTGTAATTTTGTTGCCTGAAAATGCCCCAATATATTAATAAGAATTAATTGTATTTTTTATAAGTAAATGTGTATATTTAAAATGTTTCACATTTGAAACAAGTACCTCTCTATTGTGGAATGCCTAGTATATAATATTTTACTTCAAAGTTATATTTTAAAACCATTTTAAGTCGCTGAAAATTCTTTTTACTATATATTATACTGTATATTGCTTTATTGAAATTATATACTTGTAAGACTGAGACTTTAATAAACTATTTCATTTTGAATCTTTCTATGACCATTTCTGTTCATGTTTCCTATGTTAATTTTAATTAGTTTAGGTTAGTTTGGGCATCCCAAGCCGACTCCAAACAACTACTCACCCGTCTGTCAGTTCTGACGTCTTGTGAAGATCTCAAATTTACAGTGAATGTGAAACTGACATATTTTTATCCAAATTGCAAGTAAAAAGAGTATATATAAGAAAAGTGGATTTCTTTCCGATACCAAAAAAACTTGTGTTTAGACCTGTTAAATAATATATACAGAGAGATGGCTTTATTTACCAGTACACCAAAGTCAAAGGTCAACGACAAAGTTTCATTGTTAAACTTGGAAAGCAGCGATGACGATGCATCTTCTGGATACGACTCGCCTGCTTTCTTAAGTGATGATAAAGAAGAAAAGACCGTTGTTCCAGTCAAGTCTATTATACATTATTCGTCCGACGACTCAGATTTTTCGTCTGACGAAGATAATGTATTAATGAATCAACTTCTAACGATGACAACGACCATTTATATGAATTTGATGACAATGATTCGGCAAATAATGATTCGATGAAATTAATTAATACAAAACCTCTGATTGAAAACATTCGATACATTCTGTCAATACCAGACTTGTGTGATGTCACATTTCTGGTTGGACAACAGAGAATTCCGGTACATGGATTGAAGTCAATTCTTGGAACACGAAGCGGAGTATTTTTTAATATGTTTGTGACCCAATCAAAAACAGAGATGGACAACAAAACGAAAACGAAGAAATGCAAAGACAAAAAAAACCGGAAGTAATAACAAGACTACGATCATTATCGACAGTTATGATGTTGATGTTTTCCAAACATTTGTTGAGTTTCTTCATTGTGGATCAGTGATTATGGATGCCTCGACTGTTACGGGACTACTGTGTTGTTCTGTGGAATTCCACATTCCAGATTTGACTAGAGCATTTCTTCTGCCAATTATTCTATCGTCGTTAAGGAAACAATACGCTATGGGGACCACGCACTGCACAGAAGCTACAGCATATTGTTTTAAGTCGACGAAACAGAACACCAGAGAGGCAACGAATGGCTCCGATTGGAAATGAAACGGAGGTGTGACGAAATGAACAAAACGTTGTTTAGCATAAATATAATAGTGCTAATTATATATCATTTTATCGTGACCTTGACTTTATATTTTACTGTTAATGCTGTTACTTACTTTTAATAGTGCTAAAATAAAAAATACTGAATATATAACGATTACGTTTATTTATGTTTAACTTTGAGTAGTACATATAAGTACATAATATAGTATATGCAAGGGTTTACTGGCTGAGTGGTTAAGTTAGGTTAGTACTGGGGGTGCGTATTGGAGCTTTACTGCGGACAGTGTGAGCTTGACTTCAATCTTAACAACGGATACCAGTTTTCGTGGCAAATCCCCTTCGTATTAATCTTTTAAAAATCGGATATTAAAGACTGTTTACGTCACTTCTATTAATAGAGAGGAAGGTAAAAATAATCTTTACAATAAGTATCATTACTATTACAGTTAATCATATAATAGTATATGATTGGTTAGGTTCTGCGGCGAATAAAGTTTGTCCTGGATCTCAGTGTGAATAGCGTGAAGTCTAAGTTGTCCTTGTACATGGCAACTTAGTGATCACATCACGTGTTCTGTCAACACTGAGGTTGTGGCTTCGAGTCTCACTACGGGCAAGGTGTACTCGACTGCAATCTTTATCAACAGGGATTGTCAGTTTTCCTACGCAGGTCGGGGGTTTTCTCCAACAACACTCAAATTAACAACTATATATCAACCTAACTGCAGCTATCATTAAACACAATCTTATAATGCTTAAACAAGGAGCGATTGTCTTGGACCTTAGTGTGAATGGCGTGATGTCTGAATAGTAAATGTTAACCTAGTATACTATATTTTTGAACTTACATCCCCAGTATTGACATGCCAATGATTAATAGTCATTGACCAACTAATCAGTTTACTTAACCAATGAGACACCCACATGCCTGAAGTCAAGATTAAACTCACACCCCAAGTAGACACGCCAGTGATTAAGTCAATGACAACTAAACAGTCTACTTGACCTCTTAGGTGCCAGTAGTATTCTCTATACATTCAAACTATAAATAAATACTCAAATAATAACATTTGCCAATAGCCCAGCAAACATAGTGGACACTGGAGTTTATTGGAATTGTAACAATTTAATAAATATCGCATATATAGATCTAAAGCAAATATACACATTACATGCAACATACAAATTTATTACTGGCCATACAAAATAAAATAGCAAATTCAACTTATGTTTTCGAAAATTGTCATTTATACAACATTTTTTATCTCTATCATCGACGATCTCGCCGTCCAGGAAAAACCCAAACCCTGTTCAGGGTAAGGAAACCTGTGTCCGAAGCCAAAGCGACAAATCGCCTCAAGATTTATACTCGGACCTGTCAGTATACATTAATAGAACATATTTTTAATAAATCAAAATAATATTTAATTTATCTAATCTAACAACAAATTATAACATGTTTATAATGAACTTTGTTTTGCCTTCGATGTTGGGCTAGAAAGTGAATTGTCGGGAAATATTTCTCGCGAAATACATGTAGTCACATGACTATAACACATGACCCGAATAAGTATTCACATGAGTATACTGTTAATACAACAATTTCTTACTATTCCTTCGAACCGTAAGAAATTATAATTCCTGAAGACAAGATTGAACTCACGACCCCCAGTAGACACGTCAGTGATTAAAAGTCGAGGCTACTTGGCAAACGAAGAATCACCATGCCTAAGTGATTATAGTAGTTGACCATATACTATTGATCACGTGCCTGTCAACACTGATGTTGCAGTTCGAGCCTTACTGCGGGCAGGTGTGCTAGATTGCAACCTTAATTAACAAGAATTGCCAGTTATCTGCCGAAGGTCGGGATTTTCACCAGGTACTCCGGCTTCAACCCCCAATACAAACTAGACGCCTTAATATTGCTGAAATATTGATGAAGTTGGAGTTAAACAACATTAAAACAAACAGCAATCGAGGATATTTTAAATGTTTTTACCTGTTAAAGTGTTAACTATCTAGTGAAAATATTAAAACGCAAACGGTATAGTTTTATTGAATTTATCCATTAAACTTATTGCGTATCCTTTGATATGGGAATTATCGAATTTCACTAAATTCTATATATTTTCCATTTCTCAATGATAAAATAATAATTGAACCTTCTTTATAGAAGCTTATTTTGTTCATTTGTTGTCATTTAATAAAAAAAATATTGATCACATATTATCAATTCATACAAGTTTTAATTACTATTGTATGTTTTCATTTCCCAAAACTTATATTTAATTCAAAACAGTACTAATTATCAATATGCTGCATATAAAGCTTGGCATTCCAGTCATTGTGTAGTCATACAAAGGCTTACCATAACTGTCTATGGCGCTAGAAGCTTAATATTCTGGTCTTGGTGCTGTCATCCGAACGTTCTACATACTAGTCATGGAGCTGTCATAAAAAATCTTAGCCTAAAGGTCACGTTGCTGTCATCACCGAGTTTAACATAACGATCATTATTCTGTCATCAAAAAGCTTACCATAACAGTCATGTTGCTGACATCACAAATATGCTTGTTGCATGGTGCTGTTACTGAAGCAACTATTAAATTTTACACAAAAGCACTAAAACATTAGACAAAATCCCAAACAAAGTCAATAATATTTATTCCACATGTCGGCGAATGGCATTCAAGTACTTTTTAAGAGAACGCTGACCCAAAGATAGTTGTTACACTAGGATCAATATTTTCTCGTGGCGTACCTTACCTTTTCTTCTCACTGGTTGTGGATCGGCCCCTAATTGTGCACTTTAAACGGTGCGGTCGGTATGTTCGGTTTGTAAAGTTATTATCAGATCATATATGTTTGTATGACACTTTTTACTGATCTGTTGAGCTCCATCATCCTTTAATCAACACTTTACAACGATCAAATTGACTATTTCCGCTTTAGTTTCCTTGTCTAATAAGTTGTAAGCCATTCCTCAAATAAAAAATATTTTAGCATAAACATGTTTTATTCGACAATTTGGGAATCGGCAAAACGGACTTGGCAATTTGGGATTCTGCAATCTGGCAGAGATTCACTCCAGAGTTCTCCCCCCAATAAACACCATGATATAGCTGAAAAAGTAACTAAACTAAAACTACAACAGCATCCTCACAAGTCAGGGTTTCTGTGTCCATATGTAATATATGTAACTATGAGGACATTGTATATTATCAAGTATTTCCATCTTGTAAGCGAGAACCAACTTATCTGTAAATTAGAATTAAAAACATTGTACTTTAAAATGCCATTCCTTATTTAACCTAAAAACCCCTTGCTTTGAAGAAAACGAATGAATATTTCCTAGTAAGGAATAATTGTGTCACGTTTTTGTTAAATATTTGTATACAGCATGTGATCGAAAGCTAAGGTAGACCTGAGACTGATAGAATCTCTAAAATCTTTACTACACTGCATTAAAACGTTTATTGTGAAAATCGACGATCACAAAGTACATTTTACAAGCTTTGATTGATTATTTATTAATTATAAGTTTATATGTTTTGAATTCCTCTTGCATTCAGATTGATTGACATAATCAATAGATACTAATCCCTGTATCTGTGACACAATCGATTATACCTGACTGAAAATAATCATGTCACAAAGAATTATACTATTTTCCAAGACAAATATAAGACACCTGAGGTTCAGCAAAGGTCTGAAGTAGTATATTTAGCGAGTGAGGTCTGTAACTGAATGTGAGGGATTCTTTAGATAAAATACGAGTGCTAAGGAAAGATTAGACAAACACAATATGTTAGATTTTACGGCGCCCGCACAATGAACCTTTTGTTGTCTCGTAAATCACTCTACTCGGTAACTAATGTTATCAGACACTAAACCGAACAATCCTTTAAGATACATACAGAACGAACGTAGATGAGCAACACCAATTCCCGCTCAACAAAACCCCGCGGATCACTTCTGGAAGTTCATGTTCTACATAACTACTCCATGTAAAGCACAAAGCGCCGCGGATGAAATCTGAACGTTCATGATCCCTACTGCTATTCAATGTAAAGCACGAATCATGACTTCCAGATTTCATCCGCAGGGTTTTGTGCATTACAATGAGTAGCTTTGGGGATCATGAACTTCCTACTCATTGTAAAGCACAAAACACCGCGGATCAAATCTGAAAGTTAATGATCCACACTGCTACTCAATGTAAAGCACAAAACGCCGCGGATCAAATCTGGACGTTCATGATCCACACCGCTACTCAATGTAAAGCACAAAACCCCGCGGATCAAATCTGGACGTTCATGATCCACACTGCTACTCAATGTAAAGCACAAAACACCGCGGATCAAATCTGGACGTTCATGATCCACACTGCTACTCAATGTAAAGCACAAAACACCGCGGATCAAATCTGGAATTTCATGATCCACACCGCTACTCAATGTAAAGCACAAAACGCCGCGGATCAAATCTGGACGTTCACGATCCACACCGCTACTCAATGTAAAGCACAAAACACCGCGGATCAAATCTGGACGTTCATGATCCACACTGCTACTCAATGTAAAGCACAAAACACCGCGGATCAAATCTGGAATTTCATGATCCACACCGCTACTCAATGTAAAGCACAAAACGCCGCGGATCAAATCTGGACGTTCACGATCCACACCGCTACTCAATGTAAAGCACAAAACCCCGCGGATCAAATCTGGACGTTCATGATCCACACTGCTACTCAATGTAAAGCACAAAACACCGCGGATCAAATCTGTAAGTTCAACATCCACACTGCTACTCAATGTAAAGCACAAAACACCGCGGATCAAATCTGTAAGTTCAATATCCACATTGCTACTCAATGTACAGGTATAACATATATTTGTCAAAAGATCATGCATTGTTTGTGTCACATAAAATCCGTAGCGTTCGAAAGATTAATCTGTCATTAACCTCCATTTGAGCAGTGTAACATCAGCAGTAATCCTCTATCTGGAAAATTCATCTACGTTAAGTTTTTTCTTGTTTTAAAAAAAAATTTTAAAAAAGAGTTTACAGTGTGTATTCACTCGTTAGGTAACTAGTCTGACATGTCTTATTGCGAAATATTGCCCCAAGAAAAATAATAAATTTCTCTTTATTAATAAAAATTATCGTGACCCCAAATGCCTGTGTGGTATATTAGGTGTTGTTGTAATGAACGGAAGTTGACATTTGGAAAGTCATATCGTTTGTCATTTCATACATATGCATTTTTTATTTCATAATATTGATTACAGTTTTTTGTGAAATACAGAGTCTTCATAATTTTATGTTAGTAAAAGACATACTGTAAAGTTGAAGTATTTATGTACCTAGATTCCAGAATAAACAGAATCGATCCACAGCGTGCCTATTGTACCGCACCGTTAACTTCAGTCAGTATTGATTGAGATCGCTGCATACCTGTTATAGACGGCGATAGAAGCAAAAACTTATGAAACTGACAGCTATGTAGTAGATAAGGAATTATATGTCTCCGAGGTATGTTTATTTATTTTAAATCATTTACAATAAATGTGTCAACCATAAATATGAATAATTTATTAAACTTGATGATGACCGTTTAGTTATAGGATCTGGCGATAAATCTGTCTCGTTATCCCGAAACAAACTGCTTTAACTGAAAAAGTGTAAAAATGTACATATTTTGTTCCTATTTCAGTTTATGCTCATTTCACGTTTATAATAGCTCTTTTAGTTTCCGTAGCAATGCATGCGTCTTTCTATACCGACTTGTTTTTTTGTTTTCAAATCTAGGTATCTTTATGTAGTCGTTGACAGAAGTTGAAACCATATTGGTGTGAAAAATGTCGAAATCAACGAGTCGTATTTATGATAAATAACCATAGCTTACAGAACATATTTTGTTGTGTCACGTCTGTTAATTTTTTATTTAGTTCCTGTCTTTTGTGTTATTGATGTCGTATAATTTGTTTGGTTTTTTTTACTAATGGTTTGTAAATGCAAGTTAATTTATTGGCTTTTTACTGTATATTAATGCATTCGGTTTTACGTTTAATAATTGTTATGTTAACGTCTATTAATTCCTGTTATGTTAATGTCTATTATTTCTTATTTTGTTAGTGTCTATTAATCCTTGTTTTGTTAATGCCTATTAATTCTTGTTTTGTTTATGTCTGTTAATTCTTGTTTTGTTAACGTCTATAAATTCCTGTTATGTAAATGTCTATTATTTCTTATTTTGTGAGCGTCTATTAATTCTTGTTTTGTTAACCTCTATTAATTCTTATTTTTTTTAACGTCTATAAATCCCTGTTATGTTAACGTCTATTTAAGGATTGTTTTCAACTGTTGTTTAGATTATTAGATATAGACGACTTGAGGTCCAGCGTAAACCGATCCAAAGTCGTCTTCCAATAATCTAAACAATCCTTATATTTTAAATTCGTTATTATGAAAAGAAATAAGAACAGTATTTAAGAGGTAATCAATAATATTTACAATTCGTTGTCACTTGTTTGTGGAAGAAAACATGTATATCGTCAATCTAATTAAAATTAAATCTTTCACTTGCTCCCCCCTTTTTGCTATGGTCGCTGCGTGTAGATCTAACAACATCCCATTACAGGTCACGTCAGGGGTCATATGCATAGATTTTCCGTTAGCCAATCAGAATCGTGGCTACGAAATCTCAGGGTATACTTTCGGAACATCGGCAAATCGGCTTTTTCCATTCGACGCCAAAGTGTACCAAATGTATTACAATACGTCAACAAGATTGTTACCGAGATGTAAACAAACCAAATGGAAGCAAATTTTCTTACAAATATGAAATCCACTGAATAAACAACGTCATGAAAGTTATACATACGATCCTAAAAATCACAATGTGTTTTTTAATTGTGGAGTTTCATTCGTGCAAATCGAAGCTACACCAGCCGTACCAGGACCAGGTGGAAATGAAATCGAACGGAACTCGGAAGCATTTTTACACACTGGAATCGGGCTGAAATGCTTTGTATTATTAAAAATGAAGGTAGATGCCCCCAGTTACAGAACTAACTGATAGCCTCCCATTTAAATTTAAACTGTCACCAACGAAGATATTGGCTTTTGGATCATGCGGTTTATATCGGCCTTGATTACAGGTTATACAATACGTATTATTTAAAACAGGAACAGCAAAAATCACGCACAGACATGAAGATTTCTTTAAAAAATATGAAGGACATGGCTAAAAAGTGAAAAGGATTTAGTGACAAGAAAACCAAGTTGGTCATTAAAATGCGACGATTGCTTGAGCCAAATCTGTTTGACAGTGCCTTTATATGACTTGTTACTTTATATAATAATACACCATCATAAACCAAAAGACCCATTCATTGCCTTAGAGATCAGTCCAGACATTATTCATTTTTTAATTGTTTATTTACAATTATGACAGAATAAACATAACACCTTACCTAAACTTTGTGTTCATATTTGAAATTGCTTCAGTTACTGAAATTTCTTCCACTGAACCATGTAGATTACACACTTTCTTTAGTAAAAATTTCGTCATACCCTTTTTAATTTCCCATTTGACAAAATTAGTGTTCCAGATGCGATTTTATTTCAAATTCATGGTAGGGTATGTTGTCCAATTTGAATTTTTGTTTTTGCTACTTTCATCAAATTCATGACCTTTTTTTTATTAGGAGGAACCCCGAGTACCTAGAGAAAACCCCAAACCTTCTGCTGCCTTGTGAATTAAGGTTGTCGTCAACCACGTAGTCAATAGTAGATGTACATTCAAGAGTCAACCCCTGTTTTACTTTGCTAAATAGTAAAAAGGAGGAAACATTAATTTTAATTTTAATTGAGTCAAGTTTTCATATTTCTTGTTACAAATTTACACATTCCACAATGGAGGTCAAATGCCCCAGCCTCTGGCTTCAGTGTATCCAGTATTAGTCTACATTAATTTATTTGCATTTATATATCATGAGTAAAATGTATTTTGTTCCCGTTGGGGACATACAGATTTTCTCGTTTTTTCGTCCACCCAACCTCAAGTTTACCTTTGCATTGAAGCATTGTTTAGAAAGATGACATCTTTCTGATACTTGGCACACAATAACAACATAATGATATCTCTTCACTGGCAAATTTGTGTAGTGTTGTGCCAATTATTTCTAGCTTGTGTGAACTTAGAGAAGAAAAAGGGGTGTGTTTACCAATATGTGTTAAGTCAGACTTAAATGTCACCGAGACACATTTTCTCATTTTCAAATTGTATTCAGGTGTATGTAATTAGAGCCCCACTTGACAGAAGTAACAAGTGTGGACTGTGAGCACGCTCACAAAGGGATGCCCCCCGCTTCGCTTCAAGTCCAATTATCTCCCCTGAATAATATCAGACAGCGGCGAAAATTCTTCATGCACATCTACATATGGTGTACTTCCTTCAGGTAAAGTTTCATAAAAATCTGTCAAGCGGTGTAGGAGGAGTTCCGCTTACGAGGTCTCCCATTGAATACGTTATTTAAAAAGTCCAATTATCTCCCCTGAATAATATCGGACAGCGGCGAAAATTCTTCATGCACATCTACATATGGTGTACTTCCTTCAGGTAAAGTTTCATAAAAGTCTGTCAAGCGGTGTAGGAGGAGAAGCGCTTACAAGGGATGTGGACAGACGGACAGACAAACAGACAGGGTGATTCCTATATACCCCCCAAACAAGTTTGCGGGGGGTATAATAACTTTCAATTGGTAAAGTAGTATTCACAAGTGCAATTCCGCCTACTGGTCTGGAGTCTCTTTGTTATGTGCATTTCTTATTTTTAGGGGTCTTGGTCTTCTCTTGATTACAGAGCCCTTTGTGGATGAGTGATTAACATAGTCATTTTACTATTGATCAAGTGCCTGTCAACACTGAGGTTATGGGTTTGAGTTTCACTGCGGGAGGGTGTGCTCAACTCCAATCTTAACTGACAAGGATTTATAGTTTTCCTGCCTTTATATCAATTATTGTCATGGTTTCTTAGGAACTGACCTAATCCAATAACTTTAATGTAGTACTCATCATAAGCTTCCACTGGACCAAATTTGATTTACCTGGGCTTAAGCTCACACAGATATAAAACAAATATAGTGTTTATGTAGTGACCAGATTCCTATGTTTCTCCAGTCCCCACAGGCAATACAATAAAAACTGGAAACCGATATAATTGAAAATTTGTTGAAACTGACGTTAAATCCCAGTTGGTTACATGACTGTTAACACTGGGGTTGCGGGTTCGAGTCTCATTATGGGTGCACTCAAACCCAGTCTCAATTTACAAGGATTACTAGTCTTCCTACAGAAGGTCAGTTTTCATCATGGTACTTCAGATTGCTCCACCAATAAAACTGGATGTGACTTTATAACTGAAAAATTGCTGAAAGTGGCATTAAATACCATTCAAATAAACAAACTTATTTCTACAAATAAATTTGGTATGGTAGTTGATAATCATAAAGGTACATGTATTTGATGAAAAATTTGTGCTTGGTACCAATAATATTTATATGTTTTCATACTTTGTTTATTTAATTTCATACTTTGTTTATTTAATGTTTTTGCTGGACTTTGTCATATCACTGAAATAATTTTCTGAATATTAGTAAACAATATACAATCCATACAAGTAATTATATTTTATTATTGATCATCAAGTAATACTGAAGATTTGTTTTCTTCATCTTGATAGCCAGACTAGTTGTACCGACATTAGAATAGGATGAAACATATATTGCATTCTTTGCAACTGCATTTAGCAGGCATTCCACTTTCATTTTATTCCAAGGTCTTTAGTTCAGATGTACACTGCATTTATAAAATTGTTTGTCAAAAAACTATCATACGACAGTTTTTGTTTTCAGGATATTTTTTAATTTCAAAGTCAGTTGATGCACATGATAATTTTAATATAAAATAAAAGCAACTAAAGATTTCCAATTTCTTCCTGTCCATTGTACATGTATAAAATATAGGTACATGTATATCACTTTGAAGTGCAATAGATGATAGATTTTGAAAAAATACCATTCTTTAAGGTACTGTCATCCATCTACAGTGTATAAGTCATGACACTGACATCTCAATATACTGATAATTTTGAGTATTTGTGCATAGTACATGTAGCACTTTGAACCAGAACAGAAAAGCCAGCTATGATCATCTTCTTCCCTGTTTAAACAATTGAAAACATGAGAAAATAAGAGCAGTCACTTGGAAGAAAATAAGAACTTAAATTTCGTACATTTATGATTTTGTAAAGTAGAAATTCTTTATGTGTATCAAGTTTATTCCCTATTATTCAGTCAACTGCATACCTTTAGAGGGAATGGTTCAATAATTTTAATTCAAAGTTACAAATTGATTAGCATCTTTAATCAAAACCAAACAACCAAGCTTACAAGCTGTCCCTATGCTGTTATAAATCAAGGTACATGTATTTATCTAAACAATCGTCACATCATAGATGTAAACCATATTTAGTATTGTGAATAAATATTAAATTTTTTTTTAAACTGCATGTCACTGCACTCTTTGAGCAAAGCCTTTTCAATTTTTGATTATTTATATTGCATTTAAATTACTTTCATACAGAATATAAGAATGCATCTATGAGGTGAGGTTACTTATAAATAACTATTCACTTTATGAAGATCTATACAAGTTGAAACTTTTATTTACAAGAAACATTGTACTAGTACATTAAAAAAAAAACAAGATGTAAACATTCCACTTACCAAGTTGGCATCATTTGAAACTCATCTAATTTGAACAGAAACTTGGAACTTTTAAAAAATTGCTTCTCCAATCTCCATACAGGGTCACAAACTTGACTCGGTGATGCACAAATGATATCTATAAATCTGACTTTGATATTTTGAGATTTTCAGCCATCTGAAATGAAATTGTTGATCATGTTAATTTATACATGTATAAAGTGACTTTAATAACTATATAACTATTTTATTTGTAGTATTGATTTTCACACACTTTTTTGGACAAATAATTTTAACAAATGTTTGCCAGTATTTAGAAAAAAAAATCCACAACTTTTTTTTGATCAATGTACCTTAAATTTTTTTCTGACAGTCAACCAAGCCATGAATGACGATTAAAACTGGAGCAACAGTACGATGAATAATTAATGTCTACCAGTAGTTTCATTGATAGTTTTTGTCAAATGTTTAATATTAATTCCCCCTATCATCTCCTAACCACGTTAGTTACATGTATATACTAGTAATATTTTACTGACACCATGTTGTATGTTCATACATGCCAACCCTACCGCTTTGAGCGGTAGACTACGGATTTTTTGGAGCGATCTACCGCCTACTAATTTGAAATTGTTTTCTATCGCTTTCCTAAATTATCACTGATTTTTAAAATTTCTAATATAATAAAACTTAAGTCTTTTGTTTTTTTAACTCAAAGTGTGGACATTGTTACATTTTCAGCGAAAAATATTGAAGGCAAAGACCTGAAAGAGAGGGTTTTTTAGTAATTTATTGCATAAAAGTTGATACTTTAACCTGGCCTCTAGTACCATTTAAACAATGCTCAAAATGCACCAAATAGCATCATTTTGCACCAAATGAAAACAATTTTATGGGGGCTCCCCCCCCCCGACCCTCTCTACCGCTTTGGACCTAATTAGGGTTGGCATGTATGTATGTTTCTCATATGTAATTCCCCTCCCCCTTTTTTCTTGTTAACTTAAGTTATTGTGAAAAAAGTTCATATTTTCGTTTATAATTTACGTACTGACCTTTCTATGCTGCCGTTACAACGCAGCGACCAATAACAAAAAGGGGGGAGCAAGTGAAAGATTTAATTTTAATTAGATTGGTATATCGTCAACGTCATCAATCAGTCGTGCCTGAAATAGCAAGTTAGGTTACACGAAATAGACAAAGAGTATTTATAAGACATTAAATTATTAATTCTTATTTTGTTAGCGTATATTAATCTTTGTTTTTTTTTAACGTCTATTAATTCTTGTTTTTTTTAACGTCTATTATTCTTATATTGTTAGCGTCTATTAATTCTTGTTTTGTTAAAGTCTATGAATTCTTGTTTTGTTAAAGTCTATTAAATTTTGTTATATAAACGTCTATTGATTTTTGTTATGTTAACGTCTGTTAATTTTTGTTATGTTCACGTCTGTTAACTCCTGTTATGTTCACGTCTGCTAACTCCTGTTATGTTCACGTCTGTTAATTCCTGTTATGTTCACGTCTGTTAATTCCTGTAATGTTCACGTCTGCTAACTCCTGTTATGGTCACGTCTGCTAACTCCTGTTATGTTCACGTCTGTTAATTCCTGTTATGTTCACGTCTGCTAACTCCTGTTATGTTCACGTCTGTTAATTCCTATTATGTTCACTTCTATTGATTCCTGTTTTTTTATGTTTGTCATAACTAGTAATTGTTTAGTGAATGTTTATTAGTTCTGGTTTTCATCTAAAATAACCATTAACGTTTAAAAAAAGTAGGGCAGATACCGAGAAAAGCTGATAGGTAAATCGTGGAGCACACCTTTTGATTTAATTGCCGTTTCTTCTGTAAATAGCCAATTTCAGGTTGTGTTGACCGAGTACAAATGGACCAATTGCAGACATATATGTACATTAACGTTGTTTATGGTAACGTAATAACGTTCTATTTTCGGCGCTTGGAATAGATGTCGGATATTAAACTCTTTAGGATATCGCGATGTGAAAGATGTCGGTTTACAGAGGAAATAGATACTTTCATGCGTGATAAACCCCCCGACTTCTCTTGCCACAATTCTATATTCATATACTGTATAGTCCTTTAGGTCACGTGATTACTGGAGATCTTAAAATTGATGACATTGAACGACTCCGAAATATTTTGTCCAAAGGACCAAAATACAGTGAACCTAAATCCATCAACTGGAATTATAACTTGCCAGAAAATGGGCAAAGCAATAGTACCAGGAGGTTGATACCTTGTCCGAGTGGGTAAAGGCCTTGAGGTTATTGATTAAAACACAAAGTCGTTTAAGAAGGTCTATGAGTACTAAAGTACCATCAATATTCAGAAATCTTGATGATCTTAAAACTTAGTCCGACATTCAAAACAAATATGTTGTTGTGCCAGCAGATAAGGTCCCTAACAACATTATTTTTATCTGAAAAAACATTATATAGAGTGTATAATTAGTGAGTTAGGCATGGACAGTTCACTTGGAAATTCTACTTACACATTCACTGCGCTTTCAAAGAGGAGATTCTTAAAAATCACAAATCGGTATATGCATCCTTTGGTTTCAAAATCAAAGGCGACGATCGTGATCTCCCCTTCTTGTATTGGATAGCAAAACTTTTACAAAAATCCATACAAACAGCGTTTCATAGCAGGATCGTCTAAGTGTACGACCAAAACACTATCGCAACTCCTGACCACTATTTTAACAGTAAAAACGGGACTTAAAAAATACAGTGACACTGTCTACTCCAGGCGTGGAAAAAATGAAATGTGGTTTTTTTTAAAATCCAAAACCTGATAGACATATTGAGGTCTTGATTATCTGTCCTATTGTAACAGCATTTAAAGTTTTGATTTGTTTACACTCTATAGGGCCATCCCTCATAAACAGCTTAAACTAGCCTTAAAGAAAGATCTTATTAAAGGCTTCTGTTTAAAAAAAAACATGAAGAGACGATATAAATGCCTGGTTATTAGCCATCACAGAACTTACCTCGTCATCAATGACTCTAAATCAAATAATAAATATACCGAAGACCAAATCTGTCATATGTTAGATTTTCTGATTGACAACATATTCGTCATGTTTGTTAGCGTATATTAATCTTTGTTTTTTTTTAACGTCTATTAATTCTTGTTTTTTTTAACGTCTATTATTCTTATATTGTTAGCGTCTATTAATTCTTGTTTTGTTAAAGTCTATGAATTCTTGTTTTGTTAAAGTCTATTAAATTTTGTTATATAAACGTCTATTGATTTTTGTTATGTTAACGTCTGTTAATTTTTGTTATGTTCACGTCTGCTAACTCCTGTTATGTTCACGTCTGCTAACTCCTGTTATGTTCACGTCTGCTAACTCCTGTTATGTCCACGTCTGCTAACTCCTGTTATGTTCACGTCTGCTAACTCCTGTTATGTTCACGTCTGCTAACTCCTGTTATGTTCACGTCTGCTAACTCTTGTTATGTTCACGTCTGTTAATTACTGTTATGTTCACTTCTATTGATTCCTGTTTTTTTTATGTTTGTCATAACTAGTAATTGTTTAGTGAATGTTTATTAGTTCTGGTTTTCATCTAAAATAACCATTAACGTTTAAAAAAAGTAGGGCAGATACCGAGAAAAGCTGATAGGTAAATCGTGGAGCACACCTTTTGATTTAATTGCCGTTTCTTCTGTAAATAGCCAATTTCAGGTTGTGTTGACCGAGTACAAATGGACCAATTGCAGACATATATGTACATTAACGTTGTTTATGGTAACGTAATAACGTTCTATTTTCGGCGCTTGGAATAGATGTCGGATATTAAACTCTTTAGGATATCGCGATGTGAAAGATGTCGGTTTACAGAGGAAATAGATACTTTCATGCGTGATAAACCCCCCGACTTCTCTTGCCACAATTCTATATTCATATACTGTATAGTCCTTTAGGTCACGTGATTACTGGAGATCTTAAAATTGATGACATTGAACGACTCCGAAATATTTTGTCCAAAGGACCAAAATACAGTGAACCTAAATCCATCAACTGGAATTATAACTTGCCAGAAAATGGGCAAAGCAATAGTACCAGGAGGTTGATACCTTGTCCGAGTGGGTAAAGGCCTTGAGGTTATTGATTAAAACACAAAGTCGTTTAAGAAGGTCTATGAGTACTAAAGTACCATCAATATTCAGAAATCTTGATGATCTTAAAACTTAGTCCGACATTCAAAACAAATATGTTGTTGTGCCAGCAGATAAGGTCCCTAACAACATTATTTTTATCTGAAAAAACATTATATAGAGTGTATAATTAGTGAGTTAGGCATGGACAGTTCACTTGGAAATTCTACTTACACATTCACTGCGCTTTCAAAGAGGAGATTCTTAAAAATCACAAATCGGTATATGCATCCTTTGGTTTCAAAATCAAAGGCGACGATCGTGATCTCCCCTTCTTGTATTGGATAGCAAAACTTTTACAAAAATCCATACAAACAGCGTTTCATAGCAGGATCGTCTAAGTGTACGACCAAAACACTATCGCAACTCCTGACCACTATTTTAACAGTAAAAACGGGACTTAAAAAATACAGTGACACTGTCTACTCCAGGAGTGGAAAAAATGAAATGTGGTTTTTAAAAAAATCCAAAACCTGATAGACATATTGAGGTCTTGATTATCTGTCATATTGTAACAGCATTTAAAGTTTTGATTTTTTACACTCTATAGGGCCATCCCTCATAAACAGCTTAAACTAGCCTTAAAAAAAGATCTTATTAAAGGCTTCTGTTTAAAAAAACATGAAGAGACGATATAAATGCCTGGTTATTAGCCATCACAGAACTTACCTCGTCATCAATGACTCTAAATCAAATAATAAATATACCGAAGACCAAATCTGTCATATGTTAGATTTTCAGATTGACAACATATTCGTCATGTTTGGAGGACATGTTTTTAACAGACTGTAGGGTATTCCAATGGGAACTAATTGTGCTCTTCTCCTTGCCGACCTGTTTTTGTACTCTTATGAGGCTGAGTTACTAGGAGGCCTGCTGAAGAAGAAAGAAAAGACACTAGCCCAGACCTTTATTTTCACATTCCACTATATTAATGATGATAAATTTGGTGACTATTTGCATTCAATTTACCCTAGCAGGCTTGAAATTAAAGACACCATCAATACACTAAGGTCAGCCTCTTAATTAGACCCACTTCTAGAAATAGACACAGGAAAACTACAAACTAGACTCTACGACACACGTGATGACTTCAACTTTCCAATTGCCAACTTCTCGTTCATCGGCAGCAACATTCCAGCAGCTTCAGTGTATGGTGTGTACATTTCACAACTTATACATTCTTCTAGATCCTGCGATCGGTATTCCGATTTTCTAGACCGATCACTGCTGTTGACAACTAAACTATTCAAACAAGAGTTTGTTGTACCAAGGTTGATGTTATCTTTCCAGAAATTCTATGGTCGTCACCATGACTTAATTGATCGTTATGGGGAATCAATCTCTCAAATACGCAGAGTCATTGGGTAGTGTTTCCTATTCCTGGATTTGACCTTTTCCTAGTCATGGCAATGAGTAACTCGACAGGTGTCTAATTAGAGCCAGGCACTGCTTACTCGTCCCAAGCGCCTGAGTGCATCCATCGTTTTAATTGGGTTCGGTTTACTCTCTTTCTGTTTTTGTATTGCATTTGTCTATATCCGGATTTGTAACTATCCCTTGACTTTTGGCTCTTGTAGTTCGTTCGGATTTCTTTGCTATTTTTCATAATTTGTGTATGTCTTTTCGCGAGTTCCACATAAAAACAATTTGTCACTAGTGGAAGACCATCCTTCCTTCCCAAAATCCTATTAAGAATGATATATGTTATCCCAACTCGTCCCACCTAAATAAACAAGTATGAATACCGAAATATGGAAACAATTAGTTTTAGCTATTTTTAATATGCAGAGCAAATTTGCTAAGGGACAAACCGGATAGTAAAAAGTTTATAAAAGCTTTTCAGCTATTATGGTTCTTCCTGTCAAGAGGGACACCGTCGCTTCAAGCTGTGTATATATTGACACAATTCTATTGCATCTTCAGATCAAGGAAATAGTATGTACAATTTATATTTACTTCGACAGAGTTCATTAAAGCACGAGGTTGTGAAAAGAAAATGAATCGTGATCCTTGCTCAACATGCTCAATATATCGATATGATGGTGCGTCCCTGTAGTGATAGTAAATAATGGTTTGTCATTGCGAGTCCAATAATCATTACTCTCTTCAAAAGATTGCTTTGAACATTGGATTGGATCGGATATGATAAATAAATATAAGATGTTATTGCTATAGTATAAATATGAGTTGTGAATCAATAAAACGGCTGCCGTAGAAATAACAACAGGACAAATGATTAAAAACCTAAAATCGAAACATTTAAAACTGATTATTCAAAACATCGGATTGTAAACTGCGTCACCATACACTTAATTTTAATTGAATTGACATTGTGATTGTCTTCTGTGCCCTAGTCATAGTGAGAGTAAGGGGGGAAGTTTTAGCTAATCTGACCCGAAGGAAGCTATAGAAAACATATTTAAACGACTTCAACGAAGTTGATTGAAGCCATATTGAACGTGGAGTCTACAAAGTTTTTGTTCTGACCATGATACTGCAAACTCGTGCCTTAATTTTACATACAAAGCTATGGACAAAATGTTTTTTTTTTACAATGGGTCATGGAATTTGCAAAAGCTACCATAATTGAAGAAAAAAGTGATCCCGTCTCTAGACAGATCTAGAAGGAATTGCTCGGAAACACAATAAAGCGACACTTTGCACTTTTGTCTTATTCCAAAATGCACCGGGTCAGCAATCAGTCAAATATACAACCTAACATATGTCAACAGACCATTGTTTTCTTTAGTTTTACATGTATCATGGACCCATTGTTTTGTTAGGTTTTACATGTATCATGAGCCCATTGTTTTGTTAGGTTTTACATGTATCATGGACCCATTGTTTTGTTAGGTTTTACATGTATCAGGAGCCCATTGTTTTGTTAGGTTTTACATGTATCATGAGCCCATTGTTTTGTTAGGTTTTACATGTATCATCATCCCATTGTTTTGTTAGGTTTTACATGTATCATGAGCCCATTGTTTTCTTTAGTTTTACATGTATCATGAGTCCATTGTTTTGTTAGGTTTTACATGTATCATGGACCCATTGTTTCGTTAGGTTTTACATGTATCATGAGCCCATTGTTTTGTTAGGTTTTACATGTATCATGGACCCATTGTTTTGTTAGGTTTTACATGTATCATGAGCCCATTGTTTTGTTAGGTTTTACATGTATCATGAGCCCATTGTTTTGTTAGGTTTTACATGTATCATGGACCCATTGTTTTGTTAGGTTTTACATGTATCATCATCCCATTGTTTTGTTAGGTTTTACATGTATCATGAGCCCATTGTTTTGTTAGGTTTTACATGTATCATGGACCCATTGTTTTGTTAGGTTTTACATGTATCAGGAGCCCATTGTTTTGTTAGGTTTTACATGTATCATGAGCCCATTGTTTTGTTAGGTTTTACATGTATCATGGATCCATTGTTTTGTTAGGTTTTACATGTATCATCATCCCATTGTTTTGTTAGGTTTTACATGTATCATGAGCCCATTGTTTTCTTTAGTTTTACATGTATCATGAGTCCATTGTTTTGTTAGGTTTTACATGTATCATGGACCCATTGTTTCGTTAGGTTTTACATGTATCATGAGCCCATTGTTTTGTTAGGTTTTACATGTATCATGGACCCATTGTTTTGTTAGGTTTTACATGTATCATGAGCCCATTGTTTTGTTAGGTTTTACATGTATCATGGACCCATTGTTTTGTTAGGTTTTACATGTATCATCATCCCATTGTTTTGTTAGGTTTTACATGTATCATGAGCCCATTGTTTTCTTTAGTTTTACACGTATCATGAGCCCATTGTTTTGTTAGGTTTTACATGTATCATGGACCCATTGTTTTGTTAGGTTTTACATGTATCATGAGCCCATTGTTTTGTTAGGTTTTACATGTGTCATGGACCCATTGTTTTGTTAGGTTTTACATGTATCATGTGCCCATTGTTTTGTTAGGTTTTACATGTATCATGGACCCATTGTTTTGTTAGGTTTTACATGTATCATCATCCCATTGTTTTGTTAGGTTTTACATGTATCATGAGCCCATTGTTTTGTTAGGTTTTACATGTATCATGAGCCCATTGTTTTGTTAGGTTTTACATGTGTCATGGACCCATTGTTTTGTTAGGTTTTACATGTATCATGGACCCATTGTTTTGTTAGGTTTTACATGTATCATCATCCCATTGTTTTGTTAGGTTTTACATGTATCATGAGCCCATTGTTTTGTTAGGTTTTACATGTATCATGGACCCATTGTTTTGTTAGGTTTTACATGTATCATGGACCCATTGTTTTGTTAGGTTTTACATGTATCATGAGCCCATTGTTTTGTTAGGTTTTACATGTATCATCATCCCATTGTTTTGTTAGGTTTTACATGTATCATGAGCCCATTGTTTTGTTAGGTTTTACATGTATCATGGACCCATTGGTTTGTTAGGTTTTACATGTATCATGGACCCATTGTTTTGTTAGGTTTTACATGTATCATGGACCCATTGTTTTGTTAGGTTTTACATGTATCATGGACCCATTGTTTTGTTAGGTTTTACATGTATCATGAGCCCATTGTTTTGTTAGGTTTTACATGTATCATGGACCCATTGTTTTGTTAGGTTTTACATGTATCATGGACCCATTGTTTTCTTTAGTTTTACATGTATCATGAGTCCATTGTTTTGTTAGGTTTTACATGTATCATGGACCCATTGTTTCGTTAGGTTTTACATGTATCATGAGCCCATTGTTTTGTTAGGTTTTACATGTATCATGGACCCATTGTTTTGTTAGGTTTTACATGTATCATGAGCCCATTGTTTTGTTAGGTTTTACATGTATCATGAGCCCATTGTTTTGTTAGGTTTTACATGTATCATGGACCCATTGTTTTGTTAGGTTTTACATGTATCATCATCCCATTGTTTTGTTAGGTTTTACATGTATCATGAGCCCATTGTTTTGTTAGGTTTTACATGTATCATGGACCCATTGTTTTGTTAGGTTTTACATGTATCAGGAGCCCATTGTTTTGTTAGGTTTTACATGTATCATGAGCCCATTGTTTTGTTAGGTTTTACATGTATCATGGATCCATTGTTTTGTTAGGTTTTACATGTATCATCATCCCATTGTTTTGTTAGGTTTTACATGTATCATGAGCCCATTGTTTTCTTTAGTTTTACATGTATCATGAGTCCATTGTTTTGTTAGGTTTTACATGTATCATGGACCCATTGTTTCGTTAGGTTTTACATGTATCATGAGCCCATTGTTTTGTTATGTTTTACATGTATCATGGACCCATTGTTTTGTTAGGTTTTACATGTATCATGAGCCCATTGTTTTGTTAGGTTTTACATGTATCATGGACCCATTGTTTTGTTAGGTTTTACATGTATCATCATCCCATTGTTTTGTTAGGTTTTACATGTATCATGAGCCCATTGTTTTCTTTAGTTTTACATGTATCATGAGCCCATTGTTTTGTTAGGTTTTACATGATTCATGGACCCATTGTTTTGTTAGGTTTTACATGTATCATGAGCCCATTGTTTTGTTAGGTTTTACATGTGTCATGGACCCATTGTTTTGTTAGGTTTTACATGTATCATGTGCCCATTGTTTTGTTAGGTTTTACATGTATCATGGACCCATTGTTTTGTTAGGTTTTACATGTATCATCATCCCATTGTTTTGTTAGGTTTTACATGTATCATGAGCCCATTGTTTTGTTAGGTTTTACATGTATCATGAGCCCATTGTTTTGTTAGGTTTTACATGTGTCATGGACCCATTGTTTTGTTAGGTTTTACATGTATCATGGACCCATTGTTTTGTTAGGTTTTACATGTATCATCATCCCATTGTTTTGTTAGGTTTTACATGTATCATGAGCCCATTGTTTTGTTAGGTTTTACATGTATCATGGACCCATTGTTTTGTTAGGTTTTACATGTATCATGGACCCATTGTTTTGTTAGGTTTTACATGTATCATGAGCCCATTGTTTTGTTAGGTTTTACATGTATCATCATCCCATTGTTTTGTTAGGTTTTACATGTATCATGAGCCCATTGTTTTGTTAGGTTTTACATGTATCATGGACCCATTGGTTTGTTAGGTTTTACATGTATCATGGACCCATTGTTTTGTTAGGTTTTACATGTATCATGGACCCATTGTTTTGTTAGGTTTTACATGTATCATGGACCCATTGTTTTGTTAGGTTTTACATGTATCATGAGCCCATTGTTTTGTTAGGTTTTACATGTATCATGGACCCATTGTTTTGTTAGGTTTTACATGTATCATGGACCCATTGTTTTGTTAGGTTTTACATGTATCATGAGCCCATTGTTTTGTTAGGTTTTACATGTATCATCATCCCATTGTTTTGTTAGGTTTTACATGTATCATGAGCCCATTGTTTTGTTAGGTTTTACATGTATCATGGACCCATTGTTTTGTTAGGTTTTACATGTATCATGGACCTATTGTTTTGTTAGGTTTTACATGTATCATGGACCCATTGTTTTGTTAGGTTTTACATGTATCATGGACCCATTGTTTTGTTAGGTTTTACATGTGTCATGGACCCATTGTTTTGTTAGGTTTTACATGTATCATGGACCCATTGTTTTGTTAGGTTTTACATATATCATCATCCCATTGTTTTGTTAGGTTTTACATGTATCATGAGCCCATTGTTTTGTTAGGTTTTACATGTATCATCATCCCATTGTTTTGTTAGGTTTTACATGTATCATGAGCCCATTGTTTTGTTAGGTTTTACATGTATCATCATCCCATTGTTTTGTTAGGTTTTACATGTATCATGAGCCCATTGTTTTGTTAGGTTTTACATGTATCATGGACCCATTGTTTTGTTAGGTTTTACATGTATCATGAGCCCATTGTTTTGTTAGGTTTTACATGTATCATCATCCCATTGTTTTGTTAGGTTTTACATGTATCATGAGCCCATTGTTTTGTTAGGTTTTACATGTATCATGGACCTATTGTTTTGTTAGGTTTTACATGTATCATGGACCCATTGTTTTGTTAGGTTTTACATGTATCATGGACCCATTGTTTTGTTAGGTTTTACATGTGTCATGGACCCATTGTTTTGTTAGGTTTTACATGTATCATGGACCCATTGTTTTGTTAGGTTTTACATATATCGTCATCCCATTGTTTTGTTAGGTTTTACATGTATCATGAGCCCATTGTTTTGTTAGGTTTTACATGTATCATGAGCCCATTGTTTTGTTAGGTTTTACATGTATCATGGATCCATTGTTTTGTTAGGTTTTACATGTATCATGAGCCCATTGTTTTGTTAGGTTTTACATGTATCATGGACCCATTGTTTTGTTAGGTTTTACATGTATCATCAACCCATGGTTTTGTTAGGTTTTACATGTATCATGAGCCCATTGTTTTCTTTAGTTTTACATGTATCATGAGCCCATTGTTTTGTTAGGTTTTACATGTATCATGGACCCATTGTTTTGTTAGGTTTTACATGTATCATGAGCCCATTGTTTTGTTATGTTTTACATGTATCATGAGCCCATTGTTTTGTTAGGTTTTACATGTATCATGGACCCATTGTTTTGTTAGGTTTTACATGTATCATCATCCCATTGTTTTGTTAGGTTTTACATGTATCATGAGCCCATTGTTTTCTTTAGTTTTACATGTATCATGAGCCCATTGTTTTGTTAGGTTTTACATGTATCATGGACCCATTGTTTTGTTAGGTTTTACATGTATCATGAGCCCATTGTTTTGTTAGGTTTTACATGTATCATCATCCCATTGTTTTGTTAGGTTTTACATGTATCATGAGCCCATTGTTTTGTTAGGTTTTACATGTATCATGGACCTATTGTTTTGTTAGGTTTTACATGTATCATGGACCCATTGTTTTGTTAGGTTTTACATGTATCATGGACCCATTGTTTTGTTAGGTTTTACATGTGTCATGGACCCATTGTTTTGTTAGGTTTTACATGTATCATGGACCCATTGTTTTGTTAGGTTTTACATATATCGTCATCCCATTGTTTTGTTAGGTTTTACATGTATCATGAGCCCATTGTTTTGTTAGGTTTTACATGTATCATGAGCCCATTGTTTTGTTAGGTTTTACATGTATCATGGATCCATTGTTTTGTTAGGTTTTACATGTATCATGAGCCCATTGTTTTGTTAGGTTTTACATGTATCATGGACCCATTGTTTTGTTAGGTTTTACATGTATCATCAACCCATGGTTTTGTTAGGTTTTACATGTATCATGAGCCCATTGTTTTCTTTAGTTTTACATGTATCATGAGCCCATTGTTTTGTTAGGTTTTACATGTATCATGGACCCATTGTTTTGTTAGGTTTTACATGTATCATGAGCCCATTGTTTTGTTATGTTTTACATGTATCATGAGCCCATTGTTTTGTTAGGTTTTACATGTATCATGGACCCATTGTTTTGTTAGGTTTTACATGTATCATCATCCCATTGTTTTGTTAGGTTTTACATGTATCATGAGCCCATTGTTTTCTTTAGTTTTACATGTATCATGAGCCCATTGTTTTGTTAGGTTTTACATGTATCATGGACCCATTGTTTTGTTAGGTTTTACATGTATCATGAGCCCATTGTTTTGTTTGGTTTTACATGTATCATGGACCCATTGTTTTGTTTGGTTTTACATGTATCATGGACCCATTGTTTTGTTTGGTTTTACATGAATCATCATCCCATTGTTTTCTTTGGTTTTACATGTATCATCATACCATTGTTTTGTTTGGTTTTACATGTTTCATCATCCCATTGTTTTCTTTGGTTTTACATGTATCATCATCCCATTGTTTTGTTAGGTTTTACATGTATCATCAGCCCAATGTTTTCTTTAGTTTTACATGTATCATGAGGCCATTATTTTGTTTGGTTTTACATGTATCATGAGGCCATTGTTTTCTTTGATTTTACATGTATCATGAGCCCATTGTTTTCTTTAGTTTTACATGTATCATCATCCCATTGTTTTGTTAGGTTTTACATGTATCATCATCCCATTGTTTTCTTTGATTTTACATGTATCATGGACCCATTGTTTTCTTTAGTTTTACATGTATCATGAGCCCATTGTTTTGTTAGGTTTTACATGTATCATGAGCCCATTGTTTTCTTTGATTTTACATGTATCATCAGCAAATTGTTTTCTTTGATTTTACATGTATCATCAGCACATTTTTTTCTTTGATTTTACATATATCATCAGCCCAATTGTTTTCTTTGATTTTACATGTATCATCAGCAAATTGTTTTCTTTGATTTTACATGTATCATCAGCACATGTTTTTCTTTGATTTTACATATATCATCAGCCCAATTGTTTTCTTTGATTTTACATGTATCATCAGCACATTTTTTTTTCTTTGATTTTACATATATCATCAGCCCAATTGTTTTGTTAGGTTTTACATATATCATCATCCCATTGTTTTGTTAGGTTTTACATGTATCATCATCCCATTGTTTTGTTAGGTTTTACATGTATCATCAGCACATTGTTTTGTTAAGTTTTACATGTATCATGAGCCCATTGTTTTGTTAGGTTTTACACGTATCATCAGCACATTGTTTTCTTTGATTTTACATGTATCATCAGCACATTTTTTCTTTGGTTTTACATGTATCATCATCCCATTGTTTTGTTAGGTTTTACATGTATCATGAGCCCATTGTTTTCTTTGATTTTACATGTATCATCAGCACATTATTTTCTTTGGTTTTACATGTATCATCAGCACATTGTTTTCTTTGTTTATGATTCAGATAAACATACAAAATATTTCTTTGACCTTGAAAAGAAACGTGGTGCAATAAATTATTAACGCATTTAACCTTGCCTGATTGCAGATTCAGATCAGGAAATAAAAACCCGAGCCAGAAATGTATAGCCCGATCTTGTTGATAAAGGCTGTCAAAATGAAATTTCGAAAGACCTTCCTACTATAAGTTAAATCCAGAAGACTAGATAGTGTTATAAAGTTAAAGAAAAATGAATAATAATAAATTCCCTTGTATTGAAGGGCTGCCTAGTGAATTTTATAAAACCTGTTGGATCATCGTTGGAAAGGATATGTAGGATGTGTTGGTTACTTCTATTGAAGAAAACAATCTTCCTCTCTCGTGCAGACGAGCTGTTCTGAAGATGATTTTAAAAAAGTGATACGTGTAGTAGTCTGTTGAAAAACTAGAGACCAGTGTCTCTTATCTGTTGCGACTTTAAAATATTAGCTAGGGCTTTCTCACTTAGACTCGGAACTATTACCTTTCGATCAAAGTTGTTGTGTTCTCGGTCGTCATTTTAGTGATAATACTAATCAAGTAGATATCCCATTTGTTATTGTTTCCTTGAGCAAGAGAAAGCTTCGATCGTGTTCATTATGGCTATTTGATGATAAACTAGTTATTAGAGACCTTCGGATTTGGTGTTTATTTTATATCCTGTATAAATATAAATAACTATTTATTTGGATGTACATAGTTTACTTAAAATTAATAACTCGTTATCCGTCTCCTTTTGAATTTAAAAGAGGTACACGACAAGAATGTTACTTGTCAGGACAGCTATACGCTTTTTGCCTTGAACATCTTTTACATAAATTAAGGTCCACAGATGGCTTATCGGGTCTTAAGCTTCCATTTTCTGATGGTAAGAAAAGTTGTTCATCTGCATATGCAGATGATTTAGATACTCGTTTAACGATAATCCTGACCCTGAAAAGTTCTAATTCAAAAATTAATTTACAAAAGTCCGAAGGTTTGTGGATTGGTAGTTGGAAAACAGAAATGATTGTCCACTTGGTCTCAAGTGGAACAATAAAAGCCTCAATGTTTTGGGTACTTTTGTTGGGAACAATAAGGATTTTATAAGCAAAACTGGGAAGGGATGGAGGAGGATATTGCCGTCAAACTTGGAAACCATTTGTTCGTGGTAAGTCACTTAGAGGATGAACGCTTGTAATTGATTTACTGTCTGAATCAAAATTGTGGCATCGATTAAATTCCTTGGCCGTGCCCGACGAAATTATTAATGGCATTCAAATATGTATATTTTCTAAGGCAAGGAAAACATTTGCTTTCCAATGAAATGTTGTGTCTTCCTGTATTTACTGCAAGACAGGGTTAAGTTAATATTTTATCTAGAATTCTTGATTTTCGAATTAAGGTAAAGATTTCTGGCATTAATAAATGGTGATTAAGTTCCTTCTTGTTACTATTTTGCAAATATTTTCTGTCCGTTTCGAATTTGTTTATGATGTTTAATTGTTAGTCCTCAATTGGGATTTTCAGTATACTAACATCCCAAGCTTTTATCAAGATTTAATAAAAGCTTGAAATATTTTGAATCGTCTAGAATAAAAATAGATGATACCTCAATGGCTGACATTTAAGAAGAAACTTTGTTCTTTAATCCTTCATTAGTTAACCTAAAACGGATGAATCCTTTTATTTTGAAAGTTTGATAAATAATTGTATGACTAAAATTAAAGATCTCTTTGATACTAGTTTGAAAAGAAAATTAACTGCAGCAGATCTCGTTGGCATAATAAGCATGAACGCTGTATCCAACAACATCTGGATTTAATATGATCGGCTTTTCTTACGGAGTGGAGTGAATTGATAGACCGTTTTTACATAAAGATATTGATTTTGGTGTTGTTCACCAATATACTTTTAAATTAGATATTGACAATGCGCCTGAATTAAGTAAGGAAGTTGTTCTCGATAAATGCCTCAAGAAAATGATTTATTTGTTATCTGTTGTTCAGAATTATAATAGTTCCCATACTAAAAAGTTACTGTCCCCCCTGGAATAATATTTTAAAATCGAATGTTTCCCTTACTCCTAATGTAATATATAGTCATGTGTATGAATATCCTCATAGCATGCATGACCTTAACTGGAGAATCCTTCGTGGTGCTATTGCAACCAGCCAATTTTATTTGCAAAGCTGTTTATCAGCAGACAAATATTTGCCCCTCTTGTGGTGTACAAGAAGACATATATCACATTTTTATAGATTGTCCACGTATTAGTGTTTTATTAAATAACGTTCATGATATTTTGTGTAAATTAAGCAAAAATAATGCAGGTTCAATAGAATCGTGTATATTTTGACCTTCTAATTTTTCTAGCACTGACCAAGCGCAACCTCAGGTCAGTGCAAATCGATCTCCTCCAGCTGTCCACACGCCAACATCTGACAGCTGTCCAGTTAGGAGATCGATTCCTGCTGATCCACCGCCACCTCGGACCAGCTGTCCAGAGATTCCAGTACCAGCCGACCACACGTCATCCAGAGTCGGATGTCCAGAGACGACCAGACGGCTAATAATGATGGAAGACGGAACAGTCGTGTTGGTAGAATGAACCAACATCAGCGATGTACCAAGCGATACAGGAAACCAAGTTGACTGTTTCAGTGGATTGCCATCCAGGCGAAGATGGCCACCTACATGAACATGCAGCACCTGAGGACCTGAGGCGGACAGACAAACCCACTCCAGGAATTCAGGTCGCGCATCCGCGCCCGGTTGGAAATTGAATTTGCATATTGTAATTTTATTAATGTTGACGTTTTTAGATTTTTTGGTGTTTTGATAATGTTTTGTGTTTTATTTCAAATGACAAGCTTATTGTATAATATATAATGGTAAGTTGTTTTTTTTAATTTTTTTTCTGTTTGTATATATAGTAAACCGCGATGTGTTAAAGGTTAAAACATTGACTGGCGTGTACCAGTCCATGTTGACATTGATCATTAGGATCATTAGGACAAAGTGTTTTATAGGTATCTTTAGGTTTAATTTTAGGTAGGTAATAAATTAAATGTTAAAGTTTAAACTGGCTTGTATCAGTTCAAACTGACTGCAGACTAGGACAAAGTCTTTTTTATAAATTTTCTACGTATTTTCATATATATATACAAGTCTAAAAGATTATGCAACGATACAAATGACGGTGTTTCTTGTCAAAAATTTAGACAAAGACTGACCAACGAATGGCCTTAGTCATTGAATGTCAATATAAATAAATGACGTAAACAAGTCATAACATATTGATCTTAAACTTTCTCATTTCCAACTATATAATATATATATATATACATAGTTGATATTATAATATGTATTTTCAAAACTGTTACTGAAGCTTGTCAAAATAATGTATTTGTTAGGATTATATTTTATGTAATATGAATTTTGATACCGTGTTAAACTGTGATATTTTTTTATTGTTTTATTTAATAAAAGATTAATAAAGAGTATATAAAAATAAAAAATTCGTAATATCCTCATTTCATTCGTAATATCCTCATTTCAAATTGTTCTTATGTAGATTTCTCTTTGTTCAAGGAAAGCAAAATTTAGGAAAAAATATCCTAGTTTTTCTTCTAATGTATTATGTGTTCTTCTAATCTACATGTATTCTAATGTATTCTATGTTTTCTTCTGATATATCCTATTTGTTCTTCTCTTGTAAGCTTTTTTTTCCCACAGCTCAGTTTGTATGTTACTTGGAGGGGAGAATCATGTTTTTTTTTTGCTTAAAAAATTACTAAAGTTACTTTTAGTTGTTTATACTAAAATTTCACCTATAATATACAAGAGGCACAATTACTACGTGCGTGTTTTGCATACACACACAGTTTTTTTATTTGTTTTATTTTGTGTAAACTTTTTACGTATTGCCCTAAATCTATTATAAACTTCTATTCTACACACTTTCAAAAACATTTTTTCTACAAACCTAACTCCGATATGAATTTTTTAAGCATGTGTTGTTCAGAAAACTGTTCATATACGATTTATAGTTAAGACCTAGACATGTCTACATCATTTGTAGGTGCTACCAGTTCCACAGAGCATTGGAATATGACATTTCTCTCATTATAGTTTTACACTTGATCTGTTTGGTGAAAATATATAAATGTTTTATAACATAATACAAACATATGAATCGCTGCTTTGATAAAAACACAGGTATTCATAGAAATATCGATCTCTGGAAATGTAATAAGAGAGAACAAACCTATAGTCATGTCGTTTGAAATATTGATCACAAATGTTTGACGCAAGCCTCTGTTTACATATCTACATTACGTGACAGTCTTATTTTGATGGACTATGATTTTTTTCAGAGAATTGGTCAAAATGAGGACAACCCTAATAATGTGGGCAGTTCTTGTTCACAATGTTGTAACCATAGTTTCAGGTAAGTAGAAACAATTTCCTTCTTTATAATCAATGATACACATAAGGTTATTGACGGAGATGATTAGAAGGAGACCATAATGGAGAACATTAATATCCTAAAAATGTAATCTTCTTACAGTACACGCGATGTGTACAATCATAAGTTTTGTTTCATAAAAATCTCAAGCATTTCCTGGACCTGTACTAAGACTAATTAGGACTTGTTCTTTGACTGATAAGGAACAATAAGAACACATTACAAGAATGCACAAGTAAAAAAGGTGAGATAATTTAAGAAATTAAACATAAATTTAACAACAGATGTCCCGCCAAACTCACTAAACGATGCTGTGTCACCTGAATCTGTATAACAAGGTCAGAGAAAATATGTTTAGGTGCTGGAAGTAAAGCTGTGGACTTACAATGGGTACACTGATATTAAGTCATTAACATTCACGTTTTTTTTCATTTTCCGCTCGACATGCACATGCTGTCATCATAATGCTAAATTTTGTGTATTTCTTCTGAGTGCACATACACCAGAAGCGGATCGTAAAGAGAACACTCAAGTTTTTGCTGGGCATGTTTGTTACGTACATCCTGAAAAATTATTGCGACACAATTTTGTTTGCGTTGAAAAAAAAAGCCGATAAAAAATCAATTGGGACCGGTTAAATTCCAGTCTAATTAAAATTAAATCTTTCACTTTTAAATTCGTAACAAAGTACGCCAAGCATTTTAAAAATCTAGTTATTCTGAAAGTACCCAGCAAACATCAAAATCTGTACCATAATGGCAAATAAAATGATTACAAAACACATATCTTTCTTTGAAAAACAGCATTTTAAGACGCTTAAAAGTGTTGACTTAATAATTTCCTTTAAAAATTCTTTTGACTTGATTTTTAATATATTTATCAGCGGAACCAGTAAATTTTAATCCAGAATGGGCGAGCAGACGTCTGTTGAATGCTACCATAGAGCCGGAAAAGAGTGTTTTTGAGAAAATTAAGGCGTTTTATGATGACCCGAACAACCTTGCTATGTACGGAGTACTACCATCCATTGTACTGGTATATGGAGGCTTCTGTGTTATTTATTGTGCATGCAAGGGATACAATGACTGTAAAAAGAAAAAATTAAAAGAGGAGAAAAAGAAACGTTTAATAGATGATAATGATGACGACGTAGTAACGGCAAACAGCAGTGGCGAAAACAACAACATTACTAAGAAACCCGATCAATCGGAATTGCGGGACAACACTGATAAGAAGCCTGATCACATTGATTTGCGCAACCACCCTGATCCCAGAAGTGTAACGCGAGCTGCAGCGGCCATCAACATGAAACCAAATGGTAATCCTGCAAAACCATCAACGACGACATCGACTTCAGATGTTAAACTCGCTGTTGAAAGGGAAAGCACTACTCCATTGCCGTGGGCAATACCCGAGAACGATGATTTATACCCAAACAAATCCAAGGAGAAGTCACATTCACCTCCACCACAGGCTATAGAAGCAAAACCAGTTATAACGCCATACAAAACACCAAACCGGAAACCGCATCCGGATATGCACATGCCGCCCAGTCCACCTCCTCCGTACGATGACTATGAGCGTCGGGATTCTGTCGAAGAAATATCAATGAATCCAAGGAAACTACAGATTGTATCAAACAAGGCGAATGGCCCACGTAAAGCTATGAATGCTATGAACGCCATGGAACAGTACGCTTTGGCCAGGCAGGCCGCTCAGATGTTACGAATTGACAACGGACAACCTGGACATCCGGGCCAGAAAAAGCCGAAACGTTTAGTATTTGTTGCTGAGTAACGTCCTTGTATATTATACTTCTTATTTATCTGGTGTAGAGATTTCAAATTAAACAATGTCCATACTATTGTAAAGTCCTAATGACACCAACTGTTACAGTATGAAGGTATTGTATATATTGTGCTGGGTGTAAGGCCTGTGTTCTTCGTGACAAGTTACACAATGTATCGAATGCTATAACCCTATACAATACTAAATGATTATGTCATTTGTATGTCACGTGGTATTAACCCTAGTCAACGCTAGTTGATAACGCGATTTCTTTGTCACGTATATGAACATTTTTCTACTGCAATTAACGGTTGTGGTAACTTTTAATTTCAAAGTAAATTGCAAAGCATAACTGAAATTTTTTCAAAACATTTCATGAGAAGTATAAATTTTTTACACATTTTTCATGAATTTGATAAAATTACGTTTATTTAATCTAGTTTAGGGTATTGTATATTATTTTGGAGGTTATCGCGTTGATAGAAGGTGTTAGTTACTGCTTTATTTCCATATACATGTTAAACTATTCCTGTCATTTTTAAGTGGAGGAACAAAATGAATTAAATTTGTGAGAAGCTTTGCAAAATAAACAACTGTTGATGAGTTGCTGCGACTAAAACCATCAAACTTTTGGAAACGACGATGAAAGTCTTTTTGTATTTTTGTATTTCATTGGTAGTCCGTCAAAACTTTCGTTATTTACAAAGTTTGTTCTATAGTACTACGAGAAAATGAAGTAAGCTTCGATGCCAAAACTGTCACATATGACATATGAAGGTTTCAAGGAACTGACTGTTGACAACTGAGTTTAGTGTTTTATTGCTGTGATGGTGAGTTTAACAGTAATTAACGGGGATATGATCGGCTTCTGTATAACGGGGATATGATCGGCTTCTGTATTACGGGATATGATCGGCTTCTGTATTACGGGATATGATCGGCTTCTGTATAACGGGGATATGATCGGCTTCTGTATTACGGGATATGATCGGCTTCTGTATTACGGGATATGATCGGCTTCTGTATTACGGGATATGATCGGCTTCTGTATTACGGAATATGATCGGCTTCTGTATTAATAGCGAAATCCAAAATCTTCTGAAAGTAAACATTTTATGTCTGTAAAAGAACGTGTTATTTAGTTATCGAAAGAAGGATATACTGCTATATTGGGGTTATATATAGATTTGATAATGTCTTTCTGTTATTTACCCAAGAACACTGCTTAGTAATACTACTGATCGCTCCCTTGTGCGACTTTTTTGTTAATTTAATATAGAATACTCTACCAACTGTGATTTTGTTGCGACTATTCCGTCCATTTATAAACTTTAGCCTTTATAACATAACACCATATTTATCATTGTTTACTACGTAACTTTAATAATAAATGTCTGTTATTTGTATATTTGTCTTATATTAATATTGTGTAAATGCATTGTATTTTTCTAGATATTAACAAGCGAACTGCTTTTCGCAATAATATAGATTCTTTTTGTGTAAAATAGACGCACATATATGTCAGTCTACTTTAAATCTACAGTAGTCTACTTATTGATTCTGGAATATTTTATTAAATATTTAATAAAAACAAACAAGAGAGCGGCTTCAATTCGTTTAACATTTATATCCCTTAATGTAGTTGCATTGATTTTTCATAAAGTCCTGAATTACGAGGAAATAGCGATTGATTTGTTACTTTAACATTCTGTAAATGTTACAACAAAACGTGCACAGCATTAAATTGACTCATATACATATTTTAATAACGAAAGTCTAAATTTTCAGTAAGAGGATTTTTCCCCATATATTAAGATATTGGACCAATTTATGACAATAATTTAAAAGTCATTCTCCCAAGTCAGGGCTTCTGAGTGCACGTTAACTCCATCATCGATGATTTAAAGTATACAGAATAAAATTCGTCAATTTAAAAGACGATACATTCACTTAGAATAAAAATAAGTATTTTTAACAGACTATTGGTATAATACTTGTTGTCAATAGGTTTCAACCAAATGTTCTAGTCTGTCATTCAATACGTATATTAATAGCGGCGCTTATAATGTATATTTTTATAATAGATTTTTATTGTTATTTGTCTTAATTAAATTTATTCTGATCTAATAAATATCTGTGATACTTTATCTTTTGAGTCTGTTCATTTTATATCAGATAAAACGTACGCACAAACAAGTTGTATAGTTTTACATACGACCATTACTGTGCGTCATGGTATATATAAATTCGCCTAGAGTTTTGAGTGGATTACAACATTTCTACACTCAGGATATTTAAAACCAAGATTTTTTACATGAGACCTTAACCGGGAATTAGAGGACGAACTGACAGAAATACTTGTTCGCAGTATTTACGAGCCGAATTACTCCTTCCAGTCCGTGAAGTTACTATTCTAGCTGTCAAGTGATGCCAGTTTGGTAACGAAAATGGTAATGTCTGTCAGAGTGTATGTGTGTCGAGCCAGCATGACAAAATATCTATATATCATATCAGTATTATAGTTTATTGTATACCCCACAACTATATCATGATGTTACCGTGTGCAGTGGTCAGTTGTCCAAAACGTGGACACGGTGGTCATTTGGAGGAATGGTTAATTAGTAACATTATCATTGGAAGTGAGCAACTTGGTGCAGATGTAAAATATTGTGTTATATTCGCTATCCAAGTTTTACGATTTGATCCTCTCGTTTTTGAATATGCAACACAAAATCTAAAATATAGGCGCTCGGCAGAAAACGGACAAGCTTGTCAATTAGGGAGGTAATAGAGCAAACCCATATCTGGAAATTCCAACTTTAATCTTGGGATTATCAACTTTAATCTTGAAAATTCAAACCTAATTTTTATCAACTTTGATCAACCTCTACAACAATTTTTTGACACAAACCCCGAACTGAAGTGGGAGCTTAACCAATATTCTAACTATTCCTAAGTGGGAGCCTAACCAATATTCTAAATATTCCTATGTGGGAGTCTAACCAATATTCTAACTATTCCTAAGTGGGAGCCTAACCAATATTCTAACTATTCCTATGTGGGAGCCTAACCAATATTCTAACTATTCCTAAGTGGGAGCCTAACCAATATTCTAACTATTCCTAAGTGGGACCCTAACCAAATTCTAACTATTCCTAAGTGGGAGCCTAACCAATATTCTAACTATTCCTATGTGGGAGCCTAACCAATATTCTAACTATTCCTAAGTGGGAGCCTAACCAATATTCTAACTATTCCTAAGTGGGAGACTAACCAAATTCTAACTATTCCTAAGTGGGACCCTAACCAAATTCTAACTATTCCTAAGTGGGAGCCTAACCAATATTCTAACTATTCCTATGTGGGAGCCTAACCAATATTCTAACTATTCCTAAGTGGGAGCCTAACCAATATTCTAACTATTCCTATGTGGGAGCCTAACCAATATTCTAACTATTCCTATGTGGGAGCCTAACCAATATTCTAACTATTCCTATGTGGGAGCCTAACCAATATTCTAACTATTCCTAAGTGGGAGCCTAACCAATATTCTAACTATTCCTAAGTGGGAGCCTAACCAATATTCTAACTATTCCTAAGTGGGAGCCTAACCAATATTCTAACTATTCCTATGTGGGAGCCTAACCAATATTCTAACTATTCCTATGTGGGAGCCTAACCAATATTCTAACTATTCCTATGTGGGAGCCTAACCAAATTCTAACTATTCCTAAGTGGGAGCCTAACCAATATTCTAACTATTCCTATGTGGGAGCCTAACCAATATTCTAACTATTCCTATGTGGGAGCCTAACCAAATTCTAACTATTCCTAAGTGGGAGCCTAACCAATATTCTAACTATTCCTAAGTGGGAGCCTAACCAATATTCTAACTATTCCTAAGTGGGAGCCTAACCAATATTCTAACTATTCCTATGTGGGAGCCTAACCAATATTCTAACTATTCCTATGTGGGAGCCTAACCAATATTCTAACTATTCCTAAGTGGGAGCCTAACCAATATTCTAACTATTCCTATGTGGAGCCTAACCAAATTCTAACTATTCCTAAGTGGGAGCCTAACCAATATTCTTACTATTCCTTTTCTGCCAGGTAATGTGTATCTGCTGTTAAAAAAGTTATAAAATTCATTCAAGTTTGGACTTCACTTTATGTTCTAAATATTTCGTTATCGGACAGCAAAGGCGCTAGCCGTCATTACCCCGTCACCAGTTCTAGCCAGCTAGCGACAGCAGATGTTACAAAATTTCCGGAATCCTTTTGGGCTGAATGTTCACATTTTGAATTAAAAACAATACAAAATTCTGTATTTTTTTATTTGCCGTCCGTATCCTTTCTAAAAGGGTGTTACCTAGATGAGAGTAGGTAATCGTAAAACAAAATTTTAGTGCACCATTCTCAAGAAGCATGGGTCGCAGAGAGGCGCAATTTTCTATTAAAAATCCGGCCAATAAATCCTCATTTTCGCTAGTCAAGGCTAGCTAAGATGATAAATCCCTAGTTACGTCAATATTTAATATTGCAGTCTGTCTTTTTTCAGTCTGTTCACACTGTATTCTGTATGATTGGCCATTGTTAACTTGTGGTCACAGTTTATTTAAATAGTTTTAAGGGCTATAAAAATCGTGATATTTTCGTGGCTATCTTTACATGTAATTGTTATATTCTCATAGACTGCTCGTCAAATAGGTTTTACTTGCCACAACTTATCGTCAGCTACGCCCATGACAGTACACGATGACCGATGAACTTAGAAGGCTCAGTCTCGATTAGTCTGTCCAGCTGTTTACCGTGACAAATGAATACTAAATGTAATGATCATTATTGAGTGAATCAATACTTGTGCACACTAAAACGAGCAAAGAAATACTGTACTAAGGGAAGTAATCTGTTTTATTAAGGTTAATTGTGACATGAACGATGAATCCAGAGCTCAGTGATGCTGTTTCTGATTATACCAGCATAACTTCACAAAAAATACTGAACTCAAGAGGCCGATCTTGATTATGTCAGCATAACTGTGCACGGTGACATGAACGTCGAATACTGAGCTTAATGATGCTGATTCTGATGCTGTATACCAGCATAACTTCACAAAAAATACTGAACTCACCAAGGCTGATCTTGATTATATATCAGCATAGCACGGGGACATGAACGTTGAATACTGAGCTAAATGATGCTGATCTAAGTTTAAATGGCAATACCAGTCCAACAAAATCCCTGCGGTGCCTAGTAAAGGTCAAGGTGAACAAACTAAAGAGCGACTTTTGGCGACAAATTGGCCGAATCCTATAGACAGCTTTGTGATAGATAGTATGTAACACTAAATAGCTGTCGGTTGTTTGTTTGAATGGTGTTTTACGCCACTTTTAGCAATTTTTCAGCTATATCATGGCGTCCAGTTTTTATTAGGGGAAGAAGCGGGATTATTGGAGAAAACCCCGGACCTTCGGTAGGAAAACCGGCAATTGTGTCAGTTAAGATTTGAGTCGAGTACAGTGAGACTCGAACCCTCAACCTCAGTGTTGACAGACCATGTGATCAATAGTAGATAAACTACCTTAATTAACCACTAGGCCACCAAGGCCCCTGGATGTCGGTATAAAAGGTATAGAAGTGAAGAGCTGTCGGAACGAGATTAGAACGACGATTGTATTAGTGAAATTACCACTTTGATTGTGTATTTTTGTATACAAGTGTTTCATTAGGGACCGGTCAATATTTATTGGGTCGTAGGACCGGTGCAAAATGCAATAGGACACCTAATTTTTTATGATGGCATAATATGGGACTCCAAGTTTTCTTTTTTTTATCACTGATAGGACAAGTTTTTTTCATAACAATATCATCAATGAAAAAAAAATTCTGACGTTTGAATTCAAAACCAACATACTGTAATCGCACAATTTGTTTAACAAACATAAATACTGAATTTTAACCATACAATTATTCACTAGATAGGACACCAACTTTTTTATGACACATGTGATGTAGGACGGCAACTTTTTTGTTAGTAGATAGGGCATAACCTTTTTAAACGTGATAATTTGAAATGCATCGGTCCAACTCCCCAATTAAATATTGACAAGTCCCTCATGCAAAGTGACTGTCAGAATGTTTGGAGATTTCAAACAGTATGGGAAACGGCAAATCAATATATAAGAAAATTTAACATGAAAAAGACTAGATAGTTAGATAAGATTTGCTACATAAGGATTAATCTGAGATTAAAACATATATTTTAAAGTTTAATTTAATATGGTTGACCGGTTTTAACGCCGCTTTCATCCATATTTAACTATATCGTTGCGTCCTGTTTTATTGTGGGAAAAAAGCAGGAGAACCCGGTGATTATATCCAACCCCGACATGAAAACCGGCCATTTTATGCATTGCTTGAGCCGATCACATTCTGCCAGCAGTATTGCTCAAAGTGTTGACACGCCCTTGATAAATAGTATAAGATTATCTAGCTTAATTAAATTTGATGATATTGGAAGGTCATATCCATATATGTTTACTGACAACATTTCTCGGAGCTTTTTTACAACAGATTCTATGAAATCAGCCAGACGAAATAACATCGGCTTATCAAACTGTACACTCCAGTAGAAACTAAAAATATATTGGATAAATTATTTCGTATGAAATAAATCCTAATGACTTGACTATGACATGTTATGTTATGTTATGTTATGTTATGCTATGCTATGCTATGCTATGCTATGCTATGCTATGCTATGTTATGCTATGTCATGTCATGTCATGTCATGTCATGTTATGTTATGTTATGTTATGTTATGTTACTCCATAAGGGAGATAACAACGATGCTGATTTAGAGACTTTAATTATAGAACTGAGTAGAACTGCATTTCTGACAGAAGTCTAGGCTTACAAAGTGAACTGACTGTTTGACAACGTTGATAATAAGAGCGTGCTAAAACGAACGTGATTCTGTTGTTTGAGCTTTTAAAAATATGTCTGCAGGTCGAAAAATAAATAAAAGGTGAAGTATCTGCTGGAAAAAAATTCAACATCCTTACGCAGTGATATGTATCAATCCAGTTATCAAACCTTGATCAGGCAGATGCATGTCGGGTAAATTGTTTGTTTTAAGGAAAACTGGCAATCTTTGTCAATTAATGTTGTAGTCGATCACAACCTGCAAGGCTCAAACACGCAACCTCAGTTGCACGCCGGTGGATACATTTAGTAGTTGCACCTTAATCACTTGGCCACCAAGACCTTCAAGTTTGGTAGATCAAATTTACGATCATGTGCCTGACAGTCGTAATAGTAATCGAGCAAAGGAATGCTGCTGATCCAATAAACCATAGGATGAACACGACTACAATGTTTATGAACTGTTGCATTGCTTGTGAAATTTTCATTGTTAGTGGGCTGTGCGACTCTCAGATATGTACATCATGCTTGCATAGTAAAGGGTAAGATTCGGATTCCTAAAACTGCAGCCACATCGTGTTTATGTAACTGTTTGAAGTCGTTAGTTTGTGTCTACGTTTGTCGTGTTTATGTAACTGTTTGAAGTCGTTAGTTTGTGTCTACGTTTGTCGTGCTTTGTTTTATGTGATTGTTTGAAGTCGTTAGTTTGTGTCTACGTTTGTCGTGTTTTATGTGACTGTTTGAAGTCGTTAGTTTGTGTGTACGTTTGTCGTGTTTTGTTTTATGTGACTGTTTGAAGTCGTTAGTTTGTGTCTACGTTTGTTGTGTTTTGTTAAATGTGACTGTTTGAAGTCGTTAGTTTGTGTCTACGTTTGTCGTGTTTTGTTTTATGTGACTGTTTGAAGTCGTTAGTTTGTGTCTACGTTTGTCGTGTTTATGTAACTGTTTGAAGTCGTTAGTTTGTGTCTACGTTTGTCGTGTTTATGTAACTGTTTGAAGTCGTTAGTTTGTGTCTACGTTTGTCGTGCTTTGTTTTATGTGATTGTTTTAAGTCGTTAGTTTGTGTCTACGTTTGTCGTGTTTTATGTGACTGTTTGAAGTCGTTAGTTTGTGTGTACGTTTGTCGTGTTTTGTTTTATGTGACTGTTTGAAGTCGTTAGTTTGTGTCTACGTTTGTTGTGTTTTGTTAAATGTGACTGTTTGAAGTCGTTAGTTTGTGTCTACGTTTGTCGTGTTTTGTTTTATGTGACTGTTTGAAGTCGTTAGTTTGTGTCTACGTTTGTCGTGTTTTATGTGACTGTTTGAAGTCGTTAGTTTGTGTCTACGTTTGTCGTGTTTTGTTTTATGTGACTGTTTGAAGTCGTTAGTTTGTGTCTACGTTTGTCGTGTTTTATGTGACTGTTTGAAGTCGTTAGTTTGTGTCTACGTTTGTCGTGTTTTATGTGACTGTTTGAAGTCGTTAGTTTGTGTTTACGTTTGTCGTGTTTTATGTGACTGTTTGAAGTCGTTAGTTTGTGTCTACGTTTGTCGTGTTTTGTTAAATGTGACTGTTTGAAGTCGTTAGTTTGTGTCTACGTTTGTCGTGTTTTGTTTTATGTGACTGTTTGAAGTCGTTAGTTTGTGTCTACGTTTGTCGTGTTTTATGTGACTGTTTGAAGTCGTTAGTTTGTGTCTACGTTTGTCGTGTTTTGTTTTATGTGACTGTTTGAAGTCGTTAGTTTGTGTCTACGTTTGTCGTGTTTTATGTGACTGTTTGAAGTCGTTAGTTTGTGTCTACGTTTGTCGTGTTTTATGTGACTGTTTGAAGTCGTTAGTTTGTGTCTACGTTTGTCGTGTTTTGTTTTATGTGACTGTTTGAAGTCGTTAGTTTGTGTTTACGTTTGACGTGTTTTGTTAAATGTGACTGTTTGAAGTCGTTAGTTTGTGTCTACGTTTGTCGTGTTTTGTTTTATGTGACTGTTTGAAGTCGTTAGTTTGTGTTTACGTTTGTCGTGTTTTATGTGACTGTTTGAAGTCGTTAGTTTGTGTCTACGTTTGTCTTGTTTTGTTTTATGTGACTGTTTGAAGTCGTTAGTTTGTGTCTACGTTTGTCGTGTTTTGTTTAATGTGACTGTTTGAAGTCGTTAGTTTGTGTTTACGTTTGTCGTGTTTTATGTGACTGTTTGAAGTCGTTAGTTTGTGTCTACGTTTGTCGTGTTTTGTTTTATGTGACTGTTTGAGGTCGTTAGTTTGTGTTTACGTTTGTCGTGTTTTATGTGACTGTTTGAAGTCGTTAGTTTGTGTTTACGTTTGTCGTGTTTTATGTAACTGTTTAAAGTCGTTAGTTTGTGTCTACGTTTGTCGTGTTTTGTTAAATGTGACTGTTTGAGGTCGTTAGTTTGTGTCTACGTTTGTCGTGTTTTGTTTTATGTGACTGTTTGAGGTCGTTAGTTTGTGTTTACGTTTGTCGTGTTTTATGTGACTGTTTGAAGTCGTTAGTTTGTGTTTACGTTTGTCGTGTTTTATATGACTGTTTGAGGTCGTTAGTTTGTGTTTACGTGTGTCGTGTTTTGTTTTATGTGACTGTTTGAGGTCGTTAGTTTGTGTCTACGTTTGTCGTGTTTATGTAACTGTTTGAAGTCGTTAGTTTGTGTCTACGTTTGTCGTGCTTTGTTTTATGTGATTGTTTTAAGTCGTTAGTTTGTGTCTACGTTTGTCGTGTTTTATGTGACTGTTTGAAGTCGTTAGTTTGTGTGTACGTTTGTCGTGTTTTGTTTTATGTGACTGTTTGAAGTCGTTAGTTTGTGTCTACGTTTGTTGTGTTTTGTTAAATGTGACTGTTTGAAGTCGTTAGTTTGTGTCTACGTTTGTCGTGTTTTGTTTTATGTGACTGTTTGAAGTCGTTAGTTTGTGTCTACGTTTGTCGTGTTTTATGTGACTGTTTGAAGTCGTTAGTTTGTGTCTACGTTTGTCGTGTTTTGTTTTATGTGACTGTTTGAAGTCGTTAGTTTGTGTCTACGTTTGTCGTGTTTTATGTGACTGTTTGAAGTCGTTAGTTTGTGTCTACGTTTGTCGTGTTTTATGTGACTGTTTGAAGTCGTTAGTTTGTGTTTACGTTTGTCGTGTTTTATGTGACTGTTTGAAGTCGTTAGTTTGTGTCTACGTTTGTCGTGTTTTGTTAAATGTGACTGTTTGAAGTCGTTAGTTTGTGTCTACGTTTGTCGTGTTTTGTTTTATGTGACTGTTTGAAGTCGTTAGTTTGTGTCTACGTTTGTCGTGTTTTATGTGACTGTTTGAAGTCGTTAGTTTGTGTCTACGTTTGTCGTGTTTTGTTTTATGTGACTGTTTGAAGTCGTTAGTTTGTGTCTACGTTTGTCGTGTTTTATGTGACTGTTTGAAGTCGTTAGTTTGTGTCTACGTTTGTCGTGTTTTATGTGACTGTTTGAAGTCGTTAGTTTGTGTCTACGTTTGTCGTGTTTTGTTTTATGTGACTGTTTGAAGTCGTTAGTTTGTGTTTACGTTTGTCGTGTTTTGTTAAATGTGACTGTTTGAAGTCGTTAGTTTGTGTCTACGTTTGTCGTGTTTTGTTTTATGTGACTGTTTGAAGTCGTTAGTTTGTGTTTACGTTTGTCGTGTTTTATGTGACTGTTTGAAGTCGTTAGTTTGTGTCTACGTTTGTCTTGTTTTGTTTTATGTGACTGTTTGAAGTCGTTAGTTTGTGTCTACGTTTGTCGTGTTTTGTTTAATGTGACTGTTTGAAGTCGTTAGTTTGTGTTTACGTTTGTCGTGTTTTATGTGACTGTTTGAAGTCGTTAGTTTGTGTCTACGTTTGTCGTGTTTTGTTTTATGTGACTGTTTGAAGTCGTTAGTTTGTGTTTACGTTTGTCGTGTTTTATGTGACTGTTTGAAGTCGTTAGTTTGTGTTTACGTTTGTCGTGTTTTATGTAACTGTTTAAAGTCGTTAGTTTGTGTCTACGTTTGTCGTGTTTTGTTAAATGTGACTGTTTGAGGTCGTTAGTTTGTGTCTACGTTTGTCGTGTTTTGTTTTATGTGACTGTTTGAGGTCGTTAGTTTGTGTTTACGTTTGTCGTGTTTTATGTGACTGTTTGAAGTCGTTAGTTTGTGTTTACGTTTGTCGTGTTTTATATGACTGTTTGAGGTCGTTAGTTTGTGTTTACGTGTGTCGTGTTTTGTTTTATGTGACTGTTTGAGGTCGTTAGTTTGTGTCTACGTTTGTCGTGTTTTATGTAACTGGTTGAAGTCGTTTGTTTGTGTCTACGTTTGTCGTGTTTTGTTTTATATGACTGTTTGAGGTCGTTAGTTTGTGTTTACGTGTGTCGTGTTTTATTTTATGTGACTGTTTGAAGTCGTTAGTTTGTGTCTACGTTTGTCGTGCTTTGTTTTATGTGACTGTTTGAAGTCGTTAGTTTGTGTCTACGTTTGTCGTGCTTTGTTTTATGTGACTGTTTGAAGTCGTTAGTTTGTGTCTACATTTGTCTTGTTTTGTTTTATGTGACTGTTTGAAGTCGTTAGTTTGTGTTTACGTTTGTCGTGTTTTGTTTTATGTGACTGTTTGAGGTCGTTAGTTTGTGTTTACGTTTGTCGTGTTTTATGTGACTGTTTGAAGTCGTTAGTTTGTGTTTACGTTTGTCGTGTTTTATGTGACTGTTTGAGGTCGTTAGTTTGTGTTTACGTTTGTCGTGTTTTATGTGACTGTTTGAAGTCGTTAGTTTGTGTTTACGTTTGTCGTGTTTTATGTGACTGTTTGAAGTCGTTAGTTTGTGTCTACGTTTGTCGTGTTTTGTTTTATGTGACTGTTTGAGGTCGTTAGTTTGTGTTTACGTTTGTCGTGTTTTATGTGACTGTTTGAAGTCGTTAGTTTGTGTTTACGTTTGTCGTGTTTTATGTAACTGTTTAAAGTCGTTAGTTTGTGTCTACGTTTGTCGTGTTTTGTTAAATGTGACTGTTTGAGGTCGTTAGTTTATGTCTACGTTTGTCGTGTTTTGTTTTATGTGACTGTTTGAGGTCGTTAGTTTGTGTTTACGTTTGTCGTGTTTTATGTGACTGTTTGAAGTCGTTAGTTTGTGTTTACGTTTGTCGTGTTTTATATGACTGTTTGAGGTCGTTAGTTTGTGTTTACGTGTGTCGTGTTTTGTTTTATGTGACTGTTTGAGGTCGTTAGTTTGTGTCTACGTTTGTCGTGTTTTATGTAACTGGTTGAAGTCGTTTGTTTGTGTCTACGTTTGTCGTGTTTTGTTTTATATGACTGTTTGAGGTCGTTAGTTTGTGTTTACGTGTGTCGTGTTTTATTTTATGTGACTGTTTGAAGTCGTTAGTTTGTGTCTACGTTTGTCGTGCTTTGTTTTATGTGACTGTTTGAAGTCGTTAGTTTGTGTCTACGTTTGTCGTGCTTTGTTTTATGTGACTGTTTGAAGTCGTTAGTTTGTGTCTACATTTGTCTTGTTTTGTTTTATGTGACTGTTTGAAGTCGTTAGTTTGTGTTTACGTTTGTCGTGTTTTGTTTTATGTGACTGTTTGAGGTCGTTAGTTTGTGTTTACGTTTGTCGTGTTTTATGTGACTGTTTGAAGTCGTTAGTTTGTGTTTACGTTTGTCGTGTTTTATGTGACTGTTTGAGGTCGTTAGTTTGTGTTTACGTTTGTCGTGTTTTATGTGACTGTTTGAAGTCGTTAGTTTGTGTTTACGTTTGTCGTGTTTTATGTGACTGTTTGAAGTCGTTAGTTTGTGTTTACGTTTGTCGTGTTTTATGTGACTGTTTGAAGTCGTTAGTTTGTGTCTACGTTTGTCGTGTTTTGTTTTATATGACTGTTTGAAGTCGTTAGTTTGTGTCTACGTTTGTCGTGTTTTGTTTTATATGACTGTTTGAAGTCGTTAGTTTGTGTCTACGTTTGTCGTGCTTTGTTTTATGTGACTGTTTGAAGTCGTTAGTTTGTGTTTACGTTTGTCTTGTTTTATGTGACTGTTTGAGGTCGTTAGTTTGTGTTTACGTTTGTCGTGTTTTATGTGACTGTTTGAGGTCGTTAGTTTGTGTTTACGTTTGTCGTGTTTTATGTGACTGTTTGAAGTCGTTAGTTTGTGTCTACGTTTGTCTTGTTTTGTTTTATGTGACTGTTTGAAGTCGTTAGTTTGTGTCTACGTTTGTCGTGTTTTATGTGACTGTTTGAAGTCGTTAGTTTGTGTCTACGTTTGTCGTGTTTTATGTGACTGTTTGAAGTCTTTAGTTTGTGTCTACGTTTGTCGTGTTTTGTTTTATGTGACTGTTTGAAGTCGTTAGTTTGTGTGTACGTTTGTCGTGTTTTGTTAAATGTGACTGTTTGAAGTCGTTAGTTTGTGTCTACGTTTGTCGTGTTTTGTTTTATGTGACTGTTTGAAGTCGTTAGTTTGTGTTTACGTTTGTCGTGTTTTATGTGACTGTTTGAAGTCGTTAGTTTGTGTCTACGTTTGTCTTGTTTTGTTTTATGTGACTGTTTGAAGTCGTTAGTTTGTGTCTACGTTTGTCGTGTTTTGTTTAATGTGACTGTTTGAAGTCGTTAGTTTGTGTTTACGTTTGTCGTGTTTTATGTGACTGTTTGAAGTCGTTAGTTTGTGTTTACGTTTGTCGTGTTTTATGTAACTGTTTGAAGTCGTTAGTTTGTGTCTACGTTTGTCGTGTTTTGTTTTATGTGACTGTTTGAGGTCGTTAGTTTGTGTTTACGTTTGTCGTGTTTTATGTGACTGTTTGAAGTCGTTAGTTTGTGTTTACGTTTGTCGTGTTTTATGTAACTGTTTAAAGTCGTTAGTTTGTGTCTACGTTTGTCGTGTTTTGTTAAATGTGACTGTTTGAGGTCGTTAGTTTGTGTCTACGTTTGTCGTGTTTTGTTTTATGTGACTGTTTGAGGTCGTTAGTTTGTGTTTACGTTTGTCGTGTTTTATGTGACTGTTTGAAGTCGTTAGTTTGTGTTTACCTTTGTCGTGTTTTATATGACTGTTTGAGGTCGTTAGTTTGTGTTTACGTGTGTCGTGTTTTGTTTTATGTGACTGTTTGAGGTCGTTAGTTTGTGTCTACGTTTGTCGTGTTTTATGTAACTGGTTGAAGTCGTTTGTTTGTGTCTACGTTTGTCGTGTTTTGTTTTATATGACTGTTTGAGGTCGTTAGTTTGTGTTTACGTGTGTCGTGTTTTATTTTATGTGACTGTTTGAAGTCGTTAGTTTGTGTCTACGTTTGTCGTGCTTTGTTTTATGTGACTGTTTGAAGTCGTTAGTTTGTGTCTACGTTTGTCGTGCTTTGTTTTATGTGACTGTTTGAAGTCGTTAGTTTGTGTCTACATTTGTCTTGTTTTGTTTTATGTGACTGTTTGAAGTCGTTAGTTTGTGTTTACGTTTGTCGTGTTTTGTTTTATGTGACTGTTTGAGGTCGTTAGTTTGTGTTTACGTTTGTCGTGTTTTATGTGACTGTTTGAAGTCGTTAGTTTGTGTTTACGTTTGTCGTGTTTTATGTGACTGTTTGAGGTCGTTAGTTTGTGTTTACGTTTGTCGTGTTTTATGTGACTGTTTGAAGTCGTTAGTTTGTGTTTACGTTTGTCGTGTTTTATGTGACTGTTTGAAGTCGTTAGTTTGTGTCTACGTTTGTCGTGTTTTGTTTTATGTGACTGTTTGAGGTCGTTAGTTTGTGTTTACGTTTGTCGTGTTTTATGTGACTGTTTGAAGTCGTTAGTTTGTGTTTACGTTTGTCGTGTTTTATGTAACTGTTTAAAGTCGTTAGTTTGTGTCTACGTTTGTCGTGTTTTGTTAAATGTGACTGTTTGAGGTCGTTAGTTTATGTCTACGTTTGTCGTGTTTTGTTTTATGTGACTGTTTGAGGTCGTTAGTTTGTGTTTACGTTTGTCGTGTTTTATGTGACTGTTTGAAGTCGTTAGTTTGTGTTTACGTTTGTCGTGTTTTATATGACTGTTTGAGGTCGTTAGTTTGTGTTTACGTGTGTCGTGTTTTGTTTTATGTGACTGTTTGAGGTCGTTAGTTTGTGTCTACGTTTGTCGTGTTTTATGTAACTGGTTGAAGTCGTTTGTTTGTGTCTACGTTTGTCGTGTTTTGTTTTATATGACTGTTTGAGGTCGTTAGTTTGTGTTTACGTGTGTCGTGTTTTATTTTATGTGACTGTTTGAAGTCGTTAGTTTGTGTCTACGTTTGTCGTGCTTTGTTTTATGTGACTGTTTGAAGTCGTTAGTTTGTGTCTACGTTTGTCGTGCTTTGTTTTATGTGACTGTTTGAAGTCGTTAGTTTGTGTCTACATTTGTCTTGTTTTGTTTTATGTGACTGTTTGAAGTCGTTAGTTTGTGTTTACGTTTGTCGTGTTTTGTTTTATGTGACTGTTTGATGTCGTTAGTTTGTGTTTACGTTTGTCGTGTTTTATGTGACTGTTTGAAGTCGTTAGTTTGTGTTTACGTTTGTCGTGTTTTATGTGACTGTTTGAGGTCGTTAGTTTGTGTTTACGTTTGTCGTGTTTTATGTGACTGTTTGAAGTCGTTAGTTTGTGTTTACGTTTGTCGTGTTTTATGTGACTGTTTGAAGTCGTTAGTTTGTGTTTACGTTTGTCGTGTTTTATGTGACTGTTTGAAGTCGTTAGTTTGTGTCTACGTTTGTCGTGTTTTGTTTTATATGACTGTTTGAAGTCGTTAGTTTGTGTCTACGTTTGTCGTGTTTTGTTTTATATGACTGTTTGAAGTCGTTAGTTTGTGTCTACGTTTGTCGTGCTTTGTTTTATGTGACTGTTTGAAGTCGTTAGTTTGTGTTTACGTTTGTCTTGTTTTATGTGACTGTTTGAGGTCGTTAGTTTGTGTTTACGTTTTCGTGTTTTATGTGACTGTTTGAGGTCGTTAGTTTGTGTTTACGTTTGTCGTGTTTTATGTGACTGTTTGAAGTCGTTAGTTTGTGTCTACGTTTGTCTTGTTTTGTTTTATGTGACTGTTTGAAGTCGTTAGTTTGTGTCTACGTTTGTCGTGTTTTATGTGACTGTTTGAAGTCGTTAGTTTGTGTCTACGTTTGTCGTGTTTTATGTGACTGTTTGAAGTCGTTAGTTTGTGTCTACGTTTGTCGTGTTTTGTTTTATGTGACTGTTTGAAGTCGTTAGTTTGTGTTTACGTTTGTCGTGTTTTGTTAAATGTGACTGTTTGAAGTCGTTAGTTTGTGTCTACGTTTGTCGTGTTTTGTTTTATGTGACTGTTTGAAGTCGTTAGTTTGTGTTTACGTTTGTCGTGTTTTATGTGACTGTTTGAAGTCGTTAGTTTGTGTCTACGTTTGTCGTGCTTTGTTTTATGTGACTGTTTGAAGTCGTTAGTTTGTGTCTACGTTTGTCGTGTTTTGTTTAATGTGACTGTTTGAAGTCGTTAGTTTGTGTTTACGTTTGTCGTGTTTTATGTGACTGTTTGAAGTCGTTAGTTTGTGTTTACGTTTGTCGTGTTTTATGTAACTGTTTGAAGTCGTTAGTTTGTGTCTACGTTTGTCGTGTTTTGTTAAATGTGACTGTTTGAGGTCGTTAGTTTGTGTCTACGTTTGTCGTGTTTTGTTTTATGTGACTGTTTGAGGTCGTTAGTTTGTGTTTACGTTTGTCGTGTTTTATGTGACTGTTTGAAGTCGTTAGTTTGTGTTTACGTTTGTCTTGTTTTATATGACTGTTTGAGGTCGTTAGTTTGTGTTTACGTGTGTCGTGTTTTGTTTTATGTGACTGTTTGAGGTCGTTAGTTTGTGTCTACGTTTGTCGTGTTTTATGTAACTGTTTGAAGTCGTTAGTTTGTGTTTACGTTTGTCGTGTTTTGTTTTATGTGACTGTTTGAGGTCGTTAGTTTGTATTTACGTTTGTCGTGTTTTATGTGACTGTTTGAAGTCGTTAGTTTGTGTTTACGTTTGTCGTGTTTTATGTGACTGTTTGAAGTCGTTAGTTTGTGTTTACGTTTGTCGTGTTTTATGTGACTGTTTGAGGTCGTTAGTTTGTGTTTACGTTTGTCGTGTTTTATGTGACTGTTTGAAGTCGTTAGTTTGTGTTTACGTTTGTCGTGTTTTATGTGACTGTTTGAAGTCGTTAGTTTGTGTTTACGTTTGTCGTGTTTTATGTGACTGTTTGAAGTCGTTAGTTTGTGTCTACGTTTGTCGTGTTTTGTTTTATATGACTGTTTGAAGTCGTTAGTTTGTGTCTACGTTTGTCGTGTTTTGTTTTATATGACTGTTTGAAGTCGTTAGTTTGTGTCTACGTTTGTCGTGCTTTGTTTTATGTGACTGTTTGAAGTCGTTAGTTTGTGTTTACGTTTGTCTTGTTTTATGTGACTGTTTGAGGTCTTTAGTTTGTGTTTACGTTTGTCGTGTTTTATGTGACTGTTTGAGGTCGTTAGTTTGTGTTTACGTTTGTCGTGTTTTATGTGACTGTTTGAAGTCGTTAGTTTGTGTCTACGTTTGTCTTGTTTTGTTAAATGTGACTGTTTGAAGTCGTTAGTTTGTGTCTACGTTTGTCGTGTTTTATGTGACTGTTTGAGGTCGTTAGTTTGTGTTTACGTTTGTCGTGTTTTATGTGACTGTTTGAAGTCGTTAGTTTGTGTCTACGTTTGTCGTGTTTTGTTTTATGTGACTGTTTGAGGTCGTTAGTTTGTGTTTACGTTTGTCGTGTTTTATGTGACTGTTTGAAGTCGTTAGTTTGTGTCTACGTTTGTCGTGTTTTGTTTTATGTGACTGTTTGAGGTCGTTAGTTTGTGTTTACGTTTGTCGTGTTTTATGTGACTGTTTGAAGTCGTTAGTTTGTGTTTACGTTTGTCGTGTTTTATGTAACTGTTTGAAGTCGTTAGTTTGTGTCTACGTTTGTCGTGTTTTGTTAAATGTGACTGTTTGAGGTCGTTAGTTTGTGTCTACGTTTGTCGTGTTTTGTTTTATGTGACTGTTTGAGGTCGTTAGTTTGTGTTTACGTTTGTCGTGTTTTATGTGACTGTTTGAAGTCGGTAGTTTGTGTTTACGTTTGTCGTGTTTTATATGACTGTTTGAGGTCGTTAGTTTGTGTTTACGTGTGTCGTGTTTTGTTTTATGTGACTGTTTGAGGTCGTTTGTTTGTGTCTACGTTTGTCGTGTTTTATGTAACTGTTTGAAGTCGTTAGTTTGTGTCTACGTTTGTCGTGTTTTGTTTTATATGACTGTTTGAGGTCGTTAGTTTGTGTTTACGTGTGTCGTGTTTTGTTTTATGTGACTGTTTGAAGTCGTTAGTTTGTGTCTACGTTTGTCGTGCTTTGTTTTATGTGACTGTTTGAAGTCGTTAGTTTGTGTCTACGTTTGTTGTGCTTTGTTTTATGTGACTGTTTGAAGTCGTTAGTTTGTGTCTACGTTTGTCGTGTTTTATGTGACTGTTTGAGGTCGTTAGTTTGTGTTTACGTTTGTCGTGTTTTATGTGACTGTTTGAAGTCGTTAGTTTGTGTCTACGTTTGTCGTGTTTTGTTTTATGTGACTGTTTGAGGTCGTTAGTTTGTGTTTACGTTTGTCGTGTTTTATGTGACTGTTTGAAGTCGTTAGTTTGTGTCTACGTTTGTCTTGTTTTGTTTTATGTGACTGTTTGAAGTCGTTAGTCTGTGTCTACGTTTGTCTTGTTTTGTTTTATGTGACTGTTTGAAGTCGTTAGTTTGTGTTTACGTTTGTCGTGTTTTTTGTGACTGTTTGAAGTCGTTAGTTTGTGTCTACGTTTGTCTTGTTTTGTTTTATGTGACTGTTTGAAGTCGTTAGTTTGTGTTTACGTTTGTCGTGTTTTATGTGACTGTTTGAAGTCGTTAGTTTGTGTTTACGTTTGTCGTGTTTTATGTGACTGTTTGAAGTCGTTAGTTTGTGTCTACGTTTGTCGTGTTTTGTTTTATGTGACTGTTTGAAGTCGTTAGTTTGTGTTTACGTTTGTCGTGTTTTGTTTTATGTGACTGTTTGAAGTCGTTAGTTTTTGTCTACGTTTGTCTTGTTTTGTTTTATGTGACTGTTTGAAGTCGTTAGTTCGTGTTTACGTTTGTCGTGTTTTATGTGACTGTTTGAAGTCGTTAGTTTGTGTTTACGTTTGTCGTGTTTTATGTGACTGTTTGAAGTCGTTAGTTTGTGTCTACGTTTGTCGTGTTTTGTTTTATGTGACTGTTTGAAGTCGTTAGTTTGTGTTTACGTTTGTCGTGTTTTATGTGACTGTTTGAAGTCGTTAGTTTGTGTCTACGTTTGTCGTGTTTTGTTTTATGTGACTGTTTGAAGTCGTTAGTTTGTGTTTACGTTTGTCGTGTCGTGTTTTATGTGACTGTTTGAAGTCGTTAGTTTGTGTCTACGTTTGTCGTGTTTTGTTTTATGTGACTGTTTGAAGTCGTTAGTTTGTGTTTACGTTTGTCGTGTCGTGTTTTATGTGACTGTTTGAAGTCGTTAGTTTGTGTTTACGTTTGTCGTGTTTTATGTGACTGTTTGAAGTCGTTAGTTTGTGTCTACGTTTGTCGTGTTTTGTTTTATGTGACTGTTTGAAGTCGTTAGTTTGTGTCTACGTTTGTAGCGTTTTATGTGACTGTTTGAAGTCGTTAGTTTTTGTCTACGTTTGTCGTGTTTTATGTGACTGTTTGAAGTCGTTAGTTTTTGTCTACGTTTGTCTTGTTTTATGTGACTGTTTGAAGTCGTTAGTTTGTGTCTATACGTTTGTCGTGTTTTGTTTTATGTGACTGTTTGAGGTCGTTAGTTTGTGTTTACGTTTGTCTTGTTTTATGTGACTGTTTGAAGTCGTTAGTTTGTGTCTACGTTTGTCTTGTTTTATGTGACTGTTTGAAGTCGTTAGTTTGTGTTTACGTTTGTCGTGTTTTATGTGACTGTTTGAAGTCGTTAGTTTTTGTTTACGTTTGTCGTGTTTTGTTTTATGTGACTGTTTGAGGTCGTTAGTTTGTGTCTACGTTTGTTGTGCTTTGTTTTATGTGACTGTTTGAAGTCGTTAGTTTTAGTCTACGTTTGTCTTGTTTTGTTAAATGTGACTGTTTGAGGTCGTTAGTTTGTGTCTACGTTTGTTGTGCTTTGTTTTATGTGACTGTTTGAGGTCGTTAGTTTGTGTTTACGTTTGTCGTGTTTTGTTTTATGTGACTGTTTGAAGTCGTTAGTTTGTGTCTACGCTTTTCTTGTTTTATGTGACTGTTTGAAGTCGTTAGTTTGTGTCTACGTTTGTCGTGTTTTATGTGACTGTTTGAAGTCGTTAGTTTGTGTCTACGTTTGTCGTGTTTTGTTTTATGTGACTGTTTGAAGTCGTTAGTTTGTGTCTACGTTTGTCGTGTTTTATGTGACTGTTTGAAGTCGTTAGTTTGTGTCTACGTTTGTCGTGTTTTGTGTGACTGTTTGAAGTTTTTAGTTTGTGTCTACGTTTGTCGTGTTTTGTTTAATGTGACTGTTTAAAGTCGTTAGTTTGTGTCTACGTTTGTTGTGCTTTGTTTTATGTGACTGTTTGAAGTCGTTAGTTTGTGTCTACGTTTTTTGCGTTTTGTTTTATGCGACTGTTTGAAGTCGTTAGTTTATGTATACGATTGTCGAGTTTTGCTTTTATGTGACTGAAGTCGTTAGTTTGTGTCTACGTTTGTCGTGATTTGTTATATGAGACTGTTTGAAGTCGCTAGTTTGTGTCTACGTTTGTCGTGTTTTGTTTTATGTGACTGTTTGAAGTCGTTAGTTTGTGTTTACGTTTGTCGTGTTTTATGTGACTGTTTGAAATCGTTAGTTTGTGTCTACGTTTGTAGTGTTTTATGTGACTGTTTGAAGTCGTTAGTTTTTGTCTACGTTTGTCGTGTTTTATGTGACTGTTTGAAGTCGTTAGTTTTTGTCTACGTTTGTCGTGTTTTATGTGACTGTTTGAAGTCGTTAGTTTTTGTCTAAATTTGTCGTGTTTTATGTGACTGTTTGAAGTCGTTAGTTTTTGTCTACGTTTGTCTTGTTTTATGTGACTGTTTGAAGTCGTTAGTTTGTGTCTATACGTTTGTCGTGCTTTGTTTTATATGACTGTTTGAAGTCGTTAGTTTGTGTTTACGTGTGTCGTGTTTTGTTTTATGTGACTGTTTGAAGTCGTTAGTTTGTGTCTACGTTTGTCTTGTTTTATGTGACTGTTTGAAGTCGTTAGTTTGTGTCTACGTTTGTCTTGTTTTGTTTTATGTGACTGTTTGAAGTCGTTAGTTTGTGTCTACGTTTGTCTTGTTTTATGTGACTGTTTGAAGTCGTTAGTTTGTGTCTACGTTTGTCGTGTTTTATGTGACTGTTTGAAGTCGTTAGTTTGTGTCTGCGTTTGTCGTGTTTTGTTTTATGTGACTGTTTGAAGTCGTTAGTTTGTGTCTACGTTTGTCTTGTTTTATGTGACTGTTTGAAGTCGTTAGTTTGTGTCTATACGTTTGTCGTGTTTTGTTTCATAGACTGTTAGTTGAATTTTGAGTAGAACTTTGTTTGGTTGACTTTCTCTCTACATATTGTATAAGCATTAAGATAGACAATCAAATACATAACGGTCAGAACAAAAAGTATTTTCGCTACAGATTTAAGGGTACAAGTTTACTTCAAATGCCTCTGCCAAAATGCGTTCCTATGTTTCCGTCTAACTGATGACATATTTTATAACTGAAACGACAAACATTAAATGTCAAATTTAGAAGGATTTCAATAGGAAACTAATTAATGCTTCCAAACAGTTCTTAATTTGATTTTCAATATTTTTTATCGCCGACATGCACGGGCTCATACTATAGGTTATATCAGTAGAAATCAGACGTCCATACTAACAAAAAAAGCTTCTAAGGACTGCGAAATTAACAGTATCAATGATCCGGCTATTGTTTAAAGTTGTAGCATCGTCGGAAACTCACGTCCTATCGCGTTCTCGATTTGTTATACTGTTATTGGTAGCAAAGCGAGAATGAGTTCGGACGTGGGTTTCCGGGGATGAGCTTCTTGTGGCTTAACTGCGGGTTTTGTGTCCCACTGAGGATAAAGTTTGTTTCGATCTGCGTCCCATGGAGAATAAAGCTTTTTGTGGCCTTACTTCCAAAAGTTCATTTAAAAATGTTGGGAGGGGGGAGGCTGAAGCTTGTTCACGACGGTCTTAAGTCCCAATTAAACATAATATGTATAGAAAGTAAAATTTAAATGAATATAAGTTAAAAATTCAAATTAACTCTTCGGAAGAAAGTAGATACTACCGGTTTTATCGATGGTGAAAGATTTAATTTCATATGTGAAATGTGTGCTTTTTTCGACATAGCGTCACTTAATGTGTACAAAAAAATATTCATAACGACTATATTAAAATATTGACATTGTATCCAGCCTCTATTAAATTACGTAATTTTCTGAACTTTTTAGTATCCCGTCTAAAATTACTTGTATCCGTCTTCCTTGGCCTCACGTAATTAGGTGGCAAATTACACGTGGCAAAGATAAAATTGCTTTTCTAAGGACAGAACTAGAATTAATGGAATGCATTTTCATTGCCGTGATGAATTCGTTAAACAGCCTGCTACAGGAGGGTATTAGGTAATAAGGAAATATATGGAGTGCAAGAGAAAATTATCAGGCGTTACGATATTTTTTATGCACTTCATATATTTCTGTATCCCCATGTAACGGGCTGTATAAGTATATAAATAGAACAAGAAACAACGTTAAATGACAGAAATAATAAAAAAATAAAGCCATGTTGGTTAATAAAAACAAATTCAATTTGTATCATAAAAACTAATACTGTTACATGTATATGTAATCGAAAAATAATATTTGAGTTTGTGTTAACTATTGGATCAAAGATGGGCCCTATTCCTGGCATATGTTTGCATGAAATGGACAAGTTAGGAGAAACTACAATCGACAAATGCTATATTTAACAGGACCGCGCAGTAATAAGTGAAAATTGAGTTAATGCGACGATGCGTGTGTAATATTTAACATTGAATCTCAGCATAGTCATAGACAGCAGTATGTGTTACTCTGATTTCTGGTAGGTTTTTTTGAAGTTAGAGTTACAATTCCAAACACTTTCCGACAGTCTGTGTTGCAGCCAGAAAAGACAAAATGCATGTGTATTAGAGCATTGAACAGAACACCAAGAACACTGTAAAAGAATACAATCCTCAGATCAATCAAATCCAAGAACCTCAAACTTGAGAACAAACACCCATAGCAAATACAGCAATGATCCTCACTAAGTACAGTATTTCAAAAGAAATTTCGTGTTGAACCAGGCTTTCTAACATACCAACCCTCCGTTGCTGTAGTGTGTTATTGACCAGTATGTTGGTTCGGTATAATACACTACTATCCAATAGTCATCGCATCACAATCACTATGTTGTTTGTTTGTTTGAATTGATGTGTATCGCCACTTTCAGCAATATTTCAGCTATATCCTGGCGTCCAGTTTGTATTGAGAACGTAGTAGTATCTAGAGTTAAATTAAGATTAATTGGAGTCGTTTAATAACAGGGTCAACTAAGTGTACCACCAAACCTCTATTAAAACTCCTGACCTCTCGTTAAAAACGGGCCTTGATAAATACAGTAATTTTTGCTATACCAGGAATGGCATACATGAAATGTGGATAGAAGTACCTATTAGACATCTTAAAATCTAACTCTCATTAAAACTTAGATTTTTCGACATTCTACTCGGCAATCCTCAATATGCTTATCCGCTAGCTTGAACCAAGCTGACAGATCTTATTAGATGCTGCTTTTTCATGAAACACTGGATAAGACGATATAAATACCTAATAATAAGCCATGACATAACTTATGTCGTCATTAATAATTCTTTTACGTTTGAATATTGTTTAACGCCCTTTTCAGCCATTTTTCAGCTATATCATGGCCACCATGCAGTTGTTATTTGGGGAGGATGCCGGAGTACCTGGGTAAAACGCCCGAACATCGGTAGGAAAACTAGCAATCCTTGTCAATTAAGATTGGAGTCGAGCACACACTGCCCGCAGTGAGACTCGAACCCGCAATCTCAGTGTTGACAGACTAAGTGATCAATAGAAGGCGAACTATCTTAACCACTCGGCCACCTAGGCCCCTTATCAATAATTCTAAATAAGATAATAAATACACTGAAGATAGTATGTCAAATGTTAGATTTTTGACTGTTTGTATTGCAATTAGTACTAATTGTTCTCCTCTCCTTGCCGTCCGGAGGAAGTCCCTTTTAATAATTTGGGATTTATAAGGCCAGTGCTTCATTTGATTCTTTCGATGGGTTTACGGCATGTGTGTCAGTTAGAAAAATATCCTTATTCTGTGACTCTAAAAAGGTGATCATATTGGGGAGTGATGCTCGAGAATCGTATATAATTTGTAGAAAGGCGAAAATAAATTGCATATATTTGCCTTCTCCGTGTCATCCAAACAAAATAGAGTTGAATATAAAGTAAAGACACAATTTTATAGTAGATATTTGTGTAAGTTTTTACTCAGTCCGTTCTTATACGATTTCCTTGTCGGCTTATTACGTCCTCCGAGTTACAAAAACCCCCACATTTTGAGATTTTCTTTTTGCACTAAGCACCTAGTTTTGTATCTTATGTATTTTTCCAAATGGTTTTGTTTTTTTAGTTTGGTGTTTTGGTTTTTCCGGTTGAACTCGTCTAATTCAATGTGATGATTTTATTTGTGAATCTTTTCTTTTTTGCTGTATTTTCAGTAGTGACTTCAGTATTCTGATGGTCTTCACTAGAATCCCAGTTCATGCCAGATAGATTTTTATTTAGTTTACTGTATACCACCATTCCGACTACAATTATCAAATTATACGTCTTGGTTTGTTTTCGGGAAATTTAATAAAGCAATAATTAAAGACTACATTGAAACTTAACTACAAACCTAACTTGATGTATTTATAAAGGGTCTTACATTGGTACGAGTGGATTATCGGATTTCTCCAATCGAAATAGTTAAATTATGGAATTTTTAAGTCCGAGCATTAGCAAATTAAATTTCCATAATTTAACTGTCGAGATTGGAGAAATCCGATAATCCAAGAGTTCTTATGAAAGATTCTCTTTTAATTAAAAAAAAAATTTGCGAAATGAAGAACAAATTCTCCCAATACCCTTTTTATGTTCATGACATGAAAAATACCTGTTAAATGGAAGGTGTTTTGTTTATAACGTCATCTATTCTTATTATGACGTTATTATTTTGAACCAGGAACAGTCTATATACTAGCTGTTTAAACCAATCAACTGCTGAGAACAGCATTTTCGCTATTGACGAGAACTATTTTTCCACACCAGCCAAGCGGTTTGAAAAAAAAAACCAAAAAAATTAGAGAAATTTGTTTTTTGTTTTATTTTTTATTGTGTTAATAGTCTTTTTTTTACCAGAAACATATGGTTGTATTTGCCTCTATTATCTGAAAAATAAACGCGAAAGAAAAACTACGAAATTTGCTTGAAGTTCATTGATTAACTGATAGTTAGTACAGACATGAACAAACTTTGTGACAAAAATAAATAATGTGTAATGATGAATGATTTTCTTTAAATACCCAGTAAAACTTTCTATTTTCGGAACACCAATAAAGTATTACTACTGTAGATGCTTACACTCTATTTAACAGATACAGGGAACCAGGTTCGAGGACTGTATTAACGATGACCTTGTGAACTCTATATTCCGAAGCATAAAAAGATTCATTTTTAATTTCATTTACTTTAAAGGTGTTTTCAATATTTTATTGTGTTAAAATAAATATAGTTAGTTTTTGAAACTATAGTGCTTGATCGCAGCAAATATTAACTGTGCTATTTTTGTAAGCGGATTCAGATAAAATGGCGATGTGTGTTATGTCGACGGTTGAGAATGAAATGAAGATTCACAAATGTAGCTTCGCATTACCATGAAGCTGATAGTATATTTCTAAATTTTCGTCTGTTGTCTTTATGAAACATATATTTCTGTATTGTACATATTGATTAAATAACCAGAAGGAGTCAAAATCACGACTGTATTTCGTGTAAAAATGAGTCGACAACAACCTCGTAAAGAGACAAAAATGCGAATACGAGCATTTCCAGTAAGTAACAAGGATAACATTATGATTGCTTATTATAAGAAAAATCGTTGTTCGTTTAATTTGTATCGTATTCAAGATGTCTTTGAAATATTAAGGGCATAAAGTGTAAAAAAAGCTAATAATGGCGGACGGAAGTGGCATAATGAATGTAAATAAAAACGTCTGCTGCAGTGTCCTGGTACAGCAGCATTACCATTATAGATCTATTTCCTTTTTGAAAATATCGATAACAGCTTTATTACAAAGTAATCTTTCTGTAGGTTAATTGCCCTAAATTTCCCTGCTATGGACATTGAAAATTGCTAGGCATCCGGTTTTCATATATGGCCACCTGAAATTATTTCGTCCATAGTAGAATTTTCAGCGATTTTCCTTCATATACTGGTCACAGAGTAGTTCTCACCATTAAAACGACTCTGTTAGTTTTCCCAAAAAATCTATTTCAAAGGGTTCATTAGATAGATTTCACTATCTTCCATCCAAAACAAATTATGCCTGAAGGGGTCATTGTCAGCCTGGGTACTATATCAGCGTACCCAGGGTATTTAAAATTTGAGAAATGGTACCCAGGGTACTGTCGCTTAACATAAACGTAACCAGACCAATATTGTTCAATCAAATCCATTAATTTTCAACATTGTTCATAAACATGCACATAATCAAAACAAACTGAACTGTAAACTGTAACAAACCACCATTCTTCTATTTATAATTGTGGACCAAATACGGGAAGGAAATGAACGTAATTTCGCGATACTTACCACACCGTGTACGTTTATGTTAAGCGACAGTACCCTGGGTACCATTTCTCAAATTTTAAGTACCCTGGGTTCGCTGATACAGTACCCAGATCGACAATGACCCCTACAGCCAAATTACGTTTATCACTTTTTTAATGCCAGTTTTTCACTGTCAAAATATTAGGTGGTGAGAATTACTAGCCGTAGAGAACTACTCGGTGATCAGTAGCAATTAAAACTTTAAATCCAAGGATAAATTACTGCTAAAAATATCTTGCATTTCTCCCTGTAAACTAATGACTCCTCCATAATAAAATACAGGGCTTTTCAAAAAAATAATGGTCAGTTAAACCAATACATTTTCACTGATGAAATTCAACTACTACCATACTGGTCACTGAGTAGTTCCAGCTGGGAAGTCATTCTCGCCACCCAATCATTTAACAATTTTTGTGTTGAAAACTGGCATTTTAAAAGTGATGAACATAACTTTTTTTAGATGGAAGATGAAGAATTCTATGAAATGAAGACTTTGCTATCGATTTTAATGGAAAAATAATGCCACTATTAACAAAATAGCAAGAATTGCTTCCGTCATTTTAATATGCTAGAAATACTTTATGACCAGTACTCTTAATCAGACATAGCCTGTACTTAAAGTGACTGTCTCTGTGTGGAGGTTTTTTTGCCTGTCAAATGAAAAAGGCTTACCCGGTTTGGTGGAGCTTATGAAACTTTTGTAGATCCAAAATGGTGCAAATTGAAATAAATTATTTTGTACTGTTGATCAGCGTTTTGAAATGTGGCAAATTGTGTTCACTTTGATAGGGTGATTTATCATATTGAAATGACCTAAATTGTTGTCTATTGGAAATCCTTTGGGTAATGTCATCTGCAGTTGAGGTGGGAAAAGTTTCTTGGTTTGTCTGAATACCATTAAACGTCTCAAAAGCTGTCAAATTTTTATAAAATTATTTATTATAATTAATTAAAAAATGCAAGCATAAAACTGAGCTCATGTGGGGTGTGACTTTAAGTTTTGGGTGCTGCACTGTTCATCCATCTTGGACATGTTCTGGGACACATTGATAACCATGTGATTATGGACGAGTCTATACAGGAAATCGGTTCTTTGGGCTTGAAAAAACTCTTTAAATCTTTCTTCCAATCTCTAGCACATTATTGGAAAATAAAAAAATCCTAATCCTATGAAAATAAGCGACAATCGATGCAGTGATACACCTGTAATATGTTGGAAGCCATCCTATTACATCACACTGTTCTGTTTGCATTACCCAGGGGCCGCGCTGGGTTTCGCCAATGTCGCCAATTGCGATTTTTTTTTTCATTTGGCGACAAAATATTGCGTCTGGCGATTTTTTTGGCGCCAAGGTTTTATAGTGTTAAACGATATGCATGCGCGTGTTAAATTTATCGGTAATCGGCGATTGCATCATTAAAGATCCTTTGTCGGCTTCTATGGTCGTAAATACACGTGTATTGTGAAGTATCCAGTGACATGTGTGTTATTTGGAGTTATTAAACGGAAATCGGCAATAAATGAATCAACAAAGTTGTCTGATGGAAAGCAGCTTTATCTGCATCAGATTTGAATAGACGTGTAATAAAACAATTGATGTTGTTAATTAATTTATAAAAATAACCAAACAAACATATTTTTGTAGTAATATTTTTTTATAATGTAATTAATAAAATACAGGTACTGTACAGGCCTCGCGAATTTTAATTTCTCCGCGCATCCCGGTGGAGGAAATTCGGGTCTCCGCGGCCTCTCCGCGGTCATCTCCACCGCGACTCGCGATTGCGAATTGCCGGTGGAGAGCCGGTATTGGGTGGAGAGCGGACGACTCCACCGTGTATTCGCGGTGTATCCACTCTGCAAACATTTGGGGATATATTGGCACATTCGGTAACTGTGCATATTATCGTATAAATTACGTGAATTTATCGTAAGTCTGATCTTTCACCTTTTAAAATATATGACACTTTTGTGAACCTGTTTCAGATCAGTTTCATGTGTTATCCACAGAAAGATCGTGTAGAATACTATTTCTAACAATAGTTAGCAAAGTTGTGTTAAGATTATTTATTGTATGTATGTTTGTATTAATTTATTAATCTTTCATCGTTTTATTTATATTTCAGGTTGTCTGTGAAGATTTATTACTTATCTATATTATCAATTCATGTAGCTAAAAAGCTAATTATCTTATTTATGTTGTTCTTTCTTATGTAGAGGTCAACTTAGGCTTACAGGTGACGAATATGCGGTAAAAAGCTTACCAACTTCAATATTTTTCTTCCCAATATATTTATCAATTAATAAAGTTAACAGTTGTTCACATTCTCTGCAATGACGAAGTGACAACTTGGTTATTTGTGTTACGTATTCCGTTTAACAACAGGTTGCAATAAACAAATCCATGGACACCTGTTTGACAATATGAATCGTCAAATAACTCGCATCCACTTATTTAAAACTGAGAGCTTTGACACTGTTCAAATCTAATTAGTTTGTTTGTAAACTGTAGGTCAGTCTGTGAGTTCAAAGGTAAATAACGACCTTATTATCGATCAGACAGTATTACCTTTGTTACACTAATTAATTGAAAATGTCCAAGAAGTGTCAGCGTACTAATTAAGAATTAGGCAATCATTTCTGTATAGCAAATATTGCTTGATAAGTACTTACCTTCGTATTATATGCTAGTTTAATCCGTGCCGAAGACAGTTATTACCTTACACAGAACACAGTTTAGACTATATTGTTTGCAAATCCACAATAGATTACATGAATATATAAATTATATATAACTAAAAATTCCGCAGTTTCTTTGTATTTCTAAAATATTCGGTAAAAAAGCACGTGCCGATAATTAAGGATATCGTCTGCTTGTCAATCAAAGTATTTACCGCTTTCACAATAGCACGTGCAAGTAGTGTTATTTTACATTATTGTTACCGGATATTTTAAAATGCTTTAAAAAAAATCTGCAAAGAAAGATGGATTATCGAGAAGCATCATTAGTGGTATGAGGTTTTCTTTTTCGTTTGGAGTTGTGAATATATTTCCTCCGTACACATTATGATTCCGAGATTCTACAAGGTTTATAAAAAACCAAAAAGACGCTTTTGATTTAGTTTTTGAACTGTAGTTCAGGATGTCAAATGATCACAGGTACGGTCTAATTAACGCTAATTGGTTATCATCTGACAGCATTACCTGTGTACCACTAATTATGTAATGAAAAATGGTCCGAAAGTGTCACTGTGCTCAATTAACAAGGTATTGCTCAATTAATTTGAAGGGAGGATTAATTTTACAACAAAAAATATAAAGTTTGTTGTATACACACTCGAGCATATGACAACAATTTCACTTACATTTATAGACGTAAACGGCACTATAGACGATCTTGTTTTGTTGATGTTTGTCAAATTTGAAGAAAATATTTGACAGTAGAACACGTGCCGATAATTGAGGTATCGTCTGCTTCTTGAATCAATTAATTTAACGCTTGTAAAATAGCACGTGCAAGTAGTGTACAAAGATATACCTGTGAAGTGGTTATAATTATTTTATTAAAAAAACGATGAAAATGAAATGACAGGAAGTATATCTTTATTTATTCCATCACTATTTTATCTATTATTATTTTATAATTATACCTCCGTTTTTGGTGACGTAAACAAACAAGCTGTAATAGAATTCAACGATTATTTTAATTCATTGGATTGATACTGGATATTTTTAAATGCTTTCAAAAAGAACGTGGATAAAGACAGATGGATTACCGAGAAGCTTCATTATTGGCATAAGATTTTCTTTTTCTTTTGGAGTTGTATGTTTCTCCGTAGACATTCTAATACCAAGTTTCTACAATGTTATAAAAATCCAAGAAGACACCGTTATTTATTAAAAAAAGACAGCTTTGACACTTCAAATATAATTCAGCTTGTGAGTTCGTTTTTGAACTGTAGTTCACACTGTCAAATGATCAAAGGTAATTAAAGACATAATTAACGATAATTGGTTATATGACAGCATTACCTGTGTACCCTTAATTGTGTAATCAAATATGGTCAGGTGTCATTTATTATGTATTATGCAATTAATATAAAGGGATAATTAATTTTATAACACAAGGTATAGAATTTGTTGTATACACACTCAAGCATATGACCACAATTTCACTTTCCTTTATTGACGAAAACGGCACTGTAGACGATGCTGTTCTGGTGATGTTTGTCAACACTGAAGAAAATATAAGAAGTAGAACATTTTCTGGAGAAAGGAAACAGAAACTTAACATGCATACCCATTGTTCTGATGTGATTTTACGATCTTTTTGGTCGGCTATCCACCGCGACTACGCGATCGGCACTCCACCACGAAAACACCGCGACTCCACCAAGGAGAGTTGAGTAACAGTGGAGGAAACTGTCTCTCCACTCTCCTCCACCTCCACCGCGATGGGTGGAGAAATTAAAATTCGCGGGGCCTGTACAGTATGAAAACTGACGTCGTTGTTGAGTGATTTCCGGACCGGATGTCCGTCTTAATTTCGTAACTAGAAAACTCTTACTCCTGCGTAGTTCTATTTTCAGTATTTCCGGTTTTATGTTCATTCACGGGAATAGATGTTTCTAATAAATTACTGTAAAATTTTGGTTTTCTGCCAACAAGAAATCACTCACACATCTTTTCATGATTACAATACAATTAGTGTACGGGTTGCTCGAGACTTTTGAAAAATTGAATTAAGTGTCCGGCAAACTTCGTCCGACGTTACAGAATATGTCACACATAATGTTAAACAAATTCGCCATGTCATATAGTGATCTAGTGATTTCTAATTTGGCGACACTTTTACAAAACTGGCGACGGAAAATTGCAGTTGGCGATTTTTTTGGCGCCAGCTTTTTAGAAGCTAGAGCAGCCCCTGATTACCTCTGAAATTGGCACAGGAAGAACATGTCGTGAACATTGCTTCCTTTTACTCTATTCATGTCCAAAACATTCTGGTTATGCATAACTGCAATTCGTGCAGCAACTAGCTGTTAGTGCAATTTTCATTTGGAAGTACAATTTGATGTAACATACAAAAGCATGCAATAATAATATAAGTAATGTATGGCCTACATCCAATCCTGAATACAGCTGAAATACTGCTCGCTGGATGTAAAGCAAACATCCAATCAATCAATCAATCAGGCCTAAAGGTGAGAATCAGAATTGTTAAAAAAAATTTCCTTTCATGACGTGCTAGTACATGTAGAGTGAGATGGGATAATTCCACACATTTAGATCAGGAAAATTCTGCCAAATAGCGATAAGTATTAATCTTTGCAAACACTGTTCCCTGGCGGTATGAAATCTGTTGTTGTGTTGATGAAAATCGTAATTGTTTAGTAGCCGTACTGCAGCAGTCATGCATACAAATCCTCAAGTTTTCCCCATGGCTAAAATGACTTGAAAATTTCTGTTCAGAAATTTGATACATAGTTTGTTGCAGTCACGACTGTAAAAAAACTACAATGTATCAATATTAACTTTAATGACATTTTATTTGTAATTGTTTATAATTTGCAATAATTATGTACATGTTTGTTTGATGTTTTCCTAAATACATTTTAATCTTTACAGATGACGATGGATGAAAAATATGTAAATAACATATGGACATTGCTTAAAAATGCCATTCAGGAAATTCAAAAGAAAAATAATAGTGGACTTAGTTTTGAAGAACTTTATAGAAATGCCTATACAATGGTGTTGCACAAACACGGAGAAAAACTGTACACAGGCTTACGGGATGTTGTTACTGACCACTTAGTTAACAAGGCAAGAAGTTATGGTGATCTTAGAATAATATTAAATATTTAACTAATGATTATAGATTTCTGCTGTTTCAACCAAATTTTTCAAAAGAAAACACGACTTCTACAAGATAGATTTATTATTATTGCTTCTCATTAGTGGCATTATTTTGTTTTGAGTGATGACAATTGTACATTTTACATGGTTGTGTTTTTGTGTAATGAATTCCTCTTAGATTTTATGACATGCCAAACCCAAAACCTACTTCCAAAAAATTGTAAACCATTCCCTATTTATTAAAGCACTTGATTTGCAACCCAGCTAATTCAGACTTTTTTTGTGATTTTTTTATGTCCCCGCGACGACATGTCGAGGGCAATAAGTTTTCCTCATGTCCGTCCGTCCGTCTGTCAGTATGTACGTACGTACATCCGAACGAATTTCCGTCAAGCTTTTCTCAGAAATTGTACATGAGAACAATTTGAAATTTGGCAGGGTGGTTCAGTTTCACAAGTTGTATGTCCTAAGCGACTTTCAGACCTGTGGGACAACTACTTCCTGTTTGGGACTTCATTTGTACATAAATACGTCCGTCCGTATGTACAAATTCCGTCAAGCTTTTCTCAGAAACCATACATGAGAACAATTTGAAATTTGGCAGGGTGGTTCAGTACCACAAGTTGTACGTCCTAAGCAACTTTCAGACCTGTCGAACAAATACTTCCTGTTTGGGACTTAAGTTAGCGGGGGCATCTGTGTCCCATGCCATGGACACATTTTTCAATTTTTTTCTATATTATATAATAGAAAGTTGTTAATAAATATCCTTTTTAATTCTTATTTTAGATCAGAGAAGATGTCCTAACAGCATTAAACAACAATTTCTTGCAGACATTGAACAGTGCCTGGAATGATCACCAAACATCAATGGTCATGATAAGGGATATTCTGATGTATATGGTAGGTCTCGTTAAATCAATGAGGTGTGTTAACAGGATATTGGAAAGGTTAAAAATTGTCATTCTGTGTTAACTTTACCTTGCCAATAGTCAGAGTCAGCAAAATACATTTGAACAAATTTGTGTATGCTATATAATAATTTATTAATTGCATACATTTTCTGAATTGCTTTCATCAATGGCACCTGAGCATTATTAATTGTACTTTCACATACCAGACTACATTTTTGAAACCAACTTTAGGTTCAGATTAGTTATTTAGACAATGACCAGTCTACTGTGTATCTTTTTAACAAAATAAATCAACACATTAGACAATGTTTATAACATATAGGCTTATAACAAAATCAGGCTCTTTACAAGTGTGGGTACATTTCATGAACTATTGCTATTTTAGAAAAGGTATTGTTAGAGGCCTATTACAAATTGTTTATTACTAAAATTGGATATAATAAACTTTAAATGTGCTTTTATAACTGTAAAGTAAAGCTATCCAACAAGGAAAACCCCTAATGGTAATAAACAGTGTGCCTGTCTTTCAGTACACACATATGATCATGTATTACAACAGTCGAGTCAATAATAAGTACTGGATATATGTATGTATCACAACTCATTGTGTATTTATTGTTCTGCTGTGAAATACTACAGAATTTTGTTTTGGACATTATGCCATGTACATGTGTGCAAAGAACATTTTAGGCTTGATAGTACTTATATGCTGACATTTTTAATGTTGCAGGACAGAGTATATGTTCAACAGAATAATGTAGATAACGTGTACAATCTTGGACTGATGATATTTAGAGAAAAGGTTGTACGACATCCTATGATCAGAGATCATCTTCGCAGTACACTTCTAGAAATGGTTGCTAGAGAGAGAAGAGGCGAGGTTGTAGACAGGTATGTATTCTACTTTTGATCTGTATGAGGATACAGTCTGTAGACTAAGTTCATTAAATCTTGACATAATTAGGTATAGAGTGAATGCATAGGAGGCCTAATAGCATGCGATCTAATATACACAATGTTTATAAATGTTTTAATTTTGTAAATCCAATTGGTTCAAAACCAATAAGTACAATTGAACTTGATTTTTGGTTTTAAAAAACAGTAAAAAAACGTCCTTGATATTTGTTTCCAGTAAATGGATCAGGAACAACGCATTCTTCATAACTTCTGTTACATGAATGTTTTCATTCATGAATACAAGAAAAAAAATATGTGGGGCACAGTTTCATTTGAACATAAATTAAAACTGTCCCGTTTAATGTAAGGAATTGTTTTTAATGAGATGAAATATATACAGGACACATTCATCAAAATCATATACATTTATTTAAAATAATTGGTACAGTGAGTTTTGTTTATCTTTACCAAATTAAATGCATGTATATTTTTACTTTTACAAATCAGGGGTGCTGTTAAAAATGCCTGTCAGATGCTGATGGTCCTCGGAATAGATTCCAGGGCTGTATATGAGGAGGACTTTGAGAGACCATTTTTGGAGCAAAGTGCAGAATTTTACAGGGTTTGTACAGAAAGTGTGATGAATGAATACTTGAATGGATGGATTACATGTTAAATAATTATGCATCAATAATATTTTACTAATCACGAAATTAATATTCAAAGAGTGAACCCCATATAAATGCTTCTGCAAAGCTTGAAACTGCAATGTGCTGTTATTCTATGGCAAGTAAAATAAACCCTCCCTTATACATTTTTAGAATTGTCCTTATATCTGGTTTTCTGGTTAGTTTTAAACATTCTATTTACTTTGTTACATGGAATTTAGTAATTATTTTTTAATTACAAGCATGTTTTTGATTGGTATAAAAACTACTTTTGGGTCATGTTAAATCGCACACAAGTACTAAAATTTCATCAACATGTTATTATTTTTGTCTGCTGAACAGTTCCCCTGAACAAGCAGTCAAGCAGAATCCAATATTAACTTGTTTAAAAAAAAATTTAATTTGCTAGTTCAAATGGAGCAACCCATAATAAACGATATAACTTGCATTCATCACATGACATATTCTTGCCCCGTTGAAATTCAAATAATCCCAAGTCATCCTTGTTTTTACCATTAAAATTGTCAAGATGTATAGTTAATTGACTGATCAGAAAAAATTTAAAATTTCTAAACAGGTTATACTGTTTAACCTGGCTTGTGTCTCTTTACACCATTCATAAACCGCTTTGTGTTTTATAATATGTTAACAGACCCAAACCAAGTTATTGTTAAGTTAAGTATTGTATAACCTGTTCAGAAATTTGAAATATTCTTTAAATACATGGTACGTACAAGTATCCAGTAGTTAGTCAGAATGGCTGTTTTATCTCAGTAAAACAAAAATCTTGTCAGCAATAATGGGTGCCTCTGCTGCTAATAGATTTGCTACAATGTGTTCATGTAATGGCTCATTGAATATTTAATTTTCTTTAGTTGAAAAATCCCCATAGCTACCTGTATCATAGTCATGAATTGTATATTATCATACATACAATCTTAATTGACAAGGATTGCCAGTTTTCCTACCGCAGGTCGGGGGTTCTCTCCGGGTACTCCGGCTTCCTCCCCCAATAAAAACTGGACGCCATGAAATAGCTGAAAAATTGCTGAAAGTGGCGTTAAAACACCATTCAAACAAACAAAAAAAAAAATATATTATCATACATGTTCTTTTTGTAATTTGTTATACAATGTAACTACCAAGTCTAGTATATTAATATGAGAAAAGAATAAATACAATTACACATTCTGCTTTACTTGTAGTCTGAAAGTCAGAAATTCCTTGGAGAAAACAGTGCTTCAGTGTACATAAAGAAAGTAGAAGCCCGAATCAATGAGGAAGCAGAAAGGGCCACTCACTATTTAGACAGTACCACAGAAGAACCAATTGTCAGGGTATGGTTAATGATAACATTATGAGATACAGGAAGTATTATATGAAAGAGCAGGTTAAACAGCTGTGTTTGTATTATAACATCCAGAGACTTGTATGTATGTGTAATCACTAGAGGGCATCACATTTAACTTGATGAATATTATGCATGTTCAGGGGTCACCACACTCTAAAAAAAGTAGGGAGAAGTGACTTCTCCCTGGCAGCCAAACAGGGAGAAGTCAGGCCCTGATAGGGAGACTTCAGGAGACACTAGGGAGAAGTCAGGGGGACCGTACAAATAATAAATTTCGCAGTAATTAACATATATTTTTCATTATTTACATCAATTTCCAGGATTATTTCTCTTGTGTTTTTAAATCATAACACACTTAAATTCAGTTTTTTTTCTTTCTTTTTCATTATTATTCATGGTATGCAATATCAAACAGTACATAACCTTTATCATTATTCAATGAAAAAAACACCAGATATAGGGACTATTTTTCTATCTACTTCAGTACTTGTAGCCATACAAGGTATTCACAAATAAAAATAGGTCAACAAAAATATTTGTATATGTGTAGACATAATCTTCATTCATGAGTTCTTGTATCATAATATTCCTAACAGTTTGTTATGAACATGCCATGTTTATCTTATCAAATTTCCAAAGAAAATAGATAGAATAACCTTACATTAAACCCAGAAATAATTCTTCTGTTCAGCACACTTCCACTTGGATAAAGTTGTGCTGATCCAAATTGCTTCATGGGACACCCATCTACAGAACTTATCATGATGTCAATAATTACTATACATCTTTATTCTTTCAAGTGGAGCTCATATACTTATCAAAGAAAATTGTTAAAGTACAATACTCTTTGAAAGAACTGAAGTTTGACACCAATTTAAAGTGTTTGCTCATCAAAAAAATTATGATTTTTCATTATGGGCAATTGTACATTACTTTTCTTTGTTGTTCACTTCCAGTAATTAGTCACATCCTGTAAATAAACAAATGGCGCGTAATACATTTGAAAGACGTAAATCGTTTGAAAATATGTTAAATACGCATATTGTTTGCCATTTTTTATTGGAATTACACATTAACTGATAAATTGGTAGTCTGGGTGAAGTATTTGGTCCAGATTTACAAGTATCTTATGTGAACCATCGGGCGACTTGATGTAAATGACAGGGCGACTTCAGGTACTAGTAGGACCACTTTGTCGCCCACTTGGCCCAGTGTGGTGAGCCCTGCATGTTGCAGTATTTATTGTGTTTAATCAATAAATTTATCTAGACACACTTTAACCAAGTATTAATGTAGAAAGAATTTGTAATATAAATTTTATAAAGGTTTGTTTTGAATTTTTGGAAGAAAAAATGACTCAGTCATGAAAGTAAACTATATTGTGAAGTTTGTGTTCATTGATCTCTGTAAATGTATGTATTCTGTAACATATTGGTGATATTGTTCTTTGCAGGTTTTAGAAGAAGAACTTATCAGCAAACACATGAAAACAATTGTTGAGGTATAGTAGTGTATTGCCTTGTCTTGACAACCCTACATGTATATGTATTTTATATGTCTTTAAAATGGCAATAACCCTAATAAAAGTGGATTTTAAATTGTTCAGAGGTTACAATTTGGGTTCAAGTCTGGATAATAGAAACATACACGTAGGGGTATTAGTTTATACATCATTTTAATTTGACATAATTAATAAAGTGTGTCTTGGAAGGAACTTTTACCTTCAATCCAATTTTACAGATTATGTTCAGTTTTCAGTTTGAACAAAAAATGTACAGCAGGGGCAAGTTTTCGTTGTTGTTGCAATAAATCTTTTCTTCACAATTTAAAAAATAATTTCCAATTTTATTGGTGACTACATAACTAGAAGTTGCCTATTGATGATTATAATATAATGATATTCAGACATGAAAATTTGAACTGGCAATAAAGAAGAAAATCTGTTTAATATTTTTAGATGGAAAACTCTGGTGTTGTTCACATGTTGAAAAACAATAAAACTGATGGTAAGTCTTTGTATTTATGAACTGATTTATAAATAATCCAATTCAAAACTTTTATCAGTGTTCAGCCTATTCCAACCTTTAACTTAACTGTACTTTCATCAGCTCAAAATTATAATAATACATTGGCAGAAAATTCTAGTATATTGTACAATTATATAAAACAATTTGTGATTAAAGGACACCAGTTTTCCTACTGAAGGTCAAGGGTTTCCTCTGGGTTCTCTGGCTTCCGCCCTCCCTCCCCCCTCCCCAAATAAAAACTGGACACCATGAAATAGCTGAAAAATTGTTGAAAGTGGCGTTAAACACTATTCAAACAAACAAACATTAAACGACACATACTAATATATCTATATAAGATCATTAATAATACTGTTTGTACACACCGTAGAGCAATATAATTTACAACTTAACCAGGATATACACATGTATTTGGCATATACACTTGCTTTGAATAATGTCGGTGAAGTTTGAACACTCAATACTTGTTGACGTCTATGGAAGCAATATTAAACATACATTTTTTATGAAACTGTAAAAAAAGAGCTTCATATTGCTTATACTTAAGTTTTAATATAGCAGGATGTTAATTAATTAGAATTTTTCAGATTTAGCATGTATGTACAAATTGTTTATCCGTGTAATAAATGGACTGAAAACAATGTGTGACTGTATTAGTGTGTACTTGAGAGAGCAAGGAAAAGCTATTGTTTCTGAAGAGGGGGAGGATGGTAAAAATGCCATCTTATACATACAGGTATGTAAATGGGTTACAAACAATGTGACCTGATCTGACTTTCCTTGTGACATGTTTCATATTATGTTTTCACACAACTGTCACGCATAATTTTTCTTTTATAAAACCAGCTGTATTATTAAAATTATTTTTTTCTCACTATACAAGAGAAAATCATGCAATGATGTTAATTAGTGAAAATAAAATAATGAATATGACATCCAAATATTCATAAGTTATGACAAATAACTCACTAAAACTTAGTGGTTTGAAGTATTTCTTCTTGGGATTACTGTAATGTCAACAGAGCTACATAAGAAAATATTTGAGTTATCTTCCCTACACTATTACTGGACTGGATAATTCATGATTCCGATTAAATTTTTGCTATCCAATCAGACCGCTCAGTTATAATTAGCCGATGTGTAAACAAAGCTTCCACGATCTTTTTCCCACAAGCAAACTACTTTTACAGTTGTGGGAACGGCGTTATTTTCAATCGTTTTAAGAAAATGATTCTTAGATGTGAATGGGGTACATGTAATTCCGATGAAAGGTAACCAGATCGAATGCAAGGATACATTTTTATACCATTTCCAAAGATTAAAAGAGATTTAGAGAAATGTCTACGCTTGAAAACGCGAGGAAGTCCCAATGATCAGCTCAATATAAACAAAATAAATAAACACAAAGCAGCTGCAATCCTTGTAGAGATTTAAGCAACTCTACTATGTGAGAACAATGCCCGCTTAGTCTCTACAAGAATAAATGATTACGTGATGGTGTGCAAGTCTTCAATTTCAAATTGATTTTATTAAAATTTTAAGTCTTTTAGTGTTAGTGAATCTACCCTAATTCAATTATGATATACAAGAAATGGGACAGGAACAATGGCTCTTTTTATGTTCCAGTGTAAAAACTATTGGATTTATATATAATTGTATAATGGACTTTTAGTAATTAACATTACTTTATGTATTTTTTCACCAGATTTTATGTTCTTTTTTCGGCTTTGAAATTTGCAGATTTGAAGCGCTGGCAGTACTTTAAACACACAGAAAAACAATTTTCTTTAGTAAACATCTCGTTTTTTTTATTATATTGATACATCTTTATCCAATTAATTAGCAGTTTTCGATTTTTTAGCGATCTCTAGATGTGTAGGAAATACTCTCTGATGTAACTATGCGTGCACACACACGGACAGCTAAGACAGAATACATTTATAAAATTTAACCACAATTTCGGAAAAAAACATACCCTGCTTTACATGTGCAATAGGATTCTGAAAGTTTAGATTCAGGTCCAATTTCAATATTAAGACTGGGGCTTATCTTCTTATCTCGGAATCATGAATTATAATGCTATATATCAGTATTTCCAATTTTTAAATTACATAAGGACATACATTCATGAATCAGGATTTGCTTAAAATTCTAAGAATTTCTAACTGTTTTTGAATCAATGCAAAGATTAAATGTCATAATGCATATTTGACTCTGTAACTTTGTTGTTGGAATTTACAAAACATACCAGAAAAGCATTCCTAGCCTTATTGTACACTTGGACTTTGATACTCAACAGATTTGTCATAAAACCCTGCGTTAATTATAACTGAATACAGTCCCATGCTGGTCGTAAAATTTCCAATAAGTTTTCTGTTGTGCACCCGATGAGAACAAATAATTCAGTAATACCTGACTTGGCAGTAAATGTAATATAAACATTATTCTATGATTTAAAAAAAATTAACGAAAAAACCCCAAAAATTTTGCATAGCTCAAGTAAAAATTAGTTGTCAATATTTATTACTCACTGGAAACCTTCACATAATAGTTTTTATACATTTATTGTAATTGTCACCAGATTCTAGTTTATATAATATACATGTATGTGTAAATGCTTTTGATCTTTTCAGAGTATGTTGGATTTGAAAGATAGATTTGACCATTTTCTACATGAGTCTTTCAGTGACGACAAACAGTTTAAACAAATGATCTCAAAAGACTTTGAATACTTTATTAATCTAAACCCCAAGTCACCAGAATACTTATCACTGTTTATTGATGAAAAACTCAAGAAAGGAGTCAAAGGAGTAAGTCAGATGTTGATGTAGTACTCACATTATTTAAATATTTAATGTTATTGAGTAGGATTCTGCATATAAACTCCCGTTGCAATCTGGAAAATGTTTAATTCATAGCATTTGATGCATATTTTTTATACCCCACTGCCAGCATAATCACTGATAATTTCACAAAAGCTTATTTTTATTGCACACATTTATTAGATATCATTTCGGCAGACAAGTTGGGGACTAAGTAGACTTAATAATGTATGAAATTTGAAAATATGTGAAGAAAGTGTGCATCCCCTAATTCATTTTGTTTTGACTGAAAACTGTTGATGTGCAACGGCTGTTTATTTTATGCAACAAAGCTGTTATTGGAAAAGCTACTAATTTAATTGAAATTGGACAGATTTGTATTCCCGTCTCCTGCATGCTGGTATAAAGAAATTAAACCAAACTTGCACAAATTGAGTATAAAGAAGTGCGTAAGTGAATCAGCTATTTTTGTTCTCTTAACATTGTTAAGTGCAACAATAGCAGTCAACAACTTCTTCTGAAGTGTTGAAAAAAAATAAAACCAAACTTATATTTGTTCCTTTTTTAGCACATGGTGTTTTTTGGCTCTTGAAAATTTTCCTAAAAACTGAATACAGGCATTTGTTTTCCTTTTGCAATTTTTAAGGATTTGTTTATTCTTCACTTTTACTTTGTTTTCAGATTTTTTCAGTCAAAACTCACTTATAGAAATCAAATAATTAGTGTTGTATTGTCGACCTCCTTTGTTTCTGAAAATACATAAAATAGTTCAGACTTATAAGTCATTATTGCAACTGTATTACAGATGACAGAACAGGAAATAGAAACAGTGTTAGATAAAAGTATGGTATTATTTAGATTTCTACAAGAGAAAGATGTATTTGAACGGTATTATAAACAACATCTTGCTCGAAGATTATTGCTCAACAAAAGTGGCTCAGATGACTCAGAGAAAAATATGATTTCAAAATTAAAGGTAAAGACCTCGTTACCTGTTATTTATTGTTATTTTTAGTTTTGGATTAAATTTAAATTTAAAAAAAGTAATATTAGAAGCTTGATTTATTTTCTAATGTTTTATCAAGTAGAAATATAATTGTAATGTATTGAGTCGTGCTATTTGATTTCTTTCAAGACTGAATGTGGCTGTCAGTTCACATCAAAGTTAGAAGGAATGTTCAAAGATATGACAGTATCAAACACCATAATGGAAGAATTCAAAGGATTCCTGAGTACAGCACAGGTAATAAGACTGCATGGATTAATTAATGCTTGGAATTCAGTTAGGGAGTTATATCTGTGAATGTCAAAAATAACCACTGGTTAATGAAGTTATATTTTATAATATTGTGTGTCTTCAGAAGTCAATTGACCTAATATTTGTCTATTTAACTGTTTAATTTTCGGGAAAAAAATACTAAATCAAGGAGATAATTACTGCAGGTAAGGAGGTAACTTTTTACATGTAAATCATTAAATGTGTCTTTTATTTATAGAAAATAGGAGAGGTAATATATTTCTGCATTCAAGTTTCTAGATTTATCTGGTTGAACTTTAAAATGGGTTAGATCAGCACTTGTGTCTATTTTGATAAAAGTTCTTGAGAACAAATAAAGCACAGGGAAATCTGCAGCTACATGTATATTGGGACATTGTGTTTATCTAATCCATGTCATTATGTTAATGTTAACAATTATATTGTTTTATTCCTCCGATGTACAACAATAGAAGTCGGCTTTTTGTTATTCTATCACAGATGGTTTCTGGATATTACTTCATTTTTACTAGAATTTAAATCCCACTGTCTAAAAAATTATAGAAAACAATCTTTGCAGACCTGTTTACCGTACAATTTTAAAGTAGTTTCTACCATTTTAGACTTTAAATTAAATTATGCCCTTAGGTTTTACTGACGATTACTACTCTAAGACACGAATGCAGTTAAAAAATATTTTAGGTTTAAAAACGAAGGCACCCATACTTGGAACCTCTGTTAAATGTTTTATAAGTTAAACATCTAAAGGAAACATGTATAGGTCTGTTTGGTGCTCAACTTAGTTATATTTACTCCTTAAATAAAGCGTTCAGGTGATCACTTCAGTTAGATACATGAGGTTGTTTACAAATTGTGAAAAGCTGTAGAATCAAATGAGGATTCTAAAAAAAAAGTCAGTCTTTATTTGCAAAACTATGCTTAAATTGGTTAGGAACTACTAAAAAAGGGGTAAACAGGTCTGATCTTTGTATTCAAAACCATGTTTATACAGAGTTTATCAATAACAGATTACTGATATTTTGTCAAGTTTATCAGCTATTCACCAAATACCATTTGTTAATTGGAGGTATCAATGTTTAGTTTACATTCTTATTAATATGCATTTTCTTAAATCATAAAAAACCGACATACAGTTGTACATTGATCAAACTGAAGATTAAAAGAGATGTTGCTAGTGCAGAAACCAGTTAGGGATAATCCGATAAGACATATATGTCACATTTCGCGTGATGTCACAATACTTGAGCAGTAAAAAATGTCCCACTGCGAGATTGTTATTTTATTTGTTTAAATTGGTCTTCTAAATTAATATATGTTGATATATCCATTTCTTTGGCTAATAGAAAATACATTTGAAATTTTGTAGGTAAATCTAAGTGGTGTGGATTTAACAGTCCGAGTGTTAACTACGGGTTTCTGGCCAACACAGTCTGCAACACCACGATGTAATATACCAAGTTCGGCACGCATAGCTTTTGAAAACTTTAGAAGGTAATTCTAATAAATTGTTGTTATTTAATATGTGTAGTCTGACAGACATATTGGGTCTGATGAATTGGATTCTTTTAAAATTCTTTTACCAGATTTTTAAAGTGGCATTTCTGTCTAACTATGAAACAAATACATACATAAGAAAATGCATTTTAATATATTTATTTCTTATTTTGTTAAAAAGAGAAAAGTATTTAAAGTTCAGCTATGTCATTGTCATAGGAATTAAAAATTGTCAAATGTCTAAATGAGTATGTTATAAGAAAGAAATTTATATACTTTTTTTTTTTAACTTTTTATTTTTCTAATCAACATGTCATACATTATAACATATAATTATCTGATGTACAAACCAATGAAAAATACAACATCTCTAGAGAGATTATACTAATACATATATTGGTTTTACACTGAGTATGTATGTATCTTGTTGAGTTTTATTAAAAGTAAAAAAAAAAACGAAAAATAGATGCAAAAAAAATTAAAATAATAATAGCACCGATATAAAAAAAAAATAATAATAACAAAAATACAAATGAATAAATAAACAAAAAAAAAAAACAATGATAGTAATCATGTCATACTGGCTTATATGTCATCAATTATACAATATTTGTTGAGTTATGGGTTGTATTTAAAAATCTATAGCAATTCCACAATTTATCAAAATTTTCTAAACACTTGTTTTTAACAGCTATCATTTTTTCAATATTATACATATATTTTAGTTTTTCTTTCATTTCCAACACATTAAGATGTTTATTGAAGCATTTTTTATTATAAATATATTGCTTCATCCAAAGAATAATATTGTTTTCTGGATCACCTCTACAACAATGTTTTATATTACCTAAGAGAAAATTATTTTTTGTAAAGGCTATGCTTATACCATTTTGAAGGAGCCATTGATCAATTTCACTGATAAAATCTTGTACACATTCACATTCCCACAACAAATGTTCTATTGTTTCTATTTCATTTTTACAAAAAGTACAAAAAGGAGTGGAGGTAATGTTTATTTTGTTGGCAAATTTATTTGTTGTCAAAATTCTCTGATTAACTCTATACTGAAGCCAAAGTAGTTTAGTATTTTTTGTAACAACAAATGGTAATTTGTTAATAGATTTCCAATGATCCATATCTAAATTTAGAATGGTGTTCCATTTCACATTTCCTGTGGATATGGACTCATTCCTGTTAAAAATAGAGTACATATCTCTTGGACCTTTTCGACTTTTGAGAATGGTCACAACAGATGATGGAATGAATGGGGAGGCAATTTTGCAGTTACCTTTTGCAAACTGCTTACACCTATTAGAAAGTAAAGAAATAATACTGTTATAATTCATAACATCCAAATTCAAATGGAAAATATTTTGTAATTCTTCGTACTTCAAAAAGGATCCATTCTCATTTACTAAGTCATTTACAAAACAAATACCTCCATCCTGCCAGTCCTTATAGAATATGGGTTTCCCCCCTACTGTAAACAAATCATTCATCCAGAGAGGACTAGCTAAAAAATGCTCCCAACTCCTATTTTTTTCCTTTTCTATTACCATTTGCCATGCTCTTAAAACATCTTTCCAAAAATTATTGTTGATATTATCTTTTATTTGACTTATATATGCTGAACCAAATGTAAAAAATTTGGCTTGATCTACATGAGAGAAAAAAATATTTTGCCAATTACATGTAATATCATTTTTAAATAATCTTCTAATCCAAGTACATTTTATTGCTTGAACAAAAGCATCAACATTGATCATTTTTAGGCCACCTTCTTCATAGCGTTTTTGAAGTACATCTTTTTTAACCTTATAAACTGGTGAACTCCACACAAATGAGTAAAAAATATCATTAATACTCTTTAATATATTATCATTTGGGTTTGGAAGTGACATTATAAAATGGTTCAAAACTGGCAGAAGAAGTGTTTTAACAACAGTTATTCTACCAATCACTGTAAGATTACGTTTTGACCACTGATTTATTATACACTTAATCTTTCTTATACTTTCCTCATAATTGAGTTTTATCATTTTATCCAGGTTGACATCGAAATTGACACCTAATAATTTAAAGGACGTGGCTCCCCATGAAAGATTTCTTTCTGTGCATAGAACCTCATTAGAATACTTTTTATTCCCAATCCAGACCACCTGAGTTTTAGAAAAGTTAATATTAAGTCCTGAAATCTTACCAAACCACTCAAGTTCAAGCAATGCTTCATTTAATGAAGCTTCAGTACCATCCAAAAGCAATGAGGTGTCATCTGCAAATTGTGACAACTTATGTTCAATCTGGATGACTTTGATTCCATTTATATCATGATTTTTTCTTATTTTTATGCCCAAAATTTCTGCACATAGAATAAATAAGTAAGGTGACAAAGGGTCTCCTTGTCTACAACCTCTTTCAATGGAGAAAAAATCTGAAAGATGCCCCCCTTGAATAACTGATGAGCTAATGTTTTTATACAAAACTTCTGTCCATTTAATGATGGCTTCTCCAAAATTAAAGAAGTTCAAAACACTTGACAAAAATGTCCATGAAATGGAATCAAAAGCCTTTTCAAAATCTATTAATAACAAGAGGCCAGGAATATCATTTTCTTCAGTATATTGCATGATGTCATAAATCAATCTGATGTTTTCCCCAATGTATCTTCCACTAATAAACCCAGTTTGGTCTGTGTGAATAAGATTGTCTAGCACAGTTTTGAATCTGTTTGCTAATACACCAGAGCATATCTTATATACTGTATTTAATAAAGATATAGGTCTCCAGTTTTTCAAGAAATGTCGTGGTTTATTGCCCTTTGGTAGACAGGTTATAATACCCTGTTTTTGAGTAACAGAAAGTTTCCCATTTTTATAGCCGGTATTTAATGATCTTACTACAAAGTGTTTTAAATCCTTCCAAAAGAATTTAAAGAAATCATTAGAAAACCCATCTGATCCTGGCGTCTTGTTATTTTTCATTTTGTTCAAAGCTTGTCCAGCTTCCTCAATAGTGATAACTCCCTCTAAATTGTGTTTTTCTTCAGTTGTTAACTTTCTAATATTAACATCTAATAAACCTGTATTAATCTCATCTAAAACATTAACAAAATTGTTATCATTTCTTTTATAAAGAGTTTTATAAAATTCTTTAACCTGGTTTAGAATTTCCTTCTGATCTGTTACAACCTCTCCGTCGTCTTTTACTACTTTAGGGATAATTTTACTGGTAAAATTTTTAGATTCTAGACCACAGAAATAGTTGGTTGGCTTTTCTCCTTCCTCTATCCACTGAACTCTAGATCTAACAATTTTACCTTGTAATTTCTCTTTTCTAATATTTTCCAACTCTTGTTTTTTGTCTTCCAGTTGCTGTATTGACCCATTATCTAAATTCTCCTCAATATCTTTTATCTCCTCCCTTAACTTTTTTTCTTTATTACACTTTTCTCTTTTTTTAAAACTTGCATAGGAGATGGATTTGCCACGAATTTCCATCAACAGTGTTTCAAGGAAGAGCTGGTCATCTATAGTGAATTGAAGTATCTTACTATCTATATCGTTTATGCTTTCATAATTATATAAAGGGACACAATATTGTTTTTTAACCTCAAAAATTTTATCTTTAATTATCTTTACATATTCTGCATCATACAGTAATGAATTATTAAATTTCCATAACCCTTTTCCTCTAACAAAGGGGCAAAACTCCAATTCCAATAATATTCTAGAATGATCTGAACGATAACTTGGTTCAATACAGCAATTTTTCAAAAATGATAACATGCCATCTGAAAAAAGAAAAAAGTCTAATCTTGCTTGTTTCAGTGGAGATTTCTTTCGCCACGTGAATCTTCGTATGTTTGGATAAAGTTCTCTGAAAGGATCGATAAGTGACCTAGTTTCTATCAATTGCAATAACTTTTCTCTTGCATTTGAGTTATTTGTATGCAAATAATTACTATAGTCTAGATCAGGAGACAAAACCAGGTTAAAGTCACCACATATTACATAATATTCATTTTCAAAATCATCAATTACTGACATTATATGATCATAAAAAGCAGGACAGTCCTTATTTGGGCCATACAATGTAACTAATGTAAAATGTGTTTTATTCACCAATAAGTCTAAGGCTAGAAAATTACCACTTCCATCTTTCTTCTCTTTAATAACTTCGAATTCAAAATTGTTATTTAAAAAAATTGCTACTCCTCTAGAGTTTGTAGTGAAGGATGCAAAGTAACATTCAAAACCCCACAGTGTTCGAATGTTAATTTCTTGTACAGCATCAAAGTGTGTATCCTGAAGACAATATATGTTGTGTTTTTCTGATTTGAGAAAATTGAACACATCTATTCTTTTTGACAGGTCACCCAGCCCTTGGCAATTAACTGAAAGTATCTTTAGGGACCCCATGACAGTTTAAGTTTAAAATAAATGGTTTTACATCCAATATATAACAGTTGAGTTACAATGAATCTATGGGTAATGCATATACTACAATGGCTGTTAATTAACAAGAGTATACTTATAAACTGGTTTAACGCTTTACACAGATAACATGACATGTAATATTCACAACCACAATGTTTAATAGCCAGACATAAAAAGTGTATAGGGTTTCTATCAAAAAGGGAAAATAAGTTAAAAATTACTAAGTTTAGTTTCAGGATGCCTGCTAACATTTAATTTCTGTATCATCTTTTTTGCAATACACTTATGTTCTCAGAAAATTTTTTAAAAAAAAGTACGAGTACCAAAATTGTATGACTCTAATGTACGATGCACCTTGCATTATAGAAAAAATAAGACTGTATATACTTAAGTGGTATTAATTACCAAGGTACTTTTGTCCTGTTATGTATTGGATTGATAGAGTTGCGGGGTCACAACATCATTGGTCTCAAGACATGTGTTGTGGCCTCTCAACTCTAGCAGCAATCCAATACAAACAAAGTACAAAGTCTCATAAGTACACATGTATTTTCATATAATGCACCGTATTAACAGGATTTAACAACATTGATATTTCGTTTTTATACCTCAGATTTAATTGTGTTTTTGTGAAACAACAATGATCATTATAAAATACATTTGGAAGACTGCATCTTTGGAAAATAAAAATATTCATGAGTAAATTATCGGAAAAGAAACATTGCGAGTTTCACATCAAAACATATTTAACTTGAGCAGAGTGATAAGAGATACGACTAAAATACTACATCAATACTTGAACATTAGATTGACTATACCAACATTGTCTGTTATAAATTAAAAGTTGTCAAAATAATAATGAAATCTCAACTGATTGAAGTTTCAATATTTTTGTGGAATAATTTACTAGTAGAATAGAACACCTATAAGATTTCTGCATGAATCCTACAAATATTCCATTCCACCTGTAAACCATCTCCACATCTACAACACTGGTGAAGGGTTTTTTTTTTAAACATATACTACATTATTTATTATTTGAACTTCAGGGTTCTCAACAGTTTGTGAGGTCTAAGTTCTTCGCTTTCACAGTTACTCCCCTTTCTGTAGTCTGAATTGGATGTCATCATATGTACCAAACTTCAATTGCAGTCCTTCATTTGTCCTACCATATATTCCGCAGTTGTAATACCAGACCTGATCAATTTCCTGTGTATCGTTTAGCCTTTTTATCAAGTTCATGTTTCTTTGTGTCACATCGTCAACAAATTTGACAGTACCACTCAGTTTTTTCCTTTCCCTCATGATTTTACGTTTGACATCACTGTTAAATAATTTTACAATGACTGGAAATGGTCCTGGTTTTTTGGATGGAAATCGGTGTATAGCTACTACATCTCTGTCCTCCAACTCAACCCTTAAATCATTCTTGCAAGTTTCTATAAAATCCTTCCTGAGATCTTGTCTCTCTCTACGTGGAAAGTTCATAATTTTAATGTTATTCTTTCTAGAATACTGTTCGTTGTAATTACTGCTAACATCTGCTTGTTTAGCAATCCTTGTAGTTTCATTTAAGTCTCTTCTAATATTTGTTATGGTAGCATGTAACTCCCGAATTTTGTTTTTAAGGTCTTGATTTTCTATAGACAGTGCTTCTATTTTCTCTTGCATGTCATTTTTTACTTCATTAACCTTTTCTTCAATTTCCTTTTCAATTGTCTGTTGTAATTCATTTCTGAATTCATTCAACAATTTCTGTACAATGGAGGTAACTAATTGTTCCATGTCACTTGTTCTCATTAAGTCCTTTGTTACTCTATCAAGGTCTTGTTTACTGGTCAAATTTTGCAAGTCAGATTTGATTTCATCAATATCCTTTTGTAAATTCATAATGCCAGATAGGTCCAGGCTATTATTTGAATCATTTGATACCTCTGAATATAGTCTTTTATTTGGTTGTCCCTTGTCCTTGTCCACTTTTGCTGTTAGCAAGGATTGAACTGTACTCACAGGTTTGTTTGGTCCTTTGTTAAGTCCTGTATGCTTTGGAGGCATGGTTTAGATATAGGTTTGGTGTTTATCTAATTGATTAAAGTTCACTTCCTTTATCACAAAAAATTAATGTCCAAATAACAAATTCTGAAAACTACAACTTTTAGATCCAAAAGTTATATCCATGTATTCTCCATAATAGATCCCTCCTGTTGATATAAATCTTATGATTGTACTCTCCTTATAAACCACATAATAATTGCAAAAAACACAGAGCTCTCTTTTACAGTGTTGACTGTTTGGCAGCCATCTTTAGCTGATTTAGAAATTTATATACTTGAGAATGTGTATGTTATAAGAAAGAAATTTATATACTTGAGACCTGCATATTTCATGGAATGATCCTAAATAGTAAAACTATATGTACATTTTGTAAGGGACTCGGAAACAAAATAACATTGTTATAACAATTCTTTAATTTTTTAAATTCCTGTAAGAGTTGCACAGTTTTTTCTCAAAGTTTTACTTCCAATTCCAACAATAATTATAACAAGAAGTAGAATTGGCAATTGAACACATGTCGGAAGACTTTACATACGATGTTAAAGAAATATAGTATCAAGACTTTTGCAGTCTTTGGACGTGCAGCTTATGTTAGTCTGTATAATATTAATGTTTTCTGTTTGTACATTTTATTAGGGCCATACAACTGTAAGTGGTGGTCTCCCTATAGCGATTGAACTGTCCATCTGTAACAAATCATGTTTGCGCTATTACTGTTTTCTCTTTTGATGTAGGCTTTTGATATTTAGCATGTGTGTAGATCATTTCAAGACAATGTGTCTTGTTGATGACCTTGAACTTTGACCTTTAGGTTGCATTATTGCTAACTAGTTGAGAAATCAGTGTATGGGCTATAGCTTTTTTCTCCTTTGAGGTAGGATTGGATATTTCGTATGTAGGTAAATCATTTCAAGGCAAAATGGATGGTGTACTCTAACCTTGAACTTTGACCTTAAAGTTACATTATTGTTTTCTCAATGACTAATTCGTGTCAGACATCTGTTTTCAATTTTCTAATCACTATCTATTGAAATTGGGGCCCACAGAGCTAGAAACCATCTCACTGAAATCTAGTTTTGCTAAATACCTTGTGGACCGCTGACATTAAAGCCTCAGTTGAGTACAATATATGAATGTTATCTATTCTGTAGGTTCTATTTAGCCAAGCACAGTGGCAGACAGCTGACATTGCAGCCTCAGTTGGGTAATGCTGATTTAAATGCTACGTTCTATGGAGCCAAACGAGATGATGATGCTAGTGGTGCTAGTAGCTCTAAAGGTCCCAGGAAACACATCATACAGGTGTCTACATACCAAATGTGTGTACTGATGCTCTTTAATAACAGAGATAAATGGACATATGAAGTAAGTTTAGTTCTGTAATTAATGAACTTGTTGCAGGACAGTTTTTTCGTTGTTATTTTGTAAATTTTTTACTAAAATTTGTACTTTTTACAAGGATTTTTTTTTTTTTACATAGTTTACATGTTAGTTTCTTGTTTGAGATTGACTGCCCTTCATACGTCATTTGGGGGCCTCGGTGGTCGAGTGGTCAAGGTAGTTCGTCTACTATTGATCACGTGGTCTGTCAACACTGAGATTGCGGGTTCGTTTCTCACTGCAGGCAGGGTGTACTCGATCTTGATAACATTTTAATTTTTAAGTCCTGAGAGTGGTACATTTTCTGGATTGTTGCCTTTTCTTAAGTCCTGAGAGTGGTACATTTTCTGGATTGTTGCCCCTTTTCTTATGTTAAGTCCTGAGAGTGGTACATTTTCTGGATTGTTGCCCTTTTCTTATGTTAAGTCCAGAGAGTGGTACATTTTCTGGATTGTTGCCCTTTTCTTATGTTAAGTCCTGAGAGTGGCTCATTCTGGATTGTTGCCCTTTTCTTATGTTAAGTCCTGAGAGTGGTACATTTTCTGGATTGTTGCCCCTTTTCTTATGTTAAGTCCTGGGAGTGGTACATTTTCTGGATTGTTGCCCTTTTCTTATGTTAAGTCCTGAGAGTGGTACATTTTCTGGATTGTTGCCCTTTTCTTATGTTAAGTCCTGAGAGTGGTACATTTTCTGGATTGTTGCCCTTTTCTTATGTTATGTTTACAATCCTGTTGGTTGTGTTGCACATAGCAATTTTATTTAATTACCTGTTTTTAAACCATTGTAAAAACAACAAAATGATGACATACATAATGAAGATGTGCATTAATCATAATTGAGAAATTTTATAGAATGTCTAAAATTTTTCTGCAAGATTTATTTAAAAAGTGAATGCATTCTTTTGAAGTTTGATGTATAACCGAAGCATATTTTCAATGGAGCGTGGTAGCGTTTACTTCAAAAGAATGCATTCAATTCTTATAGTTACATTTTATTTCATTTCTGACTGAATTCAATCAATGAAATTGACAAATTTCAATGAATGCATACATATTGTAATCACTGTCGATGGTTATTTTAGGAATTGCACCAAGTTGTGATGAATCTATTACTCAGATACCTTATAGCGAGGTACAGTAGTCCCCCTCTTATACGATCCCCTCGCCGGCGACCACCCACCTCATCCCTCCAAAACCCTGATGCATTAAGTGTTTCTAACGTAAAATTATCTCTCGCGAACGACCACCCCTCAAACGCGACCAGTGACCGCGTTTTCTTGACACAACAACGTAAATTCCCCTCATGATTGACCATTTTCACTGACCGGATGTTTATTTGGAATTCTCGAATGGAACATGATTTGGTTTTATTGTCGTAAACCAGTTCGGTAACAGTTCAACAACCGGTAACAAAATGTCGAAATCGCGTAAAAGAAAGATGCTGAGCATTTCCGTCCGACCAAGGGCATTAAGTTGTCGGTGTAGGACGTAAAAAACTCCCCAAGTCAAAAGAAAGATGTTTAAGCTGGATTAAAGGGGAAAACAAGTAGTTCAGTTTGATTTCGGCATTACGGAAATCGGGTTTCTTACAAGAAGACTGAAAATTTCAACAAGGAGATAATAGTACAATGTTCCAACATAATCATAAATCAAAATTTACAACAAACGATGTCAAAAACTTGGGAAACTGGAAACAGACAGAAATCTGGATTTTTCCAAACTAAACGGAACCTTAATACACTACGAAGTGGAACCTGGGCAGACAATAAAAGTGATAAAAATAATGATAATGCAGATGAAACAGGAACAGAAACTTTCACTGATAAGAAGACTTGGAATTCTTATATTATCATTACACATTTTTAACAGATAAAAACTGCATGAATTCTTTTTATTTTTATTTATACGGAATAATAAAATACAAATATTTATTATGTGTGATTCTTGATCACTTCACAGTTCTTGTTGCTAATTAATCAACCGACCAAGCTCTTTAAACCTGTGTTAGTGTGTGTATATCCCCTCAAGAAAGACCACCCCCATTATAAGACCACTTTCATGACTCAGATGGGGTGGTCTTATAAGAGGGGGACTACTGTATTATCTCGTCTTTCATCGTCTCGCATGCTGCATATTAAACTTTAAATAGCGAAAATTAACAACTGCTTTCAGGAAATAAAAAATGAGACAGATATTCCAGAGAAAGATTTAATGAGAGCAATACAGTCCTTAGCTATTGGTAAAATAGCTCAAAGAATTCTACAAAAAGAACCAAAAACAAAGGAAATAGGTATGTTATCCTGACAACAATGGAACAACCAAAAACAAAGGAAATAGGTATGTTATCCTGACAACAATGGAACAACCAAAAACAAAGGAAATAGGTATGTTATCCTGACAACAATAGAACAACCAAAAACAAAGGAAATAGGTATGTTATCCTGACAACAATAGAACAACCAAAAACAAAGGAAATAGGTATGTTATCCTGACAACAATGGAACAACCAAAAACTGTTAAACCAGAATATTGGCATCAGGTTTATGTGAGGTAGAATTTATTATATTTAATCTTATGCAATTCATTGTTATAGAAGAAATTTCTCACATCAAATAATTTAAGGATAAGAATTTTGTTATTTAAATTAAATTGATGCATTTACATATATGACAAAAAAAATACACCAGGCTTTTTCTGGCCCATTAGGGAAAATGCCATTTCATTGGGAAATTTTATTATTGTTTTATTTTCTATGAAAATTAATAAAAACTTTTTGAAACCTCTATTTAAGACAAAAAAGGTAATGCTGTTACTGATATGATTATCTAAACAAAACAGGTACCAGTAAGAGACACTAAGAACACACTGCATGAGTTGAAATAAAAAGATTTTGTTGACGTGTCTCTTAAGATGTAGTCTTCGAGAGCTTGGGCTCGAGTTTCAATACTACTGGTATCACTAGTAGGAGTAAGACTGTTAGAGGAAGCAGAACAATTTGGGAATTATCTATATAAATTGGAATGACAACCATCCTCTTTGTTGTAGGGGGTAATTATTCCTTGCAATTATTCGTCTCTATGTTGCACTTGGAGAACTGCCATCAGACTCATTGAAATTGTTTACAACATTGTCAGTGTCGTCTGCTAGTTTCATCAGTTTTATTATAATGCTTCAAATAGACTCTTTTTACAATTTTGGAATAATATTTACTGTTATGAGACACCATTGTACAAATGAAACTTAAATATGAGACACCATTGTACAAATGAAACTTAAATTCATAGATCTAATTCCGCTATCAATAAAGGGCATTCAAGACTGAAACACATGGTTATTTAAACGTATATAAAACCTGGAACAGTTTGAAAAAGAAGTGAAATAATTCCTGATTTTAATGATCTTGAAGAGCTTGCATTGATTGGGAATTTTATTGCCAATTCGGGAAAAAAAAAGAATATTTTTCTCATATGGAATGGGCCGAATAACAGCCCCATAGAACCCATGAGAAAGAGCTGCTACTTCAATAATTATTTGGGGCCTCGGTGGACGAGTGGTCAAGGTAGTTTGTCTTCTATTGATCACGTGGTCTGTCAACACTGAGATTGCGGGTTCGATTCTTACTGCAGGCAGGGTATACTCGACTCCAATCTTAATTGACAAGGATTGCCAGTTTTCCTACCGCAGGTCGGGGGTTTTCTCCGGGTACTCCGGCTTCCTCCCCCAATAAAAACTGGACGCCATGATATAGCTGAAAAATTGCTGAAAGTGGCATTAAACACCATCAAACAAACAAACAATCAATAATTATTTTCCAGAATACAGTTGATATATTGACCTGAGTTTTGACAAGTTGTTTAGATCCCTCATCGTATGTTGTATTCTTGTCTTCATCACTCTTCTTGTTTATCTTATACTGTAAAGAGTTAAATCAAACTTGTACAGCTTCTGAACGATGACCTCATAATGTACACATTTTGGTCAAGAAGAATTCATTCATTTGAAGTGAAAAGAGTGGAGTGGGAGAAAAGGCTACTATTATCTGCAACACCTCCATATTTGTTTTGATGGAATTAAATCAATAATGCAAATATTGATTATAATGACACTTAGTGTACTTCAAGAAATTGTTAAAAAATGATTTCCACTGAGAGGGAATAGACTCTTATCCACAACACTCATTTTGATCAAGAAATAAAGCCATACTTGCACAAATGAGTAATTATGAAGTGCTGATGTGTACCTATTATTTGTTTTCCTCCCAAACATTTACTGGAAACTTTTCAAAACTTCATTGAAAGCTTTCTAATGTGCAACTCATATTATCATGTGATGTATTCACAATTTTTATTTTTCTAGGGTGACACATGTCTTCCTTAGTTTAAAACTACCCATAGGTGACACATGTTTTCCTTAGAAAAAACACTACTAAGATAAATACTACCTATTACTATTATAGGTGACACATGTTTTCCTTAGAAAACTCACTCCTAAGTTAAAGAATGTTTACAATATCTCCGAGGGCCTTGATTACAGAGTGGTTAAGGTTGTAAGTCATCTATTTATTATCTGGTCTGTCAACACTGAGGTTGCGGTTTCAAGTCTCACTGTGTGCAGGGTATTCACGGCTCCAATTTTAATTGACAAGGATTGCTCATTTACATACCACAGGTCCAGGGTTTTCTCTGGGTACTTCAGCTTCCTACCCCACTAATAAATAGATGCCATGATACAGTTGAAAATGGAGTTAAACTCTATTCAAGCGAACACAAATAATGTATCGGTATTAACTGAATTATTTTTTTTTTACAGAACCTAGTCATGTGTTGTCTGTAAATGACCAGTTCACATCCAAACTGTTCAGGGTCAAGATTCAGACAGGTGAGATTTCCTTTTTAGCTCACCTGACCCAAAGGGTCATGTGAGCTATTGTTATCACTTTGCGTCCGTCGGCGTCGTCATCGTTGTTGTCGGCGTCTGTAAACTTTTTAGCTCACCTGACCCAAAGGGTCATGTGAGCTATTGTTATCACTTTGCGTCCGTCGGCGTCGTCGTCGTCGGCGGCGTCGGTGTCTGTAAACTTTTTACATTTTAATCTTCTTCTCTGAAACCACTTGGCCAATTGAAACCAAACTTGGCCATAATGTTCATTGGATGGACCTTTACAAAGTTTGTGTTTTTTATTTTGATTGGTAAACCAATATGGCCGCCACCTCAAGACTTAGTTTAACATAGGACCCTATGGGAAAAAAGTTAAAAAGGGCTTCTTCTCTGAAACCGTTTAACCAATCAAAACAAAACACTAGCAATATTGTTTAGATGGTCCTCTATAAAGTTTGTGTTTTAGATGGGAATTGGAAATTCAAAATGGCCGCCACTGCAGGACTTAGTTTAACATAGAACCCTATGGGAAAAAGTTTTAAAAGGCTTCTTCTCTGAAACCGGTTAATCAATGGAAACAAAAACTTACTAGCAATATTGTTTGGATGGTCCTCTATAAAGTTTGTGTTTTTTATGGCAATTGGAAATTCAAAATGGCTGCCACCGCAGGACTTAATTTAACATAGGACCCTATGGGAAAAAGTTTAAAAGGCTTCTTTTCTGAAACCGGCCAACCAATGGAAACAAAACTTACTAGCAATATTGTTTGGATGGTCCTCTATAAAGTTAATGTTTTTTATCCCAATCTGATATTCAAAATGGCCGCCACCGCAGGACTTAGTTTAACATTGGACCCTATGGGAAAAATGTTAAAAAATTTTCTTCTCTGAAACCGGTTAACCAATCAAAACAAAACTTACTAGCAATATTGTTTGGATGGTCCTTTATAAAGTTTATGATTTTTATGCCAACTGGAAATTCAAAATGGCCGCTACCGCAGGACTTAGTTTAACATAGGACCCTATGGGAAAAAGTTTTTAAAGGCTTCTTCTCTGAAACCGGTTAATCAATGGAAACAAAAACTTACTAGCAATATTGTTTGGATGGTCCTCTATAAAGTTTATGTTTTTTATGGCAATTGGAAATTCAAAATGGCCGCTACCGCAGGACTTAGTTTAACATACAACCCTATGGGAAAAAGTTTGAAAGGCTTCTTTTCTGAAACCGGCCAACCAATGGAAACAAAACTTATTAGCAATATTGTTTGGATGGTCCTCTATAAAGTTAATGTTTTTTATCCCAATCTGATATTCAAAATGGCCCCCACCGCAGGACTTAGTTAAACATTGGACCCTATGGGAAAAAGGTTAAAAAGGGCTTCTTCTCTGAAACCGGTTAACCAATCAAAACAAAACTTACTAGCAATATTGTTTGGATGGTCCTTTATAAAGTTTATGATTTTTATGCCAACTGGAAATTCAAAATGGCCGCTACCGCAGGACTTAGTTTAACATAGGACCCTATGGGGAAAAGTTTTAAAAGGCTTCTTCTCTGAAACCGGTTAATCAATGGAAACAAAAACTTACTAGCAATATTGTTTGGATGGTCCTTTATAAAGTTTATGTTTTTTATGGCAATTGGAAATTCAAAATGGCCACCTCCCCCGCAGGACTTAGTTTAACATGGGACCCTATGGGCAAATAAAAAAAATCTTCTCTAAACAACTGGTTAAACAATGAAACAAAGCTTGTTTGGATGGTCCTATTTAAAGTTTATTGAAAATTACAGGACTTACTTTAACATCAGGGAAATGCCATCTTCATTGCCTATAAAATCAGGTGAGCGATACAGGCTCTTAAGAGCCTCTGGTTACATTTTAATCTTCTTCTCTGAAACCACTTGGGCAATTGAAACCAAACTTGGCCATAATGTTCATTGGATGGACCTTTATAAAGTTTGTGTTTTTTATTTTGATTGGTAAACCAATATGGCTGCCACCTCAAGACTTAGTTTAACATAGGACCCTATGGGAAAAAAGTTTAAAAGGGCTTCTTCTCTGAAACCGTTTAACCAATCAAAACAAAACTTACTAGCAATATTGTTTGGATGATCCTCTATAAAGTTTATGTTTTTTATGGCAATTGGAAATTCAAAATGGCCGCTACCACAGGACTTAGTTTAACATAGGACCCTAAGGGAAAAAGTTTTTAAAGGCTTCTTCTCTGAAACCGGTTAATCAATGGAAACAAAAACTTACTAGCAATATTGTTTGGATGGTCCTCTATAAAGTTTATGTTTTTTATGGCAATTGGAAATTCAAAATGGCTGCCACCGCAGGACTTAATTTAACATAGGACCCTATGGGAAAAAGTTTGAAAGGCTTCTTTTCTGAAACCGGTCAACCAATGGAAACAAAACTTACTAGCAATATTGTTTGGATGGTCCTCTATAAAGTTAATGTTTTTTATCCCAACCGGAAAGTCAAAATGGCCACCACCGCAGGATTTGGTTTAACATTCAACCCTATGAGAAAAAAGTTTAAAAGGGCTTCTTCTCTGAAACCGTTTAACCAATCAAAACAAAACTTACTAGCAATATTGTTTGGATGGTCCTCTATAAAGTTTATGTTTTTTATGGCAATTGGAAATTCAAAATGGCCGCTACCGCAGGACTTAGTTTAACATAGGACCCTAAGGGAAAAAGTTTTTAAAGGCTTCTTCTCTGAAACCGGTTAATCAATGGAAACAAAAACTTACTAGCAATATTGTTTGGATGGTCCTCTATAAAGTTTATGTTTTTTATGGCAATTGGAAATTCAAAATGGCTGCCACCGCAGGACTTAATTTAACATAGGACCCTATGGGAAAAAGTTTGAAAGGCTTCTTTTCTGAAACCGGTCAACCAATGGAAACAAAACTTACTAGCAATATTGTTTGGATGGTCCTCTATAAAGTTAATGTTTTTTTATCCCAATCGGAAATTCAAAATGGCCGCCACCGCAGGACTTGGTTTAACATTCAACCCTATGAGAAAAAAGTTTAAAAGGGCTTCTTCTCTGAAACTGTTTAACCAATCAAAACAAAACTTAGTAGCAATATTGTTTGGATGGTCCTCTATAAAGTTTATGTTTTTTATGGCAATTGGAAATTCAAAATGGCCGCTACCGCAGGACTTAGTTTAACATAGGACCCTATGGGAAAAAGTTTTTAAAGGCTTCTTCTCTGAAACCGGTTAATCAATGGAAACAAAAACTTACTAGCAATATTGTTTGGATGGTCCTCTATGAAGTTTATGTTTTTTATGGCAATTGGAAATTCAAAATGGCCACTACCGCAGGACTTAGTTTAACATAGGACCCTATGAGAAAAAGTTTTTAAAGGCTTCTTCTCTGAAACCGGTTAATCAATGGAAACAAAAACTTACTAGCAATATTGTTTGGATGGTCCTTTATAAAGTTTATGTTTTTTTTGGCAATTGGAAATTCAAAATGGCCGCCACCGCCGCAGGAATTGGTTTAACATAGGACCCTATGGGCAAATAGAAAAAATTTTCTCTATACAACCGGTTAACCAATGAAACAAAGCTTTCTAGTAATATTGTTTGGATGGTCCTAATTAAAGTTCATTGAAAATTACAGGACTTACTTTAACATAACGGAAATGCCATCTTCATTTCCTTTAAAATCAGGTGAGCGATACAGGCTCTTAAGAGCCTCTGGTTATGTTTAATTATTGTTGAAAAATAATTTTTAACAGTTTTTATTTATTCTGTGGTTGTCAGTTTTCGTGGATTGAAGAAAATTTCTGTTTGTTGGATACATGAATTTGCGTATTGAACAGTCAAATGTAAAAAAAAAATGTTTTAGAACTCTCCATTGTTTAGTGAAATTGTATTACCTTTTTAGCCGAGTTGCAACGAAGTTGAAATCGGCTATTGTTATGATGATTGCGGACGGGCGTCAACAATTTTTTTCCGGACCATAACTCAGAAAGTTGTGAACCGATTTCAATGAAACTTTAAGATATTCTTACATACCATAAGAGGAGGAACCCTATTGATTTTAGGGTAAATCCGTTCAACGTCAAGGTCACAGCGACAGAAAAACGTTAGAAAATTTCTTGAATTAGTGGTTTCCGGACCATAACTCGAAAAGGTCTCAACCAATACTGAAACTTTTAGATATTGTTACATACTATATGAGGAGGAACCCTATTGATTTTGAAGTAAATCCGTTCAAGGTCAAGGTCACAGCGACAGAAAAACGTTAGAAAATTTCTTGAATTAGTGGTTTCTGGACCATAACTCGAAAAGTTCTCAACCAATTTTATTGAAACTTTGGGATATTGTTACATACCATAAAAGGAGGAACCCTATTGATTTCGGGGTAAATCCGTTCAAGGTCAAGGTCACAGCGACAGAAAAACTTTAGAAAATTTCTTGAATTCGTGGTTTCCAGACCATAACTCAAAAAGTTCTCAACCGATTTTAATGAAAGTTTTGGTTAATAAAATACGGCAACTCGGCTTTTGCACCCCTGTGCATATAGATTTTATAGATGTTCAAACAAAGATTTATTATGTGAGTTTGCTCAGTTTAGAGTGTGTGAAGTTTTGTGACTTCTGAAGCTGAAGTAGTGACCAACAGTTGGCTGAAAATTATTTGAGATAATTTTCTCTTTATGTTATTGTAAATTGTGAAAAGCTTGTGTCAGTGATTTGTAACATACCTTGGTGAAAGTAAAATGCTAAACCAACGATTGCAACTATACTAAACCTTGTTATATACCTTAAATCACTTGCTTAAATATTAAGATTGCAGAGAATCTTATTTTTGGAACAAACATTAAAAGAATTTGTCACAAGAGGACTCCTTCAAATTTTGGTTTAATGTTGTCCATGCTTACACATTCTTTATTGTTGTTCTAGTGGCTGCCAACAAAGGTGAAGCTGAACCAGAGAGGAAAGAAACACGAACGAAAGTGGATGAGGACAGAAAACATGAATATCCTTTACTGTTAATATACTATTAGAGATTTCAACAACATATACACATGATAAATATAATGCAGTAACAAAATCATAAAAATGCGAATAAAATTAAAAGGCAGCATAGGGCAACCATTTAAAATGAAAGGTCGAATTCAATTTTGCTTTCTTAATTTGAAAAGAGGTAAGTGGGAACTATTAACTAGATATTGCATGATTTTAAGTAGCCCGGTCTGGCATTGGTGTCAAACTAGCAGTCAAAGGTTTAATTTAAACAGCACAGCACATTCCTGGAAGATTTCTCTGATAAGCTACACAGATATTGTTTGTTCATAATTTAAAGTACGCTATTATACCCATGCTTGACAGAGTCTGGGGTATATAGTGGTCCTCGTGTCCATTCGTCCGTCCATCCACATTTGGTTTCCGGATGATAATTCAAAAAGTTTGTATCTGATTTGAATGACATTTTCGGATAATGTTATATATCAGATTGGTAAGAAGCCTATTGATTTTAAGGGGAAATCTGTCAAATTTCAATTTTTTACAAAAAAAAGATGCTTCTGGACAATAACTTTAAAAGTTTGCATTTGATTTCAATGAAACTTTTGGATATTGTTTCATATTAGGTGGCTCAAAGACCTATATATTTGGTGGTAAATCCGTCAAATTTCAAGGTCCCATTTGCCAAAAAAGTAAGAAATTTTGACACAAAAAAAAAAAATGTTTCCAGACAATAACTCAAAAATTGTGCATTTGATTTCAATGAAACTTTAGGATATATAATACATATCAGGTAGGAATATTTAGATTACATATGTCTTTCATTGATATCCTAGATTTTTATTGGTTCAAACCGTTACAGATGACGTAGAATCATTCTTTGCATTTCTCAGTGATACTGGTAGCCATGAAGAGCACACTCAAAAGAATGCATTAAATAACAAATCAAATGTTAGTAGTCTTTAAAACTTTATATTGACTGGTCTTTGATTGATTAATTGTCCTTGACTGCCTTGTAAGATTGAAGCTGCAATAGTCAGAATAATGAAAGCTAGAAAGAAATTACAACACAATGTTTTAGTTACAGAGGTAGGTACAACCATAGTTTATAAACACATAATTGGAAGATTTTTGGATCTTGTTTAAAATTAACTCAGCTCAGTTGAACCCTATTTATTTCTTGAACTGTTTTCATTAGAGTTACCCAATTGTTTCCTATATGTAATTGTACAATAAACATTCATTTCTCAAATACCAATTTCTCGAAAACTGTTGTGAAGGTCTGTGTGACAAAAAATGTATATAAATCACCATTAATAACTGAGGAAAATTGGCATTGGAGTGAAAAAATAATATTCCAGTACAAAGAAGGCTATTAATGGAAGCCATACATACACAAATTAGTGATATTTAAACTCATCAAAATGACAAGTTATAGTTATGTCATGATTAGTGTTTACATGTAAAATCTGAATGTTCAAAATGTTTCATACAGATTATGAAATCAGAATGAAAACAAAACCATTCCAATCAGAAATCAAGTACAACTTCAATGTTTGTTGACACTTTTAAAGTATTGGGCATTAAAAACCTGGGTTTCATTTTAAGGGAATGACCCACTTTGTTAAATACCATTAACAACAAGCTGGTTAAGGGCTGTTTACAGGTTTTAGTCTTACTAAATCTCGTTGAATAACTTGATACTTTATTTATTGTAAAATGTACCCTTATCCTGATGTATATTAATATATCTGATACATAGCTTGCTGGTAAGACATCAGTCAATCATGTAATAAACCATTGTAATTTACAGTGTACAGAACAGTTAAAAGCCAGATTCCTGCCTAGTCCTGTAGTCATTAAAAAGAGAATTGAGGGTTTAATAGAACGTGAATATCTAGCTAGAACTCCAGAAGATAGGTCAGTCTGACATGATATAATGTTCTTTTTGTGGCATGTGTTTTTTTGTTATTAATTAAAATTGCTCAGTATTTCTGATTACACAGAACACAAAAGGTCATGGTCACAGTCCTCAATTTTTTTTAAATTTTTTATTTAACTTTTTAACAAAAACAGACATTAAAGTAATTGTCAGATCAACTTTTAAGTTTTATATGGAATTAATAATGTTTGCCCATAAATCATTGATATTGCTAAGTTTTGGCAAGAATTTGATGTTAAATTAAGTATAATAAAATTATTTCTAAGTAAATGTTACTAAAAACACTGAAAGTTATAACTGTTTAGAGTTTTTCTACTATTGTTATTTTGCGTGATGATCGTTTGTTATTTATTGCCCCAAGAAGTTAGTGAAATTTGCAGTTATAACAAGTTTGTTTTATATTGCAGGAAAGTGTATACTTACGTTGCTTGAGAAGCTGTAGACACTTGAGTGAATTTGCAACAAATGTACAAATGCCGATATATATTTTATACAGTTCCTTGGATGTTGCTAAAGTTCCTTGTGACCATAAAAATCTAGACAGAAGTACAGGACAGATAGATGGAATTCAGTAGCATTGATTCCTTTATAAAATTGCAAATGTTTTCTTTTAATTTTATGAAATACTATTTATTTTACACAATTATTTGTCTATGCAGTTTCTGTGTACCTGCAGTTTTTGTTATGTTGGTTGTTTTTATGGCAGGAATAATGTGAGAGTGTTATAAATGTGTCAGCCCAATGTCATATTGACATCATGCAATTATTACAGAGCAGTCCCCTTCTGTCTTCTAAAACTTACCATTGCAAGGTGTACTAGCACACACTTCTGTTTAAGGTCGTCTGTACCTATGTACCATGTTATTCTGTTTGTTGAATTATTTTGGTCTTTGGTTGATAAAATTTCTAGTTGCATCAACATAATTTACCTCTAGTACTATATATATTATAGAAGATGTGTAAAGCACACATTATTTGTTCGTCTAAGCTTTTAGGTGTTGATGGTGTAGTACTGGTACATATTACCGGACAGTCGTGTATCTCTAACTCACCAAATCGATATAGGTAATATTTCTTCTACTTAGGTAGTTTATTACAGACAATATTTTTTTATTCCTGTTTTAAAATTTAATATGCTAAACATAGTGTTTGAATATGTTTTGACCTTCTACTGGTTTTGTAAGTTATTGTATAATAGACAATGCTGTACAGGGGTGGACTGTTAACAAAATGTTAATTCCATGGCAAAAATATTCAACAGACATGTTTAACTTGTATAAAATCCAATCTTTCAGATTAGCTTGAAAATTTATTGTTTTCTCATTTTTACAATTGAAATGGTAGATGAATGTGTGTTATACAGTTTTCATGCAATTCTAAGAAAGAATGCACCTGTATTTTAGTGAAAATGAATGTGTTTTATAAGTCGTTACAGCAATAGATATATAAAATACTGGTTCATGATCAGTGAGTATGGCTTGAACAATCGTCAAGATGTACTTTATTTTGTCTGTGATCAATGAGATTTAAGGTATGAAAGGGATGCATTAATAAAAAGAGTCATAGTATGGAAGAACACATGTTGTTAATGCTTGGATGCAATGAATTTTATTGGTCTTCTTTTTAATCGGTTTAGTCACATTTCATTATTGTAATTGTTGAGTCCTACCATTTTATTCAGCATTTCATGTTTTTCTCTATTGTCCGTGTGGCAGAGCATTAATCAGTTTGTCAGGCTGTGGTAGTTAATGTGGATGTTAAATTTTGAACATGAAATGAGCATGTTCCATATAATTAGTTACCATGCTGCCAGCAGTGATTACCAATTAAAGGTTCATATGCAAATGATTATGTAAATGGGACATCTATACGTTGTCCAGTTCAATTCATTTGAAAAAAAAAAACAAGTAATAGAGAAAAGTACTTCAAGTGCTCCATTATAATCTGGACAATGTACCTGTTATAATAATTCGCCATTCTGTATGTGTATACTAGCCATTTATAGTTCAGCTTTTAGAACACTTTAGAATTCAAAATAGTCATCATTAAAAAACAATGCAATCTAAGAAACACTTGGGTTGGTCTGTTGACCCAGTTATGATGAGATACAGATAACTTGAAATTCTAGCTGTAAATTTTCAATGTTTTTGTGACCCTTAATTTGGTGGTCATGTGGTGGCACAGTGTTGTGTTGACAAGAACAGAGTATTTCCATGTAGAAATTTGCACACCATGATACTAACTCTAGTTTAATTTTTGCCATACTATGGTCCTTATAATCTAATGTGGCCAAATCATGTGTTTCTGTCAAAGATCTATAGCTTAATTATTTTCATATCTTTTTTTTTTCATAAATTTGAGCTATTAGTAGTGTTTACTGACTTCATCTATAGTATCAGTATGTCTGGTGTGAACAGAGCAGGATGGTTTTTTTTCAAATACCAGTCATTTATTTTCCACATGTACAACTTTAATTATAAAATAAAAATTAAATGTCACTCATAAGACCCAAGAGTATCTGTTACAGGTAGTTGGAATTTAAATGTGGATATTTTATTTGCAAGTGAGAAAAATGTAGTGGTATCAAGTTTAATTTAAATATGAACTACTACTGAGGTTTGGTAAACATGTTTTACAAATAGTCTTTTTCAAATTTGTTGGACTATTTTCTGTTTAAATATTTGCAAGGACTTCTTCTATTGTCAAATAAATACGAGTGGTATTAGTAAACTTGTTAATGTCGACTGTTTATTCATAGAACGCTATCTTGTATGATGTACCATGCAAGGGGCAAATTGACTCCTTAAAATTCATAAAATAAATGTGATAAGTCATTTTTGTGTTGTTTTATTATGATTTAGAGTTTGTATTAATGAATTGTATTCATGAAACATTTGTCTCTGCAACATGGCAGACTTTCAATCTCACCAAAACATTTACATATTTGAATGTTAAAGCAAGATGTATACTTGAAAAAAAATTTTCTGGAGAGAGTTTGTAAAAAATATCAAAAGGGGGTCTTGGTGACTTAGTGGTTAAAGTAGTTCTTCATCTACTACATGTATTTGTCAACATAGGATGCACCGATGAGGGTTGAGCCTTGCTGTGTTATATATCGCCTTTTAGTCTTAAATGACTGATTTTAGCTAGGTAGTAACAACATGGCTGATGTTCAAGTAACATTTTCATTATCAAGGAAAGTTTAATTGACATTGAGAAAATAGTCAATATATTTCTACATCTACATGTTACGAAGCGCCGTCTATTCCAGACTATAATGCTTCGGCATGGGCAGTTAGAAAAAGTTATGAACTGATAAGAACATTAAAAAAGTAAATAAGTAATATAGACCAAGTGAGAAGAATACAGAAGATAGAGTCCAAATTGCATTTTCAGTCCCTCAGACTAGACCAATCCGGCTACCGTAGCGGCCCCTGGGCATACACCCAACCGGCACAGCTCTAGTCATCATAAGGACTTACAATTTGAAGGGCCATAACAAACTAGAAAGAGAGTGTGGATAGCCCCCGCTTGAAGGATACCAAGTCGGGGTCTCGGCTACAGCTGCCGGTAGTAGGTTCCAGTTCAGTATTGTCCTTAGGAAGAAACTACTTTAATACATCTGTTCTGGTATAGTACTGTAGTATCTTCTTCGATTGTTGGATCTTGTTCGAGTGGATGCTGGTGTTATGTAGTCTACTGATGTGATGTTGACTAAGTTGTTCATGACCTTTAAGAACATTACCAGCTGTATCTTGGTTCTCCTTGACTCTTAGTGTATCCCATTGTAATTGACTAAGCATGTCAGTAACGCTACTGGTGTTTCTATAGTCGTTGAATGCATATCTTGCTGCACGTCTCTGCACCATCTCTAGCCTGTTAATTGCCTGCTTGGTGTGTGGATTCCATACTGAAGCGCAGTATTCTAGGTTTGACCTTACTGAGGAGAAATATGCTGCAGATTTGGTTTCTTTGCTGCTGATTCTGAGGTTTCTCTTCAGGAATCCCAACAAGCTATTGGCCTTTTTGATGGTTCTGCCAATGTGTTGGTTCCATGAGAGGTTTTGGCTCATGTCTACTCCTAGATACTTCGTGGTTTCTGCTGCTTCAAGTTAATGTCCCTTAAAATGATAATCGTAGTGGATGGGTGTTCTTGATCTAGATACTCTCAACATTGCATTTGTCAGGGTGGAATTGCATGCCCCACTTAGCTTCAAATGCGGCTAGTTCAAACAGGTCTTGTTGGAGGTACTTAAAATCGTTGGTGTTCCGGATCTTCTTGTATACACTTGCATCATCAGCGAATAGTTTAGTTCTGGATGTGACGCTCAGGCAGGTCGTTGATAAATATCAGGAATAGGAGGCCCAAGTACGGTTCCTTGGGGCACTCTACTAATGACAGTTCCTCTGTCTGAGGTAGCTCCATCTACTATGACTTGCTGTGATCTGTTGGTAAGGAAGGCTTCTATCCATCTGTATGTATTCCCTCTTATTCCATAGAAGTCTAGTTTGGTAAGCAGATCTTGTTGTTCACCTTTATCCAATGGCATTGCCAGTTCGTGTTACAAAGTAGTTGTGTCTCGCAGCTCCTCCTTGCACGGAAGCCATGCTGACAGTTTTTGAGGATGAAAAATTCACCAAGGTGTTTTAGTATATTGCGAGTCAGGATGTGCTCTTGGAGCTTGCAGCATAGACAAGTCAGGGATACTGGGCGGTAATTACAGGCCTTGAAGCGGTCACATTTCTTAAATATAGCTGACGTTGGCGTATTTCCAGTCATTAGGGATTTGGCCGTTGTCGAGGGTACTCTGGAAGATGGTAGTTAAATATGGTGCAATTTATGTTGCCAGGTCTTTAAGGATTCTTGCAGTTATCAAGTCTGGTCCACACGCTTTGTTCGGGTTAATTGTTCAGAGTAATTTCAAGACGCCGTTTTCGGTGATATGGATTTCTGGCATTGACTGATGTGGATTTCCTGGTGGTTTTGGGATGTTGGAGTTGTCTTCCTTGGTAAATAATGATTTATACTGGCGATTGATAATGTCGGCTTTGTCCTTTGCATCTGCATGCATCTTCCCAGTTTCTTTCAGTGGGGCTACTCCGCTGTTGTCTTTGCGTATGGATTTTATGTATGTCCAAAATCTTTTCTGTTTTCCTGGGTTGTTGTCATTAACTTGGTCACCAATTTCTATAAGGTTGTTTATATATTCCAGGTATGCTTTACGTTGTGTTCTTTGTGCTGCTGCTTAATTTAGCCTCTTTATATCTCTTGATGTCTTTAGCTGATTTTGTTGCCCTTTGTTTCTTGTGCAGTTTATTCTGCTTCCTTAATGCTAATTTTTCTTCGCGGTTATTCCACTGTTTACCATTATTTCTGTTCTTAATTCTTTTGCGGTATGTACTTTTTCATCAGTGATATTAAATCGTCTCTGAATGTAACCCACAGGTCTTCTGGTTGATTGAGCCAGATCCTTAACTGTTGTCTGAATCCATTTAGTTCTTCCTTAATGTTGTCGTAGTCTGCTTTTTGTACTCCAATACTTTATGTGTTGCGGTTTTCTTTCTGATGGGTCTAAGACTTGATTCGATGAAGACGGTTTCATGGTCTGAGATGCCTGGGATTTTCCGTGTCGAGTGTCATTGTCGGTAAAACATAGATCTAGTATGTTTAACTGAGCTTCTGTTATTCTTGTTGGTGTTGGTTCTGTGACTAGCTGATCTAATGATGCATTTTTACTCATCTCTAAGAGCTGTCCACAAGTTGTTTTATGGGTCGCGTATAGTTTTATGGATTCGTCAATCCAGTCTATGCCCGGGAGGTTAAAGTCAACACCTGGCCATAGATGTGCCCCTTTATTGGTTGGTATCTTTGCCAGGTACGATTCTAGTATCTCAAGGTATTGAGGGTTTGTTTCATCTGGGGGTCTGTATAGAGATCCTATGCACAGGTCTTTTGAGCCTTGGACTTTGATCTTCGCCCACACTAATTCGCATTCTTGGTCTACTTTCAGTTGTTTTGGTTTTTCGCTTTCATACTTTCTGATATGAGCAGAAAAACTCCGCCTCTCTTCTCTGGATTCTCTGTCTTTCCTGTAGCATTTGAAGTTTGATGGAAAAACTTCTGGAGATTTTATAGCCGGTTTTAACCATGACTCTGTACCAATAACTATGTCGGCATGTGTTGACTCAATAACATTGGCTAACTCAGCATTCTTTCCTGTTGTTTTAATTGACTGGCAGTTGATTACTAAGATTCTCAAAGGTAAGTCATTTCTCTTGTGTTCTACTTTAGTTGGCGATGATGTAGCATTGGGGTGATTACAGCTGATGTCGGCCTCTGACGCCCCTGTTGATTCACTCAGGTACGAAAATGTATTGGATGTCTCAAAGACAATGTTAAATAGACGTAAGGAAAAGTTGGGCAGCCCACAACTACAGCATTCCCATGAAATGTTTTTCAGTGCAAAGTAGACATGTTCGCCCATTCGTAAGCATTTTTGGTAGTACCATTGGTCGCAGTTGTCGCAACACACGCCTGGTGTATTCCATCTGACAGCTTTGTTACATTCAGCACATGGGTATTTGATTGTACGAGGACCAGGTTTTGGTTCTGGAGCATATGATTCTGCCAATAACAGGGAGCATAGGTACAGAAGAACTAGATTTTCTCTGCATACTGGACCTGACTGTTTTTCTTCATGTTTAGTACCGAAGAGAATTCCTAAATGCAGATGTATAGGTCTATTTCATCTTGACAGTTTGTTTGCTTAAAGGAACACATTTGGATTTCATTTCCTGTTTGCAAAGCGTTTTGCTTCGCCATTAGCCATATGAATGTACGACGTATTAGGGCGCACTGATTGGGGGAGTTTTTTTACGTCGTACACCGACAACTTAATGCCTTGGTCGGACGGATATTAGGGCGCAACTAACGGTTAGTGTTTTAATGACAAGTAACTGACCAATCAAATTCCAGCAATGGTAATGTAACAGGGATAAATAATATTAAATCTAGCTGGATAATTAATAAATGTAGACTAACAGAGCTCGGTGCATCCCCATGTAGTCTGATGGGGATTTGGAGTGCCATGCTCATTGCACGATAAAGACCCCTATCCAAGATTTGAAAAAGAACGCTCATTTTAGCTACACAAGGTCTAATGTCAGGTTCATTCCCCGGCCGATAATCTTCAGTTTACTTGTGCACAATCGTAAGTCCATCCCTTGTTCCTGTTGTTTTATTATATGTTAACATCATCTCGTACTGAGTATAGCTGAATTGCCGGACGTTAGTCAAACCTCCAATCGATCAACCGGGATCCGTTCCTAAAACAAGAAATAGAAGAAATAAAGATAGGATGGCTTTGTAGCCAAAATAGCCTAGGATGTAGAGCTATTGCCTCTTAATTGAAGACCAGCGCCAACAACAGAGACAAGTCTTCTTATATAAGGTGATGGTGTAGCAGATCCCAGCTTTACCAGCAGAAGAATATTTCACTTTTCACAAGGGGAAACGCCAAATCCGACTCAAACAATGTCCAAACTGTGATACAAAAAAACATTATCATCTGACAATCACGTCAAAACATAGTCCGAGAATCCTCTGCCGTCCAACGTTTTTTGTGGGTCCCACGCCAAAAATAGCGTTGGACGACAGAGTATTCTATAGTCGTCACAACAAGAGTGTTATCGTTCCGCTACTGCAAGTACAGTCTTATACAAAAACTTATTTTTATAAGAACATCCATTGAGTGACAACATTTTTAACTCCAAAAGAGTTGAAATTTTCAAGACAGCCATCCACACCTTCTATTGAAGTGACTAAATTACATGTGTCCTAGGACCCGTCGTATCGAATGTAAACATTACTAGAGCTTGTCTTGAAAATTGTATTTTTGTACAATGTTAACTCATTTCACACAGAGAGAAATCTGTCTATATTAATGACAAATATTTTACGAGCTTGAGTTTAATACCAAAATGTTAAGTCAAATAAATACATTATTTTTTGCCACAAAATGGATATTTTTTTTATCAGAAACATTGTTGTTAACGCATAATAGTATTACAGCCATATTAATAAGCAATAAGAAAAACAGGCAATTAGAAAAAAATCAGATTCTCAGAACCCACCTCAAACGGCTAAACCAAAGTTATCCTCTGCAATTTTAGCGATTCATATGGAGTATGATTCAACAATCAGCTTAGCAGTCGACAGCAGTGACCTTTCTAGAAAACAGGAATACCTATTGCATGATCTAGCATGTAGAATAACGTTTAGGTTGTAAAATGTACACATCATACTTACCAAATATACATAGCGTAAATAAGTTGTTAAATATTTTGTTTATGCCTATATACCTTTGTGTCGTTAGGCCTCTGTGGCCTAGTGGTTATTGTAGTTAGACATCTACTATTGCTCACTTAAGTTGCGGGTTCGAGTTTCAATGCGGGCAGGGTGTGCTCGACTCCGATCTTAATTTACAAGATAGTCAGTTTTCCTACCAAAGTCGGGGGTTTTCTCCAGGTACTCCGTCTTCCTCTCCCAATTAAAACTGGCTTCACGATAGCCGAAAAAATGAAGACCCCTGATTTGAAGACCTCCCGAAGACAAGAAGAGTTGGATATTTTAACTAATTTTGATAATGATAAGTATCAAATTACTTGTTTATTCAAATTCGGCGTATCGTTTTAACGTGGTTTTCATTCGAAGTTTAGGAGACGCGCGCTTTGTGTGCTCCACTCCATGTGGATCCGAGAAGGTTAACAATTTGTTCACTGTATGAGAATTGATACATCACCATTTGTTTTACTAATGACAACCTTGTTGTGGAGACTGTGCTTTGTTTTGCACATAAAAATCGTTGGATTGCTTGGCAGCCCTTATCAGGGGCGTAACAATGTATGGTTTAATGAGTAATCCCATATCGGCAAGGTGTCTGGGACCGCTTAAGGTCCTCAGGGCGTCCAGTCCATATCCGAAATTATGTGTAGGACTGGGTTTTTGTGCTAGTATTTTTGTTACTCCACTGCTAATATATCCCTTGTATACCCGGTTCCGTGGTCAATTCCGTAAATGTCAATAAATTAATTCACTATGACTGCGTTATACAGATATAATCATCATTCTCTGCTGTTTAATTTAATTGTCAATCTATCAAGACCATTTATTACGCAACTCATTTCAAGTGCTAATCAATAAGATCATAGTGTTCATTAGTTCATATTTTTTCCTAACAGTGTTATCGTGTTTTCTCCGAGTATTCCGACTTACCCCCCCCCCCCCCCCCCAAGTAAAAACTGGACTCCATGATATAGCCGAAAAATTGCTGAAATTGGCGTTAAAACAATATGCTAGTGACTAGTATAATATTTATAGGTTACTGATTCAAACAGTGATCGTTACTCGTTGTCCACGTGTCTTAAATTGCTTAATTAATAACAGCATTAGCATATATAAATTCATGTTATGAACTATATTAGAAGAAATTCGTACTTTCAATGCCCATAAGACATGTAATACATGGGGGGGGGGGAGGGGGGCATAATATACTGATTAGGCATTTAAAATACAAGATTTGTAACTACGGTTGTGGTTTTATAATGCATTTAGATAAACTAAAGCGTTTAAACAACAAGTACTGGTGATTTTGTAAAATATTATCTTTTATAACTCGAGAACAAAACATTTGCCCATCGTTATTGCTATCGTAATATATCCAGTACATGTTAATTCCCAACAGCACATTTGCACGTGTAGGGATCTGTAAAGGGTATCAAAGGTATTGACATTCAAGAAATAAACAGATTAAGTTTGTAAAACAGTTGTAACATTGTTTTGACTTAAAAATACGATCTATTACCAGCAGTTAAAAACATTCGTCATTGTCATCTTTAGAGAAAACAGGTAACCGTTAATAATTGAAAAGTTAAACAGTTTTTAAAAAAAGAAGACTGAAGTGTAAAAATGCCCCCAAAACATTAACAAAAAAATCCTTCCTTATTACTTCTGCTTTAGCCCTTTCAAAACATTTAGTCTGGTATCAAACATTCTTTTGGGTAAAATAGATTGACAGGGAACCAGACGAAAATTATGCTAAATTTGTGCGTTTGCGCATAGTAATCTGAATCCAACATGAAAGTACAAAATGGCGACAACTTTCAGCACCGGAACACAGAGCCCAACATCACATAAACCACTTGAAAAGATTTTTGAAGAAGCTCAGTCCACGGGGGCAGTGTGCTTATGTGGTAGAAAATTAAGAGAATACCCCAAGATCGCGAGCCGATATGATCTTATCGATACAATCTCTGCTGGTGAGTCCCCCTTTTACTTTCCTGTGACTGTTAATGGGTTTTTTTTCAAAATTTGCTTCCTTTATATATTTTATTTATAGTTTAGATCGACATTTTGTCATTGACTTTATATTTATTCGCTTTTTACGATTTTATATGATCTGGGTGTAAAATATTTTCGAGGTATTTTACAATCGGACTTAGTTAGGCTTAGCCTGTGCTGTGGGGACTGTTCATATATGATGGAGTTAGGGAAACGCATGTGCCTTTGTAACTGTAAAGCTCAATTCCACAGCAGGTAGGATTAAAATTACTGTATGTCCTAGGTCTGTGACTTTTTTTCCACATTTCATTCGCGAATGATCATATTCACAGCATCAAGTATAGTAGTCATCTTTCAACTATGCTCCATTCAGGCCATTACTATAGTAAGTGTTGACGTATGTTGTATAGTGTTTTTTGCGTTACAAATGAAAACTGCTTACCGCGTATGGTTCAGCTTATGCTCCTTTTTTAGATCAAGAAGGGACCTTTTTGAAATCAATAATTATTTCCCCGAGATATTCAGCGTTTTGAAATAAAGCGGTTTTTTAGTTTTGAACGGGCGATTTTTCATACTAAAATTTGACCTTAATTAGAACGGAACTGTACTTTAGGAACAATCGATTGTTGTCTACTCGAAATCCTTCGGGTGATGTCGTCTGCAGTTTAGGCGGGAAAAGTCTCGCGGTTTGTCCGAATACCATTGAACGTCACGAAAGCAGACGAACATTTGTAAACATCGTAAGGTCCCTTAAGAAAAAAAAATGGCTGACTTATTATGTGAAATTTCCGTAGCAAAAGTCAAGGACGATTTGTAACAACTTAAATACAGAGGCATACTATAAAACATGGACAGGTTGTTGTATCTACGTTTTTTCTACTGAATTTTCGTAATAACAAGGTAAAATATAAAATAATGAAAAAATGCTAGCAAACAATTTTTTCCAAGGGGGGCTGGCATTTAGTATAGATTTGATAACCTAAACCAGAGTCTGCAGTTAGCCATTACCAATTATAAGAATCCGGGTTGTTTTGCCCCGAATCTCATTTGGCCCTGGGTTGTTTCGACCCGATTCCCATTCGCCATGGGTCTTTTTGCCCCATGTGTATAAACGTTTGTTTTTATAACGTGTGCTGGTGTTATAATTTGAATACAAGTCAAAACGGCACCTGGATAAATCGGCACTTAGTATAGTCAATTTGGCACTCAGTATGGTTAATTCGGCACCTGATATAGTCAATTCGGCACCTATGTTTTTTTCTGAATTTATTATATGTTCAGTTATAAACAAAAACAACTGAAAGATAACAATGTTTAAAAATCTAGCACATATAAACGCAACCAGCACTATAAAATCAAAGAACAGTTCAAAATGATAAAGTAATATATTAAATGATTTAAAAATCATTTCAATTCATCATATTAAAGTTACAGTTAATGTCAGCATTATTATCATTATAATAGTTCACTCTGATTTTGGCGATGAAAGTGTCTCACTTTAATGGATGTTAATTTCGTTGAAACGCGCTGCATTTTATTACTTAGGATTCATTTGGTAAGAGCAATAAATGCAAGATATTTTATCTACTTATACTAAAATCAGGCATTTCTTTTATGTTATTTAAACTGCATCCATTGCCAAATATCCAAAAATGGTCTGTATTAAAGTTATTTTTTCGGCTTTCAAAATGCTGTTTGTTGCCACCTTGATCAAACATGTCCTTGGTCATTTCACAATATATAGATAATGTGACCTAATTGTATTAAAGGGATGCAGGACACAAACTGAAAATAATTTGTCGATGAATTTTCTTTAAATTGCATATAGTTAGTTTTTTATACAAGTTATAATAATTCATTATAAAATATAGGTGTTTCAGAGCTTATTATGGAGGGGTTAACTAAAATTTAAGATTTTTTTGTAATAGACTAAACAGAGAAGATAATAACAAAGCACCAAAATAAAAGATTACAAAAATTCTGTCCAATGAAATTCTCAGAATGTTTACGTAATGTTAAGCAATTGGTATATATTTTAGTGATGGAAAGAAAAATAAGGGTCTCTGAGTTACATTTTTGTCCATTGGGATAAAACTTCAAAAAGTGGTATTTTTTTGGTCAAAATTACCTCACTTGCTACAAAATTTCATTTTCATTACTTTTGTCAATACCTAACTCATTTATGCAAAAACTTTTAATTTCAAATCATTAATAAATTGAAGTAATAATATAGGTATAAGACTTTCTTTATTTTTTTTTAATTTTATGTAAATTATGAGTTAATAATGAAAGAAATTATCATTAAGGGGTCATCCATAATTGTCAACATTTTTCACGAGTTTGCAAAGAGCACTATAAGGGGAAGGGGGTTTTAATTTCAACATTTTTTCGGTACGTTCTTTAAACTTCCGATTATGTGGATGTGCAGACTTGCAAAAAATGTTGATGTACTCTTTTAGAAGGAGGGAGGTGGTTTTCAAAAAGAGTGCTCTTTTCATACTTGTGAAAAATGTTGACAATTATGGATGACCCCTAAATTTACCATAAATGTTTTATCTTGTTTGAAATTTTCACAAAAAATGGTGGGATGCAGGGGTCGAAATAACGCCCGCCCGTTCGCCCGAGGCGAGTAAAAATTATTGAGGGTCAGTTAAAATCAGTTTAAAATCGTCCGTCGGGCTAGTACGAAATTTTGCCGGTAACGGTCCCGGTTTTGTTTTCTCTACTGGTTCCGCTATTAGGTAAGTGTAAACGGCCAACGACTTCAGCTTCGTAAACCAGTAAGAAAAAATAAAAGGTATAGTTGTTACACTTAATTTGATTGGTTTAATATCCAGCTCTCTACCAATCGATTATTAGCTTATGTAGATCAGAATGTAAACATGTGTTTGTAAGTAAAATGGAAAAGTTTTTGACCGGTTATACCGGGCCCCCGGCAAAGAGAGCAAAATCTTGTGCCGAACGTTTAGACCAACAACGGCTTTACGATCAGTCCAAAAGAAAGCGAACGTATCTTTCTAAATGGGAAGTCAAATTTAAATGGTTACAACATGTTGAAACTGGAATGATATGTACGATTTGTAAAAAGTTTGAAAAGTTTGGAACGTTTGTCCATGGAAATAAAAATTACAAAAAGGAAACATTAGTTTCACATGAAAAATCACTATTGCTTGAGGATCATTTTTAATCTTTATTCCTATTCTCTTAAGTTTTGTATCAATGTAGGAAGTCAACTGTACATTTACCTGAAAAATCAAAATATTGAGATTTATAACCATAAAACCAAAAATTATTGGCATAAACATCATGTCTGCAGATGGCAAAAAACACCTCAGGAAATTGCAGGAATGCAGGATTTTGCACCGTTTACCCCAGAGCTTCTGGGGGCCTTGAGCAGCCCCCAGACCCCCGGCCATATTAAGACGTGCCTGTGGCAAGCGGGCTGTAGGGTCAGTCCCACCAACCACAGGGCTAGTAAAATGTTTTTATGAGTAGTCCTGATGTCTACTAAACCTTTTATAACTAATTCTACCCCTGGGATGGATGTTGTCTTGTATCTCTTAAAAATCGTGCCAATTTGCATACTGTGAATGGCTGTATATGGAACATAAAAATCAAAGTGAATATACACACCCCTGCTACTGCTACATGTACATAAAAGTACCACTGTGGAGTCTTGATTGCATAACTAAATGTGGTTACATTAGATGGAAAAATGGTTTATTTAGGCTTGCCTTTAAATATTTCATTTTAGAGCAACACAATTTTCATACACTGTATCAATTTGTCCATTGAGAACTTTGCCAACTGCTTAAAAAATTGAAGTGTTATACATGTAGTTTTAGTAGTGGGACAGACTATAATGAGCATCAAACATCCTATTTTATCACACGTTAAATTAAGCACCTGAAAGAAATTGGAGTAGCAGTTTATGTCCCTGTTATATGAGAATGTAATAATTTTTGGAAAGATGCACACCATTTTCCTTCACCTTCCTTCTCTCTTTTAGGATAAAAAAATCATGAAGAATATTAGATGTTGCCACTGTTTGAAATTAATTATTTTAGTGGCTGTCATTCAGACTACCTGGATACATTTTTAGGTAGTCCGAACTAATCTTTACTTGTTAAAAAAAATGTGCAGGTTTTAGTTAAGACTTAATTGAAATTATATCAGTTTAAAAAACTGAAAATAGGAAGTGTTGAATTTATAAGTAAAATTAGAACTTATACGAGACTAACCAAAATGTATTAAAAAAATAGGGTTTTTTTTGGATAACATAACATTATGACAAAGACATAGATACTGATTTTGTAAAAAGAAAAACACTACAATTTGGTGATAATGTCTCTCTGTCACAAAACCAGCACTTGTCGGAACAAGTGAAACACAATATTAGGTTGTCCGATGTCAACTTGGGTAGGTACATGTATTGACAATCTGTTGACTAGGAATTTTGCACACTGTTTCTCTATATGTAGCTGTCTCCTTTATTATGCAGTTTTTTGGAATGTTTCCATTAAAAATTAATCATATTGGTAACTATCAATTTGGTCCAGTAAAATTCACCGTATGTCCGGTGCTGTTTCTGGCGAATAAGTAATGAACCTCCACTTCCGTTAGAATAAAAGGATGCAGTTCACGATTGTTGCATTAAAATTGTGCCAAACGGGAATTGCTGTCTTGCTTTCTCAAATAAAAATGTATGGAATATTATTCGCAGAGCCATTCGACATGGAAATTAGTCAAGTTAATGTACTGCATTCACAAATAAATAGCAATTCAATTATTTTAAGAAAATCAAAGAGCTGTTTTCTGCGCATGGAAAACCTGCAAGAAAATCTGACAAATTAGTACAATGTTAAGCATTTAGCTTTATTTGAAAAATTCAGAAAAATTCAGAAAAAATGCCTAACAGAACCTAAATATGGCATAGATTTTTGTTTATTGTATTTTGCTCGAGAAAAATGCCAGTAAAATTCATGTCATCCATTTTGATAATTTTCATGAGGAAACTGTCATATTGAAGGGTTTTAATTAATGAATGACTTGTAAAGTTAGCAGTCAAATCGTCATATTTGTAGTAGTTAAGCTATAAAACTTCGTCTTGCTACCAAAGTAGCACAGCCAGGGTGGCCAGCATGTTCCAACTCAAAAAATACCCAAATGCGATCTTAGCATGCCAAATATTTATTTTTTCTTTAGTCTGGTAAAAAATGATTTGGTCTTGTAAAGTTTCCCAGGTTACCAGACCCAATGTCCATTGGTCAGGATATTTTGATGGCCTTTAGGCGAGGAGGGTACAAAAATTTAAAGTTAATTTAGATAACTTATCTATATACTGAATATATCTTCTGCCATATAAATTTTTAATTTTATAAAATTGTAAAGATTTTAGGAATGCAAGGATTGGACCCTGTATTGAAACTCACAGTTTGGCATCTGAAACCAACTCTAAATTTTCATTATAAATAATGTCCAAAAAAAACAAACAAGTAATACATTAATGAACATTTTAAATGAGATTTCTGCTCTCATTCTGCCAACATTGGACCTCTGGTGTATAGTCTATATTCAACACATATTTGGTCATCCTGAACAACCAGGAACATAGAAGGGAGCTTTTCCCATTGCTCAGGGTTTCCTTATTATATTTAAAGATTTACAGAAACCCTTTTCAATAGTCACAACATTGTAATGTACAAAACGTGCAATATTTCAACAATTTTCATTAATTTTATACACAGTTCTGGACTTATCAATTTTCTTTGATGACCGACCCATTAAATGTCTTTTCATAAAAAGATATGGCTTGTAGAATGTTTATCCCATGCTATTTTATATCATTAGTAGCTCAGTTTATAAGTCTTTTGGAGTATGATCGAACTGCACTCATTACTTGAAACATGCTGATGTTTGCCCATTAAAGAGAGACTTTTGTCTTACCTGGATATAATATTTCTTCCAAACAACTATTACCCACCCACCCCCCTTTTTCAGATCCTAGTCTATAGCAGGTCTTATTGATATATACAAAAAATATAAGTTTATTAGATAACTAATTAATGTTCATATTGAAGATATCTTTGTACCGGTCAAGAATTCTTACTTAAAAAAAAAATTGTAAGGAGTGCAACTGCAAGTGCAAGGTTCCGACCATGTATTAAAATTTGAAACGAGTGTATTGTCAACGCTTAATTTTAACCATAAGAAGTGTCCATCAACACTGCATGTTTATTGTTCAAAAAACATCTTAATTAAAGCATATTTGCGAGTGATTGCTACCTGCTGAGAGTGAGAATCGGACGAAACAGGTAAAAATCGATCGCCATCTGTAAGAATATGTAATCACGCATCGGAGACGGAACTGACATGACGGAAATTCGTACGTGTCTCACAACCACACGGACGCGTACTGGGACGCGTTAGATGTTGAAAAGGTGCGTCCAGAACTGAAAAGACGCGTACAATACGCATCTAGACGCGTTGCGAGTATCCCTAAAACATTATGATATCTTAAGTAAAATTTGGGTCATTTAAATCGCTGATATAAAAAAAACCCATATAAATGTTTATACATATGTAACAATGGAGCATTGTAGGAATTACAAGTTATATCAGGTTGTTTACATAATCTTTATTTTGGACAATTCACCAAATATTTCTTAATACTTAACAGTACAACTAGGTTGTAAAATATGCTTATAAATCAGAAGATCAATTGTAAGTTTTTCCAGTTTTGGCTTGATTGAATGAACAGTTTATGATGTACACAGTCTGTAAGATATTAATATATTGTTGCATTTATTCCTGTTGAACATGTATGATGGTACTGTAGTAATTTCTGACAGCTCAGAATTCTACAAACTAAAAGTGTACCCCATATTATTTTCTTTTTACATGTTGTATGTAATGCACCACCTAAAATTCCTGGCAAAGAGATTTGAACATGTATAAAAATTTTAAGTCAGGTATATTAGGAAGACTGCCAAAATGTATCAATAAAACTGCATCAAATCAGTAAAAAAAATAACAATATATTTTAAAGGAAAACTTTATATATTGCCTGTCAATCCAGATGTTAAGGTCATAGTTGAATTGTTTAATGTAGGTAAATAACTATCATAGAAACTAACATCTGTACATCTTATGAATTTTTGAATCTTCAATGCTAATTCTTTTAGCAGTTGGTCAAAATTACATGAAATCCTCTGAGGTTCTTTTCATTATAAATGATTGGTGTTTATTGGTTGTCCTTGTCAGAGACATACTATCCAAGAGTTGGTTCTAGTATATGTAATACAGATAAGATTGGTCCTAAAATAGTAGAATGAACTGAATATTAGTATTATTCAAAGAATTTTAAGCTATATTTAGATGTGAACAACAGTTTATTCCATTTTTAGCAGCATTGGTTATATTATGAAGGAAGGAAATGTATAAATCTACAATTATAAATTATGTTTTGTTTATGCTCATCAATTTGTATCCACTCCTTTTACAGATTTGTCAAAGAATCGATTTACAGAGGTTCCAAAAGAAGTCTGTGATCATGCCATGCTAGAAGAATTAAACTGTTACCACAATGTGATAAAAACCATACCAGAAGCCATAGTACAGTTACAGAATCTTACTTTCATCAATCTAAGGTAAACTCCATGATTTGTTTATTGTTGGGGATAAAAATGTCTGGGTTTATACCTGCATGCTTATTTGGATGTAAATCTTAGAGAGGTGTGATAGGTAATCTTTAAATTAGGAATGACACATTCCAGAGAGCTCCATATAAGCTGCATATTTATGTGATTACCTAATTAAAGTTTACTACAACCCATTAATTTTATGTGATTTGTCATACTCAGGGCTCACCACACTGGGGGAAGTGGGTGACAAAGTCGCCCTACTAGAACCTGAAGTTGCCCTATGGCGCCTCAAAAGCGAAGTCGAAGTCGCCCTGTTATTTCCCTAAAGTCGCCCAATGGTTCACAGTAGATACTTGCATATGATCTGGTCCAAATAATTCACCCATACTACCAATTTATCAGTAAATGTGTAATTCCAATAAAAACGGCAAACAATATAGGTATTTAACATTTTTTCAAAGGATTTACGTCTTTCAACTGGATTACACGCCATTTGTTTATTTACCGGATATGACTAATTACCGGAAGTAAACAACGAAGAAAAGTAAAGTACAACGGCCCATACTGAAAAATTGTAATTTGTTTGATAAACAAACACTTTCAATTGGTTTCAAACTTCAGTTCTTTAAAAGCATATTGTATTTTAACAATTTTCTTTAATAACATATGAGCTGCACTTGAAAGAATAAGATGTATAGTAATTATTGACATCATGAAAAGTTCTGTAGATGGGTGTCCCATGAAGCACAAGTTGTCCAAGTGGAAGTGTGCTGAACAGAAGAATTATTTCTGGGTTTAATGTTATGTTAGTTTATCTATCTTCTTTGAAAAGTTTGGTTAGATAAACATGACTTCTATGAAAAGGTTGCTCAGACTAAAATGACATGTTCATAACAAACTGTTAGAAATATTATACAAGAACTGAATGAATGATGTTTATGTCTACACCTATAAATATTTTTAGTTGATCTATTTTTATTTGTAAATACCTTGTATGGCTACAAGTACTGAAGTAGATAGAAAAATAGTCGCTATATCTGGTGCTTTTTTTCATTGATTTTATAATAATAAAGGTTATGTGCTATTTGATATTGCATCCCATTAATAATAATGAAAAAGAAATTTAAAAAAAACTGAATCTAAATGTGTTAAAATTTAAAAACACAAGAGAAATAATCCTGGAAATACACAATTATATAAAAAAAATGATGTAAACTAGGAAAACTGTATATCACTACTGCGAAAATTATTTGTTTGTACGGTCCCCCTGACTTCTCCCTAATGTCTCCTGAAGTCTCCCTATCAGGGCCTCACTTCTCCCTGTTTGGCTGCCAGGGAGAAGTCACTTCTCTCTACTTTTTTAGAGTGTGGTGACCCCTGATACTAAACCCAATAATGCTGAAATAATACTCAATTTTTCAGCAATCTAAGATTGACTCCTTCCATTTAAAATATTTTAGCTATGTAAGTAAAACCTTTTCTAATACCTATCTCATTAATATCAGTGTTCTAAGCCCATTTCTTGTCACCAGGGGAAAGTGATTTTTAAGCAATGAAAAGTCAATTTTTTAGTGCTTGTCACCCATGGGTAAGTACATTTGAAGTCAGGGTTGAAAAGGAGTTTATACTAGCCCTGAGATGATAAAAAAATTGTCTGTATTATTAAACAGAGGCATTATGTAAAATCAAGATAAGAAGTTGAGTGGGCTTGATTGTTTTTTGTGTGTATTCAATCAATGTTATATTGATGCTTGTTATTCTTAAGTTTACTGCAAAATATTTTAAAAATTAATATATCAATGAAATGTACTAGTATGTCAAATCAAACTTGGTAAAAAAAAAAAACTAACATTAACTAAATCTGATTTTCAATTTTTTAAATATGGTCAAGTACATGTACAAAAATGTAACTTGTCATTCATTTAATTTGATGAAAAATGTATGAAATATTGATATGTTCCCATATGTATAAGATATTTACACAGAGTATATGGTTTTTGTACTTATTTCTTCTGTAAAAATATTTATTATTTTTCATTGTAACTAGCTTTTCTGTGATTGGTTTATTAGGTTTATTATATACCACTGACAAATTATCAAAACTCTTTTAAAATGAGGATGCCCCATGATTTTTTTATTCCTCCTTGGTCAATGTTCTTAATCTTGGTTTGTGCAATAAAATCATGAGTCGACCTCATCACCATGCTGTAATTGTATTCTATTTATATATTGGAACAACAAGAAACCTAAGCCTGCTTCTTGGAAAGAATTCCAATATTTCCATGCATAAATGTACTGTTAATACTAGAAGAAAATCAATCAATTTGTAACTAGATCTTGTTTTATAATGATTTACAAATTAAAGCATATCTATTAATACCAAAAAAACAAAACTTTGTGGGATTTGACTTGAGTTGCATAAAGGAAGTCTTTCACTGTAAAGTTCTTCACTAAAAAGATCTTAGAACACTGGTAAATATGCTACTTAAACATTTAATGTCCACAATTGGTGGTAGCAGACAATATATGTTTCCTTTTTGCTAAAGATGAGAGGACCTCTAAATACTTGCCTGCTGGAAATCTTTCTATTTACTGACAAAAAGTGTCAAAAACCTATAAGAATGAGTAGGTAATGACAAGATCAATTTATTTACTGACTAGATAGGGTAAAAGCAGAAAAAGATGGTTTAATGTAAAAAATCATTTAGAAAAATTATTTAATTGTAGCTTGAATGTACAGGTACAAAAAGCAATAAATATGATTCTCTAATTTTGACGTAATATTTCAACCGCTTGACCGGTGTGGAAAATATAGTTCTCGTCACTAGTGAATTTATTATTCTCAGCAGCTGATTGGTTTAAAATAATAACGTCATAAAGAGAACTCATGACGTCATAAACAAACACTTTACATATACCGCATATTCAAGTCATGAACGTAAAATTGAGGTTGGGAGAATTTGTACTTCATTTCGCAAATTTACTACTTTTTAAAATTAGAGAAACAGAATCTTACATTAGTACTCTTGGATTATCAGATTTCTCCAATCTCGATAGTTTAATTATGGAAATTTTAAGTCCTCGCCAAGGCTCGAACTTAAAATTCCATTATTGAACTATCTCGATTAGAGAAATCAGATAATCCACTCGTACCAATGTAAGATCATATAATTTTATACTGAAATGATTTTGTTAACAGAATCATTCAGTGTTATCTCTGGTGCTAAAATGAATTGAATTGGCAAAAAACTAATAAAAACTTTGAAAAAAAGGACAAAGATCACCCAATTGTAGTGCAAATGCAGTGTCGGAAACGGCCACTAGCCAACTCGCCTAAATTTTTAGGCGAGTTCAAGAAAAAATTTACAAGTCATACTTTCCAAATGATAAATGTATCTTAAAAGAGTGTGTTCGGTGTATTTTCAATGTTAATTCAAGAATCTTTTAATTTTAAGATCTTTATTTACCCTGTGTAAATGTTAAATGGTGTTGGCAGTTGTTGACAAACTTTGAAAACCTACTTCCCAACTATGGCTAGTAGATTATTAATTCGGCGAGTACTATTATTTTGGAATTAGCCAGAATGGCGCTCTGAACAAAAATTGTGTTTCCCACACTGAAATGGTAGGTTTAACTCAATCTGTAGCAGTGTTGCCATATATATAATCATATCTGGTGTTTTAAGACTTTAATGATAGACTGGTTATCCCTCACAAACAGATGTATAAATCAGCAGCTAGTTTATCACAGAAAAATTCATGTCTTATAACCTTATATTGTCCCTCAGTATATACATATAGATGTCTGGCATTAACAGATTGTGATGCAGTTACATGTAGTAAAATGTCATCTTTATCAACAAATATAATTCCCTTTACAAATATATAATATATATATACTATCTGGAGTTCTTGATAGAAACATCACACCATTTTACCACATGGTACAGATCACAGTAATTAGAATAGGATGATTTTTAAACTAAGATATTTACATGGAATTAAAACCAAGGTTACATGTAATTACTAGCAGGTTACTACTAGTTAAACATGTGTTTTGTTTGTAGATAAAAAGAAAATGTGGAATGTAACTTCATATACTGACAATTTTGTATTTTTTGTATAGTTTCCTGTTGGGCAAAGAATTAAAGTATGGCATGTAAAAGGCACATTTTCATTTATAATCATATGAAAGCCAATATTGTCTTTGATCATAACTTATGGTTATGAATTTACGAGGTGTTAAAATTCAAGTTTCATAACTTTTCTTTATGAAGCTTTCTCTTTAATCTTAACCTAAACTACACAGTGTACTGAAGTACAGTCCCTGTCCATACTGTTTGATTTTATGTTTCCCCATGTTTACCCACTGTGCTATATCTTGCACCTATCTACCTACATGCACAGATTGATCCTCTATCTGACACTCAGGATTAAATCCATAATGTCTTGAAACCAAAGAAGGCTGTTAATCAGAAAAAGGGTTTTTATCATTATAATCAATAAGGAATTTTAATTGGTACACATGTATAAATGCTTTTATCTGTTTTTTGTAGCATAATTAGACACATGAATGGCTAAATTGTTCTCTGTTTTACAACAACTTAGAAGACTGGAAATATAATTGTAAATGGCTTGTTATTCATCCAGATAATTGGATCCTATTTTGTCTAGGGTTGTCAACAGTTTATGAGGGTCAGAAGGGACTTCCAGAATTCACCATTACCAACACTGTCTCAGTTCTATTTTCTATGATTGATCTATTCCATGATTTACATTACTCCCCCATTTGTAATAGCATGGGCTAGAAATATGTAGCCTAACTCGTAATAATTTAATAACTTTTGCAATGTACAGCGTAACAACATATAATTACACATTTATTCGTTACTAATTTTGTTTTATAATAAGATGAAAGCAGAAAATTGTGTAAAAAGTAATAAAGGTACATTATATGTTATTCCGGTCTTAGACAGGGTATATAATGTCACATTCACGGCTTAGGATTTATATTCCATGAGCCGAAGGCGAATGGAATATACGTCCTAAGCCGTGAATGTGACGTTATATACCCTGTCTAAGACCGGAATAACTATTATATTACAGCTCACATCTTAAATTATGAATATTTAACGGGAAAAACAAATATTTAGGAAAGAACTATGTAGCGTAGTTTCTTTTGGACACTTGTTCTTTGGAAAATATACGTTTTAAGTGAACGCATAATATTTTTAAAAAGCATTTATTAATAGTTGTTATACAACAAAATTACACTCTGGAATTGGTCAAATTACGTTATTAATGATAAAATCAAAATATATTCAATAAATATTGTCCCTTTTGGCACCCCATCATTACTTTTATGAGGCTTCGAAGCCCATTGGGGATTATAACCAATGAAAGTTTATTTAAAAATATGCTATATTTTTGTTGAACATCAATTTATAAAAATCAAACAATTATTATATATTAAAAAAACTGCGAAAATTTATGTTTTTAAATGTAAATTGTCTTCTGTTAAAATAATAACCCAATTGTATCCTTAAACCCGGAAGTGTCAACTGAAGGTAAAAGTTTGCGAAGCACCAAATTCAATATTGGTGGAGCTTGTATATACTATTGGTTTTAATTGACGTGTGGATGTAGACGTTGATCAGTGAATTAAAATAGGAAAACTAGCAATTGACGGTAATGTCATTGGATTATGGACTATGGAAATAAATGAATATTATTAACGGATTTTGACGATGTCTTGACTGAGAATGCATGATGATGCAGTGCAGGTACATGTTTATTAACTTTTAGTCGCTTGAGAACAAGTTTCTCTTTTGTTGTTTTGTGCTTTGACCCACTTTTATAGAGGACTCAAGAAAATCGTACAGGATTTGTGACCTACAGACATAATTGAGCCATAACACCCCCCCCCCCCCCCCTTTTCTGTGCCTTCTATGTTTCTTAATTTACTTTCGTATTTAAACAAATATATTAGATATAATTTTATTTACGTCGTTTAAAACAGGTTCGGGTTATACATTGGTGCACGTTGTAAGTTTTTCATTCGAAGCGGAACGAAGGCGGCCATGATGATTTGTTTTCCCAGGGGGCACCATACGGGATAACAATATGCCTTATGTATACGGCTGTATACGTATACATAGCCTGATGTATACGGCTTGCTAACCAATCCTAATGCAAGTTTTTATGTGAGCTGTAATATACTGAATTGTACATGTTAGTAGAAAAAATGGGTATACAATGTACTAGTGCAATGGGAAAAGGTTTGTTGTCAATATATATCTGCATGTGTAAGGAGAATTGTTATTTTTTATACTTTATAAACTGATCATTTTCAATGTTGGCCTTCAAACCACATAGCTGACAATGAATGACTTGAATACTGTATATGTACTTCCTCCAACCATTCACAAATATATCTATGTCAGTATGACATAAAACACATGTACATAAATATAATCTACATACAAAAGTGGGTGATTTAAATTCACAACAATTGTCAACATAATCTTACAAGAACAGAGAAAAATGTTAAAGGAATGTTGAGGTGTGCTACTCTTCAGATTTGAACAATGGTTCTTTCAGTAACATTTAAATTCAGTTTTTAATTCTGATGGGAATTTTTAAGGCAAGAAGTATTTCTTGTGAACTTGTGAAAGTTCTTGAGAATTCTGAGTTGGTATATGATCAGATGATTTGGGATGATGTTGAATCATTTGAAAATTTTAGTTTGAAGCATTGAATCAGCACTACAGAAAGTTGGCAGATAAATTACTCCTTTCGGTACATTATCAATCTGTAGTGACTGATATCCTCTATGAGCCTTTTCTGTTCATTTGAGTGTTATATGAAATAATATTAATTGAATATAATCATCAAAGATAACATGACTCACTGTATCACTTCATATGGAAAAGATTTATTTCTGGAAAAAAACTGACTAGAGTATAAATATAACAGAAAGAGACCTAATACTGTTCTTAATCAACACCAGAAGTATAACAAATTATAGAGGTAGTTTTACAGTGTTGATTAGTGATAGGGTTTGAAACCAATATTAGTGAGAGGGTTTGAAACCAATATTTGAGTATTCTGTCAGTCATATAATTATCTAACTGTTAGTTCCCTAATCAACTGTCTGCTAGAGAAATAAAAGAGATACAATCTAGTTTTCTTTCTTGGTGGGTGCAAATAATTGAATCTGGCATTAGTCAGTTTTATAACTCCTGATAGTACTAAGGGTGACTGTGACCTGTATTAGCAAATTAGGTTATATGTCAAGTACCTACTGACTGCTGTATACAGTAGAATCAGTTCTGGTTCTCATTAGGAATGGCAGCATTAGGATCTAACCCTCTGATATCTGTACTTTATGATTGCTGTATACAGCAGAATCAGTTCTGGTTCTCATTAGGAATGGCAGCATTAGGATCTTAACCTCTGATATCTGTACTTAATGATTGCTGTATACAGCAGGATCAGTTCTGGTTCTCATTAGGAATGGCAGCATTAGGATCTAACCCTCTGATATCTGTACTTACTGATTGCTGTATACAGCAGAATCAGTTCTGGTTCTCATTAGGAATGGCAGCATTAGGATCTTAACCTCTGATATCTGTACTTACTGATTGCTGTATACAGCAGGATCAGTTCTGGTTCTCATTAGGAATGGCAGCATTAGGATCTTAACCTCTGATATCTGTACTTAATGATTGCTGTATACAGCAGGATCAGTTCTGGTTCTCATTAGGAATGGCAACATTAGGATCTAACCCTCTGATATCTGTACTTACTGACTGCTGTATACAGCAGAATCAGTTCTGGTTCTCATTAGGAATGGCAGCATTAGGATCTAACCCTCTGATATCTGTACTTAATGATTGCTGTATACAGCAGAATCAGTTCTGGTTCTCATTAGGAATGGCAGCATTAGGATCTAACCCTCTGATATCTGTACTTACTGATTGCTGTATACAGTAGAATCAGTTCTAGTTCTCATTAGGAATGGCAGCATTAGGATCTAACCCTCTGATATCTGTACTTACTGATTGCTGTATACAGCAGGATCAGTTCTGGTTCTCATTAGGAATGGCAGCATTAGGATCTTAACCTCAGATATCTGTACTTAATGATTGCTGTATACAGTAGAATCGGTTCTGGTTCTCATTAGGAATGGCAGCATTAGGATCTTAACCTCAGATATCTGTACTTACTGATTGCTGTATACAGCAGAATCAGTTCTGGTTCTCATTAGGAATGGCAGCATTAGGATCTAACCCTCTGATATCTGTACTTAATGATTGCTGTATACAGCAGAATCAGTTCTGGTTCTCATTAGGAATGGCAGCATTAGGATCTAACCCTCTGATATCTGTACTTACTCATTGCTGTATACAGCAGAATCAGTTCTAGTTCTCATTAGGAATGGCAGCATTAGGATCTAACCCTCTGATATCTGTACTTAATGATTGCTGTATACAGCAGAATCAGTTCTGGTTCTCATTAGGAATGGCAGCATTAGGATCTAACCCTCTGATATCTGTACTTACTGATTGCTGTATACAGTAGAATCAGTTCTAGTTCTCATTAGGAATGGCAGCATTAGGATCTAACCCTCTGATATCTGTACTTACTGATTGCTGTATACAGCAGAATCAGTTCTAGTTCTCGTTAGGAATGGCAGCATTAGGATCTAACCCTCTGATATCTGTACTTAATGATTGCTGTATACAGCAGAATCAGTTCTGGTTCTCATTAGGAATGGCAGCATTAGGATCTAACCCTCTGATATCTGTACTTACTGACTGCTGTATACAGCAGAATCAGTTCTGGTTCTCATTAGGAATTGGCAGCATTAGGATCTTAACCTCTGATATCTGTACTTAATGATTGCTGTATACAGCAGGATCAGTTCTGGTTCTCATTAGGAATGGCAGCATTAGGATCTAACCCTCTGATATCTGTACTTACTGATTGCTGTATACAGCAGAATCAGTTCTGGTTCTCATTAGGAATGGCAGCATTAGGATCTTAGCCTCAGATATCTGTACTTAATGATTGCTGTATACAGCAGGATCAGTTCTGGTTCTCATTAGAATGGCAGCATTAGGATCTAACCCTCTGATATCTGTACTTAATGATTGCTGTATACAGTAGAATCAGTTCTGGTTCTCATTAGGAATGGCAGCATTGGGATCTAACCCTCTGGTATTTGTACTTACTGACTGCTGTATACAGTAGAATCAGTTCTGGTTCTCATTAGGAATGGCAGCATTAGGATCTAACCCTCTGATATCTGTACTTAATGATTGCTGTATACAGCAGAATCAGTTCTGGTTCTCATTAGGAATGGCAGCATTAGGATCTAACCCTCTGATATCTGTACTTACTGATTGCTGTATACAGCAGGATCAGTTCTGGTTCTCATTAGGAATGGCAGCATTAGCATCTAACCCTCTGATATCTGTACTTACTGATTGCTGTATACAGCAGGATCAGTTCTGGTTCTCATTAGGAATGGCAGCATTAGGATCTTAACCTCTGACATCTGTACTTACTGACTGCTGTATACAGCAGGATCAGTTCTGGTTCTCATTAGGAATGGCAGCATTAGGATCTTAACCTCTGATATCTGTACTTAATGATTGCTGTATACAGCAGAATCAGTTCTGGTTCTCATTAGGAATGGCAGCATTAGGATCTAACCCTCTGATATCTGTACTTACTGATTGCTGTATACAGCAGGATCAGTTCTGGTTCTCATTAGGAATGGCAGCATTAGGATCTAACCCTCTGATATCTGTACTTACTGATTGCTGTATACAGCAGGATCAGTTCTGGTTCTCATTAGGAATGGCAGCATTAGGATCTTAACCTCTGATATCTGTACTTACTGACTGCTGTATACAGCAGGATCAGTTCTGGTTCTCATTAGGAATGGCAGCATTAGGATCTTAACCTCTGATATCTGTACTTAATGATTGCTGTATACAGCAGGATCAGTTCTAGTTCTCATTAGGAATGGCAGCATTAGGATCTAACCCTCTGATATCTGTACTTACTGACTGCTGTATACAGCAGGATCAGTTCTGGTTCTCATTAGGAATGGCAGCATTAGGATCTAACCCTCTGATATCTGTACTTACTGACTGCTGTATACAGCAGGATCAGTTCTGGTTCTCATTAGGAATGGCAGCATTAGGATCTTAACCTCAGATATCTGTAACTACTGAGTGCTGTATACATCAAGGTTGGTTCTAGGAGTGACAGCATTAATAACTAAATCTCTGATATCTTTAAAGGAGGGTTGGTTCTGGTTATAAACCAACAAACCAACAAACTTTAGGCTCGTTAGGAATGAAGAATTTAAGAATTAAACCATCATGTTAAAGCTGTGTACATGTGTTTCAGTATATTTTTGTTAGTTGTTTTTTTTGTGTTTTAGCTTTGGTTACAGTTTGTAAGTTCAAATTTTCCATGTTTTAAATAATTTTTGTCTCAAAAGCGACCATAATTTGTCGCTGGACAAAACATGTATATGGGAATCCAGCTCCGATTGTACCAGGGTAAACTCTTGACATTTGGCTTTATGTCTTTACAAGTTAAGTCCATCAAATTTGGTCCAGTGGTAGCTTAGGGACAGACCATTTAACTTGAAGGGGGGGCCTTGGTTTTTTGTTTTGGTCAGAAAATTTTTTTCCCTGCTCTGCGCGGAAAAAATATTTATTTTTTGAAGGCGTCGCGACAGAATATTTTTTTTCATTATTAGCATTATTTGATATAACAGAAATCCTTCTTCAGAATATTTTTTTTCTTACCCTCTGCTTCCAAAATATTTTTTTCATCAAAAATCCTTTTCAAAATATTTTTTTTTAGGAAAAAACCAAGGCCCCCCCCCCCCCTGCAAGTTAAATGGTCGGTCCCTTATGGTATTGTGAGTACTTGCCAGTCAGTTACTTATCACCTGACCTTGACCTCGATTTCACGGTCAAGTGACTATGTTTAAGTTTTTGGATTGGGTCAGTTCCTCTGTAAGTGTGCAGTGTTTATGTAAAATGATGGCAATTGAATGCTATTTACATGTTGCCCATCAAGTTATGTTGTTCATTACTGATGCAGAATGCTGGGAGGCATTTTTCTGTGTCCACATGTCTGATGAGTTACATCTTAGGACAGTTGAAACAACATATACATGGAGGTTGAAATAAATTTATATGAAGTTTTGAAGTAATTTTATAAAAATATATTTATCAGACCAGACCTTCTTAAGTTCTGTTGATCTATCTGAAATATGTGAGATATTTGATCTAAGCCAAACAGGACATCCTCTGTTGGTATATGACAGGTGCTTTGTTTAGATAATCTTGACACAATACTACGTAAATAATAGAAATGATAAAATAAAACAGTTGGAGTTGTCTGGTTATCACAGGAACTCTGCTATTGCACTTCATATTACCTGATGTGGTTGTACAGACAGGTAATTCTTGTAAGCAGTATTTAGTGGATCTGAGATTAGACAGCTGATGAGTAGAGACTGATGTGGTGTTAAATATTATTTTGACATTATTTACATTATTCTGAAAAACTCATGAATCTCTTAATCTCACACTGGGCTAAGTTGTCATCAATCTAATATAATATGTAAATAAAGGGGTAACATTGTCAATTGTTGTGCAATAATTACAGGAAAACTATTTTACTGTCATACCATTATCTATTATCTTCATCCTCATATAGGATACCTATTTGCAGAGTTGCACTCAGTGCAAACCTAGGTTAATATGGTGAAGTCGGGTTGATGAGTGGGTGGGGAAAATAGGGTATTTATTTTGTGTAATCAACTCCTACAGTTTTAAACCCAGATCTCTGAAACTTCAGAGAAAGATTGCACCTGAATTGAAGTTGCATCTGAAATTTATTATGGAATTGTTCAAGATTTGTTTGTAATTTTTCAGACATGGAAACTTTGTCAATTTTCAGAACATTTGCAGTAGAGGGTACCGACATGTATTTTTCAATATTTTTGCAGAAGACATTTCCTAATTTGTGTTATAAACTGCTACAGTTTTCAACCCAAACCGCCGAAACTTCACATAAAGATTGCACATGTAATGACATTGTGCTCCTAAAAATTATGAAATTGTTTGAGGAATTTTTTCCTAATTTTCCAGACTTGGGAACTTCATCAATTTTCAGAACATTTGCAGTAGACTCTACCTACATGTATTTTGTATAATCAACTCGTACATTTTTTACACAGACCCAAAACCTGTTTCCAACAAATTGTAAACCATTCCCCATTTATTAAGGCTCATGTTTTGCATTCCTTTCCATTTCATACTTGAGATTTTAATGGAATGTCTTGTGTATATTTACAGTGCAATTATATATCTGGCCTGAAATGTTTGTTCACATTACAAAGTATAATATACATGGATTAACTCAAAGTTTAGATATAATTAATGACCTTTCACAATATTATGCAAATGAGGAAATGATAAATTGACCTTAACATCTACATGACCTAAGGATGTGTATTGTAAAGTGTTAATGGACAAGTTATGTAGTTCAGTGTAACACTAAAGGTGTTAATTGGCCTCCCAAGGTACACAACAGTTTGTAATTAAGGTAGAATACCTGACATAATGACATTATTTTTTTGTCTGCTTTATCATGTTAAGGTACCTACATGCATTCTGGTACTGTCTGGATGATAAATTATCTGTGAATTATAAATTGTCTGCTGAAATAATGATGTTAATTGTTATTTATTGTCCCCACAATTATTTGACCATTTAATTAACAAAGTCTGAATTCTTTTCTTATTCTCTTATGCATAATGTTGAGTTGTTCTATATCATTGTTATTTGTTGGAGTAGGGTACCCAGTCCTGTCAAGTGTCACGCAACTCGCGTGAGACTCACGCATCTAGTCCACAATTTGGCAGCAAATTTCTTTGATGTTTTTATTTTTTCCTTTGATCTTTCAATTTTTAGGCAAATCTCACGCGAGCAGCTCATCAAAACTTGACAGCCCTGGGTACCTTACAATGACAAAAAAGAGTTTTGGGGTCATATTTCACTAACATTTGTTCATGGAATTCAAACAGAATTATAGACAGTCCTTGGACATCAATTACCACTCGATTTAGTTCTAAGGTCAAATAGATTGGAAATTGATTGATGTTGGAGTTATTCCTCTGGAATATGGTAAAAAAAGGAAAATTGTCATCTTATTGGGATATTTCATATTATGAAATAATGCAGAGTTTGCCTTTTTCTTATTGTTGTAGACAGCATCAGTGAGTTGACATATTTTTATTACTATTTTAAATATTACTCCACGCTAGTTGTACTCTGGAGTAGTCAACAACAATGGTCTAATTACATGTTCAGCTTGTAAAACAGTTCAACAAAAACAAGGAAAACAATAATTAAGTTACTGGCTTGTTAGAAATTGTTTGTATACAATACACTGTTTGTGTTTTATCAGCATGAACTTGTACCTACTAGAAATATTTGTCTGTAATTAGCAATTGGAATAAGCTTATCTTTTTTCTTGAAATATATGTCTTTTAAGTGCAGATAGTATAGAGATTCATATTGTATTTGCCAACTTTTGTAGATTTGAAACATTTGATTGACAGAAGTGATAGCATAGTCTTGATCTACAATCTATATCTGCCTTAACCATCTCTGAAATATCTTTGTCTTAACCCCCAGTAAAACATTACAATTGTGAGAAATTAATCAGACCTCCAATAAAACATTGCAATTGTGAGAAATTAACCAGACCCCCAATAAAACATTCTTCTTCTTCTTCTGCCATATATGGAGATTATTCCCATGGAACGTTATACTCCAGCGTGAGCAATCAGGATAAAAACCCAAAGGGGCGATATTTACAGTTAAAAACAGGCTGGTATGGGATTACATGTTCCGGAGCTGGGCAGGTGGTACTTTGCCCATGAGCTCCCTGAACTCTTCGATGGAACCTGCTGATGTGGTTGAAGATGGCAGCTTATTCCATTCCCTGATAGTTCTGGGGAAGAAGGAGTGATGGTAGACCTCTTTACATTAAAACATTACAATTATCTGAAATTTATTAGACCCCCAATAAAACATTACAATTCAGATCCCAACATAACATAACAATAACATTACAATGGTCAGAAATTTACATTCAACACTTCCAATTAAAAAGACTCCAGTAGTTTAAGACCATGTGGTTAGTTTGTATTGAAGACTTGTAAGAGCTGATACCAAAGTCTATTAACTGCTTCCTTATGTTATTAAAAGTATTTCTGTTGTGCTATTTGTAGTCAATCTTGTGTATTTCTGGAACATCATAAACAACATAGCAGATAATAGCACAGATGAAACCATGGTTTTTATTGACTTGATGATTGTCAATATATAATTCTTGTCTTTGAATTACATATACAAGTGGCACCATTTGAGTGTACTTAAACAAAGCACATGTACATGTATCCGGGAATCATTCTTCTAAAGGAAATACCATGTGGAATTGTTGATTGCATTGAATTTGTATATTTAAGACGTAACCAGTTAATTGTTGTACCTGGTTTCCTCAGAAGTTGACAATGCTTGTCATCAGAAATATTTTTATATACAGCCCTTAAAGTTGAATTGATTTTTATATTTCAGTCGTAACCAGTTAGTTGTTGTACCTCCATTTATAAGCCAACTGGTTTCCTTAGAAGTCTTCATCGCAAGTCATAACAAACTGATATCATTACCTGAAGAAATGGGTGTTCTTGATAAATTAATGGAAATTGTAAGTAACACGAACAATGGCTCACCTGAAGAAATGGGTGTTCTCGATAAATAAATGGAAATTGTAAGTAACACAAACAATGAGTCACTTGAAGAAATGGGTGTTCTCGATAAATAAATGGAAATTGTAAGTAACACGAACAATGAGTCAAATGGGTGTTCTGGATAAATAAATGGAAATTGTAAGTAACACGAACAATGAGTCATCTGTTTAAATAATTTTACAAGTTTTTTTCTGGCAAAGGAAGATGAATACATCTAGGAATGGGATCAGTATGGAGTGTTCTTGATTTGCACTAGATAGCAGTGTCTGTTAATATTGATTTGACAGTTATCTATTCCTTGTACAGAATCCTTCAGCTGTGACTGGAATGTTTACACATTATTTACCTAACAGCCATATCAATTGAATTTAATCAAATTATATTTATTATGAATTTATATGCCAGTAAATGCCCCCAGCTGTGCCTTTATATGAAATTTTGCTTTCATTTGATTATTTTATTGGTTTTATTGTAAACACTTGCGAACTACATGAAGATTCTTTTATTTGAATATTTTAAATGTACTGATATTCCCCAAATTGAACATAATTCTGGTAACATTGATTATAGGGTAGAAACAATAATTACATCAGTATTATAGGAATTAAAGGTTAACAGTACAAGTTATAATGTGATGTGTTTGTAGTCATACTCATCTTAAGATGAAATTTAGTCTGATTTCAAACAATAATTTTTTTTTGTGAGAAGAGACCTTAGAGATCTACATAAATATATTTTGTGTTGGGGGTGTGGTTTATTGCTCCCTCCATAGGGAATTAGGCATCATTCACAATAATTTGTAGACCTATAATTGGAGGTCATAACTTGACTAAATAATGCCTGTCAAAATATATTGGACTTCACTGGTTTAAAGTTTAATTGATTTTATAGAAGAGGAAGCAATATAACTCTGGACTTTGAGAGATGGTTTCTTTTTACATACATTGACATATTATGTAATAAGTGTTTAAAGTTGTGTTTCACCATAGACACAAATAATCCTTTTATTCACTTCAATTAAAAAAATTCATTTAAAAATATTCACTTTACTGAACAGCCAGCCTTAATAAATTGCTAACATGATCAAAACAGTAATTTTTTATTTCTTGTTATTTTACAGGATGTTAGTTGCAATGAAATATCCCACCTCCCCTCACAAATTGGAGATCTCAAATCATTAAAGTCATTAAATGTTCGCAGAAATATATTACAAGAATTGCCAGTAGGTATGTATATAAAAACTTAAGACCTCATGAATGCCAAGAGTCAGTTAAGAATTCCATCTCATGAGTAATTCAGGATTTTATGCTGGTGTTAATAACAAAATAGAAAATGGGTCATAGTGATAATACTTATATGGAATCTGGTAACAACACAGGAAGTGGAAAACACAGTATATATTATCTGTACTGACTTAAATGTGTAAATACTGATTGTCATACATGACAGTTGTAAAACAAAGACAAACAAAGTTACTCTGGACAAAGCCACTTTCCTAGTTATCTTAACATTGTAACACTTGAAACATAGTATGGAGTAATGCAATGCAATTCATTAATACAATTATTTTTTTCGTTTCAGAAATCAGTAAATTAAGTTTAAGGAAAATAGACTTTTCTAACAACAGAATATCAACAATCCCTACAGCTTTTAGAAAAATAGAAACGCTAGAAGTCATATTGTTAGAAAACAATCCACTTACCATGCCTCCAGCTCATGTGAGTAATGTCAGTTAAATATCCAAGAAAAACTCTAGATGTATTTTGCCCATGTAAATAATATCAAACAAATAAACTCAAAACTCTCAATCTCATGTGAGTAAAGTAAGTCAAATGGTAACACAAACTCAAAATGTATTTCACTCATGTAAATAATGTTAGAAAAAATATACTAAAAAAGATTCCAGCTCATGTGAGTAATGTTTGTAAAATATCGCGCAAAATTAGCTAAAAATTTATAGCTTTCGTGAGTAGTGTCAATAAATTTGGGATAAACTCAACTCAAAATGTCTACAGCTGATTTTAGTAAATACAGTAAAATGTCAGGCAAAATAAACTCAATGTTTCTAGCACATATGATCAATTTGAAACAATACTCCGAATGCCTTCAGCTGTTGTGATTAACACATGTCAAATTCTGCACAAAATCAGCTCTAAATTTTAGACTTTTTATGTTAACATATGTTCCTCATTCTTTGCCTATTAATATATGTGGCTTAAAAGGGTGGCACTTCTGTTAACTTCTCATAAATATAGTTACGAAAAAATGTAATGATCCATGCTTTTGTTTTTGACTTAACTGCTTTTACATTTCCCTTGTGTACTTGAGCATATGAAGTGCACTGTAGGTGGAGCCCCATGATTTGAAATGATTTGTGTGTTTCTTTAAGGCCATAGTAAAATAAATAAGTTTGTATTTTGACTGTGGTATATTTTTCCTTTAGTTATGTACGAAGGGAAAGAAACACATCATGAAATATTTACAAATAGAAGCAATAAAAGAGGATAGAAGACGGGGTGTTCTGAATGATGCTGAAATGAAGCGATTGGTTAGGAAGTCACTTCCTGTGCAACAGTGAGTACAAAAATAGCTTTTACATGAAATACATATAAACATGGATACATTTACCAGGAATTATCTGAAATATTTATGTCAAGTTGAAATGGTGTTTATAATGGCGAGTTTTATTGTCCACTGACTTACGGTATCCACCGGAAACCATCACATTGTTTTCGTCGCTGGAGGTGAGACATATGTATGGGAATCCGGCGGCGGCGGCGGCGTAAACACTTGACATCTTGCTTCATATCTTTGTAAGCCCAAGCCCTAGGTCCATCAAATTTGGTCCAGAGGTAGCTTATGATGAGTACTTGCCAGTCAGTCACCTGTCACCTGACCTTGACCTCAATTTCACGGTCCAGTGACTACGTTAAAGTTTTTGGGTTACGACAGTTCCTCTGTAACTACGCATGGTAGGATGACAATATTTGGTGTATAGGTTGCTGATGACTAGTACATGACTGTCTGGTAGGTGTCACCTGACCTTGACCTCAATTTCACGGTCCAGCGACTACGTTAAAGTTTTTGGGTTACGACAGTTCCTCTGTAACTACACATGGTAGGATGACAATATTTGGTGTATAGGTTGCTGATGACTAGTACATGACTGTCTGGTAGGTGTCACCTGACCTTGACCTCAATTTCACGGTCCAGCGACTACGTTAAAGTTTTTGGGTTACGACAGTTCCTCTGTAACTAAGCATGGTAGGATAACAATATTTGGTGTATAGGTTGCTGATGACTAGTACATGACTGTCTGGTAGGTGTCACCTGACCTTGACCTCAATTTCACGGTCCAGCGACTACGTTAAAGTTTTTGGGTTACGATAGTTCCTCTGTAACTACGCATGGTAGGATGACAATATTTGGTATATAGGTTGCTGATGAATAGTACATGACAGTCTGGTAGGTTCCACCTGACCTTGACCTCAATTTCACGGTCCAGCAACTATGTTAAAGTTTTTGGGTTACGGCTGTTCCCCTGTAACTATGCAGGGTATGGTGACAATATTTTGTATACAGGCCACTGCTGATATTTAATGCTATTTACGTAATGCTTATGACGAAATTTATTTTCGTTACTGATGCTGATCACTTCTATGAGCTGCTCAACTCCAATCTTAATGGAACAGGATTTTCAGTTCCTGTTGATTATCAGGATTTTCAACTGGTACTCTGGCTTGGTAACCTCTGTCAAATAAAAACTGGAGGCGATTATTTAGCTGAAAACTTGCTGCATGTGGCATTAAATCCCATTTTTACAAGCAGCCTATACTAATTATATTGTTTATGTATAATTACAGAACATCAGATGAATTCAGGAACATTCTGGAATCCCCAGAAAAATGGAAACGTCACACAGTACTGAGTTCTGATTCAGGTTACAGTACCACAGACAGTATAGAGAAATGTGGATGGTCACCTTCTGACGTAAGTTATCTGTTGTAACTTCTGATGAACTGTCAAACATTAAACACGCTCCACAGCAAACAAGTGTATGAATGTCACTATTCTTGTTCTTCCAAGGTACACAACAAGTCAAATTTCATGCAAATTTTCATTTACCTTGCAATTCTAAGGAGAAAGAAAGCATGATTGTTTGTTTTTTTATTGACATTTTTTTTGTTAATGGATAAAAATTTGAAAATATTCTTCAAAGCATGGTTGTAAAATTTCTAAATGCATGAAAGTTTAATTTTTATGTTTGTTAAAGTAAGGGAATGTTCATGGTAGTCAATCAACTTTAAGTTTAGATTTCTGTCAATAATAATTTAATTTTATTTCAATAATGTAATCCTGTATTTAATTACATGTTGATTGAATATTGCAGTTTGCTTTTCTGTGTTGTATGGTGAAGGCTTTAATTTATACTGAAAAGAGAGCTACTTCAACATTGTCCTTAGCAATTAGTCACTTTAAATACAGTCTGTATTTTAGTGAAAACTGGAATTCACGCAACAAAAAAAGCAAATTTATGTATAGATTAAAAGCTTCACAATATGTAGCTTTCTGTTCTGTGTATGCATGCTTCTTGACCTCTACTTGTTCCTCTAACAGGCTAACGGTGATGCTGAACGAGCCCATATGCTTGCCATCAGGTCAGCTGAAGCCATGAAGGACCATCGACCTCCAATGAATGGTCATGTGCAATCACCTCTGTATGGTAGAATACTAGACAATAATACAACTTCCATACCCCAACCAGTTAAATCTACTGAGAACCATGGGCAGTATGGCAATAATTATAATGCAGGACAATACAGTAATACAGATTACCGCAGCACTAATACACCTGTATCCTATAGACCTACTGCCGCTTCTTCAAATGAAAATCAAAATTATAGACAGATTCCCCAGACTAGTAACCTTACAAACAATGAACCAAACTCATCACGGCACTTGTATCAGTATTCGTCACAATCCCCTAATTCTGTGTCATCTGGTTATGGACAATATTTACCATCAAACAGTACTCAGCAATCTGTATCCAGCTATGGACAATATTTACCATCGAACAGTACTCAGCAGTCTGTGTCTGGTCAGTCCTCAGAATCAAAATACAACCAATTATCCCCAACATCTCATCAAAATCAACATTCACAGCCACAAAATACTTTTCAGTACACATCACAAAAAAGCCCTCTTAGTCCAAGTGCTAACTACAGACCCAAACCATCTCCTGTTAACACAAATAGTCCTTATGAATGTAGTCCAGAGGCCAGTCCTAATTCTCCTCTGACACCGAAGACCCCAACTCCAGGATATTACCAATCTGGAAAGATCTACTCTCCGACATACAGTGGTTACTCTACAGGATCTAACTCTCCAAATGGACCAATCACACCAGTCAGTAATAATACACAGGAAGTTATGGAGGATGAAATTTCAAGGGTCAGTGTCTTATCTCTTTCAAGTAATGATGTAACAGAAAAATATGAGCTATAATTATCTTTTGAATGTTGAAGGTCAAATACCTATGCCTCGTCTTCTATAGAAGTTGAAGAGATATGCATGGTACATGTAATATTGAAGTATTGCATTTCTGTTGTTGTTTTTTTAAGTTTGTTTTATTTGTGCTGTTTGTTTTTGTTTCCTGTTTGTCCTGTAAATATAATGACAATAATTATTTATTCTTTTGAATGCTTAATAATTCTCTTTTGTTCTGTTTAAACATGAAGAAATTCATAGTTTTATTCAAAAATGAAAAAAAAAACCCTTGCTTTGCAAATATTATAATAGATCTATGTGGCTTTACATTCTGATAATACATGTATGTACAGCATGCTCAGAATGGATGGCCACTTAAAAAACGCCAATCTTTTAATTTAAAATATATATAGATATATAATGACAATTCATCAAAAAAGAAAAAAACATTAAGTTGTAAGATTGAAAACATCGTAATTTTATAGTGATGAGAAAAGCAAAACAGTAGGTTATTTACTTCAAATAAACAATTGTTAAAATATATTTTCTACATCCAAACAACACTATGGAACACTGTATTACACCCGAAGAATCAGTACAAGGGGATTAATTTATAAGTGGTGATAGATAACAACACTATGGAACACTGTATTACACCCAAAGAATCAGTATTAGGGGATTAATTTATAAGTGGTGATAGATAACAACACTATGGAACACTGTATTACACCCAAAGAATCAGTACAAGGGGATTAATTTATAAGTGGTGATAGATAACAACACTATGGAACACTGTATTACACCCAAAGAATCAGTACAAGGGGATTAATTTATAAGTGGTGATAGATAACAACACTATGGAACACTGTAATTTTCCGAAATTTTTTTTCTGTAAACCAAACAAATTTCTTTGTATTTATGTGACCATCCTCTCTGGGGTACTGTATATGACCTTTCTTTTTCAAGGTCAGAACTTGTTACATGTAGATATATGACCTTTACATAATTAACTGGTCAGAACTAATTAATTTGATAATACATGTATACGACGTTTCCATTTTAAGGACAGAACTCATTCATGATTTATTGCCTTGCTTCATTATTACTCACAAGCTTTTAATATTGTGTACACAATTGCTGTAAACAGGCTTTTTGCTAATGCCAGCACACACTGTTACTACAAAAAATGAACTACCTATGTTGAAAAGCAAACAAAGCACAATTGAATGTTACTACCTTATTCAGACTTTTTTTTGCATTTTATTGGGGGAAAAAAGGGGGGGGGGGGGGTTTGGACTGTTCCTAGGGAAGGCAAATTTAAAGATATGGTGACCAACCCTGATATGCATCATTTACGCTCTGTTTTAGACACCTAACCATAGAAGTCATATGAAATAGTCTTCTCACCTGTGCAAGGTGTGTTCTGATGGAACACCAATAATAAATTCTTGGAAACTATTGAGAACACATTGGCAATATTTAGATAATTTGCTTTTAATTTTGTCATTACAACATGATCCATGTGTTTTTGTTAGGAATACTAATATCTCAAGGTAAGACATAATGCATACACTGTAACTAAATGGGAGTTAACATCCAGCAGGATGCAAGAAATTTAGTCTCCTTGTTCCCATTAGTTTTTCTACAGTTATTTCAAAATTAAAGTAACTTACTTTGCACATAGGAGCTACAAAGACAGCAAGCTGAATACAACAGGAAGAAACAGCAGGCAGAACAGATACGTATGCAACACGAGGAAGAATTACGGAGACAGGAGGAGGAGGAGGAGAAAGAAAGCCGTAGGCGGGCTGCACTGAAACTACAGGAGGAACAAAGAATGTTGTTAGAAAAACAGATGGAGGAGGAGAGACAAAGAGAAGAAGCCAGGTTTGTACATCAGGGGGTCAACATTTTACTGAAATAGGATTGTATTAAACACGTCTGAAATATTTGTACTTGACTACATTTTGCCTGTATTGATTGGCATGTGTCTTGTTTTGATGTATAGTCATCACTATACGTTTAAGAATATATCACCAGGAGTTTCAGTAATTGTAGAAATCTACATCTGAGGAAATACTTAAGTCCTAATGGAGATACTATAGGATTGGAACACTGTTTTCAAAAGATGGTATATCAACCAGACCAATTCATTCACACACTAAGATATGTTTGTGAGTGAGTTGGTCTTGGTGATATACCAATAAATTCATTAAAAACAGTGTTAATCAACAAGGAATTAATTTGCCTAAGGTAATCTTAATTCCATGTTTCTTGTGTATTTTGATAGCGGGATTTTGACCTGACCAATCAATATTTTGTTGATTTTATGTACAAAATATTATCTCATAAACCACCTATATTAAAAAAAAAAGAACAATAAGTTTTACTTAAATCCGTAACTTTTTTTAAAAATGACAATAATAAAAGTTACAATTTAACAAATCATTCATGTCTATTCATCAAGGAAATAATTTGTAAAATATTTAATGCCACCACCTTTTTAGCTCACCTGACCAGAAGGGTCATGTGAGCTATTGCCGTCACTTGGCGTCCGTCGTCTGTCCGTTCAACTTTTCAAAAATCTTCTTCTCTGAAACCACTTGACAGAATGCAACCAAACTTGGTATGGTTGTTGCTTAGCATATCCTTTACCAAACTATCGTTTGGATTTTTGATTCGTAAAAAAACATGGTCGCCATGGCTAAAAATAGAACAGGGGGGTCAAAATAGAGTTTTTGGCTTATAGTTCAAAAAGTATTACAGATACAGGAAAACCGAAGAGACCTTCCTTCTTCAGCATCAAAAGCTCTACAAAACATTCCATTGTGTCAAAGTCGTATGACGACTCCTTGTAGGAGTTATTGCCCTTTAATTGTCGAAATTGATGATTGTTGCCATTTTTGCCTCAAAATCTTGACAATTATTAGAACTAGAGAAAAAGTTAGCATTGCTTAATTGTTCTGCTCTATGAGAGCTACAAAAATGTCTTTAGGGTCAAGATTGTCTGATAAACCGTTTAAGAGTTATTCCACTTGAACTGTTTTTTTTAATCGGTTTTAATTGATTTTTAAAAATCTTCTCCTCTGAAACCACTGAAAGTACTGCTTTGAAACTTTGTACACATTATCCGTCAAATGTCTTCAACCAAGTTTGCACAAACCATGGCCGCAGATTAACCAACATGACTGACATGGCTAAAAATAGAACGGGGGGTGGGGGGGTCAAATACAGTTGTTGGCTTATAGTTCAAAAAGTATTACAGATACAGGAAAACGAAGAGACCTTCCTTCTTTAGCATCGAAAGCTCTACAAAACACTCCATTAGGTCAAAGTCGTTTGACGACTCCTTGTAGGAGTTATTGCCCTTTAATTGTCGAAATTGATGATTGTTGCCATTTTTGCCTCAAAATTTTGACAATTACTAGAACTAGAGAAAAAGTTAGCATTGTTTAATTGTTCTGCTCTATGAGAGCTACAAAAATGTCTTTAGGGTCAAGATTGTCTGATAAACTGTTTAAGAATTATTCCACTTGAACTGTTTTTTTAGCTCACCTGACCCAAAGGGTCATGTGAGCTATTGTTATCACTTTGCGTCTGCCGTCGTCGTCGTCGTCGTCGTCGTCAGCGGCGTCTGTAAACTTTTTACATTTTAATCTTCTTCTCTGAAACCACTTGGCCAATTGAAACCAAACTTGGCCATAATGTTCATTGGATGGACCTTTACAAAGTTTGTGTTTTTTATTTTGATTGGTAAACCAATATGGCCGCCACCTCAAGACTTAGTTTAACATAGGACCCTAAGGGAAAAAAGTTTAAAAGGGCTTCTTCTCTGAAACCGTTTAACCAATCAAAATAAAACTTACTAGCCATATTGTTTGGATGGTCCTCTATAAAGTTTGTGTTTTTGATGGGAATTGGAAATTCAAAATGGCGGCCACCGCAGGACTTAGTTTAACATAGAACCCTATGGGAAAAAGTTTTAAAAGGCTTCTTCTCTGAAACCTGTTAATCAATGGAAACAAAAACTTACTAGCAATATTGTTTGGATGGTCCTCTATAAAGTTTGTGTTTTTTATGGCAATTGGAAATTCAAAATGGCTGCCACCGCAGGACTTAATTTAACATAGGAACCTATGGAAAAAAGTTTGAAAGGCTTCTTTTCTGAAACCGGTCAACCAATGGAAAGAAAACTTACTAGCAATATTGTTGGGATGGTCCTCTATAAAGTTAATGTTTTTTATCCCAATCGGAAATTCAAAATGGCCACCACCGCAGGACTTGGGTTAACATTCGACCCTATGAGAAAAAAGTTTAAAAGGGCTTTTTCTCTGAAACCGTTTAACCAATCAAAACAAAACTTACTAGCAATACTGTTTGGATGGTACTCTATAAAGTTTATGTTTTTTATGGCAATTGGAAATTCAAAATGGCCGCTACCGCAGGACTTAGTTTAACATGGGACCCTATGGGAAAAAGTTTTTAAAGGCTTTTTCTCTGTAACCAGTTAATCAATGGAAACAAAAACTTACTAGCAATATTGTTTGGATGGTCCTCTATAAAGTTTATGTTTTTTATGGCAATTGGAAATTCAAAATGGCCGCTACCGCAGGACTTAGTTTAACATGGGACCTTTAAAGGCTTTTTCTCTGAAACCGGTTAATCAATGGAAACAAAAACTTACTAGCAATATTGTTTGGATGGTCCTCTATAAAGTTTATGTTTTTTATGGCAATTGGAAATTCAAAATGCCCGCTACGGCAGGACTTAGTTTAACATAGGACCCTATGGAAAAAAGCTTTTAAAGGCTTTTTCTTTTAAACCGGTTAATCAATGGAAACAAAAACTTACTAGCAATATTGTTTGGATGGTCCTCTATACAGTTTATGTTTTTTATGGCAATTGGAAATTCCAAATGGCCGCTACCGCAGGACTTAGTTTAACATAGGACCCTATGGGAAAAAGCTTTTAAAGGCTTCTTCTCTGAAACCGGTTAATCAATGGAAACAAAAACTTACTAGCAATATTGTTTGGATGGTCCTTTATAAAGTTTATGTTTTTTATGGCAATTGGAAATTCAAAATGGCCGCTACCGCAGGACTTAGTTTAACATGGGACCCTATGGGAAAAAGTTTTTAAAGGCTTTTTCTCTGAAACCGGTTAATCAATGGAAACAAAAACTTACTAGCAATATTGTTTGGATGGTCCTCTATAAAGTTTATGTTTTTTATGGCAATTGGAAATTCAAAATGGCCGCTACCGCAGGACTTAGTTTAACATAGGACCCTATGGAAAAAAGCTTTGAAAGGCTTTTTCTTTTAAACCGGTTAATCAATGGAAACAAAAACTTACTAGCAATATTGTTTGGATGGTCCTCTATACAGTTTATGTTTTTTATGGCAATTGGAAATTCAAAATGGCCGCTACCCAGGACTTAGTTTAACATAGGACCCTATGGGAAAAAGCTTTTAAAGGCTTCTTCTCTGAAACCGGTTAATCAATGGAAACAAAAACTTACTAGCAATATTGTTTGGATGGTCCTTTATAAAGTTTATGTTTTTTGTGGCAATTGGAAATTCAAAATGGCCGCCACCGCCGCAGGACTTAGTTTAACATAGGACCCAATGGCAAATAAAAAAAATCTTCTCTATACAACGGGTTAACCAATGAAACAAAGCTTTCTAGTAATATTGTTTGGATGGTCCTATTTAAAGTTTATTGAAAATTACAGGACTTATTTTAACATCAGGGAAATGCCATCTTCATTGCCTATAAAATCAGGAGAGCTATACAGGCTCTTAAGAGCCTCTGGTTTTTAATCGGTTTTAATTTATTTTTAAAAAAATTTTCTCCTCTGAAACCACTGAAAGTACTGATTTGAAACTTCGTACACATTATCTGTCAAATGTCTTCAACCAAGTTTGCACAAACCATGGCCGCAGATTGACCAACATGGCTGCCATGGCTAAAAATAGAACAGGGGGGGGGGGGGGGCAAAATACAGTTTTTGGCTTATAGTTCGAAAAGTATGACAGATACAGGAAAACTGAAGAGACCTGCCTTCATCAGCATCGAAAGCTCTACAAAACACTCCATTGTGTTGAAGTTGTTTGATGACTCCTTGTAGGAGTTATTGCCCTTTAATTGTTGAAACTGATTATTTTTGCTGTTTTTGCCACAAAATCTTGAAAATTTTAAGAACTGGAGATAAAGTTAGTGTTTCTTTATTGTTCTGCTCTATGAGGGCTACAAAAATGACTTTAGGGTCAACATTGTCTGATTAACCATTTAGGAATTATTCTCTTAGAACATTTTTTTGAATGAATTTTAATTGATTTTAAAAAATCTTCTCCTCTAACCAATGAAAGGACTGCTTTGAAACATTGCACACATCATCTTTAGGATGTCCTCTACCATAATTTTGCAAATCATTACAGCTGACTACCTACATAGCTACGTTGGCTTAAAATAGAAAGGGTGGGGGGGGGGAGGGGTCAAGGGAGTTTTTGGCTGATAGTTAAAAAAGTATAACAGGTACAGCAAATTTCAAGTGAACCTCCCTACTAAGCATCAAAAGCTCCTCCTTATAGGAGTTATTTCCCTTAAACGGTCAAAAGTAATGACTTTTGCAGAAGTGTTGGTCAATTCCTTATAGGAACGAAATTCTATATAAAAAAGGGTTGTTTGATTTCAGATTCAGGTGAGCGATACAGGCTCCTGGGAGCCTCTAGTTGTAAGGTCCATCAATTTACTTGCAAGTAAAAAAAGTGGTCATGCATGGTACCTGTAGAAAAAAAATTCTGTGGGGTCTGATATTTTGGTTCCTGAGATGTCAAAATTTTGTTTCTTGCTTAGTCTGATTTGTTGCCAGCTGAACGATAGTTAACTGCATCATGCTTATAGCTTGATCATTTTAAGTGGAAGATTGCAAGTAAAATCTGTGCAAGTGCCACCGATTTTTGTGTAAAATAAAACAATTATTAATAGGATTCCATCATATATTTCTTAAAAGGATAAGCACTAACTGCATTCTAGTGTAATAAATAAGTTAAATTCAATAGATCATTAATAAATTAATATTATTTGATTTATCCCATCAATCTAACAGTAGGGGATACTTGTCAAGTTCTTTGTTGCTTCTGCTTCTCATAGAAGCAATACAAAAGCCTGATATCATATGTCCATTTTCGATTTTTGCTGATTAATTGTATCCTTGAAGAAAATAAAATTTAAAAATAACATATATTTTTTCAGAGTTAAAGATGAATCAGTCAAAATAATTAATGTCAATAAATATATGCTTTTCTAGCTAATGCCAAAAATGTTCACACATATTTTTTTAGCTTACCTGACCCGAAGGTGAGCTATTGCCATCACTTTGCGTCCGTTGTCGTCGTCGTTAACTTTTCTTAAAAATAACAGAAAAATAAGTGGAATCAAAGTCACTCAAATTGAACATAAACTGTCTCAGTTCGCAGATGATACTTCTTTAATTCTGGATGGCACAGAAGAATCACTTAGAGAATCTTTATGTGATTTATATTGGTTTGGGAAAGTATCAGGACTTAATATTAATTTTTCCAAGACACAGGTAGTTTGGATTGGGAGTCAAAAATATAGTGATCAGGAATTATGTCAAGAGCGTAAGCTTTCATGGTGATCTACATCCTTCAAATTATTGGGTATTCATTTTGACGTAGATTTAGGAAAGATGACAAAAATTAATTACAAAGATGGTATCCAGAAAATAAAGAGTATTATCAACCAATGGTCTAAACGCAACATTACTGTTATAGGGAAAATTACTGTTGTAAAAACTCTGATGTTACCTATTCTTAACCATTTAATTATTTCCCTTCCAAATCCAGATACTGAGACCATAAAATATATTAACAGTTTATTTTACACATTTATCTGGAACTCCCCTGTTCATAGAGTTAAAATAGATGTCCTTGAAATGAATTATGAAGATGGAGGCTTAAAAATGATTAACATTAATAATTTTATAGCAGCAATGAAATGTACTTGGGTTAGAAGACTTTATAATTCTAATAGTAAATGGCAAAATATTTTTATGTCTCAGGTAGACAAAGATAAATTTTTTTCTTATGGTGATGAATTTATAAAGCAACTGAAGATTAAAACTGTAAATAGGTTCTGGCAGGACGTTCTGGAGTCACTGCTTATGCTAATAGAAAAAGAACAAAATCAGGACTGGAGCTATTTTCTTGCCAGTCCTATTTGGATGAATAGTATTTTTAAGATTGATAACAAACCATTTATAGTCCTATTTGGATGAATAGTATTTTTAAGATTGATAACAAACCATTTATTTATCAGGACTTGCTTTCAAAAGGTATAAAATATATTAATGATATTGTTGATGAGGATGGTTTGTTTCTTAAATATGTAGATTTTTGTAATATATTCAATATTAATGTCAGTATTATGCAGTATAATAGTATCATTTCATGTGTAACACAAAGCGGTAAACAAGTATGTAAACAAAGTTTTAAGTTATCATCACCATTTATTCCTTCTGTAGTAAGAACTATTTTGAAGAGTTCAAAGGGTTCAAAAGAGATATACAGTGTTTTAAATAACAAAAGTTGTATACCAACTGGTATTGTTAGATGGAATGATATTTTAAATGTTGATAAAGAAATCAGCTGGAGGAAACTTTGTAAATTACCTTTTATTGTAACAAAGAATTCTAAATTACAATGGTTGCAATATAGAATTATTCATAGAATTATATCTACAAACAAATTTTTGTACAAGATTAATAAAGCCTCCAATACATTATGTACTTTTTGTAAAAAAGACGAAGAGACAATTGAACATCTCTTTTGGTATTGTGAATGTGTACAAAAGTTTATTGATGCAATAGATGTATGGTTTCTTGAAAATGGAATTAGTATTTTATTTTCAAAAGAGAATTTTTTATTTGGAAACCCTTCACATGTCTACAAAGGTAACCCTGAAAATAATATATTGCTCTGGATAAAGCAGTTTATTTACAATGCTAAAATTTTTAATACTGCTCTCAATATACCAGGTATTAAAGAAAAACTGAAATACATGTACAATCTTGAAAAAATTATTGCTGTAAAAAATGAGAATTTGGACAAATTTGACCAGTTGTGGAATATTTATGATTTTTTGACATAGAATTTTGTTTATGAATTGCCAGATTTAAATTAACTATCAGCTTTTTCCCCTTTATTTTTCTCCTGTTTTTTTTTTTTTTTTTTTTTTTTTTTAATATTTATTTTGTCCTCCCCCTTTTTTTTTTAATTTTACATATAACATAAATCTAATATGGTGTATTAATATCATTGATACTATTGTATAATAAGCTATTGTGTATAATGTATTGCATCATGTTAGTTAAAACAATAATAAAAAAAAAAACTTTTCTTAAAAAATCTTCTCATCCAAAACCAGTAAAGGGATTGCTTTGAAACTTTGCACACATCATCAGTAAAATGTCCAGTACCAAGTTTGCACAAATCATGGCCTCAGACCAACCAACATGGCCACCATGGCTAAAAATAGAACAGGGGGGTCAAAATACAGTTTTTAGCTTATAGTTCAAAAAGTATAACAGATACAGGAAAACCAAAGAGACCTTCCTTCTTCAGCATCTAAAGCTCTACAAAACACTCCATTGGGTCAAAGTTGTATGATGACTCCATGTAGGAGTTATTGCCCTTTAATTGTCAAAATTGATGAATTGAACCATTTTTGCCTCAAAATCTTGAAAATTATTTGAACTAGAGAAAAAGTTAGCATTGCTTAATTGTTCTGCTCTATGAGGGCTACAAAAATGACTTAAGGGTCAAGATTATCTGATTAACCGTTTAAGAGTTATTCTTCTGGAACTGTTTTTTTATTGGTTTTAATTGATTTTTAAAAATCTTCTCCTCTGTAACCACTGAAAGTACTGCTTTGAATCTTTGTACACATCATCCGTCAAATGTCCTCAACCAAGTTGGCACAAACCATGGCCGCAGATTAGCCAACATGGCCACCATATCTAAAAATAGAGTGGGGGAGGGCGGAGTCTGTCAAAATACAGTTTTTGGCTTATAGTTCAAAAAGTATAACAGATACAGGAAAACTGAAGAGACATGCCCTCATCGGCATAGAAAGCTCTACAAAAAGACATGCCCTCATCGGCATAGAAAGCTCTACAAAACATTCCATTGGGTCATAGTTGTGTGATGACTCCTTGTAGGAGTTATTGCCCTTTAATTGTCGAAATTGACAACTTTTGCCATTTTTGCCTCAAAATCTTGGAAAATTATTAGAACTAGAGAAAAAGTTAGCATTGCTTAATTGTTCTGCTCTATGAGGGCTACAAAAATGACTTATGGTCAAGATTGTCTGATGAACCGTTTAGGAATTATTCTCCTTGAACATTTTTTTAATCAATTTTACTTGATTTAAAAAAAAACCTTCTCCTCTTTAACCCATTAAAGGACTGCTTTGAAACATTGCACACATCATCTTTAGGACGTCCTCTACCAAAATTGTGCAAATCAAGACACCTGACTACCTACATAGCTATGTTGGCTTAAAATAGAAAATAGGGGGGGGGGAGTCAAGAGAGTTTTCGACTGATAGTTAAAAAAGTATAACAGGTACAGCAAATTTGAAGTGAACCTCCCTTCTCCCTCTAAGCATCAAAAGCTCCTCCTTATAGGAGTTATTTCCCTTAAAAGGTAAAAATTAATGACTTTTGCAGAAGTGTTGGGCAATTCCTTATAGCAAAGAAAAGCTGGATAAAAAAGGGTTGTTTGGTTTCAGCTTCAGGTGAGCGATACAGGCTCCTGGGAGCCTCTAGTTGTTACACCAGTTACACTTAATGTAGTTAGTCAACGTCATTTATCTAAAAATAAATTGATTAACTTCATTTATAAAAATATAAATTCCTCGCAAACTCCTACTATCTGTAATCTCAACCAATAAACATATTTCTTAATAATATGCAAATCATATAAGAATTATTATAAATTGAATTACTGTGGTTTCATTTTTATTCGTGGGATATCAATTTTCGTCGTTTTCGTGGGTGGGGACAAACCACGAAATTAACAATTCAACGAATAATGACCTACAGAAATCTATAATGATGGTAAGCCGACATGAGAACCTGCTATTGGACGTTGTTACCTGGATAATGACGACTGACGTTCAAGGTGCATCGTTATATTGATGTTTTTGATAGATATGACAATTTTGATTTACGAACAACTTTATTGTGTTTATGACACTAAACAAAAATAATATTGATAAAAAACACATCGTTGTTATTTTTAATTGCGTAATCCCATCAGTAATGAACGTACTTCCTGTTGTGCCTTTTCGTTGTAAAGTGTTGATGTATACCCAAATATTAAAGTAACTTTCTTAATTGAAATAACGATCGATAAAGCAATCTATTTTTTAACACCTTTTATACTGATTTCTATCTTTAAAAAACACTAATTATATCGTCAAGTTTATTGTCAAACAAACAAACTTAATCTTTGCCCCAGGGAATGTACGACGGATTTACAATGAACTGTTTAATTAGATTGTTTTCATAAAATGACATGTTTATGTTTACGGATACTAATCAAATTCTTTTCAATCTTGATTACTTTATGTTCCTTCAAAAATAAAACGGTCAAAATGTCGCCGCTTTTCACTACAGTAGCGTTAATGTCTATGAAATCCCGTGATCAGAATTACAATTGTCACCTCCCGAGAGCGATTATGTCTTGAAAATGACGTATTAGAAAATGTAAAGACTAACACTGTGAATACCGACATTTTGTAAGCAATTCCCCTATCATTCATTTTTTATTATTTCGATTCCGCGAACCACGAATTTAAGAATCCAACGAAATGTCTTTTTTCCTCCAACCACGAAAATTGATACCCACGAAAATAAATGAAACCACAGTATAACAAATTACTCAGTCAACACATATTATCATCCAATGTTTTTTATTCAGACACCCCTTTATATCAGTTGTATTAGTAAGTATGTAGTTGTATATTTAGTACGCTGTTTAAATACAAAGCTCACAGTTTTGTCCTTTGTTTTCATATCAGGCTTCTTGAAGAGAGACGTCAGCAGGAAGAAGCCCATAGGATAGAAGAACAAAGAAAAATGGAAGAAGCTCAGTTACTGGAAGAGCAAAGAAAAAAAGAAGAACTGCAATACAAAGTAGAAAATAAGTATGTTCTGGCTTACTTGATATTTATTTAATGCATCACAGTATTTTATGAAGCCATAATATTTCTCTGTGACTAGAATAAATGATTATTATAACCCTAAACATAAGAATACAGTACAATAAATATTGCAATGATGGCTAACATTATATTTTATGATAAGATGATACAAAAATTTCACCAATAAAATGGCTGATTTGGACAATCTAGACTACACCTTTTTTTATTCTTCAATTATATTTTTAAACTTATACATGAAGTAAATTTTTGTACATCATACAGTTGTCTACATACATGTATTAACAGTTATGTTGCATGCTTTACAATAATTCTGTGTATGAGTAGTGCATTTTACTCTAGGTATAGCTCCCCTTACATTGAGGACAGCTTGAATGCATGGCTGAGGTATTCAATCATAGATCTAGTCTGTGTGTGTTGGGTGGTGATCAACTTTGAACATTGAAAATGGCAGATTAAAAGCATTCCTGCACACAAATAAAATAATTGTATACAATTAATGTGCCCCCGCCCAACAAAAATGTTCATGGACAATAACTTCAATGAAACTTTGGAATATAGTTTCATATAAGGTACATCAGAAAGCTATCGGTTTTAGGAAAAATCTGTCAAATTTCAAGGTCACAGTCAACAAAAAACGTTAGAATTTTTTTGCCAAAAAAACAGGTGTTTCTTATGGACAATATAGTTTCATATTTGATGGATCAGAAGCCTATCGATTTTTGGGGAAAATCTTTCAAATTTCTTGGTCATATTTTCCAAAAAATGTTAGAAATTTTTACCAAAAAAAAATACATTACCAGACAGTAACTCCAAATGTTTGCATTTGATTTCAAGGAAACTTGAATATTATTACATATCAGGTGGGTAAGAAACGTATTGATGCTGGAGGAATTCCATCAAAGGTCAAAGTCAACAAAAGGCATTAGAAATTTTTACAAAAAAAGTTCTGCAAAATTTTTGGGAGGGTATCAGTGATCGCTACTCGCTAGATCAACTTTTTCTAGTTTAGTGTTTATGCACTTTTCTGGAAGATAGGAAAGATCTTTGCAGTTGTATAAATGAGTTTAGTTCAAAACCAGCACATTGTAACAATTAGAAGACTGATTAATATTTAGAAGCATCATTATAGTAGCCTTTTTGTGTCAGAATATTTTCCAGTACTTATCGACCATTAAACATAGTATGTTCAGATTATTTTCTCTAAAATAACATTTATAAGTTATTACTAATTTGTTCTTTGTTTACCCTGGTTATCCTAAAAGTAGGTAAATGTCATTTATCCAAAAAAAAATTTAGTCAGCTTCATTTTTCAAAAAATAAAATCCTTTAAAAAACCTTTACCGTACATAATCTCAAACAATGAAATAAACATATTTCTTAATATGCAAATGATATGAGTATAAGTGGTATTTTTCGCGTGGGGAAATTTTAGCGTTTTTGTTAAAACTGTGTGAGTTTATTTTGGTGTAATGTAATTTTCGCGGCCCGTCTCACAATGAATTACTTTATCATTTGTCTTAATATTTCGCGCGTGTTTATTTTTGCGTTCCAACTTCTGCCACTATATAGCGAAAATTAAATCGTTGCGAAAAAAACCACTTATACGGTATTGATGTTTTTATGACACGAGACCTGATCATACCTGCTGCATCATTCCATTGATTCTTTAGAGCCTGTTTATTTAGTTGTACAGAGTCCCCTGGAGACCATTGATTCTTTTGAGCCTGGTAATTTAGTTGTACAATGTCCCCTGGAGACCATTGATTCTTTTGAGCCTGGTAATTTAGTTGTACAATGTCCCCTGGAGACCATTGATTCTTTTGAGCCTGGTAATTTAGTTGTACAATGTCCCCTGGAGACCATTGATTCTTTTGAGCCTGGTAATTTAGTTGTACAATGTCCCCTGGAGACCATTGATTCCTTTTAGCCTGGTAATTTAGTTGTACATTGTCCTCTGGAGACCATTGATTCTTTTGAGCCTGGTAATTTGGTTTTACAATGTCCCCCTGGAAACCATTGATTCTTTAGAGCCTGGTAATTTAGTTGTACAATGTCCCCTAGAGACCATTGATTCTTTTGAATCTGGTAAATTAGTTGTACAATGTCCACTGGAGACCATTGATTCTTTTGAGTCTGGAAATTTAGTTGTACAATGTCCCCTGAAGACCATTGATTCTTTTGAGCCTGGTAATTTAGTTGTACAATGTCTCCTGGAGACCATTGATTCTTTAGAGCCTGGTAATTTAGTTGTACAATGTCCCCTGGAGACCATTGATTCTTTAGAGCCTGGTAATTTAGTTGTACAATGTCCTCTGGAGACCATTGATTCTTTTGAGCCTGGTAATTTGGTTGTACAATGTCCCCCTGGAAACCAATGATTCTTTAGAGCCTGGTAATTTAGTTGTACAATGTCCCCTGCAGACCATTGATTCTTTTGAGCCTGGTAATTTAGTTGTACAATGTCCCCTGGGGACCATTTATTCCTTTTAGCCTGGTAATTTAGTTGTACAATGTCCCCTAGAGACCATTGATTCTTTTGAGCCTGGTAATTTAGTTGTACAATGTCCCCTGGAGACCATAGATTCTTTTGAGCCTGTTAATTTAGTTGTACAATGTCCCCTGGAGACCATTGATTCTTTTTAGTCGGGTAATTTAGTTGAACAATGTCCCCAGGGGACCATTGATTCTTTTGAGCCTGGTAATTTAGTTGTACAATGTCCCATGGAGACCATTGATTCTTTTGAATCTGGTAATTTAGTTGTACAATGTCCTCTGGAGACCATTTATTCCTTTTAGCCTAGTAATTTAGTTGTAAAATGTCCCCCTGGAAACCATTGATTCTTTAGAGCCTGGTAATTTAGTTGTACAATGTCTCCTGGAGACCATTGATTCTTTAGAGCCTGGTAATTTAGTTGTACAATGTCTCCTGGAGACCATTGATTCTTTAGAGCCTGGTAATTTAGTTGTACAATGTCTCCTGGAGACCATTGATTCTTTAGAGCCTGGTAATTTAGTTGTACAATGTCCCCTAGAGAACATTGATTCTTTTGAATCTGGTAAATTAGTTGTACAATGTCTCCTGGAGACCATTAATTCTTTCGAGCCTGGTAATTTAGTTGTACAATGTCCCCTGGAGACCATTGATTCTTTAGAGTCTGGTAATTTAGTTGTACAATGTCCTCTGGAGACCATTGATTCTTTTGAGCCTGGTAATTTAGTTGTACAATGTCCCCTGGGGTCCATTGATTCTTTTGAGCCTGGTAATTTAGTTTTACAGTGTCCACTGGAGACCATTGATTCTTTTGAGCTTGGCAATTTAGTTGTACAATGTCCCCTGTAGACCATTTATTCCTTTTAGCCTGGTAATTTAGTTGTACAATGTCTCCTGGAGACCATTGATTCTTTTTAGTCTGGTAATTTAGTTGTACAATGTCCCTAGAGACCATGCTCTGTTTGTTGCACTGCACTGTTTGTAAGCTTCACTTGTTTTGTTTTTCGCTTTATACAAGGAAATCGAAACCTCGCTCAAGAACGTTAGACAATGTAATGAGGTATGAATTGCAGAATGGTTTAACTAGTGTGGGGTGTGGAAAAAGTATTTAATCTTCTTTGCATGATAACTTTCACATTGATCATTATTTCTTTTCTAATTTACTTGGTTTGAATACATATCTAATATTTGTTAACTATAAATATATCTAATATTTGTTCAATATAAATATTAAATTTCACAGCTTAGATGGGTTTCAATGGGAATGTCTTGATAAAATAACCCATAATTGGGAGATGAAAAAAAGTTTTGTCTGATACACTATATGCACTAGACAGAACGCATGCATGCACTAGACAGAATGCAAAAGATACTCCTTTTTACAAAATTTAGTGATACCCTTCGTATGAGTGTTCATCCGTCTGTCCGTCTATCAGTGCCTCTGTTGTTTCCAGATGATGATTTGAAAATGTGTCTACTGATTCTGTTTAAACTTCGCACAGCAGTTAACACTATAAATTGAAAATCAAGTTTTATTTTCAGCATAATCCAATTTGTAGCTTTCCACGCTTTCCACTTCAATTCAAAAATTGTGTTTTGGTCAACGATTGGCTGTTTCCAAATGATAACTTGAAAAGTCATCCACAGATTTTGTTTCAACTTTGAACAGCTGTGAAGTACTATAAAAATGTCCTATTATATGACCTATTTTCGACTTTTAGAGATTTTAACAATAATTTCTGAGAATTATAGTATTTTATTTTATTTTTAAAATTTCTTTTCAGATGGACCCTTATGAATTTCTTCAGGAAGACTTAAAATCACAAATCTTAACCTTCCATATAAACTTTCCCTTACATATATATTGTGTACAAAGTTCTAAGAATCAAAATGTATAAACCTTATATGGTGCATTTTGTAAATATCTTGGACTGTAAACATGAAACTTTATTTCTTGTGCATTTTGTCTGTAGATAGCATTGCATTCTATTGCTCTAACACGGTTTATCCAACTTAGATTGAAAGAATCATCTGTTTGTGAAACAATAATTACTTCCAAATACACCATTCAATGACAGTGAAGAAATTTTTTCATTTTAGGAATCTATTACAAAGTGATTTTTATGTTGCTCTTTCAATACATGTGCCTATATTTTGCACAATAAAGGACCCAAGTTGATAAATGGTATTTTTATGTCAGCTAATAAATGATTATTATATTATTTTTTATCTAGTCAGGAATTTAGTATGATTTTTTGTTTTAAGCAGCCCAATTATGTAATATTTCAAACACTATGAAGTTTGCTGGTAAAACCGAATGTTGTACACGATGTCTACTGTAGGGCATGTCACACATTATTTTGCATAAATCAAACATATAACCAAGCCTTTATATAATTTTATTTCTAAATATTTTTGAACACAACAGAGAGCAAAAGAAATGACAAGAAATAATCATTTTCCTGTTTGGCCTCCCTTGCCTTGCATGTGACACCATGACAAGTCAAATTTTGTTCATTGGAGTATACACATTTTCAACCAATCATAAACTGTTTTACATCTTTCTATTCAGCATTATTCTAATACATCTGTATATGACAGCGGCTGTGATGATATTACAATTCTTTTTGTTGCTGCAATAATTTGTCATTAAGTTGGCAGTCTTTACATTGTATGCCAGTGTATGCTATGCATGAGGGAAATTAAATGCATGTTTTTATTTACAGTTATGGATATAACCAGGGTTGGCATGACAGATACCCCCAGGGTCCAAGGTTTAATGGACATACAGCAGAAACCTATAGCATGCAATATAGGTAGGGGAGAATTGTACACTAGTTACATTTGGGACTCTCATGGAAGTTTGTATTATAACACCCCAACTCCATCAGACTAATGCTTGATCAAATAGAAGTGGTTTTGTTTTTTACATGTTGTAAAATACAATAGCATACATTAAGATCTGTTATTAGAAAAGAACTTACTGTTTTAGATATTACCAAAATATAACTTATTTGACTGTTTTATAAAAAATGTTGGTAAAATTGTTGACATTCAAAGTTTAAGCAAGCATATGTTTGGCTACTGGTTTCCTGTTTGAGTCCATGTGTAACTCCTGTGTGATTGCTTACAATTGTACAATGGCACCATAGTAAGCATATGTTTGGCTACTGGTTTCCTGTTTTGTATCCATGTGTAACTCATGTATAATTGCTTACAATGGTACCAGTGTAATAGTTAGCTATTTAGTGTGGAAAATCTTGAGAAAAAATTCTAATTACAGTTGCAGTTCCATGGCAACAATTGTTTGTATTCATTGTTTATTTATTTAGTAGATTGTTAGTTCAACACTTTGCGAATAATTTGTTATTGATACACATATACTAATAGAGTTTTCTTGCTAACGGTACATATTACTATATTTAGAATGTGATTTTGTTGTTTGCTCTCTTTCTTTTTTTCCTGTTTTAGTTTATTTCGTTATTATTTCTGTATCAAGCTTCAGAAACTTGAAAGCTTCACAGACCACCCTGGATTCCTTTCTGTTATGGCTATCTGTATGCTTAAAAGCTTTGCTTCTTCTTAAACTGTATTTCTTCAAATAGATCCTGTTACTTTTGTTCTATTTATGGGAAAAAAAAAACAGGCGAAATTGATCAAATTATGGTAAGCGAGTTGTGTTAGGAATTAACGCTCATTAAAAATAAAAATTATTTCATGCATGTAAATATAGAAAATAAATCTCTGTCACAAATCAGTTTTGATTGTTAAGTGAATTGTTTTCGTTTTTTTTTTAAATAATTAAAAAATAATTTATATTCTAAACTGTGAAAATAAATGTTTCAAAGTTTATGTTGGTAAGCATTTATTGGTAGGTACATGAACTGCATGATTGGAAATTCCCAGAACAAAATAATACAATTTTCTATTTCTATAAAAATAAATTATAGTAAATGATACTGCATTACCCCTGTCATTCCTGCATGCTGGTGGTTGGATAGTCAGCCAATGACTATTGGTTATATCTTGCAGAAAACCAGGTCTCAAAACTTCAAGTTTCAACAAGGAGGACAAGAAACCATCAAATACTACTCAGTACCGGAGAACTGTCTCAGACACAGCGAAAAAACTCCAACAGCCGGCTAACAAAACTTCTCGGTCTAATGTTGTCAAAAAGTAAATAAGTTATATAAATACTCATTGAAGCTTGCTGTTTCAAGCTAAATTGATAAAGATTTTAAAAAAAAAAATGTTTTCAGATTCTTTTTATGTTCACTTTAGGGAAAATAAATAAATATTCTTTTGTATTAGGCAATAACAAAATTTCCTTTTTGTAAAAAAAAATGATAGAAAGTAAGCATCAGATATGTTTGAGATCAACTTCTTAATTTTATACTTTTAAACTTCGAAAAAAGTAATGCTTGTAATTTGATAAGTAAAAGTCAGATGTTTATTCAGCAGAAATATTTTGTGATTATAAGGATAGCAGTGTGATTATGTTGGTGAAAACATATCATTGTTGACTTCTGGGTCAATATTGCCGAAATATTACAAAACATCTCTTGTAAGCAAAGGTCACAGAACTAGTAGTGTGTTGGCTTTTTATAGTTTGGCTTGATGACAGCAAGTTTCACTTTATACTTATAAATGGACCTGTGATTTCCAGGGTGGAGTGTGGTGTCACTTGCTTTTTAACAGCTAGGAGTGTAATCTAATGTTTGATTAATATAGACATAACACAGTATATCATGTAGGACAGAAATATACTAGATGAAATTATGTAACATTCTATAAATACTGTTCTGTGAATGAATAGTTTAGGGTTAAAAATACTCCTGTTATCTATACCTAAGTAAAAATTTGTAGCAAAGTTTCCTATTTCACTTTCTTTTTTCCCCCATTTTTCATTCTATTTCTCCCAATTTTAGTCTTTCATTTTAATTTGTTTTTTATGTTTTATTTCATTTTCTTGTTTTTGTTTCTTTTATGATGTACTGTTATATAGTTATTTTTTAAATTTTAATGTTCAGCATGAGTAAAAATTTATTTCAGTGGACCATTAAGTCCATCGTCATCGAGTCCATCAACACCATTAATTTCTCCTAGTCCAAGTCCTAGGTCATCAGTGAGTTCAGCCGGACCAAGTCCAGCTTCATCTTCCACATCGTTGAATAAAGACCCAAAAAGTACTGGGGGCTCAATACCCAGAAGACCAAAAAATACTTCATCAACTACAGGAAACCAGTCTCGACCATCCCCGACAACATCTGCTGCATCTACTCGGACACCTTCTTCAAGGGTAACCAATAATGCTGTAAAGAAGAATCATGTTACTCCTGTTAGTATATATTATTAGTTATATACGTTCATATTTTACATATAGATATTTTAACACCGGTAGTGCCCATGTATGCCCCGAGGCATAGCTGAAGGTGTTCAAATCTCCATATCTATGGATATGAACGTGTATAACCAATTTATCCCCTGTTTGAGAAAAATGAATTTGCAAAATGTAACATACTACCCTACAGGTGCTGACAAACAAGTTTATTTTAGTTGGATTTAAGTAGATGTTGGCTAATTTCATTTTTTTTGCAACCAATATCATAATTTGACACTTCTTATCTGGTGTGAAGTCCGTACATATCTTTTGTTTGCTTTTCTAGTTAAATAGTATATATTCAGATTTTAAGATTTACCTTTCTCCATTCAAAGCTAACTGATAAGCCTTTTACATTATGAACGTATCTTACATAATAAGGTTAAACTAACAGTTGGCAATACTTGTTATATGAATAGGCAACACACAGGTATATTGGCTCAAATTCCAGGAATAATACTGATACAGGGACAATGCCTTCCTAACAAATATCTGTGTAGATTTGGAGATTGTGTTATTCATTGAAACCTTTTTATAATGTGTCTTGTGTGGTTTGCCATCTTGTTCTAACTTGATTCTAACTTCATCTTGATTCTGTATTATGAATCTTCTTAATTAGGGCCCTGCCACTTTATGGCGGACGCACTATAGTGATCAGTCTGTCCATCCGTGTGAACGTCCATCCAAAACTAATCGCTCTGGACTGTTAACTTTTTAGCTCACCTGACCCAAAGGGTCAGTGTGAGCTATTCTCATCACTTTGCGTCCGTCGTCGTCGTCGGCCGTAAACTTTTTACATTTTAATCTTCTTCTCCACAACCACTTGGCCAATTGGAACCAAACTTGGCAGGAATGTTTATTGGGTGGTTCTTAACAAAGTTTGAGTTTTTGGTGCTGATCAAATATGAAACATGGCTGCCAGGGCCATTAATGCGTTCTGATTGGCTGAAATTCAAAAATCTTCTTCTCATAAACTGCTTGGCAGATTGATTTGAAATATTGCAGAAATGTACCTTAGATGGTCCTCTACAAAGTTTGAGTTTTTTGTGCCGATCCAAAATCCAAGATGGCCACCATCGCAGGACATAGTTTAACATAGGACCCTATAGGAAAAACATATAAACAACTTCTTCTATGAAACTGTTCCACACAATGAAGCCAAATTAATAAGGAAATGAAGGTTGCATAATTATCTTATTATTTTGGGTTTTTCGAGCCAATTGCAAATTCAACATGGCTTCCAGGGCCGTTAATGTGTTCTGATTGGCTGAAATTCAAAAATCTTCTTCTCATAAACTGCTTGGCAGATTGATTTGAAATATTGCAGAAATGTACCTTAGATGGTCCTCTACAAAGTTTGAGTTTTGTGTGCCGATCCAAAATCCAAGATGGCCGCCATCGCAGGACATAGTTTAACATAGGACCCTATGGGAAAAACATATAAACAACTTCTTCTATGAAACTGTTCGACACAATGAAGCCAAATTAATAAGGAAATGAAGGTTGCATAATTATCTTATTGTTTTGGGTTTTTCGAGCCAATTGCAAATTTAACATGGCTTCCAGGGCCGTTAATGTGTTCTGATTGGCTGAAATTCAAAAATCTTCTTCTCATAAACTGCTTGGCAGATTGATTTGAAATATTGCAGAAATGTACCTTTGATAGTCCTCTACAAAGTTTGAGTTTTTTGTGCCGATCCAAAATCCAAGATGGCCGCCATCGCAGGACATAGTTTAACATAGGACCCTATGGAAAAAACATATAAACAACTTCTTCTCTGAAGCTGTTCCACACAATGAAGCCAAATTAATAAGGAAATGAAGGTTGCATAATTATCTTATTATTTTGGGTTTTTCCAGCTAATTGCAAATTCAACATGGCTTCCAGGGCCATTAATGCGTTCTGATTGGCTGAAATTCAAAAATCTTCTTCTCATAAACTGCTTGGCAGATTGATTTAAAATATAGCAGAAATGTACCTTATGTGGTCCTCTACAAGGTTTGAGTTTTTTGTTCCGATCCAAAATCCAAGATGGCCGCCATCACAGGACATAGTTTAACATAGGACCCTATGGGAAAAACATACAAACAACGTCTTCTCTGAAACTGTTCCACACAAATGAAGCCAAATTATGAAGAAATGATTAATGGATATTTATCTTATTATTTTGAGTTTTTTGAGCCAATTGCAAATTGAACATGGCTTCCAGGGCAACTAATGGGTTCTGATTGGCTGAAATTTCAAAAATCTTCTTTTTACAAACCGCTTAGCAGATTGATTTGAAATATTGCAGAAATGTACCTTAGATGGTCCTCTACAAAATTTTAGTTTTTTGTGGCGATCTAAATTCCAAGAGGCCACCACGGTGGAACACAGCTTAACATAGGACCCTATGGGAAAACCATACAAACAGCTTCTTCTCTGAAACTCGGTTCCACACAATTTAACCAAATAATGCAGAAGTGATAGTAATCTTATTATTTTAAGTATGTTTCGAGCCGATAGGAAATTCAACATGGCTGCCAGAGCTGCAAATGCGTTCTGACTTGCTGAGATTTTAAAATTCGTTTTCTCACAAACAGCTTGGCAGATTTTAGGATATGTGATATTGTATGGTTCTCTACCAATTTTGAGTTGTTTGTTTCGATCCAAAATACAAGATTGCTGCCACTATGGAACATCACTTAACATACTAACCTATGAAAAAACAAAAACTGCTTCTTCTCAGAAACACTCCTACTGCTGATTGTAAATTCAACATGGCAACATTCATAGAAACAGCATCTTCACATAAACTCTTTAGCATTTAATATCAAAATTTGCAAGAAAAGTATTGTCTTAAAAAGTTTTTTTGTAAGTCAGGTGAGCGATACAGGCTCTTAAGAGCCTCTAGTTTATTTTTGAGGTAGGCTTTTGATATTTGGAATGTGGGTAGATAATATCAAGGGGATGTGTCGCATACCGTGGTTGATCTCCTTTGACTTGAACTCTGACCTTAAGGTCACATTATTGCTTTCTGAAATGACAAATTCATGTCTGGACTTTAACTTTTTTACTCTATTTTTTATCTTGTTTAATAGGGAATAATTATAAAGGAACATATACATGTACAGTCAAAGATCTGATTCCAATTCAATTGTTAAACTTAGGAAAAGTTCTGAAACATAAAAAAATGCAGAAGTTTTAAAAAAAATTTTCAGGAAGAAGAATTTCGACAAAAACACCAACAACTGAAAACCCAAACACAGGTTGAAACACAGAAAGTCAAAAGTCAGTTAGAGTCTTCAACAACTCGACAGGTTTGGTGTTTTCTATTGTTTAAATCATATATAGAGCATTCTTAGGGCCACGGTGGCAGAGTTTTTAAGTTAGTTAGTCAGCGGCTATTGATTTTTTGTCCCTCAATACTGAGTCTTACTGTGGGCTGCATGTAATTGACATTGATTGCTAGATTTTCAAATTTCTTCTGCTGTATACATGTTCTTAAATTTTAATTGTCAAATTTAAGTTTTCTCCTATATGATCTAAGTTAGAATTACCTTAAAAGTTATAATTTTCATGTCATTACTGCAACTTGATATGATCTGCCACACACTATATTGTTGGCCAAAATCATCATACATCCAAGTTTTTTTTCAATATTTTTTCAATAATATCCAGCATATAATTCTTTGACCCCAATCTACCTTAAGTTACAAATCAGAATTTTTGGATCAAATGTTTATAGTTGTGCCTGTATATGATGCAAAAAAGAGGGAAATATGCTTTTAGCAAAAATACATGTAGTTCAGTTAACTGGCACTTATCACAGGGTTTAAGTAGTGTAATGCTTGGGTTTTTACCACATTTCCATATTTTATTCACTTTTAATTTTATGTAAATGCTGTTAATATTATATTTATTTATTTATTTTAAACTTCTGTAGAAAGCATTTAGCTGTCAGACTTTCAACTTTTTCATGTAAAGTGATTTTATAATTTTACTATTATAGCGACCTTCATTGGGAAGTTCAACATCTGCTGGTTCAAGGTCAACCAATTCCACGCTGAGTAAACGAGGAGGAACAGGTACTTATACAAAATATAATGACATACCATTAATGTTCTGAAACAACAAGGAGAAATATAATACAGGTAATGTAAGTAGGAAGTTCTCCTTTTTAAAGATGGATTCAAGTATTTTTACCCTTTAGCAGATAATGTAAATGGAAACTTCATATGTCAGTCACTATCATACACCACTCTTTATAAATAAGGAGGTGTACTGTTTTCATCACGTGTGTTTGTGCCCTCGGTTTTTGTAACGTTTTTCTCTGCCATGATACATGATACAATACTGAAATTTTGTAAAAAGCTTTGTATGATCATGCCATATTGTGGGATTTAGTTTCAGACTTCTTTGAAATTATAGATCGTTCGTCCGTCCATAACAATTTCTGTCGCAGTTTTCTAAGCAACTTTAGTATGCAGATGCCTGATATTTTGCATATTGCTTTATTCTATATTACCATACATTGTATAGCAATACGTCGCTTTCAATTTATAATCGATCTCGTAAAAGGAGGTGGAAATTGTAATGCTGATCACGTGACTTGGTAAAAAATTAAGGGAACTTAAGTTTAAAACAGCAACATTTGTTATGAGAAACAGCATAAGAAAGACGATACAAAACAAAACCTGTGCTCTGTTGTGCTGGGGTGCAAAGCCAACACTAAAAATAAATTAATGGAAAGGCAGTCAGGTAGTTTTATTCAGTTTTATGCCGTTCACATGATGTTAAAAGACAATGCGTAGAGGAAAGTGCCCTAAATAAAATCATGTGATACCACAAATCACGTGATAAGATACATCTAACTTCCTATCTTGTAAACAACATATTTTATGCTCCTTGGTTATCTACTTCCTGTTTACCAAATACTTTTTGTGACAGGGGTGGTATCACTATTTATCATTATTTTCATTTTAGTTTGATTTAAATTTTTATTTAAAATTTAGATTAAATAAGCTTAAAACCTTATACAAAGTGTGCTGTTGTTAACACTTGACAAAAACTACAGTAACTGACATCTAACTCCTACAGCTGTTTATCTTGGACATTGGTTACATTGAACTTGTACATTTAACCTTATCCATGTTGGGGGAAATCTTGATACTGTTCAGCACAGAATTGACATTTTTTGTTTTCAGTGTTGACCAACAGTACTATAAAGGTGATAGAGAGTTATAAAGACTCAGATCCTAACTATACCATGCGTAGACAGATAGAACAGGAACAAGGGGAAGCTAAACAGTTGGATTGTTTACGTAGGGTAGGTTATTAAAATGCAAGTCAAACATATCTTAGACCTAGACATAGGGTCATGATGATTGTATGCCAGTCAACAGTCATGTTGTCCATGTGTGAAAGAGTTAATTGTATACCTGTATTGTTTCTCTTTAAAAGGTCAAGTAATAAGTGACCTTTATTGCATGTCCTCACAAAAATAACAAATACACAACATTTATGATTGAAACATGACTACCTTTGTAAGTGCTGATTGTATTAATGCTTGTTAACTTTATTCCCCATTAATTGGTTGTATTTTCCTGTTTTACTGGTATCTGTATGCATGTTAACAATACACTCAATGCAGATATTGTAAGTGGATAGTAAACCAGTATACACTTGCTCCTATGGATTATTCACCTTTGTAAAAAAAGTCATAAACATAATAAACACCACATTATGAGAGAAACATCACCAGTTCCAAATCCAATATCCACAGCCTCTGTTATTTTGATTCTAATACGACAATAACTGCACATTTGGGATATTTGCAGTACCTATAACCAGTGCAATTTCCACCATTATTTGGCTGTTCTGCCAGTTTAACACACAAAATATTGCAACTGATTATTATAGTGTGTGTTGTTATATATAAGATTTATACATCTTTATGGTGGGAGTACAATTGGACAGCCCTTTAAGACATGCCTTTTTAGTTGTGGTTGCTCATAAATGAATAATTTTAAAGTAATTTTTGTAGTTTTAGTGTTTAAAGCACATCAAATTGGAATTATTGTTTAACAACCTTATAATATTAAGGTATATTTCAATAATGTCAATACTAAAATAAAGTATGCCTTTTCTTTATCCTTAGCAAGGGCTAATATTGCTAATTACCGACATGCCAAAACTGTCATTTTTAGGCATATACCGTCTTTTGGTGTGTATTATGCGCATTTGTGTATAATGCGCACCCCCTTTTCTGCTTTAAGAATTTTAAAAAAAGTCTAGTTCGTATGTATAACACGCACGAACTTTATTGTCAATTTGTCAACAGGAAGTTCGTCATGTAACTATAAAATGAGACCATTTCCGGTAACATCTATACGGAAAGGTATAAAATATTATTGAACAAAAGCTACCAAATGTGATAACATCTTATTAAAAAAATAAAAGAATTGTTTTTCTTACTAATTAAAACATTTTTGCAATTTCGTTTTATGTGTATAAACATTGTATAAACAATGAGGTCAGCTTTGTCGTGAATCTCATGCAATCATTGCAAATGAGACCAAGTTAATTAATACATTATTAGTGATCAAAGAATTAGTTATTTTCTTTGAAGTATACTCAGTTGTATAAACAATGCTGTAAGAGATGTATATAATGTTCACCCACTGTCGAAGAAATTAACCTCCGAATTTTCGTTACCAGAAGATGGGTCAAGTTAGAAATTCATTCACTGCGAAAGAAAAATTAAGAGTCGTTGCTTATGCAGAAGCTCATGGCAACTGAGCAGCCGGTCGAGAATTTAGCGTTAATGAATCAAATGTCTGTCTCTGGTGAAATCAAAAAGATCGTTTGAAACAGATGCCTAAAACTAAAATAGCAAACCGAGGTAGTGCAGTACATTATCCAGAATTGAGGCCGATCTTTTAAAATGGGTTACCGACCGTAGATTACAAGGCTACGGAATTTCTACAACTGAGTTGAGACTTAAAGGTTTACATGTAGCTAAACAGAGGGATGAAACTCAGTTCCGTGCATCTGTAGACTGGTCATATGCCTTCCTTCGACGAAACAATCTATCAATCCGTCGCAGAACACACATCGATAGCCCGATAGCGAAGACGAAGAAGAATTCCGGGGATTTTAAATTTTTATTGACAATTCAGAAAATTGACAAATATTGTTTAATTTTGTAACAACATAATGCTGAATAATGTATTTTATTTTTTTATGTTCGATCGTGTTTATTGAACTTCTGTAATTAGTGATAATGAAATACCAGCATTGTTATTGTTTTGATAATTATTAAAAATTTTAATTAATCTTAAATACTGTTTTTATTGTTTATACTCGAAACAAAGGTATCTGTTGACATTAAACATTTCACACATACTTAATTACCGACAAGATGCTTTGAGAAAATCACACAGGTAGAACGATTTTAAATATATATCACACCAATTGTCTCTAGAGGGTGGTATTGTTATTGATCAATAGCCCGGCAAAGGAAAAAATCACGTGTTACATGTGTTACTGATACCAAAATGGCGATCGAGAATGAATCGTGGATTTTTCGTTGTGTATGGGAAATTAAACAATTAACAGTATGTACTATCAAAAAACACGGTTGATACCAATAATAAAATCGTCTCATTTCCTTTGTCATTATTTTGCAGAACACATTTTCTTTAAAACATATCCGAAGTGGGGAAAATGTCCATACAACACTAAATTACAAAGGCATAAAGAACGAAACAAAAACACCTTTTTTAACCAATTTTAATCAGTTTAATGTTAAATTATAATTGTTATTCACATTTATTATACAAAAATATGTTGCACACACAACTTGAATATGCTTGGCCAGAACGGTGATGGAAACGAAGTTACATTCCGGAACTCTGGTTGTACCTGAAAAAAAGTGAAAAGTACATACTCGTATGTATAATGCGCACGTGGATTTAAAAAAATGTTCCAGAAGAATAAATGTGCGCATTATACAAACCAAAAGATGGTACTTAAGTTACTAAATGTTATCACCAGTTTCGATGTGTAGCAATGGGATGTTATGTTTTACAGACAATAGAGGGTAGATTAAAAGTAACGCTGCCAGATAACTTGCCAGAAACATTACGAGATGGTGTATTACTGTGCCAGCTAGCTAACAGTGTGAGACCAAGATCTGTGACCAGTATTCATGTTCCTTCACCTGCTGTGGTATGTATCTCCTAGTGGATTTACAGGTGGTAAAATGATGTTAAACCTATAGTATAACTTCATGATACCCCTGTTTTCAGTCTGTGTGTGTCCATCCATAGCTATTTTTAGTCATATTTTTCTTAGCAATAATAAATAATACAATAGTAACATTTGTCAGGGGATTTATTTTCAGACTTCTCTGAAGTGATAGGTTGATGGTTTCATTAGGGAGCATATGTTTTTTTGGTTGTTGTTTATTAGGTTTCCACAAACGTTAAGTGGTAGACACCCTATAGTAATCTGTCTGTAACAAATTGTGTTCATGAAATAACTATTTTTATACCCCACTTTAAAGATGAGGGGTATACTGTTTTACCCTTGTCCGTTGGTCCATCTGTATAAAAAATTTCCATCGCAGTTTTCTATGCAACTATTGAAGCCTGATATTTATGTCTCTCCCCACCTTGTGAGGAGACATATTGTTTTTGTCCCGTCGTATGTCTGTCACAAAGTTACTCCGCTAAACTCCTCTGAAACTACTTAACAAAATTTTACGAAACTTGATATGTAACAAGTTCACCATATGTATTTGTGCATATTGCCAGGAAATTTTTATCCTCAAAATTGTGTGGGAGTAATGGCACTTTGAACTTAGAAATTTTAGAAAATTCAGCACAAATAATGGTTTCTGCTAACCTCCTATGAAATTACTGCCCCAAATTTAACGAAACTTGGTATTTAGCAAGTACACCATATTAAGTTGTGCATATTACCAGGAAATTTGTACACTCCAAATTTTGTAGCAGTAATGGAACTCGGAACTTTTGAATCTGTGGAATGGGAGAAGACATGGTTTTTGTATGCAAAAACAAATTTTAATTTGCATATTGCTTTATCCTATAGTGCCATTTGGTGGATAGCGATTTCATGCTCCTTTGTCATCTTCTTACTGTTTACAGAATACTTTTTGGCCCGGGCATCACTATTGAGCATGAGCTCTCAGATATACTGATTAATATTTGGCATATGGGTAGACCATTTCAAAGCAATGTGTCACGTACCATGGTTGGTGACCTTTGACCTTGAACTTTGATCTCAAAGTCACTTTATTGCATTTTGAATGACACATTTGTGTAAAGGCATCTGTTCTTATAATTTTCTAAATTCACAGTGGGGCCCACATTGATGGTACCATGTCACTGATATCTACATACATAATCTAGATGAGAAGACAACACCTATCATTAAGGAGGGGGAAAAATGAGAATATTGTTTACTGGGTTGCACAAAGTGCAAACCTGGTTTATAGTGTGGTGAAGTCTGGTTGATTGGCAGTCAGGGAAAATATGGTATCTATTTTGTGTAATCAATTCCTCCTGCAGTTTTCAACCCAGATCTCTGAAACTTTACAGAAAGATTGCACATGTATTGAAGTTTTGCAATGCTATTCTGGAATTGTTCCAGGATTTTTCTAATTTTCCAGACTTTTTCCGGACATTTGCAGAAGATGGTACCTATTTTGTGTAATAAACTTGTCCTACATTTTGTATACCCCCCCCCCCCCCCCCCCCAAACTTGTTTGGAGGGTATTATAGGAATCACCTTGTTTGTCTTTCTGTCCACATCACTTGTAAGCGCAACTCCTCCCAAACCTCTTGATGAAATTTATTGAAACTTTGCATAAAGGAAGTACATTATATTTAGATGTGCATGAAGGATTTCTGTTGCCCCCAGATATCCCTAAGGGGAGATAATTGGACTTCAAAGCAAAGCAGGGGGTATCCCTTTGTGAGCGTGCTCACAGTCCACACTTGTTTACACAGATTTAAAATCTTTTTCCAACAAATTGTAAACCATTCCCTATTAATTAAGGCACATGGGTTTGCATTCCGGCCATTTCAGACTTGAGTGATTTTTATTTAATAAAGCCAAACAATGTTTTTTAATAACCACAATTAAATGTCAATTTGATATGCAGCTCTTGCAGACATTGGTACCAGTTCATAGTTTACTGGTTCTTGTTGTAGATGTCACATTTGTCCTGTAATAAAATAAAAATATACATTTTCTGTTTCAGCCAAAATTGACAATGGCAAAGTGCCGAAAAAATGTTGAGAACTTTTTGGAAGCTTGTCGAAAACTAGGGGTCCATAGGGTAAGTGTTGTTTAGAAGGAAAAACAATGACACAAGATGTCTTTACTATTATTTCTTTAAATATGAGTTTATGTCACTGTCATTTTCTAGATATTTCACAAAACAATGTAGTAGATTGTTTTGCATGTAGAAGAATGAAACAAGACAGCTTATGTTAGATTGTATTACGAGGAATTCTCTGTTGTAGAATTTTATTTTGTATTAATTTATATCATCTATTATTTTTGTTTAGTTTTCAGTTACAGATCTTATTTACCAATGGCAGAAACATTCGACAATACACATGGCTAACTGTTGCACAGTGTTAGGCTGGCCCAAGCATGACTCGTTTTAGCATTCTGATTGTATTTGACAGATATTGCATGTAATATACAGTTACTGTAGATTGAGAGTAGCTGTTAATATGTTATATTATTTATGTTCATGTTTCTCAAACAAAGATCATAAAGAGATTTATGGTGATGAAAGCCACACTCAGTCTTCATGGATTGTAGTTTATTGCATACTATCCAACAGCTGACTTACAATAGATCAATAGTCAAACCATAATACTAAAGCTATAAATTCTGTTTTAGTAAAAGTTATTTATTTTGGGGGTTTTTTTAATATTATTTAATCAAATGGACATTTAGTTTAGTAAATTATATTTATTGGTTTGATTATTTTGCTTTTATTATGCTTCAGTGCAGTCTAGTAAAATACGCTTACTACACTAGTATCTTATATGACAGGCTTCCTATAGCACATGTATATATATGACAGGCTTTCTGTAGCACATTTTAAAATATATAACTAAGCTAGAACTACTAATATGTCAACTTGTAATGTAAATAAATGACATGTTTTGCTCGAGTTCTTTAGATGTATATTTTTTTTTCATTTGAGTTGTAACTTTTAATTGATAACTGCATGCAGATAACTTTACCTGTTGACTTAAAATCTCTGTATTAAAAACTGTTGGAAATTTTTTGACTAAAAATTGCATGATTGCAAGAAATGAAAAATGTTAATTTTATTTGAAGTCTGTATTAAATTAGAATTCTTAAAATTATTTTACTTTTGAAAAAATAAGTAAAAATGATGTTGGTTTTTCAAACTAAAGAAATACAGAAATAAGTGTAGGAACTACTTGTGATAATATTTTTTGCTTTTCTCCCTGAACACCTTGTAGAGCTTGTATGCACGGTTTACTAACAATATCCGTCTATTGTAGGACGACCTTTGTGCATGTGAGGATATTGTGGAGAATTTACGACCTGGTCGTGTGGCCTTAACTGTGCAACTATTAGCCATGTGTCCAAGACTAACTTCAACAGACTATTATGTCACATATTTCTGTATTGTTGTTTTTTGTGCTGCCTTCATTTTATTATTGCTTTATGGGGTTTAATAAGATAATTATTAGTTTATTAGCATCCTGAGTAACAGTAGTGCTATATAGAAGACACAATGTACAAAGTCAGAAATTTTTATGTACTTGTTCTGAATTCAGATGTGTAAAGAACAAATATAAACTGAAAAGCAATTAATTTATATATAAGATATTTTTAAGCTGCTCTAAAGGACTTGTTGATATTTTTTTTCTAATCAGTTGCAGGAACTGATAAAGTATATTTTATTGATAGCACAGTCTTTCAATGTAAGGCAAATAAACTTATTATTGTGAAACGTTAGAAAGGCGGACACCGGTGATATAAATAACTTGTAATATTATTAAACCCCTAGATCCTATATATTTAAATTGATGATAAACAAGGAGCTTAAATTCTTGTTGCAATAAGTTTTGATGTATATTCATACAGTGGTATATCTAGTAAGAGTTATTTCCCTTCTTTCAGATCTTTCCGTTGATGAAGTCTTCATAAGGTTTTTAAATTTCATAATTATCCGATATTTTATGTACATGGAATAAAATACACAGAAATTGGAAATTATTTCGACTTGTGAAGATTTTTGTTCCACATAGTTCATAAAAAATGTTTTATAAATGGCTAATTAGATATTATTAATGTATCCAAGAACCAAGGTTAGATCACAGTTAATAAATTATTATCAAAGACAAACAAAAGTTGTACAATCGAGTGTACCCAGTAAGTTAGAATACTCATGCATGTCCATGAACCAAGGTAATTAAATGTTACTGATATCCAGGACAAAAGTCATATACAGCAAGTAAGAATGCTCGGGCATATCCAAGAACCAAGGTTAGATCACAAATGTTTTTGATATCCAAGACAAACAAAAGTCATACATACAGGCTTTCAAGCCGGCCCTTATTTTCCTAATTTTCCTTGTTTTTTACAAACAGCCCTAAAATTCCTAATTAAAGCTGTAAAATCCTAAAAAAAAAAGCCCTACTTTTTTGGTTAAAATCCTAATTTTTTTAATTTTCAAAATTTCAAAAATAAAAATAAAAAATAAACATAAAATAGATTAAAGTTAAATGGAGCTAGCTTTAGTGTACTTTCAGAAATATGTATTTGCCACCCAGGAGACTATTTGATGGTCTTCTAAATTGGTAATTAACTTTTGTACTATTGTTCTGTGCCCAAAATGGTGGGGAAATCTAATTTTTCAGTCTTGAATCATTAGAAAATAGCACATTTTATCCCCTATTTTTGTTTAAAAACCCCTAAAAATTCCTAAAATTAGCTGTAGCTGTTTTAGAATTTAGCCCCAAAAAAAACCTTATTTTTTGCAAAAAGTAGCTTGAAAGCCTGAACATAGTTAGAATACTCATATGTTATACCTCATGTGAATAATTCTGAATTCTTATATCAATAGAATATCATGTATGTAATATATTTCAATATGCAATGTAAGCAATATTAACAATTAGTTTCCAGTATTAATTTGGATAGAATTTGTTACAATAACTGCTGATTAATTCAATAATATGTGTTTAACATGTTAATATAACTATTTATAAAATAAGTTTGCTGTAACACACTTGGAAACTTCATTTTCTAATGCAGCTCTGGATGAAACGTCAATTCTGATTGGATAATGGGAATTATTTCATGGCCTCAATTCCATTTTTGATGTCATCAGATGTTATATTTGGTTATTTATTTATTTAGTCATATGTTTATTGCTGTTACATTAGAATGAAGAACTGTACTGAATTTGAAGATTTGCCTGCATCAGTTGGTGATTTGATAGTCTGAAATATCTGTTTACTGGCTCTGCTTACATGATGACAGTAAACTCTGTTTGCGACCATCAAATTACCAATTGATGCTGGCAAATCTTCAATAACAATACAGTTGTCTTTTGATTTTTCTTTAAAAATCTTCTCCTCCAGAACCACTGAAGGGATTGCTTTGAAACTTTGCACACATCATCAGTAAAATGTCCTCTGCCAAGTTTGCACAAATCATGGCCTCAGACCAACCAACATGGCCACCATGGATAAAAATAGAACAGGGGGGTCAAAATAGTTTTTGGCTTATAGTTCAAAAAGTAATAACAGATACAGGAAAACCAAAGAGACCTTCCTTCTTCAGCATCAAAAGCTCTTAACACTCCATTGGGTCAAAGTTGTATGACGACGCCTTGTAGGAGTTATTGCACTTTAATTGTCGAAATTGATGATTTTTGCCATTTTTGCCTCAAAATCTTGAAAATTATTAGAACTAGAGAAAAAGTAAGCATTGCTTAATTGTTCTGCTCTATGAGGGCTACAAAATTGGCTTTAGAGTCAAGATTGTCTGATGAACCGTTTAAGAGTTATTCCCCTTGAACTGTTTATTTTAATTGGTTTTAATTGATTTTTAAAAATCTTCTCTGAAACCACTGAAAGTACTGCTTTGAAACTTTGTACACATCATCTGTCAAATGTCCTTAACCAAGTTTGCACCAACCAGGGCTGCAGATTAACCAAAATGGCCGCCATGGCTTAAAAAAGAAATGGGGGGAAGGGGGGGGGGGTCAAAATAAAGTTTTTGGTTTATATTTAAAAAAGTGTAACAGATACAGGAAAATCGAAGAGACATGCCTTCATCTGCATCAAAAGCTCTACGAAACACTCCGTTGGGTTGAAGTTGTATGAGGACTCCTTATATGAGTTATTGCCCTTTAATTGTCAAAATTGATTTTTTTTTACATTTTTGCCTCAAAATCTTGAAAATTATTAGAACTAGAGAAAAAGTTAGAATTGCTTAATTGTTCTGCTCTATGAGGGCTACAAAAATGACTTAAGTGTTAAGATTGTCTGATGAACCATTTAGGAATTATTCTCCTTGAACATTTTTGTAATCAATTTTACTTGATTTTAAAAAATCTTCTCCTCTTTCACCCATGAAAGGACTGCTTTGAAACATTGCACACATCATCTTTAGGATGTCCTCTACCAAAATTGTGCAAATCATTACACCTGACTACCTACATATCTACGTTGGCTTAAAATAGAAAATGGGGGGGGGGGGGGGGAGTCAAGAGAGTTTTCGACTGATAGTTAAAAAGTATAACAGGTACAGCAAATTTGAAGTGAACCTTCCTTCTCCCTCTAAGCATCAAAAGCTCCTCCTTATAGGAATTATTTCCCTTAAAAGGTCAAAATTAATGATTTTTGCAGAAGTGTTGGGCAATTCCTTCTTGCAAAGAAAAAGTGGATAAAAAAGGGTTGTTTGGTTTCAGGTTCAGGTGAGCTATACAGGCTCCTGGGAGCCTCTAGTTTTAATTCCAATGTTACGAGTTATTGTATTTTCTGTGCTTGATATGATGATTATCCAACTTTTTTGGATAAAAGGTAAAAGCAATAAATTTGACATAAGCAATATTTTGCCAGGACTGTGGGTTGGTCATACACAGGGTTGTCGTAGAAACTATGTCACAGCAGCTTACCTCGTAGGTCTTGTTGTCCATTATATTTAAGAAATAGATTGCAATATGAATGAGAACATGGTGAGAACTTAAACCAAGTAACAGTGAGTCATGAAATGATTACAAATATCAAATTGTCTATGTTCTAAATAACATCAGAGACCAATTACAATAATCTAGGTTTGTAAGATGATGCTTTCAGTTGCCATATTTGGGTTTAAAATTAAATAAGATATAACACAAAGCATGTCAAAAATTGAAAGAAATATATTCTCATCATATAATTCTGAACGGACATTCATCTTGAGCATAACAGTTTAATGAAATCTTCACTCAATTGTGTTGCTCCAGTTCAAACTCCGTTGAGCATGATATCGGAATTTTTTGCCTTTGACGTCAACAGCTGGCTAAATGTTTTTTTAAAAACATAATGTGTTCGTGTATAAAGGAAGCCATATAAGAATTGTGATATTGAAATTAATGGGCTTTAATGCACATGTCTTTCATTATTTTGTTTGTGTTCAAGTTTTTACTGTGATAATAAGTCATTCTTCCAGTTTAATATTTGACTTGAGTTTTTTTCCATGCATTATATTGATCAAGGGTTATTTCCCTTGTATTAAGAACACTGCTTATATATAGTTTTGTCTGTAGAGCTTCAGTTAGTGAAAAATCAAATAATCTAAATGACATTTACAACAAAGGGAAAGTCTACTTAAAAAGGACTACCTCAGTTAAATCTAATTGAACATTGAGAAGTACAATGTATATGATATTAGTGTACTGACTTGACATAAAAGCAATATAAGGATGAGGGTTAGATATGGAGGAAAGGCTAAACAGCTTGTCCCCGTTAAGTGCTGAGTCCTTGAATTGTTTTTCTGTCAAGTCATTACACTGTTATGATGTTCTGCTATCTGATTATATTTACACACATGGTATATGATTTTGTAAATTGTTTTTAAATGACTTTAAAAATTCAAACCCTCATTGGGCCTATGCATATTAGACATTGTTATTGTGAATATATTACCTTCAAATATGTTAAATCTATTCAACTAAGTTATGAATATATTCTGAAGTTATGGAAATCCACACATGGTATAAAATACATTTTAATAATAAAATACAAATATACAAGCATTTGAAGCATTGGATAGATTTTACATTTTTGAATTTCAAAAGACCTTAATCAATTGATGTCATATTTGTGTGGCACAGTGTCTGACTATATGTCACAAACAAATATACAGTATTGCTTTAATGGTTCATTCCCACTTGGTCTACTCCCAGTTAGTCTACTCCCATTTGGTCTACTCCCATTTGGTCTATTCCCATTTTGTCTACTCTAAAAAATTATAGTGTCCCATTTTGTCTACTCTATGAATTTTATATGAGAAACTAAGTTAAATGCAATTTTTTTTGTAAATGAGCTTAGTGCTAATGTTTTAGTGCTTTCTTTTAATGTTAACCACACATGCTTGTTTGACTAATGTAACATATTTTATGTTATATGGATTTATATTTGATTGTTATTCTAGTATTCTAGTTTTTCATTATTTAGTTGAATTCTCATCATACATTATTATTGGTACAACAACAATAAATATAAATGTTTATTTAGCAATTGAATTGTTATTGCAATACAAACATTCGTGAAATAATGCAAAATAAACATGTAAAAAATACACAAACTCTTATACACCATAATTTTATGTAACAACCAAGTTTAAACCTAGTTATATTTTATTGAGTAGACGAAATGGGAATTATAAATTTTCAAGAGTAGACAAAATGGGAGTAGACCAAATGGGAACGGGCAAATAGTAGACCAAATGGGAATAGACCAAATAGGAGTAGACCAAGTGGGAAGTTACCGGTTCATTCCCACTTGGTCTACTCCCAGTTAGTCTACTCCCATTTGGTCTACTCCCATTTGGTCTATTCCCATTTTGTCTACTCTAAAAAATTATAGTGTCCCATTTTAAATTTTCAAGAGTAGACAAAATGGGAGTAGACCAAATGGGAACGGGCAAATAGTAGACCAAATGGGAATAGACCAAATAGGAGTAGACCAAGTGGGAAGTTACCGCTTTAATATTACCATTGCAGGATAATGCCACTTAGAACTTTGTGTAATGAATCTGTCAGTTCTTGATATATAACCACCTTATGGAATATTACAGTAGTATGATGTGTTGTGAATTATAATGATTAGTAGTTGCTTACTGTTGGAAACTAACTGGTCCTAAAATGAATTTAAATCTAATACAATTTTGAGAACAAACAAAATTATATGCCGAGGTTAATTAATCATATTACTTTTAAAAGTGATCTGAATTTAATTAGCAACTTTATTTTTAAACTCTATGAGTAACTAAAGCTTCAGATTGTATGTATACAGTCATTTCTGTACTCACTGTGATATGTTGCTGATATATGTTGTTTATACATGTATGTTGTTAATTAAATTTTGTTTCAAAGTTGTTATTTATTGGAAGTTATATTAGAATTCTAATTAGAAAATTAATTACATGTGCTTTGTTCTAACACTTGGTAAAGAGGTTGCAGTGTACATATCCCATATCATTTCAAATTACTGATCAGTATTGTTTATGGACTTCTAGAAGAAGAGCAGTTTGATTAACAAATATTATGGAATAAGTACAGATGTCTTCTGACATCAAAATAGATACAGCCTACTGGATAGACTGATAACATTGAGCTGTTACAACAGATTGAAAATTACGTTCCACTACAGTTACCAGCAAAGGAGTAATCCAGATAGAATCCTTGTTTTTTATTAAAGAACTTTTTACAATGTCACTCGGAGCAAAAATAGGCACCAGGTCATAGTGCACTAAATGGGAAATGTAGAAAAAAAGCCTGCATTTATTGGTGTGAACATTATGTTATTGAAACATTCTAGTGTTTTTTATTTTCTTTATGCTGAACAATTCCTAGAAAAATGTGTGACATAATGGAAAAACAGTACGAGAAAATAGTTAATGTTGTGACTTTACATTTCAGGAACAGATTTGTGGTGCTCAAGATATTTTAGAAGAGAAAGGTGTATCTAGACTAGCTGTGACCATTTCTGCCCTGATTGCTGTCTCAACAAATCCTAGATCTTCTGCTGTCTGAACCCATAAAGTGTCAACAAAGAGACCAAAAATACTGGAAGCCAGTCATCAGTGCCATCTGTAGTCTGACAAATGACAGAAAATGTCTGCAATTCAACACTACATCCTTGGCTTCATACATGCTTAATTGTAATCTGTACAATTCTAAAAAAAGGAGGATAGAAATACTGGTACCTTTAAATGTTTGGGAATTGAATGAACAATCAGCAGTGACTATAAAATCGAGGGAGGAAAAAATGATGCATTATGGGGATTTTTTTGTAGATTTTGTATAATATTTGATTCTCCTGTATCTGTATTTAGTTGTATATTACTAAAGCAGTATGGTGAATTGTATTGAAACAAACTACAAAAAAAAGATAGAAAAGCATTAAAATATAAAAAAATCATTGAAAGCTCATATCTTTGTGTATAAACTGTGATGAATAAAAATCATTTCATTACAAGGCTTGAATTTCAAATTCTAAAGTTCAGATTGTTGTAGTCATGATAAATATTTTTTGGTTGCAAAAAATTGTTACTGGTATCATGAACCTAGCAACACTGATTTAATTGATTGTTGATTGACAAATTTGAAATTGAAGGCCTTGTTTACAATCAGCTGTTAATATCATGTCTGTATCATGTCATATATAATATCAGATATGTACTGGTAGACTAGTGCTGGCCTGGAGAATTGTAGAGCTATGTACATGAATATCACGTTTTTATCATCGGTCCTCATTTCAAAAGGATTTTATGTTGTTTTTTTTATTACAGTCTGTTTTAGTATCCATTTCAACCAATATTTTGTTACATTTTATGATTTTTAACACAATTTTCTAAAAAACTTTCTTAGCATAACTTTATAAAAAAATAAAACTCAACAATTAAATGAGAATTGAGGGTAGTGTTCCTTTTTGTCATTGCTTTAATAAACATAGGTATAACTTGAAAAAATCCATGTATGTTTATACTTGTGTATTGCAGAAAATTCAAAGAGATCTAAATATGCAAAATCATTATCAGATTTGTTTGCATGACTTCGTCACAAAACATTCTACCTCCTTGAACTATTCAATAATGCCTGTTATGTAATAAATAAGTCATAGTGTATCATTTATCACGGTATGTGAGTAAAATACATGTATCTGATTACACTGCAGTAAAGCCTTAGGATTTTCTATACAATAAAGGTATGTTTAACATAAAAGGGAACATTATCCTTTAAATACACAATAAGAATTCCCATTATACACAATGAATAATATATAATGTATGCTCTACAAACCTCACCCATCATGTTTCATGGTTCAGGAAATTACATATTCATTGTAACTGTATTAGACCGTTTTTGGTACTAACAAACACATTTTTATTTATCAAATTTTCTTTTTTTACATGATGTAATTATGATTTGGATTTATATTCATGTGCAATGTGAAAAAAGTTGTTCCTTTTGCTTTGTAAGTTTAGCAGAGACAAAAGTCAGCATTTCCCCTGTACCAGTCTTTACATCGTTTTCTCCACTGAATTTTTAATGAACATTGTATTACAGGAAAGTCTGTCTAGTTGCGACCAGATCTAAGTAGCCAACATAATGCTATTTGATTAATAAGAAGTGTAGTGAATTAACAAATGCTAGTGATGTAACTTCCTCAATTACTCCGACAACATATTACACTTATTGTTACTGTAGGAGGTGTTCATACAAATCTGTTAAGATTATCTTTCTTTACCAGTAACAACCTCAGACTACAACCTAGGCATATTTATTATAGAGCCAGCACTGAATATCCCCATTTGTCTTCCAAAAAGTTTCACTGTGTACATAAATCTTTTCACATTTATTTAAATCTATCTGAAACCTTAAATAGGGACCTAAAGTCATATTGCAGTTTTTCGTAAACATTTCGTTCAAGAAAAAGATTTATCAAGTACACTGAATAAATTAAAACTAGACAAAGTCCATCTAGTGATCACTGATACCTCGGCTTTTGTAAAAATTTCTAAAGTTTTTCGTGGACTGTGACCTTGAAATTTGACGGATTTCCCCGAAAATCGATATGCTTCTTACCAACATAATATATAACAATATTCCACAGAATCATTGAAATCGGATGCAAACTTTTTGAGTTATTGTCCGGAAACAATTTTTTTGTAAAAATTTCTAACGTTTTTCGTGGACTGTGACCTTGAAATTTGACATATTTGCCCCAAAATCGATAGGCTTCTTACCAACTGATATATAACAATATCCCACCTGATATATAACAATATCCTAAAGTTTCATTCAAATTAGATGTAAACGTTTTGAATTATCATCCGGAAACCAAATGTGAACGGACGGACATGATAACACTATATACCCCCGACTCTGTCAAGCGGGGGTATAAAAAATATCTGATTTATACTATGTGGAAGCTTGCTATTATATAGTATTACGGATGGATACTGAGAATTCTGATTCAGGAAATACATGCAGATTTTAATTGTGCTCATTTATCTTTGATGCAGTTTTTATTTCAAAGAGTCATTTTTTAAAGTTCTTTCATGTCTTGAGATATATATATATATTATTAGCTTTTTTGTTGCTTCCTATCATTCTGGATCAGTCTGTGATATTAACCACACGATGTAGCTGCACACTGTACATACATGTGTAAATTATTGTTTTAAGTATGCTTTAATTAGGAAAATAAGAAAACTGAATAAATGCCTTTTGCACATAGAAACTATTTGTTTTACTTGGATCTAAAGATTAGAGAAATGATCTTAAAGATGGAGTTATCTTTCCTGAAATGTTTCCTTACATTCATTGTGGAAAAGAAACAATTTCCCATAATCCAATTGAACAGATTTAAAATAATTATTTATTGGTGGGCCATGGCTGAATTGTTGTATTCATTCATGGTTGGAATGTTAAATTTAGAACACATGGTTGTTTGCACTTAAAAAGGCATGCATCATGCTGATCGATTTGTAGTAATGGCATATAATTGTTTTTCTTCTGGACTAATGCCAGTGTGTAGAAACATAATTTAATCAGGCAGTCCTTAGGATGCCATGCTTATAGTTAGATTGATGTTAAATACTGAATTTTGTATTGCAGTCTTGAGCAAATACCCTGGTATTAGGTTTTCCTTTACTTGATACCTCGGTGGCCGTGTGGTCGAGGTAGTTCGTCTACTATTGAGCACGTGGTCTGTCAACGCTGAGATTGCGGGTTCGATTCTCGCTGAAGGCAGGGTGTACTCGACTCGAATCTTAATTGACAAGGATTGCCAGTTTTCCTACCGCAGGTCGGGGGTTTTCTCCGCGGTACTCCGGATTTCTCCCCAATAAAAATTGGACGCCATGATATAGCTGAAAAATTGCTGAAATTGGCGTTAAACACAATCAAACAAACACCAGTTCTAATCTTTTGACTTTGGATGTTCGTCTATTTATCATATACCAGTTGTTTATTTGTTAACCTTACTAGTTTAGTATACGTTCATATCCGTAGATATGGAGATTTTAACACCTGAAGTACGCCCTGAGGCGTCGACAACAAATTTATCCCCCGTTTAAGGTTGAAATGGTGGATTTTTAGGTTCATTGTCTGTGCAGTTGCCGACGTTAACTCCATGGGTTTTTTTTCATTATCGAAGAGTGTTTGAACGGAATTCGGTAAAAAATAGTGCTTTTTACAAGGTGTAGGGTACTGCCTTTGGTAGAATCCCACAGTTCTCGAAAAAAACCAGTTTTTTGTCTCGTCCAAAAAGATGTTAAAAAATGAAGTTTTGCGCTGAATGTCTTGAAAAGACGCCATAATAGTGTGACGTTGTTGTCAGTCAAACTCCATATCTTTTGTTTCTCTTTCTGTTGAAAATAAAACACAATTGGACTTTTTATTCAAGATTTTATAATCCTGTATATGACGCAAATTAATTACCATTTCTAATATAAACGCATCTTACGTACTTTTGTGAAACTAACGGTTATCAACACCTGGGTATATGACCTAGCAACGCCCCGGTTATATCAGTTTTTATACGACTAATCAAATTTTAGGAATAACCCTGATACGGGGATAAGGTATTATATATACTTATTTGATCATGTGTATATATAATATACATGTGATCTTATGTAGTCCAAAGGGCCTTCCGTTTTTGTCTCGCCCTTGATGATAGTCGCTGGAGGCGAGACATACATGGCTGTCTAGTAGGTGTCATTAGACCTTGACCTCAATTTCAACGTCCAGCGATACGTTAAAGTTTTTGGGTAACGACAGTTCATCTGTAACCATGCATGGTAAAATGACAATATTTAGTATATAGGTTGCTGATGAATAGTACATGGCTATCTGGTAGGTGTCACATGACCTTGACCTCAATTTCACGGTCCAGCGACTACCTTAAAGTTTTTGGGTTACGAAAGTTCCTCTGTAAGAATGCGTTTTAAATAATAACAATTTAATACTATTTACGTAATTCTTATGACGTATTTTTTTTTGTTACTGATGCGGAATGCAGGCGAGACATTTTTCTGTTGAAAATAAAACACATTTGGACCTTTTGTCCAAGATTTCATCATCCTGTATATGACGAAAATAATTACCATTTTTCTGTTGAAAATAAAACACATTTGGATCTTTTGTCCAAGATTTCATAATCCTGTATATGACGCAAATTAATTACCATTTCTAATATAAACGCATCTTACGTACTTTTGTGAAACTAACGGTTATCAACACCTGGGTATATGACCTAGCAACGCCCCGGTTATATCAGTTTTTATACGACTAATCAAATTCCAGGAATAACACTTATACGGGGATAAGGTATTATATATACTTATTTGATCCTATGTATATATAATATACATGTGATCTTACGTAGTCCAAAGGGCCTTCCGTTTTGTATATAGTATCCACTTGTAGACTTGAACATAATGTGGCCTCAGTGGCCAAGTGTTTAATGTGTCAAGGATCACACGATTGTCTATGCAGTGGATGTGGGGACGAACCTTGCTGAGGGCAGAGTTTGATTGATTCAAACTTCAATTAAAAAGGTTGCTAGTTTTCTCGCTAAAGGTTGAGCAGAAGATTGCTGCAGATAGCATAAAACCCCATTAAAATAAACAAAGAAACAAAACACAATATGGCAAGGTCCACCAAGTTTTATTTATAATATTGATGCATGTTTAATATGAGGGAAAGGGGGGGGGTTTCGGGGGCTAGACTAGAGGGGTCCATTAACAGGCTAACAATTTTTTATTTTTACTAAAACGGATAACAGTAAATTTTAAATAATGATAACAGATAACAGCAATTTATATGAGAAAACAGTAAGTTCAACAATTTAAAAAACAGATAACGGCAGACTCTCATCGAAGCGCAATACTGCGAGAAAATTCATACAACAATCGGTTTGTCCATTGTAACTAGTATGGGATAATATGTACATTCCTCCTTTCATAGCATGACTCGATTACATTTAAAAAGTGGCTAATGAATTAACAGATAATAGGAAAAAGCTGTAAAAAGCTAACAGTGTTCTGACTATTAACAGCTAACGGGGTTTTTATTTTCATTATAACAGTTAACAACAATGTAAATTTTTAAGAAAACAGATAACAGCTAATGGTTAAAAAACAGGTAATAGTTGTTTTTTTAAAAAAAAAACAGTAAACAGACGTGTAAAAATGCCCAAAACACGTTAACAGAAGGATTATTAATTATATACTCTGGTTATTTCGAAATTTACTGACAAAACAGCGTAACAGATAGGTATGAATAAAACGATAGAAATAGCAACCACAGACTGTTCAGCAAAAATAATTAGGTTATAAACGCTAGCCATCCCATAATTGTAGCATCGGTTCAATCAAGTTGTATCCTCTCTGTAGGGCATTGTATCCTCTCTGTAGGGCATTGTATCTACTCTGTAGGGCATTGTATCCTCTCTGTAGGGCATTGTATCCTCTCTGTAGGGCATTGTATCCAACATTACTATACTCAACATCTACACCTAAAAATTGTCGAGCATGAAATTTCCGACAGAGAATAAATTGGGAACTATTATTGTTACAAATACATGTAAACACAATTTAAATATGCCCAGTTTTGATTTTTTTACCCTTATTTGTTTTAATGACTTTGAATTTTACCAAACTCTTACTTTTTGTCCGTTATTGTAGGTAATGACTTTTAATCTTACAGTTGTCTAAATTGAATAGTTACTTACCTGTTATGTTAAACGAAGAGTATTCAGTACTAGAACAAATGAACAAAATAATTCAATACGGTAAACGCAATGAACCAATTAACAGGAAATATGACAAATAAGGAGATTTAGGATGTAGAATGTATCCTTGTGTAAACTACAATGGGCCTATTGGACATTGTTGGGGAATAGACATATTTTTAACCAAATGTATAGTTTCAACTTCTGTATCATAGGATGTAGTCAGAGAATCCTCTGCCGTCCAACGCTTTTTGGACGGCAGAGGATTCTCGGACTACATAGGATGCTGTTATTGATGACATATCAAAACATCAAAGATCAAACGTAGTTTAGAAAGCGTCAAATATGCCCAAAATTTCCCAAAATTGTTTTATTTTTTAAAATATGTTTCAACATTTAATGTCAATATACATCCAGTGTCGGATCCAGGGTCCAAGGGGGGGGGGGGGCGGAAGGGCGCACACCCCCACTTTAAAAAAAGGAAAGGAAAAAAAAAAGAGAACAGGGAGGGTAACAACCAGCGCCAAAGGCAAAAATGTACTAGTAATTAATCCCCGCCATAAAATAATGCATTAACGTACTAATTCGTTTATTTTGATATCTCTGTTGTATACTGTACCAAATAAAGGTTACTGAACACTATAAAAACCTTGTGTCAGAAGATTTACTCGCTAATACACTTTCATTCCATGTATCTGACTTTCTATCAACTTTGTCTGACTGTCACTGTAAATTAGATTTCCGTATATTAGCATGTTACTCCAAAGATAATGTCACGAAGAACTCAGATATTGTTTTTCCTGGTAAATATAGATGGTCTTCAACATCTGAAGAGATGTTACTTAACGCTTTGAATTGTCAAGAAACAATAAATGATATGAAAGAATTTTTAGAATAAGATTTTAACACATCTTCTACCAGCATTGAAAATGCTGTTCATAAATGTCAGTTTATAATTGAAAATGCAGCAAAAAAGATACTTCCATTTAAAGTTTCAAAAAGGAAGAAAAAGAATAAGAATTTTTTTGATAATGATTTCATAAATGTCAGTTTATAATTGAAAATGCAGCAAAAAAGATACTTCCATTTAAAGTTTCAAAAAGGAAGAAAAAGAATAAGAATTTTTTTGATAATGATCTACAAAAAAAGAGAAAGGTTTTAATTGATAAAGGTAAATTACTCTCAAAATTTCCACAGGATCCAATTATAAAAGGTTCATATTTCAAATGCTATAGAGAATACAATAAACTAAGAAAAATAAAAAAAAAAGAGAGTTTAAAGAAAAGATACTTGACAGATTGGACCATCTAATGACAAATAACCCTAAAGAATACTGGGCTTTAGTTAAATCATTAAAAGAAGACACTTATTCAGATAAACCGGAATGTGCCATTGATACAAATGTTTGGTACAAGTATTTTAACTCATTGAATCAGACCCCTGATAAGTTTTCATCAAGACTAGAAGAAATTCGCTCAATGGTCAGTACATTAGAGAAAACCCAAACCTTCTGTGAACTTGATTATAGAATTGATGATAAGGAAATTTTACAATGTATTAAAAGCCTTAAAACAGGAAAGGCTGCTGGCCTAGATGGGTTGCCAAATGAAATTTTAAAATGTGGAGGTAGTATTTTGACTCCAATACTTAATAAATTATTCAATCTAATATTCTCCTCAGGGTATTACCCTGCCAAATGGTCCACTGCATACATCTGTCCCATTTACAAGTCGGACGATCCAAAGAAACCTGAAAATTACAGGGGCATAGCTATCAATACTTGCATTGGAAAAGTGTTTAATTCTATTTTAAATAAAAGACTGGATAAATACCTTGAAGCAAACAATATTATTCATCCATCACAAATTGGATTCTGCAGTAAACGCAGGACATCAGACCACATGTTTGTTTTAAAAACCATTATTGACAAATATACAAATTGCAAAGGGGATAAACTTTATGCATGTTTTGTTGACTTCCGTAAAGCATTTGATAAGGTTGTACATGCTGGTATTCAATTTAAATTACTTAAAAATAACATTTCTGGGAAATTCTATTCAATTTTGAAAGATATGTACTCAAAATCAGAGCTTTGTGTTAAAATTGACAGTATTCTGACGCCAAAGTTCAGCTCTAATATAGGAGTCAGACAGGGTGATGCTCTGAGCCCTAATTTGTTTAAAATGTTTATAAATGATTTGCCAGTGCTATTTGAAAACTGCCAAGATGCTGTAAATGTTAATAATAGAAGATGTGACTGTCTGATGTATGCAGATGACATTGTTATTTTATCAAATTCTAAAAAAGGTCTTCAATCAAGATTGGATCAATTGTCATATTTCTGTACACAATGGTGTATGGAAGTTAATTTAAGTAAAACAAAAATTCTTATATTTAACAAAAGTGGCAAACATATCAAAGAAAGGTTTCTTTTTAATAAAGATGAAATTGAATGTGTCAATACCTACAAATATCTTGGTATACCCTTTTCTGCCAGTGGCCTTTTTAATGTTGCAAAGGAAGAACTTTACAAAAAATCACTTAAGGCCATTTTTAAACTTCAAAGATCATTATCCTCAAGTAATCCAAGTGTCTTGACATCTCTCCATTTGTATGACCACACCATAAAACCTATTAGTATGTATGGTAGTGAGGTTACTGGTATGTTCAAAACCAACACTGTTGCATGTAGCAGAGAAGGTGATTTCCTTCTGCAGTTGAACTATTTGAATAATTATTTAGACAGATCCCATATAAAATATTTAAAATACACTCTTGGGGTAAACAAAAAAGCCACAAACTTAGCTGTAATGGCTGAGGTTGGAAGATATCCTCTGTTCTTTTCTATAGTTATAACTTTAATCAAATATTGGTTTAGACTTGAAAAACTGAATGAGGGATTACTATATGATGCATATATATGTAACAAAACCATGTATCAAAATCACACTGATTGTTGGTATAGCTCTATTGTTTATATTCTAGAGAAATTAGGCATACAGTCACATGATGTTGAATATACCACTCTAATTAACAATGTAAAAAAAAAACTTTGTGATAGTTACATCAATTTTTGGAACAAGAAAAGATCATCCACCTCACAAAGTAAATTGGATACATATTTTAAATTTAAGGTAAACTACTGTTTTGAGACCTACCTTTTGATTGAAAATTTTAACATTAGACGCACAATATGTAAACTTAGAATTAGTGCTCATGATCTTCAAATCGAAAGAAAAAGATATGATAAAAATAAAACAGAGAGGTCTGAAAGAAAGTGCTTAAATTGTTCATTAGATAAAGTAGAAGATGAAACTCATTTTCTAATTGAATGTCCAAAATATAAAGAGCAGAGGGATATTTTATTTAAAGACATTTCCGCACTGTGCCCAAATTTTATTAATCTCTCCAATGATGATAAATTTATATGGTTAACTAGCAATGAAGATTTGTTTATATTAAAAAGCTTGGGTAAATTCATAATTAAAGGGTTTGAATTAAGACAAAACTGATCAACTGCCGAGGGAAATACCAACATAATTGTTATGAATGTTTTATATTTTATATATTAATATTTATAAGTTTTTGTACAGGCTCTGATTCTGTGACAGCAAATCAAAGAACATCATTATCGTTGTAATGTTTTTGTAACTGTTTTATGTATATTGTTATAAACCAATGTAACATTTGCCCAGAAATGGGCCCAGTCACTGGTCAATAAAATTATTCTGTTAAATAAATTCATTTTGATGCTTGGAAATTGCGAGAATACAGGACTTTGCACCATTTTTTCAAGAGCTTCCCCAGACCCCCTGCCGTAAATAGTCTCTGCGAGGCGCGAGAGGACCATTTAGTGGCCCTCCTTTTCCGATATCCCCCTTTTACGCCCCCCTTTCGAAAATCCTATATCCGCCCCCAGAGGCGTAGCTGACCTTTGTGCCATGTGCAAGCAAATTTAATTAGGCGAGTAGTCTGGGAACCGCCTTAGGTCCTCAGCGGGTCCAGGGCTGAACCCTGGTAGGGGGACCAAGGGGGGGGGGGGTGAAGCCCCCCTTAAGCTCCAGCATTTTGGGGTTTTAAAGAGTTTAATCTAAACATAAATTAAATGACAAAAACGAACGGTTTTTTTTTACCATTTTTATGTAACATTATGCTTAACAAATGAATCTCTTATAAAACAAAGATTTTTTGTCTAATTTAAAGATACTATACACCAATTTTTCACGATTAAAATTTTTTTTTTACAATCTGACGTGCAAGCAAATGATTTTTTGCTTGTATGGGAGCTACGCGCCTGGCCCCTGACATCAATACTCGTCCCGGGATCATAGAAAAGTCAAATGTACCCGATAAAGACGTATAACTACAGAATTACATACTAATTATTCAAATCAAATAAAAATTAGACCGAAATAAGTGTTTGTTTAAAATAATTTAAGGCCACTAAAATGTTGACTTTTAAGCTAAAAATAATTGCAGTTATTTCCCTTTGAAAATGAAAAATGAAAAAATATAATTTTTTAAATAAAAATAAACTTTATTTTAAATTTTCTTGAATTCATTACTTTGAATTAACTTTACGAAATTTTAATTAATCAAGTTTAACAGTGTAAATTAAAATCTAAAAGTTTTTGTGCAATTGAGGAATTTATTGAACACATTGGGACAAACAATGTGTTTAAAGTCATTATATAAAATACACTCAAACTATCACGATTACCGTGTTGTAAGAAAGGAGAGAAGGTTAGCACTCCCCTAGATAAGGACGGAAGAGACCCTAGTGGTCTATACAACACATGTAAGGCGCTTGTCTCCCTACTTAGGAGGCAACCTTATTTTTTTGTAACGTGCATGACAGGTATATATTTTCGTACAATGAAGGTAATAACAAAATACCGAACAGCAAGGAAGCTGTCATTAACATAATACGCTTGAGAATATAGCAATTTCAGCAATGGTCCCGACTTGCTACAGGCATTTCAAAGGAAATTGTGGAGTTAAACAGGTTTATGGCATGATGAAAGTGGTTAGGATTCATACACAACTAGTCGGTAATAATATATCTATACTTGAAATTAAAGGACCTACTTCTGCTATCGTCTTGTCTTTAATAAGACGTTGGAGAAAGAATCATCGGAAATAGGATACTAGCGATGTGAAAGGAACGATAGTGTCGCGATATATGCATTATGTTGCTGTGTTGTAGACGTTAAAAATAAACAAAACGAAATGTAATATTCTCGCAAAGTATAGCTGAAAAATTGACAACTTATACAACATACACACTCCATAAGGTATTGATTGGGGTAAATTAAGTATTGTAAAAAAAGTCTTTTTTTTTCATTTTTACGTTTGAACAACTGAAGATTTATAATTTTCAATGTTTTTATTTTCTAAATGTAGATAAAATTACATATCTGAAATGGCTTTTCCTCTTTTTATATCGTGTCTACAAAACGAAAAAAGTTTCAATCTTATTTCAAACATATTTGGTTTTTTTTCTTTTCATTTTTTTAATTTAAAGTTTGGTTTAAAAATAGTTTTAATAAATGTCACTAATTGACGCTATTAGAATGTTATAAATAGTAATACAAGCTTGTACGACAAACATTTGTTTACAATGTGGAGATCTCTAGAGAAAAAGACTTCGGGTTTAAGTTATGAAATTCATTCTTTCTAAAGTTTCAATGGAGAGTCTCCTCGATTTCTATATGTACGTTGTAGTACTCCGTCCAAAAAAAAGGAGCTACATTATTATAGCTAAGTAGTGGCGGAGCGTAGGGGCGTATGCCCCCCCCCCTCTTTAAAAAAAGGAAAGGAAAAAAAGAGAACAGGGAGGGTAACAACCAGCCCCATGTAATCCCCGCTCGTCCTCGCCATAAATTAATGCATTCACGGTACTAATTCGTTTATGATATCTCTGTTGTATATACTGTACCAAATAAAGGTTACTGAACACTATAAAAACCTTTTTCTGGCCTTCCTTTTCCCATATCCCCTTTTTACGCCTCTCCCTTTCGAAAATCCTGTATCCGCCCCAGTAAGTCTCTTTTGCTACCGAGCAAGGGGAGGTAAATCGAGGTTTACCTTGCCATGTTAAAACTATTTAAGTTGTATCGTTTGCGAAATTTTCTAGTGCCTGTTCAGTGTTTTCGCAGTTTCACCAACAAGGTTCATTACCACACGATTTTACAGTTTTCAACGAATGGTTCTTTGCGAGACAATCTACCAACGCAAGCGATATGGAACAAACTGCATGGTATGTGGTTTTTTGTTTTGTGTAATCTGGCGTGCTATTTATTGAACTATAGAAGCCTATTATCATTTATTCAACCACACGGGCTTTGGGACGTATAGAGGCAAGTTTGTAGGAAAACTATGTTGAGATTTGTATACTTTGGTCATAGATTCTAACAAATGTAACAAAACTTAACCTTCTAAATTAAAGGTGTATAGATTTTTTTGCACCACTATACAATGATCTACAATACTACTTCCATGCTACGAATCCCAACCATGAACTCGACATTTTATTCACAAACTAGCCGTGATACGCCTGTTACTTAACTATGAAATATAATAAGTTTTTTGTTTGACAACTAGAAATGTATGTTGTGTACCTACATTTACCGATGTATGGTTGGACGCATTGAGACAAGGGGAGGTAAGCGCATGTGGAGGGGGAATTAAAAATGGAGAACAAATAAGACCGGATTAGGCCTATTCAGAGTAAGGGGGGATGGAATAGAAGTTACAGTCAAAGACAGTTGGCAATTAGTCTGTGAAAAGCCCATTAAAGATTAAGTTGTTATGTTGTTTTGTCATGCCGACGTTATTATTATTATTCAGGGGCGGATACAGGATTTTCGAAAAGGGGGGGGGGGGGCGTAAAAGGGGGATATCGGAATAGGAAGGCCACGAACAAGGTTTTTATAGTGTTCAGTAACCTTTATTTGGTACAGTATATACAACAGAGATATCATAATAAACGAATTAGTACCGTTAACGCATTAATTTATGGCGAGGACGAGCGGGGATTACATTTTTGTCTTTGGCGCTGGTTTTTACCCTCCGATTTCCTCCTTTTTTTCCTTTTCTTTTTTTTAAAGAGGGGGGGTGTACGCCGCTACGCCCCCTGGATCCGCCACTGTTATTATTATTATTATTATTATTATTATTATTATTATTATTATTATTATTATTATTATTATTATTATTATTATTATTATTATTATTTTTATTATTATAATTTAATTATAACAATAACAAAAAGTTTGTCCATCTCAGTCAATGACATTTTGTTAGTGTATCACTAACTGATATCCTAATTGACCACTTTGTCAATATTAATCATAACAACAAATCATATCATATATACCCTTATGCAGTTAATGGATGCAGTGGGCAGCCAACAGATGAATTTGAGATCAACTATGAACAATTAAAGTCCAGGTTACAGAATGTCGTACTTATAGATGTAAGGGAAATATATGAACTTGAAGAGAACGGCAGATACCCATCAGCAATCAACATTCCCTGTAAGTTTATCAGAATAATACAAATACCTGTATTGTAAATGCATTTAGTTAAAGAACAGAAGTAAAATAAGACAATATTTAACAAGCAGAAATGCACTGTATTACATTAAAGCTGGTTTTAAAAAAAATCAAATTAATAGTTTAATCAATAAAGCTGAACAAGTGTGTTTTGTGGTTTTTAATTTCTTTGAATTTGCAGTAGGGGATCTATGGGAAGCCTTGGAGATGTCGCCTGATAAGTTCAGAGCTCTATATGGGACAAATCAGCCGGATTTCCACGACGAAATAGTGTTTGCGTGCCAAGCTGGTGTTCGTAGTTTAAGGGCCCTGACTATAGCTAGGCAACTTGGTTTTGACAAGTAAGTTTTCTTGTAACAACATAATGCACTTTTGTTTTCATAAATTTGGGTCTTCAGGGACGTAGCTAGACTGGATTGACAAAATAACTAGGAGGCTGGGGGCATTTTGAAAAGAGTGGTGCAATTTATTGCATTTTGGAGCGTTCTTAGGTGTTTTTTTAGTGCTGAAAATGGACTTTTCATTGATTGCTTGGATAGATTGCATTTTTGGGTCAAAATCGTGTGGATTCAGCCGCATACTCGCGTATAGGCATCTACGCGCATGATTTTGACCTGTGCATGCGTTTGTTTCTTGTTCTACCGAATGTGGTGATTACATTTGGAGCCGTATATTGCTTATATCGGTCGCGTTTAGGAGCGTGTTGCATTGGCGAATTTCGAATATCGTGCAATGAGTGGAAGTAGCTATCAGCAGTCGGACTGATTTGATAGTTAGTTTTGTGGTTTTACTCTTCTTTAAGACATTTTCCGTTATATCAATTATTGGGGACAAATACCCAATGAGAATTCCCGATTTGCGAAAGGAAAAATGGCAATCCTAAACTCGAGCCCATATTGTTAGAAGACTCGAGCTTTGGTTTAGAGATGAAACATCATTTATATAGTCTTTATACATGTTTCAGATTTAAAGGTTATATATTCACAGGTTAAGTCAGTCTTATGAGGATTGGCAAAAGTTTCCAGAATTTCAGGATAAAAGCTCTTTAAGAGCTTAATTTTTTTTACATTCCAGTATTTTTGGTTTGAGGGCTATAGGTTTGATATGATCCACACATTGATAATAAGTATTTAAGGTAGTTCGTCTACTTTTGATCACGTGGTCTGTCTACACTGAGCTTGCGCATTGGAGTCTCACTGTGGGCAGGGTGTACTCGACTTCAATCTTAATTGAAGATTGCCATTTTTCCTACCGAAGGTTGGGGGTTTTCTCCTGGCACTACGGCCTGCTCCCACAATAAAAACTGGACGCCATGGTATAACCGAAAGTGGCGTTTAACATCATTCAACCATATATAGATAGTAAGATCTGTGATTTAACAGTATATGATTTGTTAATTGTGAATAACTACAAGGGGCCTGTAGCAGGTCTTCTGTAAACCGAAAGGAGAATCCCATATATTGGTACAAAGTAAATTTAAATGCACAATTAATCTGTAAATGGAGTCGGCCGTATGGCACGCAAAAGTCCTATTTTATTCATGATTGTGACACATAATCTAAGACTATGTCTGGCCGCGTAGTATAGCCGATGCAATAATTATAACTCTGAACGTCTTCCCCAGTGACAAAATAAAGTAACCATAGAAAGCTTTTCCACAGTTTTGAAAATTTGTCTAGTTTAAATGCGCAATAATATGGTCATTTCTAGTAGACAGGAAGATCGGGATTAAAAATGTGAAAACCCATATATGTTACAGATACATCTGCCAGACTCAATCTAGACCACAACATGCGGAAATCTAAAAGAACTCTATAGGGATGGAGTGGGGGGATTATTAACCTTTATCTGTTTCAGGTCAAAGCATTATCCTGGTCCGATTATTAGTAACTTTTTCTGTTTCAGGTCGAAGCATTATCCGGGTGGCTATTCAGAATGGATTGAAAAGAGCTCAGAAACATGCAATTGACAATCAATTAATAGGTTTTTAAAGAATGTGTTTGTATTATAATTTGGTTTTTTGGCCAGTTATTTAAGTATTTCTGAATAAATATCATGAAAATTTGCATTGTTTTAATATGATTACGCCACATTGACGTCATCATTCTGTGTAGTAAAGGTTGCGGAGTTAACCATGCACAGTTTTTTCCCACTTGGAATGCTGGGTAATCTGGTAAACTGTCCGAATAAATTTTGTTCATCTGTTTCTGTTACTTTTGCGTTGTCTTTGAGCGGAGTCAAAGCACGTCGAATTTTTCTTGGACTTCCTACCCAGCTTATGTCGTATGTTTGTTGCGTTCGATTGCTAGTGCTGGAATAATTTGATCTTGACGAGAGTAGTGGATCGTCGTTAAAAGAATTTCTAGAATTCTGTCGAATTAGTTCGGGTATTGGCGTCGAACACCTTGACATTGTAGAATATAAACTTCTGGCTGATTTCGGAAAATTGCCGTCATTATTCGGAAAAAAATGTTCCTTCCCCGATGAGTCTGCCTCAGTCCCTAACAGAATCCGTAGCCCCTTTAAGTCTTTTGTGTGCTTTATGTCCGCAAAGCCATCTTGTACAAGAACTTTGCAGCAAGAGCTCATTCTTAGTTTAATTGCAAGTTCCAATGCAGTAAGTCCATCCTTATTTTTTAAGCCTAGGTCGACCTTTGATCGACACGCAGATGACGTCACCAAAATTTGAAGTGCTGCTGAATTTGATGCGAGAACTGCATGCATCAGTGAGGTATTCATTTCATTGTCCTGTATGTTGGGATCACTATTGCCTTTCTTTATTAAAAGTCTCGTGACGTCATCACTGTTGCAATACATACAGGAATACATTAGCGCAGTACAACCAAACATGTCTTGTTTGTCTACATCACAGCCATGACGTAATAAAGTTCTCACCATATGAGTCCGAACATCGTCCTTCTCATCGTAACACACCGCGCACATTAGAGGAGTCTTTCCTGAAGCATCCTGGACATCAATATTGACGATCTTCCGTCCATTAAAAAAACTAGTGAGTTTTCGAATTTTTCCATTTGTAATTATCTGAAATAGCTGTTCTTTCTGATGGTCGTCAACACCGTCCATCCTTCTTTTAGATCAAAAACAATTCTAAGTTATAGAAGAAAAAAAGTGTAATATTACAATGAAGTTGGAAATCGTTGTAATCAGTTTTTTTTCATAAATCTGTAAACTTTGTTATTGATAATCAATATTTAACTATCACAAGTGCATTTGAAGAACATCTTGAAGAACCTAAATCTTTTTACAGAACATCTTCTATCGAACGGTGCTGTATAATACGTGTCAAACACTTTTATTCTTTTAACGCTCTATTTCACGATGAAAAAAACTATCCATACAAAACTTAACGATAATATTGACTTAAAAGTTTTACTTTCATTTCATACTAATCAAACTTTCTTTTCTGTCCCAATCTTTATATTAAAAGAATAACGGAAATATTTTTAAGCTTGATGAACTGTTCTGTATTTAATTTTTCCCTATCCAAGCTTGATGAACTGTTCTGTATTTAGTTTTCCCTTTTTATGCACATCAATCAATTCTGTACTAATAGAAGACATAACAAACAACTAACGTTTTTTCTTAGAATACGAACCCACGTACACGCTCATTAAGAACTCATTCCCGGGTCATCTGCTGATTTTAAGTTGAAATAAAATACGGCATCGACTCGGATGTGAGGATTCCCACAATAATGTATTAAGTTGTGCGAAATTTTAACGACGTTCGTGATGTTCACCATGTACTCTTCCTCATAAAACCTGGACGCCATGATATAGCTGAAAAATTCCTGACAGTGGCGTTTAACTTCAAACAAACAATCTCGATTTTTACATGGTCTTTACATAATACACAAAGCTGTAGTATACACAAAGTGACAGTGATTAAAGTATTCATTGAAATTAGTAACAAGACAGATAAATGTCTGTGTACCCACCCAAATCTGTCTCCTCTGTGTAAGTCCTCCCCCATCCCCACAATAACCGTTAATTACCAACCTGTTCACATTAGGACACAGTACTTTCTGACTGGGGTCTGAAGTTGTGGACAGATCAGTTATACCGAGGAAAACACGGATTAATCCTGTTATTTTACCTTGAATGGGATTATCTTAATCCTGTTTACGTCAAGGTATGTTTTGTAGTATCTGTCTAACAACAAGATCACAGGTTCATTTACGTTCAGTGAGACTGTTTCGGCTGGCTAAAGGAGAAATTACCAGTCCAACACAATTTACATGGCCAAATTACCAGTCCAACACAATTTACATGGCCAAATTACCAGTCCAACACAATTTACATGGCCACCAGTCCAACACAATTTACATGGCCACCAGTCCAACACAATTTACATGGCCACCAGTCCAACACAATTTACATGGCCACCAGTCCAACACAATTTACATGGCCACCAGTCCAACACAATTTACATGGCCACCAGTCCAACACAATTTACATGGCCACCAGTCCAACACAATTTACATGGCCACCAGTCCAACACAATTTACATGGCCACCAGTCCAACACAATTTACATGGCCACCAGTCCAACACAATTTACATGGCCACCAGTCCAACACAATTTACATGGCCAAATTCAACACTACCTACAGTAATTGCATACTTAAATATCACATAATATGTAACTGACAGGTTCAGGAAGCTTATGTGACCCGAAAGAAAGAGCACAGATCAATTCCACCTTGCGATGCGTTTTTATTTTAGAAAAAAAAAAACACTAAAAAATGTTTTCATATCTGTAACATCAGTATGTTGTAATATATGTGAGACGCACCAGAAAGGGTATATATACATAGTGCAAGGGATGTCAGGACTTGCTACCAGAAGTGTCAAGACATGCTGACAGCAGTGTCCAGGCATGACCTGCTTCCAGGAGTCGAGACATGTTGCCAGGAGTCAAGACATGCCAGGAGTGTAAAGACTTGCTGTTAGGAGTGTCCACACATACTGCCAGGATTGTCAGGACATACTGCCTGGGGTGTCAGGACATGCTGCCAGGAGTGTCAAGACATGCTACCAGGAGTGTCAAGACATGCTGCCATGAGTGTTAGGACAAGCTGCCAGGAGTGTCAAGACGTTGCCGGGGATATGTAGTCACACACCCATGAGTTATGGAAACCAATTCTAATATTATGACGGAATGAGTATGGCGGGCGTTTCAAATCACAGCCTAAAATTTCTAAATTGTAAGTGTTCATAGTGACATTTGAGAGACATTAACAAGACCAAAGTTTGATTATATTATTTGTGGAACAATTTGATCGTATGGATAAAGTTTTCGATGCCAAAAAGAGGTAGAAACAACAATTCAAATTCAGGGTACACGCCACCTTACAAAACCGGTTCTAATATGGCGAATGTAAACAATAACAACAACAGTGTTTGTTAATGATACAAAAGTCTACCACAAAAAACTTAAGGATAAAAGTATTCCAATACTCAGGATGTCACAAGATACAACTTGTGTGAACAATTATGGGCGCAAACTTATAGAATTGTGTAAATCTTGCTCCCTTTTAATAGCAAATGGTAGATTTTTTGAAGACATTAATATAGGTAAAACTACTTGTAAAGATGCTAGTATAGTAGACTATTTACTTTTATGTAAAGATATGATTGACCACCTTTGTGATTTTAAAGTAATTGATTACGATCCTATGTTTTCGGATGCACATAATAGGCTGCACTTCAGTCTCTCTCTTTCTACTCCCATCACACAAACGGATAATAACAACATTACTAAAAATCCTTATATAAAATGGAATCCAGAAAAAGCACAAAAGTTCACAGAGTCACTCTTGATTGATAAGTTAAACTCCATGATCGACAACACTGACTGTGACAATGTCACGCCTGAGCAAGTGAGTGACCTAGTTAATAACATTGGTAATGTACTTTTAAATAATGTGAAGGACGTCTTCGGAGAGAAACATAAGAAACCTAGAAACCCGTCATGCATGTACAATAAACCTTGGTTTAACCAGAATTGTAAAGAAAAAAGAAAAGAATTTCATGAAGCTAGAAAAGAGTACAATTTAGCAAAGACAAATCCAAATAAAACTAAGACGAACCTTAAAGCAAAAGAGTATAGAAAAATATTAAATAGTAGCTTTTGCGCATACAAAGACAGGTGTGCAAATGAACTCAGAACTATGTCTAAAAATGACCCAAGGTCTTTTTGGAATGTAGTACATAAGTACTCTGGTAGGAAAAGAGAGACACCTGAAGTTGATATAGAAAATTTTTATGAATTTTTTAAGAAATTAAATGACAAAAATGATGATATAGATGATCTAGATATTGATGTTGATGCCATGTGTAATAATGTTGTATTTGATGAAATTTTGAATGGTACTATTACTGAGAAAGAGGTAGAAGAGGCTATTTCAAGCCTCAAAAATAACAAAGCACCTGGTTTTGATAAGATCATAAACGAATATTTTAAGTTTTCACCTCCCCAGTACATCTCTATTTATTGTAAACTTTTTAATATTATTTTTGATAGTGGTATTGTACCCGAAAGCTGGACACGCGGCATTATAAAACCAGTATATAAAAATAAGGGTGACCCGCTTGATCCCGATAATTTTCGAGCGATAACCCTTACAAGCTGTCTTGGTAAATTGTTTACCTCTATTCTGAATAGTAGATTAACTGTGTTTTCCAATGAGTTTAATGTCATTTCCGAAAATCAAACTGGCTTCAGGAAGGGCTATTCCACATTGGATAACATATTTCTTCTACACTCTCTTAATTAATTGTATTTTGCCTACGGGAAAAAACTATATATTGTACATTTATCGATTTTAGGAAAGCTTTCGACACTGTTTGGAGGGATGGACTGTGGCAAAAACTTCAAAATTGCGAGATTAAGGGGAAATGTTTTAGAGTCATTTATAATATGTATAACGATATCAAATCTTGTGCCCAATATGATGGCAAACAGTCAATAGTTTTTCCCATGTCTCATTGGAGTAAGACAGGGTGAAAATTTGTCACCTTTCTTGTTTTCCATCTTCTTGAATGATCTAGAAGACTTCTTTAACCAGCTTAACGGTTTACCACTGGAATTAATCAAAACAAAACTTAAAATGAAAAACTGCATATTTTTTATAAAATTTTTGTAATCCTGTATGCAGATGACACAATTATTTTGTCTGAAACTAAAGAGAATTTGCAGAATTCTCTTGACATTTTTCAATTAAATTGTAATGCTCGGAATTTACAAGTAAACATTAGCAAATCAAAAGTAATGATTTTTAGCAAGAGAAAGGTTAGACAAAATATTGATTTTTATATAAATGGACAAAAATTGGAAATTGTAGATACATACACCTATCTGGGAGTGATTTTCAAGTATAATGGTAGTTTTATAGACACCCGAAGAAAGCAGGTTGAACAAGCCCAAAAAGCAACTTTTTCACTATATAAGTTATTTCAAAATGAGACAATTCCTATTGATATGCAACTTAAAATGTTTGATTCTATGATTGAACCAATATTACTGTATGGTTCAGAAATATGGGGATTTGAGGATTTAAAAATTATAGAACAAATGCATTTAAAATTTTGTAGAAGATTGTTAAAAGTAAGACAAACCACAGCAAACTTCATGGTAAATGGGGAACTCGGTAGATATCCTTTGGAATTGAGGGTTAAATTTAGGATGATTTCTTTCTGGGGTAGGTTAGTACAAAACGAGAACAAATTGTGTAATTCACTATATCGGTTGATGGTTTGTCTACATTTGAATAATGTCTATAAGTTCAAATGGATAGATTTTATCCAGAATATTTGGAATGATATAGGTATGAGCTATGTATTTTTAAATCAGTTCCCTTTCTTTGATATTAAGTATGTACAATGTATTTTACGTGATCAATTCATACAGAAATGGTTTGGAGATACTGCCTCAGCCTCACGCGGAGATCTTTATTCATTATTTAAAAACTCTTTTGGTCTAGAAAATTATTTATTGCGTCTTCCAGAGAAGAATAGAATTTGGATTTCAAAACTTCGTACCTCAAACTTACACTTACCAATCGAAATGGGACGCTGGGCCAATATTCCAAAAGCTAATCGCATCTGTAATCTGTGCCAGGAAGGATTAGGAAATGAATTCCACATTCTCTTTCAATGTAAAAATGATGTTGTAATGGACATTAGAGCAAAATATATTCCAAATTATTATACAAGTAATCCAAATTACGAAAAAATGAAAGGTCTCCTAACACTTTGTAATGTCAAGGTATTAAAAAACCTGTCATTATTTATAAAAAAAATGTCTGTATTATTGTTATGATTTTGTCGTATTTACCTAAACCACTTTGCTCATACTCATTCTGTTGTTTGTATATAAGTTGTATTTATATGATTTGACCTCATGTAACACATGTAATACTGTCTCTGAGTGTATCAATAAAACTTGAAACTTGAAACTTATAAGTATTTTAATTTCAACTTACCACGAGCACTTTTATTAGATTAATGTTCTGATGTATATTTAATTAATTTTTATATAATTTGAAAAATAATTTTAAAATTCTTATTTTTCAGAATATAATTAATTAATTGTTAATCAAAATATTTTTTGACAGTCATGATCAGTAAATACGCCAAAAGTAGATAAATAAAACAAGTGTCAAAAAATTAGAACAAAGTTAGTTGACACTGAGGACAAACCTCTCCAGAAATACATATAATTATTGTATGATATTGAGGACAGACCTCTCCGGAAATACATGTATTTATTGACACTGAGGACAGACCTCTCCAGAAATACATGTATTAATTGACATTGAGGACAGACTTCTCCAGAAATACATGTATTTATTGACATTGAGGACAGACCTCTTCAGAAATACATGTATTTATTGTATGACATTGAGGACAGACCTCTCCAGAAATACATGTATTTATTGTATGACATTGAGGACAGACCTCTCCAGAAATACATGTATTTATTGTATGACATTGAGGACAGACCTCTCCAGAAATACATGTATTTATTGTATGACACTGAGGACAGACCTCTCCAGAAATACATGTATTTATTGACTATGAGGACAGACCTCTCCAGAAATACATGTATTAATTGTATGACATTGAGGACAGACCTCTCCAGAAATACATGTATTTATTGACTTTGAGGACAGACCTCTCCAGAAATACATATATTTATTGACATTGAGGACAGACCTCTCCAGAAATACATGTATTTATTGACATTGAGGACAGACCTCTCCAGAAATACATGTATTTATTGACACTGAGAACAGACTTCGCCAGGAATACATGTATTTATAACCAACATTGGAACCAACAAACAACATGTCTCCTCTGGCAAGCAATCAAATTAAATAAAGAAACGAAACATTACTTAGGTAGAACATATATTTGCATTATAATGAAGAAAATAAAAAAAATAAAATAACTTAAAATTATTCAATAACATATTTTTGAAATATTTGCAAAAATGTAAATTTTTAAATCGAAGAAGATTCCGAATGGATTATAATAATAATGTGGAAACAACGTAAACATTGCAAGTTGGTAAAAAACTTATTGGAACACCGGCTATAAAGAACACCGGCTATAAAGAACACCGGCTATAAAGAACATATGCACAAAGATGGTAGGCTGACTAAAGCACAATCATATGTAGCCCGTAATCGAGTTGGGTACTTTTGACCTTTTGTTTTTCCTACTTTACTTTGGATTTAATTCAGTCTTCATAGCTACATTTCGTACGTTTTGGTGCGAAAAGTACACACCTTAATTAAATTTATGAATGTCAACATATATTATTCGTACATATAAAAGTTCTACATATTGTACAATTTTAAGATCCGAAAACAAGTCAAAGAGTTATAATAATCAGTTTCCTACAGATGCAATAAATTACATGAATAAATAGTCGAAGGAACAGACTAAAAATTACGCCAGAGACTAACTTGTATGTTTCATAACAGCAGTGACATAAGAGAACTGTGATGAATTGTTAGTGGAGGAGGTTTTAATCAATTCGCATAGTGCTAAGTTTATATTCTTGAACTTCCTACAAAATTTCAACATTTTGCTCGTATGAAGTCAGGTGAGCCTTAGAATATTGTATGAATGGGTAAGTTAAATGTACCTTAAGTATTTAATGTTTCATTTTACTGGTTACATGAATGTATATCATTGAACCTTTTAAGTACTTTATTTTAACCTACCTTAAGTACTGTCTCATCCTTCCACTTGAACGTGTTATTGTACTTTAATTTTTAGAAATATTATCAGTGTCTTACCTTTTGAGCGTAGTTATTATTTAATGAACCAACCGATTTTAGTGGCGGACATCATTTTAGGATATAATTTCAACAACCTATTTATTACACGGAGATTACCTATGTTATCAAATAAAATTCTCATAGATGAACAAATACTATATTTCGTCTTGTTTTCATAATAATTAGTCTTTGTGTTCGTCAATAACAAAATAATCTGATTAGAATTTATCAAGTTTTAAAATCTAAAGATTAAAGATTAATTGTCTTAATAATAAGAACACGTGGACGACCTGTATGTAATTAAAAACAATAAATGTGTGCACACGTCGGTGCCACGGTGCATGGAACTGAGGACCACTGATGTGACCATTTCGAGTAATAACGTTCTAAATCGCTGTAATTTTACAGTAGAAAATATAACTGAAGGGCCCCTTCCCACTGAAGCTAAACGTTGACATAGACCTAAGTGAAATGAAATGACAAGCTTATTTACCCCCTACAGGCTGCCTTAATCAAACAAATCAAGTGTATATTGCTTGGTTTTCCAATGGGGATGACATAATACCCAGCAAAGTCACGTGAATACCTCAACCCCGTAAACCTGTTACTGTTAAGATGGTCATGTCATATGTAGTAATATTCATTACTAGGTCTACGGCTTCATTTTGCTAATAAAGCAGGTATCTGTAAGCTAACTCTAGCCATCTCCCACAATTGAAGGCGGTAACTAAGCTTAATCTGACTTTCTTAATACTAACTCTGACTCTCTTACACCATAAAAGAAGGCATCTTGAAGCTAACTATCCTTCTCCCACAATACGATCCGTAGATTGTTGAAGTGCGTACCATTTAAGGTTTCTGTAGAAGTTGTTACAAGTGTTCAGTTAAATTTGGACCAAACACTTCATGTTGTGTAGAGTATTGGTTACTAACGTGTCAACACTGTGTAAAAGAGAGGATGGAAGCGGTTTACTAATTAATCTTAGTTTATTTTTGTGTTGTGCTATTTTTATGTTTTGTCGCATTATTTAAAAAAAGACATTATGCATCAAACAAATTCGTGTATTTATTTCAAACGAACAAGTATATCAAACCGACTACTGATAAGATATTTAAAAGCCGTCTTCAAAAACACGATCACTGGTCATCACTTATACATGAGAAAAATTGTGCTTACACTCTCTCCTTACATGTGACCTACGAAGTTTATCTGTTCCCGTTATGACAGAGTCGGTCGTGTTGTGCTTACACTCTCTCCTTACTTGTGACCTACCAAGTTTATCTGTTCCCGTTATGACAAAGTCGGTCGTGTTGTGCTTACACTCTCTCCTTACTTGTGACCTACCAAGTTTATCTGTTCCCGTTATGACAGAGTCGGTCGTGTTCTGCTTACACTCTCTCCTTACATGTGACCTACGAAGTTAATCTGTTCCCGTTATGACAGAGTGGGTCGTGTTGTGCTTACACTCTCTCCTTACTTGTGACCTACCAAGTTTATCTGTTCCCGTTATGACAGAGTCGGTCGTGTTGTGCTTACACTCTCTCCTTACTTGTGACCTACCAAGTTTATCTGTTCCCGTTATGACAAAGTCGGTCGTGTTGTGCTTACACTCTCTCCTTACTTGTGACCTACCAAGTTTATCTGTTCCCCTTATGACAGAGTCGGTAGTGTTGTGCTTACACTCTCTCCTTACATGTGACCTACGAAGTTAATCTGTTCCCGTTATGACAGAGTGGGTCGTGTTGTGCTTACACTCTCTCCTTACTTGTGACCTACCAAGTTTATCTGTTCCCGTTATGACAGAGTCGGTCGTGTTGTGCTTACACTCTCTCCTTACTTGTGACCTACCAAGTTTATCTGTTCCCGTTATGACAGAGTCGGTCGTGTTGTGCTTACACTCTCTCCTTACTTGTGACCTACCAAGTTTATCTGTTCCCGTTATGACAGAGTCGGTCGTGTTGTGCTTACACTCTCTCCTTACTTGTGACCTACCAAGTTTATCTGTTCCCGTTAAGACAGAGTCAGTCGTGTTGTGCTTACACTCTTTCCTTACTTGTGACCTACGAAGTTTATCTGTTCCCGTTATGACAGAGTCGGTCGTGTTGTGCTTACACTCTCTCCTTACTTGTGACCTACCAAGTTTATCTGTTCCCGTTATGACAGAGTCGGTCGTGTTGTGCTGAGCAGCCACTTACTTGTGACCTAATGCGTTCATGTTCACGTTATGACGGAGTCGGTCGTATTGTGCTGAGCAGCCCCGTTTCCTGTGACCTACTGCGTTCATGTTCCCGTTATTAAGCAGTCGGTCGTGTTGTGCTGAGCAGCACCGTTACCTTTGACCTACTGCGTTTATGATCCCGTTATGACGGAGTCGGTCGTGTTGTGCTGAGCAGCCCTTTGCTTGTGAACTACGGCCTTTTTTTGTTCCCGTTGTGACGGAGCCGGTCGTGTCGTGCTGATCTGCCTCTTACTAGTTACCTACTGCGTTTATGATCCCGTTATGACGGAGTCGGTCGGGTTGTGCTGAACTGCCTCCTTACCTGTAACATACGGCCTAGCCCCTTTACGTGTGACCTACGGCATTAATCTGTCACCTTAGTGACCTACTGTGTTTATGTTCCCGCTGTGACGGAGTCGGTCGGGTTGTGATGAACAGCCTCCTTATCTGTGACCTACGGCGTTTTGTTCCCGTTGTGACGGAGTCGATCGGGTTGTGCTGAACAGCCTCCTTACCTGTGACCTACGGCGTTTTGTTCCCGTTATGACAGATTCGGTTGTGTTGTGCCGAACAACCCGTATTTACGAGTGACCTACGGCGTTTATCTGTCCCCTTTGTGATGGAGTCGGTTGTGTTGTGCCGAACAGCCCCTTTGCGTGTGACCTACGGCGTTTATCTGTCCCCTTTGTGACGGAGTCGGTCGTGTTGTGCTGATCAGCCTCTTTACACGTGACCTACGACGTGTTGTCTGTTTCGTGTGATGACTGTTGTATGTGTATAAAATCAAGAAATACTTGTCGCCAAAGTTGTTCTGAAATTACTGTTCAGTATATAACGATATTTACCAAGTAAAACTGTACTATACATACTATGGTATACCAGAATATCTCCCACTAGACTTATAGATGATTACAAATGAACAGAAATTAAATCCAAATTCGTGTTATTTAGCAAAATGAATTTCCTTTTGTCACAGTAAATGCTCAATGTAAATACCCGTTTGCTTTATAGAACATTTAAATATTGTTATTACAACGTTGTGAAAATATCGTACCATGGCTCCAAAAGTAATATTAAATTTTACTATTTCATATATATGGACCACAGGGCACTAAATACAAATGCAAGAACTGCTTGTTTAATATCGACACTAAAATATGGTCAATAGGTACAATATGAAAGGAAAGAACACAATTTTACTATTCCTTTTCATAATAAAATATCTCGTCAATGTATAAGTAAGACTTAAGTTGTCCGACATAATTTGACTATAGTCCTCTTCGTTGGAAGATTATCTTCTATTTGTTAATGTAGTACACAAGGTGTAAGACACAATTTGACTATTTCTCCTCATTTGTATACTGTTTGGTTTATGTTAGGTTAGGACACAAGTTGTCAGACTTAATTTGACTATTTCTCTTAATTGAGATGTTGAGTTAGAGACTTAGATATTGACTATTCCTCCTCATTTTTTTTTGGGGGGGGGGTTAAGGGTAGGACACTGTTCCACTTTATTTGGAGAGTGTCTCGTGTACACATGTAAGGGAAGATGTCAGATATAATACTATTCCTCATCATTGGGAAAATGTCTCAAATGTTGGGTTAGGACAAAAAGTGTGCGACATAATTTGAACTATTCCTCCTCATTGGATAATATCTCGTACATATTAGGCAAATGCACAAGTTGTCAGACAAAATTTGACTGTATGTGTGTGAACAAAATGTTAGATATTATTTGATTCCTCCTCATTCTTTATGCAGTTTCTATGTGGTAGGGATGGAAACATTTTCTCCATTTTGAAAAATATGTCTCAGGGACAAGCGTTTTGACACAGTTTAACTTTCTCTTTATTTGGACACTGTATCTTGGGAATAAGGTTAGGATATACAGTAATGACTGAGAAATACTTATCAATTCAGATCTGCTTGTATATATCAAATTAATCATGTCATTTTTATTATAAAGAAAGGTCATGACCAACTTAATCACAGAATAACTGAAGCCAAACAAGTACAAATTATATACATACAAATTTCATTTTCTTAAAAGGTTTAAATTTTAGACCGATGCCTCCATTATCGGTATAAACGCTGAATTGTCGAAACCATTGTCCGTAGGAAGTTCCTCTGGGGCGCTGTTGTTAATTTCAAGATGAGCAATTGATTCGTTAGAAATGTCCTGCAATCTAAAATGTCGAAACCAGTTTTCAAGCCCAGCACGGAGCAGAATAGAGTTTTCCGACTTCTTGTCCTTTTTATGTACAATGGACCAGTACTTTTTGAACGTGAGGACTTCCAGAGTTTTCAGGGCTCGTTGTCTTTGTCTAATCATAGTTAGAACACTTTGGGCATCCACTGCTGTTTTTATGTTGCTGTATCGTTTGTAGCAGAGAATCTCTTTCTTCCTGATTTCAGCTTCTGATTCTGGAGTTACTGAAACCAACAAATTATGTTTACGAGTATATTAATTAAATATAATTAAATATAATCAAAACATGCCACCTTCCATTTACCACTTTTGCCAAAAAGGGAGACTGACTAATACTTTCGAAAGTATAATTCATTTATATTACCGAATATTAAGGTTTATTTTAGAGCACATCTTTAGTTTTTTGCATCAAAATGACAAAAGGGAGACAATCTGTATTTCTTTATTATAACCGAAACGCTGGCGGTTACCAAAAAAGCTGTTATTGCAGTCATTTTCCTTTAAAATCAATTGATATTTTCTGATTCTTTAACAATACAGTACTTGAGATTGAAGACGCAACACTTTTATCAATCCGTCAGCGATCCGTCAGCGTTCCAAAATCCGTCACTGATCAGTTATCAATCAGTCAGATCAGTCAAATCGTTCCCAATCCGTCAGAGCTTTCCCAATCCGCCCATCCGTCAATTGACGGATTTGGAACGATTTGACTGATCTGACGGATTGATTTGGACTGATCGCTCCAATCCGTCCATTCAACTTCCGGTTAGTAAAATTAATATTTAGAAATGTGAAAATTCGATTCACTCGCAAATATTACAAGTATAAAAACTGCTATGTCCTCATTGATGGATCGTTTTATCTAATATAAATAAATGGAAATCCCCCCCCCCCGCGAAAAACATCTATCACTAATGCATCTTTGACGGCATATAAACATCACATAGTGTCATTTTATAGAAACAAAAATTAAAAAAAGAAATGAAAAACATAAACCACACACACAATAAATTCAAAGAATATTTGACTTCGCATGCCAAGGCGTACATCTCGTATTTGTCTTCGAAAAGTTTTAAAGCGGAAAAAGCGAGAAACGCGAAAAACGTGAAGGCGAAATCGTAACATTTTTTCACTTCGCCCTTTCGCGTTAGCATTATATGTATGTTTGAAGTTTGTTCAACACTATTTTTCAAAAATTATATTCGTTTATATAATATGACGTCGAGTGTTTATTGGGAAGAGCTGGAGTACCCAACGAAACAGCATAGTTTCGACAGGAAAACTGGTGCTCTTTGCAAAATTATAGGGATGTGTCGAGCACACCATCTCGCTGTAAGGATCAAACAGACAACATGGTCATCAATAATAGGTTACTGCTACCTTAACCTCCGAGGTCGTGGTTTTTTTATTGTAAACGCTTAAAAAGATCATTTGTCGTGGTTTGATCAGTTTTTTTTCTTTGCCATAGTTCCTATGAATTCCGGTGTATAATACTGAATAAGATTTTCGACAAAAGCGATAACATCTATTTATATATTTTATTAACTACCCCATAGTGTCACATGAATTTACAAAGAATTAAATGAAGAATAAACTTATGTGCCACAGTTCCTAAAAATTCCGCTGTATAATACTGAAGAAGATTCACGACAAAAGCGAAAACATCTATTTATATATTTTATTCACTGTATATCTCATTGTGTCACATGAATTTACAGAGAATTAAATCTCAAATAAAGAATAAGGGGCCTCGTTGGCCGAGTGGTCAAGGTAGTTCGTCTACTATTGATCACGTGGTCTGTCAACACAGAGATTGCGGGTTCGATTCTCACTGCAGGCAGGGTGTACTCGACTCCAATCTTAATTCACAAGGATTGCCAGTTTTCCTACCGCAGGTTCGGGGTTTTCTCCGGGTACTCCGGCTTCCTCCCCCAATAAAAACACCATTCACACAAACAAACAATTAAACAAATAAAGAATAAACTACTGTGCCACAATTCCTGAGAATTTCGGTGTATAGTACTGAATACGATTTACGACAAAAGCGAAAACATCTATTTATATATTTTATTCACTATCTCATTGTATCACATGAATTTACACAGAATTAAATCTCAAATAAAGATTAAACTACTAACCACGTTTGTATATCGAAGCTTATGAGTTAAAAATGCGAACATGTAACCGTAATACGAAAATCAATTCTGCTTTCGCATTTTAGCCGTCGCAATTTGTTTATTTTACGATGTCTGTTAAAGTCATTCCACAGTTAATGATATATAAGTAAATGGTTTCCTTTAAATTCGGGAGTACTTGAAATTAGTTGATAGGTTTAACAGAGCTGCCCAGCGCGTCCTCAGCTGGCGGACATGGGATGTTCTCCCGTTTTTTTTTGGTTTTTTTTATTTGGGGGGGGGGGTGGTTCAGGTCATATTAAAATTGCCGCGAACTATAGTGACATCTTAAGGACATATCCTACTATTCGATCTTCATATGATATTTCCATAATATTTTGTCTTAACTTTCCTTATGACAAAATCTTTAAATAAAGCTAACAAAAATTAGTGGTCACCGACCGTATTAAAAAGTTATGACGTCATCTGTATCATCTGTTTTAGGGTACTAGGATTATGTGTTATTTCAGTTATATTTTTCCCATAGTTTACTGTTAGAATCAACTTAAATTGTTTTGAAGGCTTCATTGCATGTAGAAAACAACTATGGCATAATCTATTTAAAAATACGTAAGTTTCGAGAATAAATGTGGAATTAATACGTTCCCGCAATTTTTGTTATGCACTCGGAATACACAAAATCGCAGATCGCAAAAAACTGACCTATGATAATAAAACTATATTTTCACAGAAGATAGATGATAACTTACTCTCCAAATTGATTAAATAAAAAAATATGGTCACCGAATCAGGGGAAAAAATATTTGAGAAAAATAAGTATAGGCCAGAATTGGCGGGAAGGAAAGGGCGCGTTTTTCTTCGTATAAACTGCAATATCTTTTCTAGATTTGTAGCGCAGAATACAATCACGAAAGTAAAATAGTTCTTTTTTGTGTATGTTTGCTATTGCAAAGTGATTAATTTTGTTTTTTTCCCAAATTCTAAAAGGCTGTATTGCTTTTTTACTCATAAAAAAACCTCTAAGTTGATCCATAAAGAGTACGGTAATTGAAATGGAAATTTCGCGGAATTTTGACGACGACGACGTCATAAACGAATTACGAAACAATAATGTTTAAAATCAAAATGCGCAGAAACAATAGTAGGATATGTCTTTAAGAGAGTGTCACGCTCCTTGCACGAAAAAAAAGTAAATCTTACTCCCCAACCCATACCCCATGTTTTTCAAAATTGCCCTTTAGTCCATCTTTCTCTAATTGATTGAAGGAGACGGGTGGTGATGTTAGTTCATCAACTATTGATCACGTGGTCTGTCAACACTGAGGTTTCTGGTTCGAATCTCACTTCAGGCAGGGTGCACTCAACTTAATTGAAAGGGAGCCAGTTTTCCTACTGGAGGACGGGTGTTTTATCCGGGTACTTCGGCTTCCTCCTCAAATAAAAACTGGACGCCATGATATAGCTGAAAAATTGCTGAAAGTGGATTAAACAATATTTAAACAAGCAAACAAATCTAATTGATTTATATTTAACTTATTCTCGTCATGAATAAAGCTGAAATACTCTCGCTGAAAGAAAAGCAAACAATCAATCAATACAATACGTTATTATTTAAATTGAATGACACTCTTTTAAAGGGCAAGTTTTGAAATGGTTCTGTTTCATCGATTTGACACTGTAATGACAATGTTAAGACCTAAACAATTTATAACGGTTTGTTGAAACAATTACTACACGTGTCTATCTGTAACACATTTTTACGCTTTACTTCAGAAATCGCAGACAATTTTCGCGTTATTGGGGCCTAGGTGGCTGATTGGTTAGTCATCTACTAGTTGTCACATGCCTGTCAACAGGTTGCGGATTTTCGAACGACTGCAGATAGGGTGCCCCCGACTCCACTTTAATTGACAAAAGACTGTCGGTTTTTTACCTGTACTCCGGCTTTCTCCCACCCCACCCCCAATAAAAAATGGACGCCATGAAACTAATGGAACAATCCAGCGTAATTGTATGTATACTTTTTTAAACAAATTTTATTGCCTGTCCAATAAAACTTGCGACAAGAATCGCTGTATATTTTAAAATACAACTTTTTGTTTAGTAAACAATGCGTTTTGATTGACAATGATTGTTTAACGGTTGAACAATTGTTATACTCAACAGTTTTATAATATTTAAAATGTTGTAGACAAAATAAAAACACGCAGGCATACATTTAAGTAACTAATAATGATGTCAAAAAGAGGCCACGTTCTTTCCTAAATGTGAAATAAATATGTTACTGATTGGGGGAGTCAGGTAGGCTTAATATATGACAAAAATATACATGTAACAGGTCGCAAAAAATAAAACAGGCCGAAATCACGAGTCGCGGGAATTAAAAAAGAGAATCAATAATGGATTACGAAAAAAACCATTTACGTCTTCGTTACTGATGTGCCTTAAATAGAAGTTTTTTGAAGGTTTACAGGACTCGGTTCGCAGATATGTCCTGCTTTAAAGAAATGTGCTTAATTATATAATATTAAGAAAACAATTTTTCTTTAAATTATGTTTATTTATTCATTTAGAACGAGACATTGTATTAACAATTCTTTTAAACGCATGTTTTTATTTTATTATAAAAAGGTATAATAAATGCATATATTATATACAAATGAGGCAGAATCCGTTTTATCTTTAAATTATTAATTTATACAAATCCGTCAATAAACTAACCGATTTATGCATATAATTAAATGACGGATTCTAGATCGCACTGATTGGACTGATCGCACTGATCGCTGACGGCTACCAAGGTAATGACGGATTCATAATTGTGGACGAATGTAGTCATCATCAATCAGTCAGCGATCCGTCAGCGTTCCAAAATCCGTCAGCAATCAGTTATCAATCAGTCAAAGTGTTGCGTTTACGGGTGCAAGTACTGTATATGGGGTCAGTTGTTTTAAGCAATTTTTCAAGATTCAACGAAGCTGATTGACACTGCAACGTTGACTCAATAATCGAAAGCTTACGTACAGCATATTATTCCGTGTTTTGCTAACTACGGGATATTAGTACACGATTATATGGTGATGAAAGTCCACACTGCTATTGTTCACCCGGACGTACATACAATTAATAATATACTAGGTACGGAATTCTTTATGATACAATTAATAATATACTAGGTACGGAATTCTTTATTGTTCACCCGGACGTACATACACTTAATAATATACTAGGTACGGAATTCTTTATTGTTCACCCGGACGTACATACAATTAATAATATACTAGGTACGGAATTCTTTATTGTTCACCCGGACGTACATACACTTAATAATATACTAGGTACGGAATTCTTTATTGTTCACCCGGACGTACATACACTTAATAATATACTAGGTACGGAATTCTTTATTGTTCACCCGGACGTACATTCAATTAATAATATACTAGGTACGGAATTCTTTATTGTTCACCCGGACGAACATACAATTAATAATATACTAGGTACGGAATTCTTTATTGTTCACCCGGACGAACATACAATTAATAATATACTAGGTACGGAATTCTTTATTGTTCACCCGGACGTACATACAATTAATAATATACTAGGTACGGAATTCTTTATTGTTCACCCGGACGTACATACAATTAATAATATACTAGGTACGGAATTCTTTATTGTTCACCCGGACGTACATTCAATTAATAATATACTAGGTACGGAATTCTTTGTTGTTCACCCGGACGTACATTCAATTAATAATATACTAGGTACGGAATTCTTTGTTGTTCACCCGGACGTACATTCAATTAATAATATACTAGGTACGGAATTCTTTGTTGTTCACCCGGACGTACATTCAATTAATAATATACTAGGTACGGAATTCTTTGTTTTTCACCCGGACGTACATTCAATTAATAATATACTAGGTATGGAATTCTTTGTTGTTCACCCGGACGTACATACAATTAATAATATACTAGGTACGGAATTCTTTGTTGTTCAACCGGACGTACATTCAATTAATAATATACTAGGTACGGAATTCTTTGTTGTTCACCCGGACGTACATTCAATTAATAATATACTAGGTACGGAATTCTTTGTTGTTCACCCGGACGTACATACAATTAATAATATACTAGGTACGGAATTCTTTGTTGTTCACCCGGACGTACATACAATTAATAATATACTAGGTACGGAATTCTTTGTTGTTCACCCGGACGTACATACAATTAATAATATACTAGGTACGGAATTCTTTGTTGTTCACCCGGACGTACATTCAATTAATAATATACTAGGTACGGAATTCTTTGTTGTTCACCCGGACGTACATTCAATTAATAATATACTAGGTACGGAATTCTTTGTTGTTCACCCGGACGTACATACAATTAATAATATACTAGGTACGGAATTCTTTGTTGTTCACCCGGACGTACATTCAATTAATAATATACTAGGTACGGAATTCTTTGTTGTTCACCCGGACGTACATACAATTAATAATATACTAGGTACGGAATTCTTTGTTGTTCACCCGGACGTACATACAATTAATAATATACTAGGTACGGAATTCTTTGTAGTTCACCCGGACGTACATTCAATTAATAATATACTAGGTACGGAAATCCTTTTTGTTCACCCGAATGTACATACAATAATATACTAGGTACGGAATTCTTTGCAGATTTTGAATCAAGAGGCGTTTAGAATGTTTGCCATTTGCTGAATTTCGGACGATAAAATTTCTGAGCAAAGAAGATTTTTTTATGTCTCCAGGCCCTGAATAAATAAGTCCAAAGCTTAGGTTGTATATGGTAATAAGGCTTTGGCTACCAGACCTGGGAGTCATAAACAAAGTCTTTGCTGAGAAATGTTTTATTGTCAATTTCATCCAATCAAATCTTTCGATTTGCTCTGTTGTCTTGGTAATTCTCATGCTGAGCAAAACGTTTTTACTAGAAAAGGTTTGGCACTGGGGCCAGAACACGATATACTATCAATTATACAAAGAATACATTTTAACTGCTTAAATACTGCGATTGATACTCAACAAGTAACGAATAATCGTTATTTTCTGTATTTCCAACAAATCACAAAAGTAAAACAGGATTGTTACGACAGTATATTTTTGCCTAACTTACTATATGATGTTATAGCCAGCATCTCCAGCTCTTTGTCATTAAATTCTGCATGTAAGGATTCCATTTGTAGTTCGTTATTTTTTATTGCCTGCATCAAGTTATCTATCTCTTTTTTCATTTGTAGTATCTGATTCTTTTTCCTTTGAAGTTTCTTTTCAGTTTTTCTGAAATAGTAATATACTTGTCTGGCAGTCTTATACTATAAAAGAATTTCAATAACTATTTTTTACCAATGACTTATTTTGGCCTCACATGACTCAATTCACCAAACCCAAATATACAATATTTTGATTCAAATTATTGAGGTTTACTCAAAGTGCAAGCACCGAACTAGTTTAGTCACCGGACTTTCATCCTTACACCAGATGGCGTTGCAAGTAAACATGTAGACAGTCTTTATTTTGTAGAAAGATTTTTTTTATTTCTTTAGAATACTAGTAGGAAAGAGCAGGTGTCCGGGAAGATCACAAGGTCTTCCCCAAACACGTATGTAAGAGCCTTTTAATCTTCCACGATTAGTGTAAATTTTATTTCTTCCTACCTATAATATGTCCTTGAGTCTACCCGGCCAATAACACTGAAGTATGCAAACGTGATATATACACGTTGATAAATGTTCTGAAGTGTACTACACTTTGTGTTACAATGCGAAGCAGTAGGGGGTATAAATGTCAGTCATCTTGGTTTCTGATGATAAATCAAGTACTTTCAGGACTATAACTTTTAATACATGTATACTAGTATATGGTAACATAAAAGCACGTTCAACACTATATTTGGCTTTTACATATTTATTGCATTTGAGTGCCATTGATGAGTCTGGATCCTATAAAACACACGTCTAGCGTAGTCAGTTTGTATTAGAGGGTCATTGGTCTAGCGTAGTCAGTTGGTATTAGAGGGTCATTGATGAGTCTGAATCATATAAAACACACGTCTAGCGTAGTAAGTTTGCATTTGAGCGCCATTGATGAGTCTGGATCCTATAAAACACACGTCTAGCGTAGTCAGTTTGTATTAGAGGGTCATTGATGAATCTGAATCATATAAAACACACGTCTAGCGTAGTAAGTTTGCATTTGAGCGCCATTAATGAGTCTGGATCATATAAAACACACGCCTAGCGTAGTAATTTTGCATTCAGTGAGCGCCATTGATGAGTCTGGATCATATAAAACATACGTCTAGCGTAGTAAATTTGCATTTGAGCGCCATTGATGGGTCTGGATCATATAAAACACACGTCTAGCGTAGTATGTATGCATTTGAGCGCAATTGATTAGTCCGAATCATATAAAACACACGTCTAGCGTGGTAAGTTTGCATTTGAGCGCCATTGATGAGTCTGGATCATATAAAACACACGTCTAGCGTAGTAATTTTGCATTTGAGCGCCATCGATGAGTCAGGATCATATAAAACACACGTTTATATATAGCGAAGTAAGTTTGCATTTGAGTGCCATTGATGAGTCTGGATCATATAAAGCACACGTCTAGCGTAGTAATTTTGCATTTGAGTGCCATTGATGAGTCTGGATCATATAAAACACACGTCTAGCGTAGTAAGTTTGAATTTGAGCGCCATTGATGAGTCTGGATCATATAAAACACACGTCTAGCGTAGTAATTTTGCATTTGAGTGCCATTGATGAGTCTGGATCATATAAAACACACGTCTAGCGTAGTAAGCTTGCATTTGAGCGCCATTGATGAGTCTGAATCATATAAAACACACGTCTAGCGTAGTAAGTTTGCAGTTGAGCGCCATTGATGAGTCTGGAACCTATAAAATACATGTCTAGCGAAGTAAGTTTGCATTTAAGCGCCATTGATGAGTCTAGATCATATAAAACACACGTCTAGCGTAGTAAGTTTGCAGTTGAGCGCCATTGATGAGTCTGGAACCTATAAAACACACGTCTAGCGTAGTAAGTTTGCATTTGAGCGCCATTGATGAGTCTGCATCATATAAAACACACGTCTAGCGTAGCAAGTTTGCATTTGAGCGCCACTGATGAGTCTTGATTATATAAAACACACGTCTAGCGTAGTAAGTTTGCATTTGAGCGCCATTGATGAGTCTTGATCATATAAAACACACGTCTAGCGTAGTAATTTTGCATTTGAGCGCTATTGATGAGTCTGGATCATATAAAACACACGTCTAGCGTAGTAAGTTTTATATACCTTTTTATCTTAGTGAGATTTTACAAAAGATGCCTATGTTGGTGGACAGTTGGTGTCAACAGCCCACAAGTCACTCTTCGATGCTGACAAACTATAATTAATTCTTTACCTTGATATTTATAGTTATTGTCTAAACTTACTGCCCTGAAATTTCTAAAATGATTCCAAGTTCTAAGAATTTTCTCTCAGCAGATTGTAGCTGGTCAGCCGGATTTAATAGAACCTTTGGAATTTTAATGATAAAAGCGCTACGATAATATTTTTATTATTTTAAATTTTGCATATTTTTTGTTTTAGCGCTACTGATTACCCTTGATCAGAAGAAACGCGCGTCTGTCGTAGTAAATTTGATAACCTTTATAACTTTGATGACATTTTATATGAAGAGAAGACACCTTTATTGATTTTGCATTCACTGCGTCTAAGGGCGAGGTTACTAAAATAGTCTTAAAGTGCAAAATGAATTGACTGGAAGTAGTGTAGAAAATTGTTTTCAGATAATAACCCAAGAACCTTACGTGCTATATATCACTACGAGACGCGCGCCGTAGATGAAATACATACTTGATTTTAGATAAAAGTAGTTACTTATAACAGAAACCAAAAAGAGGAGAAAAGGATTTATCTATAATAACTGCAGAACCTTGCGAAAAATTGGAGCAATTTTAAATATATAGTAACATAATGGAAGGTAGCGTTGAACAACGTGCTCACAATGGATTCTGTAATTATCACAAGAGAGTTTAAAATATTTACTTCAGAGGATGTTACCTATTCTAATATTAGAGCTCTAATAATCATAGATCCCGCTATGTCGTCATAATTAAAATTGCTACGTCATATGCTTAACTGACAATATCAAACTGGAACAATGCAATAATTTTTTTTAAAGATTTCTCAATATTGTTTTGCTTAAACGGTACGTATAGTCAATAAATATATGTTTATGTCAATAATATTTGCTTCAAAATACTGTTTTGGAATACATCTATATACTTTCAACAACAATATTACTATTGAAAGCACCTAAGAGCTGCTTGGAAATTTTAAAGCATTTGTTAGAAATATTAGAATCGAAATAGATTATTGTAATTGGGCTCTATGCGAATTAGAACCTTATATTGTATATTTCTAGTTTAGACAGTTAATGCGCGAGTTACTTGGTACAGATACCTTCCTGAAGTGCCTAGTAAGACAGGTACAAATACCTTCGGGAAGTGCCTAGTAAAATAAGTACAGATACCTTCCTGTCGTGCCTAGTAAAACAGGCATGGATACCTTCCTGCAGTGCCTAGTAAAACAGGTACAGATGCCCGTCTGCAATGCCTAGTAAAACAGGTACAAATGACACCATTCAGTGCCCGGTAAACAGGTACAGAAGCCTTCTTGCAAAGCCTCGTAAAACAGGTACAAATGCCTTCCTGCAGTGCCTAGTTAAACAGACATTGATGCCTTCCTGCAATGCCTAGTAAAACAGACACAAATGGCTTCATACAGTGTCTAGTAAAACAGGCACAGATACCTTACTGCAATGTATAATTAAAAACATGTACTGATTCCTTCCTGCAATACCTAGTAAAACAGGTACAAATGACTTCCTGCAGTGGCCGGTAAAACAGGTACACACCTTCATGCAGTGGCCTGTAAAACAGGTACAGATGCCTTCCTGCAGTGGTCGGTAAAACAGGTACACATGCCTTCTTGCAGTGCCTAGTAAAACAGGTACAGATGCCTTCTTGCAGTGCCTAGTAGATCAGGTACAGATGCCTTCCTGTAGTGCCTAGTATAACAGGTACAGATGCCTTCTTGCAATGCCTACTAGATCAGAGACTGATGCCTTCCTGCAGTGCGTAGTAAAACAGACACAAATGGCTTGCTGCAGTGCCTAGCAAAACAGGTTCAGATGCCTTCTTGCAGTGCCTAGTAGATCAGGTAAGATGCTTTCCTGCAGAGCCCGTTAAAACAGGTACAGATGTTTCCTGCAGTGCATGGTAAAACAGGTACAGATGACTTCCTGCAGTGCTTAGTAGGAACAAATGACTTCCTGCAGTGCCAGGTTAAACAGGAAAAGCTGCCTTCCTGCAGTGCACGGTAAAAAAGGTAAAATGCCTACCTGCATTGCACGGTAAAACAGGTAAAATGCCTACCTGCATTGCACGGTAAAACAGGTACAGATGCCTTCCTGCAGTGCCTGGTTAAACAGGATTTCCCATGAACTGCAGGCAAGTATTTTGAATATTAGATAGAATCAGAAATGAAATAAGTAAACCTATAATGCAGAAAAAGCAAAAGTATTTGCTTGCTAAATTCCTTCAAAGCAACATCAGACATATTTGCTTTCATAATACCCACTCGTCGGCTCATAGTTCAATTAAGGCATGTATAGATATTTATTGTATAGAGGGGATTGGGTAAAGTTACCATTATATATACATTGTCATGACCTGTAATTGGGTAAAGTTACCATTATATATACATTGTCATGACCTGAAGGGATTGGGTAAAGTTACCATTATATATACATTGTCATGACCTGAAGGGATTGGGTAAAGTTACCATTATATATACATTGTCATGACCTGAAGGGATTGGGTAAAGTTACCATTATAGCAACATTATCATGACCCGAGGGGATTGGGTAAAATTACCATTATAAATAACAACACTGTCATGACCTGAGGGTATTGGGTAAAGTTACCATTATAGCAACATTATCATGACCTGAGGGGTTTGGGTAAAGTTACCATTATATATACATTGTCATGACCTGAAGGGATTGGGTAAAGTTACCATTATATATACATTGTCATGACCTGAAGGGATTGGGTAAAGTTACCATTATAGCAACATTATCATGACCTGAGGGGATTGGGTAAAGTTACCATTATATCTGCATTGTAATGACCTGAGGGGATTGGGTAAAGTTACCATTATATATACATTGTCATGACCTGAAGGGATTGGGTAAAGTTACCATTATAGCAACATTATCATGACCTGAGGGGATTTTGTAAAGTTACCATTATATATACATTGTCATGACCTGAAGGGATTGGGTAAAGTTACCATTATATATACATTGTCATGACCTGCAGGGATTGGGTAAAGTTACCATTATAGCAACATTATCATGACCTGAGGGGATTGGGTAAAGTTACCATTATATCTGCATTGTAATGACCTGAGGGGATTGGGTAAAGTTACCATTATAGCAACAATATCATGACCTGAGAGGATTGGGTAAAGTTGTCATTATAGCTACATTGTCATGACCGGAGGGGATTGGGTAAAGTTACCATTATAGCTACATTGTCATGATCTGAAGGAATTGGGTAAAGCTACCTTTATAGCTACATTGTCATGACCTGAGGGGATTGGGTAAAGTTACCATTATAACAACACTGTCATGACCTGAGGGGATTGGGTAAAGTTACCATTATAACAACATTGTCATGACCTGAGGGGATTGGGTAAAGTTACCATTTTAACAACATTGTCATGACCTGAGGGGATTGGGTAAAGTTACCATTATAACAACATTGTCAAAGCCTGAGGGGATTGGGTAAAGGTACCATTATAACAACACTGTCATGACCTGAGGGGATTGGGTAAAGTTACCATTATAACAACATTGTCATGACCTGAGGAGGGGATTGGGTAAAGTTACCATTATAACAACATTGTCATGACCTGAGGGGATTGGGTAAAGTTACCATTATAACAACACTGTCATGACCTGAGGGGATTGGGTAAAGTTACCATTATAACAACATTGTGATGACCTGAGGGGATTGGGTAAAGTTACCATTATAACAACACTGTCATGACCTGAGGAGATAGTGTAAAGTTACCATTATAACAACACTGTCATGACCTGAGGGGATTGGGTAAAGTTACCATTATAACAACATTGTCATATCCTGAGGGGATTGGGTAAAGTTACCATTATAACAACACTGTCATGACCTGAGGGGATTGGGTAAAGTTACCATTATAACAACATTGTCATGACCTGAGGGGATTGGGTAAAGTTACCATTATAACAACATTGTCAAAGCCTGAGGGGATTGGGTAAAGGTACCATTATAACAACACTGTGATGACCTGAGGGGGTTGGGTAAAGTTACCATTAAAACAACAATGTTATGACCTGAGGGGATTGGGTAAAGTTACCATTATAGCTAAATTGTCATGACCTGAGGGGATTGGGTAAAGTTACCATTATAGCTACATTGTCATGACCTGAGGGGATTGGGTAAAGTTACCATTATAACAACACTGTCATAGCCTGAGGGGATTGGGTAAAGTTACCATTATAACAACATTGTCATGACCTGAGGGGATTGGGAAAAACTACCATTATAGCTACATTGTCATGACCTGAGGGGATTGGGTAAAGTTACCATTATAACAACATTGTCATGACCTGAGTGGATTTTGTAAAGTTACCATTATAGCTACATTGTCACGACCTGAGGGAATTCGGTAAAGGGACCATTATAGCTTCATTGTCATGACCTGAGGGAATGAGTAAAGTTACCATTATAGCTACATTGTCATGACCTGAGGGGATTGGGTAAAGTTATCATAACAACACTGTTATGACCTAAGGGGATTGGATAAAGTTGCCATCATAACAACATTGTCATGACCCGAGGGGATTGGGTAAAGTGACCATTATAGCTACATTGTCATGACCTGAGGGGATTGGGTAAAATTACCATTATAACAACAATGTCATGACCTGAGGGGATTGGGTAAAGTTACCATTATAGCTACATTGTCATGACCTGAAGGAATTGGGTAAAGTTGTCTTTATAGCTACATTGTCATGACATGAGGAGATTGGGTAAAGTTACCATTATAACAACAATGTCATGACCTGAGGGGATTGGGTAAAGTTACCATTATAGCTACACTGTCATGACCTGAGGAGATTGGCTAAAGTTACCATTATAGCAACATTGTCATGACCTGGGATTGGATAAAGTTACCATTATAACAACATTGTCATGACCTGAGGGGATTGGGTAAAGTTACCATTATAACAACACTGTGATGACCTGAGGGGATTGGGTAAAGTTACCATTAAAACAACAATGTTATGACCTGAGGGGATTGGGTAAAGTTACCATTGTAACAACATTGTCATGACCTGAGGGGATTGGGTAAAGTTACCATTATAACAACATTGTCATGACCTGGGATTGGGTAAAGTTACCATTATAACAACACTGTGATGACCTGAGGGGATTGGGTAAAGTTACCATTATAACAACACTGTCATGACCTGAGGGGATTGGGTAAAGTTACCATTATAACAACATTGTCATGACCTGGGATTGGGTAAAGTTACCATTATAACAACACTGTCAAAGCCTGAGGGGATTGGGTAAAGTTACCATTCTAACAACACTGTCATGACCTGAGGGGATTGGGTAAAGTTACCATTATAACAACATTGTCATGACCTGGGATTGGGTAAAGTTACCATTATAACGACATTGTCATGACCTGAGGGGATTGGGTAAAGTTACCATTATAACAACACTGTCATGACCTGAGGGGATTGGGTAAAGTTACCATTATATCTAAATTGTCATGACCTGAGGGGATTGGGTAAAGTTACCATTATATCTAAATTGTCATGACCTGAGGGGATTGGGTAAAGTTACCATTATACCAACATTGTCATGACCTGAGGGGATTGGGTAAAGCTACCATTATATCTACATTGTCATGACCTGAGGGGATTGGGTAAAGTTACCATTATATCTAAATTGTCATGACCTGAGGGGATTGGGTAAAGTTATCATTATACCAACATTGTCATGACCTGAGGGGATTGGGTAAAGCTACCATTATATCTACAGTGTCATGACCTGAGAGGATTGGGTAAAGTTACCATTATAACTACATTGTCATGACCTGAGGGGATTGGGTAAAGTTACCATTATAACAACATTGTCATATCCTGAGGGGATTGGGTAAAGTTACCATTATAACAACATTGTCATGACCTGAGGGGATTGGGTAAAGTTACCATTATAACAACACTGTCATGACATGAGGAGGGGATTGGGTTAAGTTACCATTATAACAACATTGTCATGACCTGAGAGGATTGGGAAAAACTACCATTATAGCTACATTGTCATGACCTGAGGGGATTGGGTAAAGTTACCATTATATCTACATTGTCATGACCTGAGGAGATTGGGTAAAGTTACCATTATAACAACATTGTCATTACCTGAGGGAATTTGGTAAAGTGACCATTATAACAACACTGTCATGACCTGAGGGGATTGGATAAAGTTACCATTATAACAACACTGTCATGACCTGAGGGGATTGGATAAAGTTACCATTATAACAACATTGTCATGACCTGGGGGGATTGGGTAAAGTTACCATTATAACAACACTGTCATGACCTGAGGGGATTGGGTAAAGTTACCATTATAACAACATTGTCATGACCTGAGGGGATTGGGTAAAGTTACCATTATAACAACATTGTCATGACCTGATGGGATTGGGTAAAGTTACCATTATAACAACATTGTCATTACCTGAGGTATTGGGTAAAGTTACCATTATAGCTACATTGTCATGACCTGAGGGAATTTGGTAAAGTGACCATTATAACAACACTGTCATGACCTGAGGGGATTGGGTAAAGTTACCATTATAACAACACTGTCATGACCTGAGGAGGGGATTGGGTAAAGTTACCATTAAAACAACAATGTTATGACCTGAGGGGATTGGGTAAAGTTACCGTTATAACAACATTGTCGTGACCTGGGATTGGGTAAAGTTACCATTATAACAACATTTTTATGACCTGAGGGGATTGGGTAAAGTTACCGTTATAACAACATTGTCGTGACCTGGGATTGGGTAAAGTTACCATTATAGCTACATTGTCGTGACCTGAGGAGATTGGGTAAAGTTACCATTATAACAACATTGTCATGACCTTAGGGGATTGGGTAAAGTTACCATTATAACAACACTGTCATGACCTGAGGAGATTGGGTAAAGTTACCATTATAACAACATTGTCATGACCTGAGGGGATAGGGTAAAGTTACCATTATAACAACATTGTCATGACCTGAGGGGATTGGGTAAAGTTACCTTCATGATCTACGTTTTATATTTGCCAGCTAATCTGACTACTATTAGGTATATTCTTGCATCATTCTGCTAGGAATACAAGTAATTCACGTTCTGTTGGAGTCTCGCACAAAACCTCCGAGTCAATAGTACAAAATGGACAAATTATAGTCAAATTTAGGATATTGAGCATCATCAACTTTCGGAGCCTCGGTGTCAGAGTGGTGTATTTAGTTTAACATTTACTGATCACGTGCTTTTTAATACTGATGTGGGTTTTAGCGTTATTGCAGGCAGTTGTTCTTAACTACACCCTTAATTGACAAGGATTGCAAGATTTTCTGACCAAACTTGGGGGCGTTTCTTCTCTCACTAGAAACTAGATGCCTTTATATTGCTAAAAGTGACGTTAAACGCCATTTAAACAAACAAATCAATCAATCATCAACTTTCAGATCGTTAAATTCACATAATAATTAAAAAAATTAAGGATTTATTGTAAAAGAAGACAATGCGTGTTTATACTCGGTCACGTCCACCTCGTTTGCAGTTGGCTTTGGTTCTCTTGCGTGTTTTCAAAGCTTGCATTTTAGCTTCTCGCTCTGTTCTCTTTCTTTCTTCTTCCATATTCAGTTTGTAGGCTTCGACCTCCATCTTATGAACGTCATCTAATAGTCTAACAATGATCTTTTCACCATTAACTTCCAATCCAGTATGTACAATACAGCGTGTTTCTTGCGGACACCCAAACTGTACAATCCATCGACCAAGAATGTCGGAACTTCCTACCCTAACATTAACCGGATCATACTGGATAGAACGAGGTTTTAAGCCGGACTTAGATTCTATTAAATCTTTAATATCTTTATGTGTGTAATCCTCTCCATTCCTCAAACTGAACACAACAGTGTTTGGACTGAGAGGTGGCAAAGACTTCCTGAACTCCATGGAGGGAACCAATCTGTTGTCATAGGAAACAGTCTCTTTCAACTCTTCAAGAAGTGATCTAAGAAAAATTGTAACAGTTGAGTAGCAAGCTTAATGAAGATTATTTTCAATTATTTTTCATATCAGTTTTGTATATAATATATAGGTTGTTGTACATATATCAAGTTTTTAATTTCTGACATTATTCGCACTCCTATGATGGCTGTTCAACCAGCCTTTGGGAGATAGGGTATTTCTTTGCGTTAAAGTTAACGTGGGAATTCTGTGTTATCCAATCAGTTTTGCTGGGATGGGGAGGCAATTTTTATCTATAGCTTTTCTATAAAACCATTCGTTAATGTCTTTGTTTATAGTTAACGTTAACAGGGATTGATAGAGTGGTACCCGACCTGCATTAAATATCTTATTTGAGCACCACAGTCCGATGAAATTTGGCTGTGAACAACTCCTGAACTGCCATCAGATGAACGTTTACACTCCCTGACAAAGAAAACTGATAACCCTTTTTATCCCAGGCACTTGCTTGAAATGTTCTGTAAATTTGTTCTGTATTGTACTGATATTCCATTGACAAAAGCTTAAATTCCAGCTATGCATTTGAATTGTAAATTTTGCTTCATAATTGACAAGAATTTTACCCATAAATGCTTGTGTGCATGTAATCAACTTTTCAACAATGTGACTTGTACATTTCATACACGTTTATACGCTTTTTTAACATTATTATAACATTTTAATTATGAAAGTTAACAAAAACATTAGTTAATATTTATGTCGTCTGATGCTATCAGCTATTTTCTGAAAAATTGTTTTACCTTTTTATTTGGGTGCTGCTATCAGAACACACGTCACCAAAGCTCCCTGTATTTACAGTCGAGATTGATGCCGAGGTCAACGGAATTGGCTTTGTTCCAGGAGGAGTTGGCATGTACTTAGCACCTCTGGGAATTGTGACAGAAGATAGCCGACTCCTCGGCTTTGACCTCTCAGTCAATACTGATCCACCAGACATTTGGCGCCGTCGGAAGCCGAGGTTTTCTCGTATTAATTGGTGCTCTTCTGTTAAACAATTAAACACGATTTTATTAAAAACTTAATATAATATACTACAGTTAAGTGTAGTATACATTTCGGTTACGTTGCTTGGGCCCGGTGTAGCAAGTGGTAAGCAATTAACTTTATGGAATTACAATAATAACATATGCCATCTAGAAACATCCAAAACTTGATTTAATCGCCCACCCTTTCCCTAATATTTTTCGAATCATCTCATACATCTTCAGTCGGAACTCAGTAGGATAGTAGCATTCTTTGGTGTCAACCAGTCGTGCTCAGTGCTGAATCTAATCTCACTTGGATTCTGATTATGATTTCCAGGATTTACTTAATATCGATCTACATGGAAATGTACAAGTTAATAAAATTTTTGTTCGCAAACATAAAGTAAGATTAGCTCTATATTAGTGTTAAACATCAAGTAGAAGTTTGGTTTTAAACAAGTTTAAAAGAATCATATGTAAATCTATAAAACTGCTTTTAAAGTTTGATTAGCCGTTATATTAATTATTTTTACTTTCGTAATTACCTTGACTAAGATGTATTGCTGCAGTTTGTTGGCTGTTTGTGGCTTTTGGAATTGCTTCCATTGCCCTATTAAATATCATCTCCTCACTGACAACTGTTGCTTTTAAATTCTTAGTTGTAACTTGCCACCCTGAATGCCCTGTTTTGTCTTTAACAAGCATTGCCCTACGGTTTCCATGAACATCTACATCCGGTAAACCGGATTTGTTAGCGGCCATCAGAGTAAGGCTGGAAGTCTTACTAAGACAGTCTGTAGTATATCCGCGGTTACTAGACGGCAGTGAAGGAACGGATGTCGGAACATATCTTCTCGGATCATCTTTTTTTTCAGTCATCATTAACTTAGCCTGGCTTGACGTCGGCATTCGTGTTACTTTAAATATGGTTGAATATCGATATATAGCGTGCAGCGGGAAACGTCGTTATGCAAGAGTGTGAACCGCCGTGGTCACGTGAGATAGCGTTCAATTATTTCGTGATTATAACGTCATAATAGACCAATTCGTCTCTTTTATATTCCGAAAGCCACAGGATGCATAACAATAAAATATATTTATACGGATTATTAAAAAAAAATAAAAGGGTAGTGGCACAATATTGCCAGAAAGTATGCAACTTATTTCAATTATGTACACATAAATGTTCAATGTATTTATCATTGCCGAAATTACAGCAAACGATGTGATTGACGATTGGCACAACGAAACTTGTTTATCTATCTCTTGGTCTTGTATTGTTTGCGGCTTCGGCCAGTTCGAGGGAATGTTATGTTATAATGCTAACGGTTGCACTACCTAAGGCAATATAAAGCGTCATTTTGACTTGTTTGGAAAATATTAGAAATTAAATTATTTTTTTCACCGTTATATACTTATATAATTCAAAGGCGCATATGTTAACAATAACTGAATCATAACAATTGTCAATCTTTACCTGTACTTTCGAAGCGTTGAATTCAGCTTCCGTCTTGTCTGTCGAACCGTTTGATTGATTGGCGATTGTGAATTAGCCGACGAAGATGATTGTGAGGATTCAACAATTAGTTCTTTCTCGTCAATGAATTCACTTTGGTTAGTAGAATCGAGTAGTCCCTTATCTGATATATCCGTTAAAGTTTCCGACATGGCAGTTTCATTTGATTTCGAACGTTTAGTCTTGTTTCTTCGAAATATTTTTTTAAACAAAGACATTCCAACTAGACATGTGCCGAATCCCAGAATAAAAAGTAACAGTATTCTGCCGTAAATCATAGAATGCTGAATCCTTGCATTTCTGTTTACACAAATAGTGATGACGTTATTAACAAAATAACGTCACGACTCCGCGAAACTATATATCACATCATACCGGGATAACAGGACAAGGCATTCCATGATTTCTCGTTGACACTGTATTTGTTATTTACTTTTTTCAAGATGTACGAACTGGTTATAATCGTACACTTATACCAAAGAGACTATTCGTCCTTAACAAATTCTTACGTATAGTCTAGTTTGTACACCTCATAATTTGGTTAATTATAAACAACAAAGTGTTAAAATGTCCCCTTTATATTCTATTTATAAATAATGGGCAATCATAAGGACCAATACACAATCATAAGCAAATAAAATTTTGTCCGAAACCTTTATTTAACATTTCTATAATGAAGAAGGAATGTTCAGGGTTAACAATTGATGGATGCTCCTTAACCTAATGGCGACAGAGCAATATACAGGGTTCATTGAAGTCAAAATAATTTGTTTTAGTATTTTACAAAGCAAACATCTAATAGCTCAAATAGATAAAAATTGGTTTTAAATAGAAAACACTTGCAAACTAAAAACTTAATATACATGTATTATGTAGAACCTTTATTGTGTGTGTGTTTGGTTTTAGCATTTAGTATTTCAACTATAATCAGGAACAAAAAAGCAAACAGTGTTAATTAATGGGCATGACTTTTTTATTTTATAAGCTTACCCGCACCACCTTCCTCCAAATCGACAGAACATCTCGAATCGAGCCGAGTTATAACTGGAGATGTATATGATCGATATACTAATATATGTGTTAAATATCAATAATTGAACAAAATTATAAATCAAATAATGAAATATTTAATACAAATAATTCTAAATGAAAAATTTTATATGAATTCTAAATGAAGACAGTCGCAGATTTAACTCCCCCTTTTAAAACAGTGATGAAGTAGATATTTAATTCAATTATCGTACATCGAATATGATAGAGATAAAGATTGTCTTTGATCCTTGTCATAAATAAGAAATTTCCCGATGAAGGTATTGTACGAGTATAGGACATTTCCATATCGGTGACAATAGGCCTTTATCCAGAGTTTCATTGGAGCTATAAATTATGGAGCACCACAATAATTCACGGCGTAGACGCTCTACACTTTGGTTAGATCTGTCAATGGTTTCATCTAATAAAGATTGACGTTTTGTATTGGAGATAAAGAAAACTCATTCGTTCATAGATTATTTTGCAGAAGTTTTTATACTAAGTTAGACTAGTATACAAAAGACTGAATTCCCACGATAGCCATTAAACAGAAATTGCCAATGCAGTCTTTGTTGTCAAATTCACAATTATAAAATTTGTATCCATTCATTATGCAAATTCCAGTAAAGGGTTTTGTTCCACGCCAAAGCAAATTACCCACTTAGCCCATTGCAGTTTGATTTAACAATATTGAAACTGCTTATATAGAAGCGAATTAGATTCGGGGTTTTTGTTCCGAACAGAAACTGATAAATTCCATGAATTTTTAACGCAGTTTCCAAAATTAAATAAACAATCGAAACATATTATGTGTTTTGTGGAATAATCGAATGAAATAATTCGACAGAAGATTTCGTATTAAACTTGGTAAGTTTTTAGCTATAAGTACTTAACACTAAGATTACAGTAATGCTCTGGATTTCAGATTGTAACTGTTATTAAATGCGATTGACTTCCAGGATTTTTTATTTGGTAGATGGGAGTCTGTAGTATAGGCTCTCATCCAGAATGAAAAAATATGTCTCCTTGACATTTACTGCTTCTAAGCAGCATTAGTACGGACTAGGGCTAGTCAAACCGGCCTTGTCATATCCCGAGGTGGTTCAGCTGTTAAGTAATACTACACGGGTGGTGTGCAATACTCTTGGGGGTATTTCAATTGGCCTGTAATACTCCAAGGTGTTTCAACTGGATGTAAATACTCCCAAGGTATTCAACTGGCCTTTTATACTCTAAAGGTAATTTAACAAGCCTGTAATACTTCCGGGATGGTTCAACTAGGCTGTAATACTCCTGAGGCGTTTCAATTCGCCCATAACACTCCCGGGGTGGTTCAACTGGGTTATAATACTCCCGGGTTGTTCAACTGGGCTGTAATACTGTAAAGGGTAGTCAACTGTGCTGTAATACTCCCGAGGTGTTTCAACTCGCCCGAGGTGGTTCAGCTTTACTGTAATACTGTAAAGGGTCTTCAACTGAACTGTAATACTTGATATGGTTCAACTGAAATGCACCCAAGGGGGGTTCAACTCAGCGAGGAGGTTTAGCTGCGTTGTTATACTCCCGAGGAGGTTTAGCTGCGTTGTAATACTCCCGAGGTGGTTTAGCTGCGTTGTAATACTCCCGAGGAGATATAGCTGCGTTGTAATACTCCCGATGAGGTTTAGCTGCGTTATAATACTCCCGAGGAGGTTTAGCTGCGTTGTAATATCAACTAGCCTGTAACACTAGTACCCCAGAGGTGGCCAGCTGAGCTGTAATACTAGTACTCCTGATGTGGTTAAACTGGCCTGTAATATACTAGTACTCCTGAGGTGGTCAGCTGAACTGTAATACTACATGTAGTACTCCTGAGGTGGTCAGCTGAACTGTAATACTAGTACTCCTGAGGTGGTCAGCTGAACTGTAATACTAGTACTCCTGAGGTGGTCAGCTGAACTGTAATACTAGTACTCCTGAGGTGGTCAGCTGAACTGTTATACTAGTACTCCTGAGGTGGTTCAACTGGCCTGTAATACTAGTACTCCTGAGGTGGTCAGCTGAACTGTAATACTAGTACTCCTGAGGTGGTTCAACTAGCCTGTAATACTAGTACTCCTGAGGTGGTTCAACTAGCCTGTAATACTAGTACTCATGAGGTGGCCAGCTGAGCTGTAATACTAGTACTCCTGAGGTGGTTAAACTGGCCTGTAATATACTAGTACTCCTGAGGTGGTCAGCTGAACTGTAATACTAGTACTCCTGAGGTGGTCAGCTGAACTGTAATACTAGTACTCCTGAGGTGGTCAGCTGAACTGTATTCTAGTACTCCTGAGGTGGTCAGCTGAACTGTAATACTAGTACTCCTGAGGTGGTTCAACTGGCCTGTAATACTAGTACTCCTGAGGTGGTCAGCTGAACTGTAATACAAGTACTCCTGAGGTGGTTCAACTAGCCTGTAATACTAGTACTCCTGAGGTGGTTCAACTGGCCTGTAATACTAGTACTCCAGGGTGGTCAGCTGAAGTGTAATACTAGTACTCCTGAGGTGGTCAGCTGAACTGTAAAACTAGTACTCCGAGGTGGTTCAACTAGCCTGTAATACTAGTACTCCTGAGGTGGTCAGCTGAACTGTAAAACTAGTACTCCGAGGTGGTTCAACTAGCCTGTAATACTAGTACTCCTGAGGTGGTCAGCTGAACTGTAATACTAGTACTCCTAGTTGGTCGGCTGGACTGTAATACTAGTACTCGCAGGTGGTTCAACTGGCCTGTAATACTAGTACTCCTGAGGTGGTCAGCTGAACTGTAATATTAGTACTCTTAGGTGGTCAGCTGGACTGTAATACAAATACTCCTAGGTGTTCAGCTGGACTGTAATACAAGTACTCCTAGGTGGTTCAACTGGCCTGTAATACTAGTATTCCTGATGTGGTCAGCTGAACTGTAATACTAGTACTCCTGAGGGGGTCAGCTGGAATGTAATACTAGTACTCCTGAGGTGGTAGCTGAACCGTAATACTAGTACTCCTAGGTGCTAGATGGTCAGCTGGACTGTAATACTAGTACTCCTGAGGTGGTCAGCTGAACTGTAATACTAGTACCCCTGAGGTGGTCAGCTGAACTGTAATACTAGTACTCCTGAGGTGGTCAGCTGAACTGTAATACTAGTACTCCTGAGGTGGTCAGCTGAACTGTAATACTAGTACCCCTGAGGTGGTCAGCTGAACTGTAATACTAGTACCCCTGAGGTGGTCAGCTGAACTGTAATACTAGTACTCCTGAGGTGGTCAGCTGAACTGTAATACTAGTACCCCTGAGGTGGTCAGCTGAACTGTAATACTAGTACTCCTGAGGTGGTCAGCTGAACTGTAATACTAGTACTCCTGAGGTGGTCAGCTGAACTGTAATACTAGTACTCCTAGGTGGTCAGCTGGACTGTAATACTAGTACTCCTGTGGTGGTCAGCTGGACTGTAATACAATTACTTCTGAGGTGATTCAACTGGCCTGTAATACTAGTACCCCTGAGGTGGTAATCTGAAGTGTATTACTAGTTCTCCTGAGGTGGTCAGCTGAACTGTAATACTAGTACTCCTGAGGTGGTTCGTCTAGCCTGTAATACTAGTACTCCTGAGGTGGTTCAACTGGCCTGTAATACTAGTACCCCTGAGGTGGTCAGCTGAACTGTAATACTAGTACTCCTGAGGTGGTTCGTCTAGCCTGTAATACTAGTACTCCTGAGGTGGTTCAACTGGCCTGTAATACTAGTACTCGTGAGGTGGTCAGATGAACTGTAATACTAGTACTCCTAGGTGGTCAACTGGACTGTAATACTAGTACTAGGAGGTCAGCTGAACTGTAATACTAGTACTCTTAGGTGGTCAGCTGGACTGTAATACAAGTACTTCAAGGTAGTCAGCTGGACTGTAATACTAGTACTCCTGATGTGGTCAGCTGGAATGTAATACTAGTACTCCTGATGTGGTCAGCTGGAATGTAATACTAGTACTCCTGATGTGGTCAGCTGAACTGTAATACTAGTACTCCTGATGTGGTCAGCTGGAATGTAATACTAGTACTCCTGTGGTGGTCAGCTGGACTGTAATACAATTACTCCTGAGGTGATTCAACTGGCCTGTAATACTAGTACCCCTGAGGTGGTAATCTGAAGTGTATTACTAGTTCTCCTGAGGTGGTCAGCTGAACTGTAATACTAGTACTCCTGATGTGGTCAGCTGGAATGTAATACTAGTACTCCTGATGTGGTCAGCTGGAATGTAATACTAGTACTCCTGATGTGGTCAGCTGAACTGTAATACTAGTACTCTTAGGTGGTCAGCTGGAATGTAATACTAGTACTCCTGATGTGGTCAGCTGGAATGTAATACTAGTACTCCTGATGTGGTCAGCTGGAATGTAATACTAGTACTCCTGATGTGGTCAGCTGAACTGTAATACTAGTACTCCTGATGTGGTCAGCTGGAATGTAATACTAGTACTCCTGAGGTGGTCAGCTGAACCGTAATACTAGTACTCCTGAGGTTGTTCAACTGGCCTGTAATACTATTACTCCTGAGGTTGTCAGCTGAAGTGTATTACTAGTACTCGTGAGGTGGTCAGCTGAACTGTAATACTAGTACTCCCGAGGTGGTTAAACTGGCCTGTAATACTAGTACTCCTGAGGTGGTTCAACTAGCATGTAATACTAGTACTCCTGAGGTGGTTCAACTAGCCTGTAATACTAGTACTCCTGAGGTGGTTTAACTGGCCTGTAATACTAGTACTCTTGAGGTGGTCAGCTGAACTGTAATACTAGTTTTGTTTGTTTGTTTGTTTGATGGTGTTTAACGCCTTTTTCAGCAATTTTTCAGCTATATCATGGCGTCCAGTTTTTATTGGGGGAGGAAGCCGGAGAAAACCCCCGACCTGCGGTAGGAAAACTGGCAATCCTTGTCAATTAAGATTGGAGTCGAGTACACCCTGCCTGCAGTGAGAATCGAACCCGCAATCTCAGTGTTGACAGACCACGTGATCAATAGTAGACGAACTACCTTGACCACTCGGCCACCGAGGCCCCTGTAATACTAGTACCCCTGATGTGGTCAGCTGGAATGTAATACTAGTACTCCTGAGGTGGTTCAACTGGCCTGTAATACTAGTACTCCTGAGGTGGTCAGCTGAACTGTAATACTAGTACTCCTGAGGTTGTCAGCTGAAGTGTATTACTAGTACTCGTGAGGTGGTCAGCTGAACTGTAATACTAGTACTCCTGTGGTAGTCAGCTGAACTGTAATACTAGTACTCCTGAGGTGCTTCAACTGGCCTGTAATACTAGTACTCCTGAGGTTGTCAGCGGAACTGTAATACTAGTACTTCTGATGTGGTCAGCTGAACTGTGATACTAGTACTTCTGAGGTGGTCAGCTGAACTGTAATACTAGTACTCCTGAGGTTGTCAGCTGAACTGTAATACTAGTACTCCTAGGTTGTCAGCTGAACTGTAATACTAGTACTAGGTGGTCAGCTGAGCTGTAATACTAGTACTCATAGGTGGTTCAACTGGCCTGTAATACTGGTACTCTTGAGGTGGTCAGCTGGACTGTAATACTAGTATTCCTGTGGTGGTCAGCTGGACTGTAATACAATTACTCCTGAGGTGATTCAACTGGCCTGTAATACTAGTACTCCTGAGGTGGTCAGCTGGACTGTAATACAATTACTCCTGAGGTGATTCAACTAGCCTGTAATACTAGTACTCCTGAGGTGGTCAGCTGACCTGTAATACTAGTACTCCTAGGTGGTCAGCTGGACTGTAATACTAGTACTAGGTGGTCAGCTGAACTGTAATACTAGTACTCATAGGTGGTTCAACTGGCCTGTAATACTGGTACTCTTGAGGTGGTCAGCTGGACTGTAATACTAGTACTCCTGTGGTGGTCAGCTGGACTGTAATACAATTACTCCTGAGGTGATTCAACTGGCCTGTAATACTAGTACCCCTGAGGTGGTAATCTGAAGTGTATTACTAGTTCTCCTGAGGTGGTCAGCTGAACTGTTATACTAGTACTCCTGAGGTGGTTCAACTGGCCTGTAATACTAGTACTCCTGAGGTGGTTCAACTGGCCTGTAATACTAGTACCCCTGATGTTTTCAGCTGAAGTGTATTACTAGTACTCCTAGATGGTTCAACTGGCTTGTAATACTAGTACTCCTGAGGTGGTCAGCTGAACTGTAATTTATTAAACATTTATGGATTTTTATCATTGTATCCTTTTAATTAACGATTTTTAATACTAAAGACCCCAAGCACCAATTCAAAATAAATGTTTGTTCATAAACATTTTTTTATTTAAGAATTACCAAATAAAAATACCTAACAAACTTAACAGTAAATCGGGTGAACGATATAGTCTTCTCATTTATATCTTACAAGTCATGAAGTATCTACTAGTAAATCAAACAACAAAGATCTTATATGGTCAGAAAGAGACCCGTTATATGGTCAGAAAGAGACCCGTTATATGGTCAGAAAGAGACCCGTTATATGGTCAGAAAGAGACCCGTTATATGTTATACTAGTACTCCTGAGGTGGTTCAACTGGCCTGTAATACTAGTACTCCTGAGGTGGTTCAACTGGCCTGTAATACTAGTACCCCTGATGTTTTCAGCTGAAGTGTATTACTAGTACTCCTAGATGGTTCAACTGGCTTGTAATACTAGTACTCCTGAGGTGGTCAGCTGAACTGTAATTTATTAAACATTTATGGATTTTTATCATTGTATCCTTTTAATTAACGATTTTTAATACTAAAGACCCCAAGCACCAATTCAAAATAAATGTTTGTTCATAAACATTTTTTTATTTAAGAATTACCAAATAAAAATACCTAACAAACTTAACAGTAAATCGGGTGAACGATATAGTCTTCTCATTTATATCTTACAAGTCATGAAGTATCTACTAGTAAATCAAACAACAAAGATCTTATATGGTCAGAAAGAGACCCGTTATATGGTCAGAAAGAGACCCGTTATATGGTCAGAAAGAGACCCGTTATATGGTCAGAAAGAGACCCGTTATATGGTCAGAAAGAGACCCGTTATATGTTATACTAGTACTCCTGAGGTGGTTTAACTGGCCTGTAATACTAGTACTCTTGAGGTGGTTCAACTGACCTGTAATACTAGTACCCCTGATGTGGTCAGCTGAACTGTAATACTAGTACTCCTGGGGTGGTTCAACTGGCCTGTAATACTAGTACTCCTGAGGTCGTCAGTTGAACTGTAATACTAGTACTCCTGAGGTGGTTCACCTGGCCTGTAATACTAGTACTCCTGAGGTGGTCAGCTGAAGTGTATTACTAGTACTCGTGAGGTGGTCAGCTGAAATGTAATACTAGCACTCCTGAGGTGTTTCAACTTGCCTGTAATACTAGTACTCCTGAGGTCGTCAGTTGAACTGTAATACTAGTACTCCTGAGGTGGTTCAACTGGCCTGTAATACTAGTACTCCTGAGGTGGTTCAACTGGCCTGTAATACTAGTACTCCTGAGGTGGTCAGCTGAAGTGAATTACTAGTACTCGTGAGGTGGTCAGCTGAAATGTAATACTAGTACTCCTGAGGTGTTTCAACTGGCCTGTAATACTAGTACTCCTGAGGTCGTCAGTTGAACTGTAATACTAGTACCCCTAGGTGGTTCAACTGGCTTGTAATACTAGTACTCTTGAGGTTGTCAGCTGGACTGTAATACTAGTACTCCTGAGGTTGTCAGCTGGACTGTAATACTAGAACTCCTGAGGTGATTCAACTGGCCTGTAATACTAGTACCCCTGAGGTGGTAATCTGAAGTGTATTACTAGTTCTCCTGAGGTGGTCAGCTGAACTGTTATACTAGTACTCCTGAGGTGGTTCAACTGGCCTGTAATACTAGTACCCCTGAGGTGGTCAGCTGAACTGTTATACTAGTACTCCTGAGGTGTTTCAACTGGCCTGTAATACTAGTACTCCTGAGGTCGTCAGTTGAACTGTAATACTAGTACCCCTAGGTGGTTCAACTGGCTTGTAATACTAGTACTCTTGAGGTTGTCAGCTGGACTGTAATACTAGTACTCCTGAGGTTGTCAGCTGGACTGTAATACTAGTACTCCTGAGGTGATTCAACTGGCCTGTAATACTAGTACCCCTGAGGTGGTAATCTGAAGTGTATTACTAGTTCTCCTGAGGTGGTCAGCTGAACTGTAATACTAGTACTCCTGAGGTGGTTTAACTGGCCTGTAATACTAGTACTCTTGAGGTGGTTCAACTGGCCTGTAATACTAGTACTCCTGAGGTGGTCAGCTGAACTGTAATTTATTAAACATTTATGGATTTTTATCATTGTATCCTTTTAATTAACGATTTTTAATACTAAAGACCCCAAGCACCAATTCAAAATAAATGTTTGTTCATAAACATTTTTTTATTTCAGAATTACCAAATAAAAATACCTAACAAACTTAACAGTAAATCGGGTGAACGATATAGTCTTCTCTTTTATATCTTACAAGTCATGAAGTATCTACTAGTAAATCAAACAACAAAGATCTTATATGGTCAGAAAGAGACCCGTTATATGGTCAGAAAGAGACCCCTTATATGCCAAAACGTGCATCACATCAAAAATAACACATTACACAGAATCGATCGCGTGTCTATACAAGTAATCGGAATATATTGCTTTATATTTACGATTGCATATAAATAAAAAAGTAACTTGTTTACTTGTTACTTATAAATACGCGTATTAATGAACATTTTACTTAAATGTTCGCTCGCCCTGAATCCAGCTATGTAAAATGCCTGTCGCTCGCAAAATACCGATTGTACACTGTGATAGTTACACATTTAAATTAAATATTATCAAAATAAATCGGAAATAACTATTTCATTACACTAATAATTCATTTGCACGAAACTATGCCAACAAATAATACCAGGGAATTTCCAATGACAAAAATACTGTAGGTTATTATTTTTTTAAAGTAAATGAAAAAAACAATCGTATAAAAATTGAATAAAGTATGAAGACTGCTGTTTGAACACTTGTATTGTTTTGAATGAATCTTTCACCATGTATTTCAATAAAAATCTGAACCTCCCAAATTCAAACATAAAGGTAATTAATAATCCTCCGTCAATTAACTTGCGGAAATCTATATCAATAAAAATACAACAACTACGATCTTTTTTGTTGTTTTCTTCTACCTTCATGTCTCCGCTTTATAAGACATATATCTAAACAGCTTTCGACCTTGAGATCTAATGTAGATCTTACGCAGAGATCTACATTGGTGGATTCATTAGGCGCAGGGTACAATGGGATCTTGGGGTCGGATTTCCTGTGTTTTCGCTGAAACTTAAAAACAACTTCTATTAAAAGCGTCAAAATAAATCAATTGATCGATTGTATCTGAAAAAACAAAAGGTTTCCTTCTAGTGTCACCTCAATGAAATAGGACGGATTTCTATTCCTTAATAAATAATAGGACGGATTTCTATTCCTTAATGAAATAGGACGGATTTCTATTCCTTAATGAAATAGGACGGATTTCTATTCCTTAATGAAATAGGACGGATTTTTATTCCTTAATAAATATGACGGATTTTTATTTCTTATAAAATAGGACGGATTTCTATTCCTTAATGAAATAGGACGGATTTTTATTTCTTATAAAATAGGACGGATTTCTATTCCTTAATAAAATAGGACGGATTTCTAATCGAAATACTGTCTATTTACTATATTTGATTAAAGATGTCATTGGCATGATTCACATTAGCCGTGTATTTATTTACACCCCTAACTCTTTTGTCATTTAATACCCATCTGCCTTGTTCGAAAATATTTGTTGTTCTTCCACTTTTTTGTTTACATTTCACGGTAGTTTGTTTTATTTACTTCCATATATGATAATTCTTTTTGGAAAAAAATTTAAGTGTTAAAACAAGTAATACATTTATTTGTAATATATTGCAAAGAAAAATATTTAAATTATGTTTTTATCTGTAAAAAAATACAAAATCAAATTTGACAACCTACGCAGATTTCAGGGAAATCCTAAACAACAACTATCTGTCGAGTTAAGATTCTGCAGCTGAGCATTTAAAAAGCCTTTAGAAAAGTAAACAATTGACCACATCTAGCTTTTGGAGATGTTGATTTTTCGCCATTTTAGGCAACGGAATTTCATTTCCGTAAGGATAAAAACCTATAGAAAATTGGGACAATACATGATGTCCTCAAATCGTATCAACTCGATCTTACTCTAATTAATTCCATTCAAACGATTTATAGACTTGTACATTTCGTAAATGAGATGATATTACAGAAAGAGTCTGGTGGATTTTATGTATGGTTCCTTTTTAAAATTGTCTTTTGAAATATAAGAGATTTCTGCTTGAAGAAAATCGAGATTTCATTCCATTCTTATGTATTCAATCAGTTACTGTGGTTTTTGATTTCTACAATCACGAAAGAAACTTGCGCAATGAAGTCTGTGGATGAATCATCTCTATAAAAGGTTTCAAAGTTTTAGAATAACCATCGACTTTAGAAAGGGCCATTAAGATCCTTGGGTATTCCATTTATTTCAGCATATAGTAGACTGCTATTCATTTCATATCAGTAGTATAACCTTGCACTCATTACATTTGGTATACAATAAAAGTAGCCAAATATTTTTTCTTTATTCCGCAGATTCCGCATTTACTCGCAGCATAACAGACGAAAAATGCTCGGCTCGCATTTTTACCAGTTATTAACGCTCGTACAAATAATTATATATTTTCTGACATGTACGAATATTATAAATATGTTTAAGGACTAACTGAAAACCATATTTTCTCTATATAGAGATAAATAAATTTTGCGAGAATACTGATTTTTGATTGGCTGGAAAATATTTTCTATCAGAGGATGGAAAACAAAACATGGATGGTCACGGAGACACGCACAGTTTGACAAATGTCCAGTTAAAAAAATTGTTGCGTTTATTCTATTGTTTGAATTTATTTATAAGTATTATCTACAAAAAATATTTTCTCCATCGAGGGATAACAAAATTTCCGTTGTGCACATTTAATATAATCCGCTATGCGGATTATACAATGTGCAAAACGGAAATTGTGTTATCCCTCGATGGAGAAAATATTTTTTGTAGTTAATCCTTAAATAACAGTTTTTCCCTTTTGCACATTGTATACATGCAATACGCGTTTGTGAAAAACAGAAATTGTGTGTTATCTTCGATGGAGGAAATATTTTTTTTAGTTAATACTTGGACATAAATTCAGACATTAAAATAAACTCAACAATTGTGTGTGTGTAATGCCGATTTTAAAAAAGGCAAGATAATGTTTTCCGAGGAGTAATATATGACGTGAAAGTACTTTGTACGTGTCTCCATGACAATAATTAAATTTTCCGAAGATCTGATAGAAAATATTTACCAGGAAATCAAATGTCAGTATTTTCGTACAATTTAGTTATTTAAATATGAATATTCTCGAAATATCGTAGTTTTAAAACTGAAAAATATCATGCGAAATGTGGGTTAAAATACCGTATTATCCGTACATTGTATTTAAGTTTATCTCGAATGACGAGGTGTAAACGTATATTTATGATAAAACATAACGTTTATCCTTCTAACAAAAGTATCAGAGAATAGAAGAATTAATGGCAATGCACATTTGTATTATCGGCAGTAATCCAATGGAATCGGACCTATGATATATATGGCCTCAACACAATCATCTGAAAGTCGGGATCTTAGTTGTTTCCGCGAATATTTCAAAGGAACATTGTATTGGTCGTTAAATTATAGGATCAAGCCATTCGCTTATAAATGTGCTGTGAGACCCTTACGTCGTGTAAATAATGGCGGCCCGTGATTTATGGGGAATTATTTAATAGGGAATCTATGCATTCTTTTATTGAAGTCTGTTATCGCTGTATTCATTGCAGTCTTCCACTTTCAATGTTAATACCTCTTATCCTATTAATAACTTTTCTTCGTTTTATTTCAATATCAGTTCTTTGATAAAGAATAACCGTTAATGAACGGGAGGAATAAAGTCTCTTTACTAATTCGAAAATCTTTTCAAATCAAACCGATATGATGTGACATTCAAAGCACGAGGATGGAACTAAAATCAGATGTATGATTAATCACGAAGCTAGTGCCATGTTTTATGTGCAAAAACTGCATTTACAAAGACCTAATGATTTTAAATTCGATGTCTGTGATGAAGGAAAAGTAAGAAAGCTCCATTATAATCAGACCTCTGTTGCCGGTAAGTAACAGTAATACGTTCCGCTGAAATTGTACTTGTTTTCGGTGTGTTTTTATGTACATGCACTTTTCATTTTATTTTTTGTGAGTGTTTTTTTTATTAAATTTACGTGGACTTTTAAAATATTTTATTAATATCACAAAGAATACATCAACGAATAAAACTTTTTGTATATTGACGACAACCGTCATCGACACAAACAAAAAATTTCTATCTTAAATGCTTTTTAATCCACAACTATTTAAGAATCATTTCGTACTTTTTGTTCTTGATTTATAAGGTTTACGAAAGCGTTATGGTATAAAATTATTTTTATTTGGCGTCATATTAAATAGTGGTAGAATTATTGTTGATATAATTGCCTTATGTATGCACAGAGTAAGAACAGTAGAACATACGTTACGCAATAAAAAAGTTAAACTTGTTAAAAAACGTTTGGTCTCCCACTGTCGCATTAGTCTTTCAATGAGTTCAGCGAGGCCAGAATACACTACCCAGAATCAGACTTCTGCATTAGTCTCGCTATGAGTTCAGCGAAGCCAGAATACACTACCCAGTCTCATACTGTCGCATTAGCCTCGCTATGAGTTCTGCGAGGCCAGAATACACTACCCAGAATCAGACTTCTGCATTAGTCTCGCTATGAGTCCAGCGAGGCCAGAATACAATACCCAGTATCAGACTTTCGCATTAGTCTCGCTATGAGTTCAGCGAGGCCCGGATACAATACCCAGTATCAGACTCGCATTAGTATCGCTATGAGTTCAGAGAGGTCAGGATACTCTATCCAGTAGCAGACTCGCATTAGTATCGCTATGAGTTAAGCGAGGCCTGGATACACTACCCAGTAACATACTCGCATTAGTATTGCTATGAGTTCAGCGAGATCAGGACACACTACCCAGTATCAGACTGACGCATTAACCAGTATCAAACTGCCGCATTAGTCTCGCTATGAGTTCAGCGAGTCTAGTACCCAGTATCAAACTGTTTCATTAATCTTGCTATTAGTCTAGCGAGGCCATGATACACTATCAGTAGCAGACTCGCGTTGTTATCGCTATGAGTTCAGCGAGGTCTGGATACACTACCCAGTATCTGACTCGCATTAGTATCGCTATGAGTTCAGCGAGGTCAGGATACACTACCCAGTATCAGACTCACATTAGTATCGCTATGAGTTCAGCGAGGTCAGGATACACTACTCAGTACCAGACTCTCGCATTAGTCTCGCTATATATGAGTTCAGCGATGCCAGGATACACTACACAGTCTAAATATAAACATATCAACATTGTGGAATAACTTCTTTCCATTTGGAGATGTTTTATTGATTGGCAACGAGTAAATTCTAAGATTGACGTCAACAACTTTTCATATTTAATTCGCTCATTTGTCTACTAACGCATCTACTTATGAGGGCATATATTTCTCAGCATAAATGATGAAAATGTGCCATAAAGTTTATAAACAGGTCTAGGATTTTACCAAACTTGTCAACCAAACAGATTTAACATCGATGTGGCGCTGACTATGACCTAGAGTCTAGATAAAGCCCACTATAAGCTCAAATATTTCAGTGTAGTTTACTGCAAGCTATAATAGCTAAACAGACACAAACTGAACCCTTTACTCGTATCTATTGATCAAATGATGAGTTTGCCCGGTATAAACATACACTCGACTCGCTGTATAGAAATGTGACTATGACGCGATTAATAAATTGCTACATTCCGTTTTGGAGACATCTTGTTTCATTCTGTTAGAGTATTAGATATCATTATGAAGATATTAATTATCAGACAACAATTAATTCTTTGATAATTACTGTAACAATACTTATTAGTAGGTTATTTCGCGTTGCTGAATTTTGCTCAAATTATCATACTGATTCTATAGTTTCAAAACGAGGTTTGATATATTTAATTTTCAAACACACGCAATCAGTTGACTTCGTCCAATTGGACACATTCATAGCTGTTGATGTAAATACATGTAAATCTATCTTTATTATAAAGAATACAAAATCAGGTTTGGATGTTTTGTATTTGTTCAAAGCAAAATTTATTTAAAAAGCAATTAATTATAGTTCTTTGACAGAATTGCATTGAATTTCGTTTGATCCAATTGTTTCTTCCAGTTTCCAACGAATGCAAATCCACTTTGGAATTCAGTTTTAACTACTTATTACGGTTGTAAATCACCAGCATTTTGAATTGATATCAACATAGGCAGAAAATACAATCCCTGGTAATGATTTTTTCTATTGATAGACAACAATCCTTTATTCTTGGGTATAACACACTCTTTTAGAAATATATTTCATAAATACCTTTTTAGTTTATTCATTAAGTTTCAATGCTAGTTGAAAGACGCTTTTCACAGTCACGAAATTTACTAAATTGGTCTTTATGAATGAGTTTTATAAAGGTAAATCGGAATAAAGAATTAAATGCTTGCAAATAACAATGTGCTTTGTTTTTCGATTTGATAAAACCCATTGTGAAATCATTGTATTATTGTATGCGATATAAAAGCGACCGCATAGTGTAATTTAGAACATATTTGTTTCTCTCGCAATAGATATTATACATTCATTGTATTTTCTTCTTTTTCTTTCTTCTTCTATTGTGTACCGAATGAAAACATCCATTGAACACTGCAGCCGTCGCTCGGCGTGCTTTTAACATTTTTCTAGCGAACTACATCGACTAAGTTTTGAGTTACCGAGTTACACGCCGAGTCGTTTTTGTTTTGTGTCTTAGATGAAGACATCATCAAAGGAATACAGTTCTATAGATAAAATAATCTGGTGTATTGGCTTTCGATGATTCATTGATTTTGAAAATTATAATTATAAAAAGTGTTATGGTTTCTAAAAGAAGATTTACTTTGTAGCAGAAAAATGTATAATTCATAAAGTCTGCTGGCTCGGATGTAGTAGATATGGATGACAAGGTAAGACGGTTTATATCAATACTTTTATTGGTTTCAAATATAGGAATTTGAAGAAAATACTAAAAGCAACTGTTAATTTTTAATAAAATAGTAGTGTTGGTCCTGGTTTATGGCGGGTGTTAGGCTATTCCATTAGAATGGTATAAACAGCTCTATAACTTGCTATAATCGATTGAGAATTATTGATGTTTAACGCTGTATAAATCCTTTTATATTCTATTAATATACAAAACTTTTAACACCGAGTAAATAAATATATTAAATTCATGTGTTAATTTAGCCTATTCTTTGTTACGAATCCTAAAGGTTTATAGAGATTAACGAAACGTGTAAAATGTCCGGTTTCCTGGTTTTCGGTAGTTTCTGGTCCCTGTGTAACTTCTGTTACACAATGTTTTGATAAGGTTATGTTTTATTTGGTATAAAACGCTTTTCAAACGAAAGGTAATTTAACACATTAGTAAACACGTAGTCTTTAGTAATAGAATGATTTACATAGTTGGATATTGATAAACAGTTTTTATATTTGATTTCGATAAGAGTTTTTTCTTTGATATCAACAGAAGTGAAACCTTTCCATGACAGTGTGTTTTTTGTATGTTATTACTGATACATTAAAATCAGCTGGGAAATTTATTATCCATTTGAAAAAGAACTTATTAAATGTATTTAGTTAAAAACCCCACACTGGCTGATTCCATTGTAAATCAAACAAATAAAAACTCTTTGAATCTCTCGTGAATTGAAGAAAATAGTTAAAATTGTTATTAAAATGTTCCATAACCGTGTCCTGAAAACAAAATTATATTACAACCGTGTCCGGAAAACAAAAAAGTACATAGCATCAAATGGTTGGGGATCTAGCGTCCTGATAATTCAGACATTTAATTTAACTTAAAAGGCCACACCGAAAGGAATACTTGGTAAGTACAAAATCAATTATATAATTCAGAACTTTTACCGATTACAATGTTATAGGTTTTTTTAATAGAAAATATGTACGTCGGGAAGTGTTCCATGTATTTACACACTGATAAAATATTTCATAGCTAATGGTCCAGGTACGTTTATTTCAAACTCTCTTGTATTTATTTTCAGCTGAAAGTTCCAAATCACACATTATGTTTAAATAACGTACAGCGAGAAATATTTCAGCTAAATTACGTTAACAAACAATAAATAAATTCACACTGCCACTGAAAAAAAACAACGATGATGGGTAGGGACGCAGATCAAAACAGAAAAAAAACGTCAACCAAAGAGACATACGCCAATTATATCACATTTTAACACTAAAATTATTTATTTTCTATACTAAATTTAGTTTAATTAGAACAAGAGAAATATATATGGAACTTACAAATTTATTTACATTGTTTCCGCGAAGCGCAGTACCAATTCGTCGTTTCCTCAGATAATCACGGTGGAATACTGAATATATCTTTAAACATTTGAATGAACCTTTGTTCGTGTAAAGTAATACAGTATTTACAAAAACATGAAATATAAATAAACTGGTTCTTTAAATTTGTTTTATTTAAACAAAATTTATTTGAATTTAAATTGGTACATTTATATTTATACATAGTAAAGTGGGATCTAGTCCGTATCCACTCCGGATATCCTCACGGAACCAAAACTCGCCATTAAATATCGCAGGTGCTATTCTAAATCTTCCACATTAAAAAAGTTGATGGTTTAAAATAGCTTTGTACGCCGAATTCAGCAAACTTTCTAGTTATCGAATGGCGTCTTATTGTGCAAGACAACAATCTGACATATTATATTGTACGATATTTAACATTTTTAAACAAAATCGCAACTGACAGTACTTTTTGTAGCATGATGCAGATCATCCTCAAAAGTCCGGATTTCTGTGTCCACTGTCAGTGTCCACGAAAACATGTGGACACAGAAACCCTGACTTGTGAGGATGGATGCAGATATAAAATGATTATTAAAAGAAAAACGTAAATTGAGGTCTTTATCTGAAAGTTTAATCATTAGTCTGATAATAATTGGCCGATGGTTTGTTATACCTGTGTTAACTCTATACATTGATGTTTTGCCTGGATGTTCCGTTTGCCTTTATATATGTATTGAGGGTTCATCTCTGGGATCTCTATGGAGACTTTGCCCTTTTCCCGCTACACCCAGGATCTGTATTAAGCATACGGCCCATTGAACTTTTCGCGGGTATTGAATTCGATAATAAACATTCTGAAACATAAATCTACTATACGTAAAAATAGATTTCAAAGAAACAAATGTATGTGCTTAAAAAGATTCTTTCCATCATATTTTCTTACTATTTTTATGGCTAGATCCTTTTGCTCGGTTTTAATTGAAGCCTAACAATACCTACTCTATATGCTGTACCGATTTAGAAGTACATTTCTATACACGTGTTCTCTTTTATTACATCTCTTATATACTTAAATATACTTCTTTTGTTTAAGACATTTTAATGCAGTCATCTGGTCGGGTATATCTTCATATACTTCTGATTCTTTTATTCTCAGAAGCCATTTACATAATTTAACTTGAATTATATTTCAATAGAATTGATCAATATTAAATTCTTTATTAAAAGTGCAAATTCATTTTCCGGATCTCACTGTCACAGCCCGTAAATGGAATTAGACGTTACAATATCACGGTTGGTAGCAAAGGACAAATGTTCTTGTGATTATTGATACAAAGTCTGAATTTCTCATTTTTAATTTATTGTCATCAATCAAACGGTCATTGGTCTATTACCATAAATTGTCACTACAGCTCTACCGATAGACTAATATCAATATCTTTTTATATCTTGATATTATTCTGTATATATGCATCAAGTGTAGATGAAAACATCAGCCATCACATTTTTCACGATTTTTCAGTCAAATAGATTCGTTAAAAGTTAATTTTTAACTTATGTCCTTTTATGCAGGTGACGTAATGTACGTTTTACAACCCCCAGGCCGTTATCAGCTGACCTTAATTTATATAAATCAGAGACTCGAACCAGTTTGTAACAGTCCACTTGTGGTCATTTGTAACGTGACCTTTATTGTATACAACCAGAGATCCCAACTAGATTGTAACACCGTCCGACCAAGGGCATTAAGTTGTCGGTGTAGGACGTAAAAAACTCCCCAAGTCAGATTGTAACCGTCAACTTGTGGTCATTTGTAACGTGACCTTTATTGTATACAACCAGAGATCCCAACAAGTTTGTAATAGTCCACTTGATGTCATTTGTCACGTGACCTTTATTGTATATAACCAAAGATCCCAACTAGTTTGTAACAGTCCACTTGTGGTCATTTGTCACGTGACCTTTATTGTATTATTGTATATAACCAGAGATCCAAACCAGTTCTGGTTTTCACCCAGACGGCCCGGGTTCGATTCCCGGCATCGGAGATTGTAATTTTCCGTCCGACCAAGGGCAATAAGTTGTCGGTGTAGGACGTAAAAAACTCCCCAAGTCAAGTCAGTTTGTAACAGTCCACTTCTGGTCATTTGTCCCGTGTGGTCATTTGTCACGTGAATTATTGTATATAACCAAAGATCCCAAACTGTTTGTAACAGTCCACTTGTGTAATTTGTCACGTGACCTTTACTATATAGCCAGAGATCCTAACCAGTATGTAACAGTCTACTTGTGGTCATTTGTCACGTGACCTTTATTGTATATAACCAGATATCCCAACCAGTTTGTAACAGTCTACTTGTGGTAATTTGTCACGTGACCTTTATTGTATATAACCAGAGATTCCAACCAGTTTGTAACAGTCCACTTGTATTCATTTGTCACGTGACCTTTATTGTATATAACCAGAGATGCCAACCATATTGTAACAGTCCACTTGTGGCCATTTGTCACGTGACCTTGATTGTATATAACCAGAGATCCCAACCAGTTTGTAACAGTCCACTTGTGGTCATTTGTCACGTGACCTTTATTGTATATAACCAGAGATCCCAACCAGTTTGTAACAGTCCACTTGTAGTCATTTGTCACGTGACCTTTATTTATATAACCAGAGATTCCAACCAGTTTGTAACAGTCCACTTGTGGTCATTTGTCACGTGACCTTTATTGTATATAACCAGAGATCCTAACCAGTATGTAACAGTTCACTTGTGGTCATTTGTGATGACAGCAAAGAAAATAAGACACATCCTACTAACTCGAGAAGTATACAAGCTGGATTGGAAATAAGCTGCAGTCGAAGCACATATCTAAATCCAATAAGTACAATGCTTATCAAACTAATCCATTTAACGAATAATTAGCATAAAATGCAGATGCCCTGATGTGGCCAAATCAAGTGAATCGTTAGCGGCAAAAGTGATGATGCATTAATTTGATTTATTAATATTATCTTGTGATAAAGTTCATATGTTAAATGTGGATATATGTGATAATTGCTTTAGATAACGCTGATAATTCATTTGTTATCGATGTGGATGTCTGTAATATGCATTACAGTAGGTGTGCATGAAACTGCATATGTACTTAGTGTAAATGTCAAGTGGATTGCATGTGAAATGCATTAATAGTCGTGGATATCCCCAATACTGCTAGGATATCTAAAATGCTGCGTATATATTCTGTATACTGCATGGATATCCCCAATAGATATCAAAATACTTCAACTGAAGTTTGGTGAATAATAAGGTTTGCATATCAACATTTGTCAAAATATTTTTTTTATTCAACGCACAACGTATGATTGCACATTCCAGTTCCATAACATGCAGGCAATAAAATATAATTTTTAAAATCTGTCCACGTTAAGCCGGCATACATCGGATTCTGAAAAATAAAGAGCGTCTATAAAATGTTCCGTTTACCATTGTAACAGATACGTCACGTCAGTTGTGTAACAGACTTGGACTTGGCAATTATGTCACGTCAATTATGTACATATAACAGACTTGGACTTTCTGGCAGATATGTCACGTCAATTTGTGTCACAGACTTAGACTTTCTGGCAGATATGTCACGTCAATTTGTGTCACAGACTTAGACTTTCTGGCATATATGTCACGTCAATTTGTGTCACAGACGTAGAATTTCTGGCATATATGTTACGTCAATTATGTAACAGACTTGGACTTTCTGGGAGATATGTCACGTCAGTTAGGTAACAGACTTTGACTTTCTGGCAGATATATCACGTCAGTTGTGTAACAGACTTGGACTTTTTGGGAGATATGTCACGTCAGTTACACATATATAAGGAAAACATGCTTAAGGCTCTGTGCCGTTAGCGGTATTTACTGCGAGAACGTCCTTGGTAATAAATATATCGAGAACACCGGCCATGTTTAGCGAATAGACAAGCATTTTACAATGGCTCATTTTAAACAGTGTTCATTTAGCAAATATCTATTAATAATAAATTGTAAACATGTTCGTATTTATACTTGTGAGCATCAAATAAATAGTGTTAGGTACTTATTGAACAACTGTAGGGATGACTTGTACATAAATAAAATGTCATAAATACCAAGGCGTGCCATCGGCTGGCGACAACAAATTCACACAAATATCGGATTTGAATAGAAAGTTTTTCAATAGAAGCTTTTAGCCATTTGCTTTAAATGTAAGCTAGTTTAAGTAATACAATTAAATATAACGAACAAAGATGAACAGTAATTATACGATAATTTTCCTCACATGTTTTATCGTTACGTACTATTGTAAACGACCGAGAATTCTTAACAGTGAATGATTTTTAACAAAAAAGATTTTTACATCGCATTTTGAAAGAAACTTATAAGGATTTCGATACAAGTAAGAATTGAAAAGAAACGAGTTTTTCCTATGTTATCAATAGTTGTATCTTAATGGAAAAGTTAAATTTAATTTACATCTAAATTTTCGTTGAATTAATACGAGATGTAGCTACCTACTCATGTCTCCACAAAAGGGCCTTTATACGGACAAAACAAGTGTATGGTGAAAGAAAAGGGATTAAATTTTCCCGTATAATACCCCATTTACAAAATGATTTGAGATTTATCAAAGTTATTGTATAAGATTTCTATTGACTGGATACAAATGGCTACAAGGAGAAGTTTTCACTCCAATGGAAATCTTTATGTGTCAACACATAGAATGTTTTCAAATAATTTCCTTTGACAATGACAATGGTGAGTAGCTGTCTTAAGTTTACACATAACATTTTCATGAAAATTAAATACTTATTTCTATGACACCAATCTTGTAAATGTTATTCTAGTATTGTTCAGAAACCTGACGTTAATTATAAAGACTCGTACAATTCGTTATACAACAAACAACTTGTGAACAACTCATTCTGTATTACAGTAAATTATATTTTTACAGCGTTTTATGTGCAAAAGAAAAACTAAGAATTAAAAAAGTAAAACTTCTATTAATTTTTTCAGACAATCAAATTCTAAGTTTTGCAAATTTTTTCTTTTCATTAACCTTGTAATATAATTGTTTTTCCCGGTTTATTCTACCAACTCCATATATACATGTAACATCTTACATTTATCATTTAATTTACGGCTTTGAATTTTACGCCTAATTATTGCTCACTTAGCTTGAAATATCTGCATACAATGGCTAAGCACTTCTGAGATTGAATATCGATTGGATATCTACATACAGTGTTCTCTGTGGCTAATCACTTCCGAGATGTGATATCTACATACAGTGTTCACTGTAGCTAACCACTTCTGAGATGTGATATCTACATACAGTGTTCTCTGTGGCTAATCACTTCTGAGATGTGATATTTACATGCAGTGTTCTCTGTGGCTAATCACTTCTGAGATGTGATATCTACTTACAATGTTCTCTGTGGCTAATCACTTCGAGATTTGATATCTACATACAATGTTCTCTGTGGCTAATCACTTCTGAGATATGATATCGATTGGATATCAATATACAGTGTTCTCTGTGGCTAACCACTTCTGAGATGTGATATCTACATACAGTGTTCTCTGTGGCTAATCACTTCTGAGATTGAATATCGATTGGATATCTACATACAGTGTTCTCTGTGGCTAACCACTTCTGAGATGTGATATCTACATACAGTGTTCTATGTGGCTAACCACTTCTGAGATGTGATATCTACATACAGTGTTCATTGTAGCTAATCACTTTTGAGATGTGATATCTATATACAGTGTTCTCTGTGGCTAATCACTTCTAAGATTTGATATCTACATACAGTGTTCTCTGTGGCTAATCACTTCTGAGATGTGATATCTACATACAGTGTTCATTGTAGCTAATCCCTTCTGAGATGTGATATTTACATACAGTGTTCATTGTAGCTAATCCCTTCTGAGATGTGATATCTATATACAGTGTTCTCTGTGGCTAATCAATGTTTACTGTGGCTAATCACTTCTGAGATGTGATATCTACATACAGTGTTCACTGTGGCTAATAACTTCTGAGATGTGATATCTACATACAGTGTTCTCTGTGGCTAATCACTTCTGAGATGTGATATCTACATACAGTGTTCATTGTAGCTAATCCCTTCTGAGATGTGATATCTACATACAGTGTTCACTGTGGCTAATAACTTCTGAGATGTGATATCTACATACAGTGTTCTCTGTGGCTAAGCACCTCTGAGATGTGATATCCACATACAATGTTCATTGTAGCTAATCACTTCTGAGATGTGATATCTACATACAGTGTTCTCTGTGGCTAATAACTTCTGAGATGTGATATCTACATACAGTGTTCTCTGTGGCTAATCACTTCTGAAATGTGATATCTACATACAGTGTTCATTGTAGCTAATCACTTCTGAGATGTGATATCTACATACAATGTTCACTGTAGCTAACCACTTCTGAGATGTGATATCTACATACAATGTTCACTGTAGCTAATCACTTCTGAGATGTGATATCTACATACAATATTCACTGTAGCTAATCACTTCTGAGATTTGATATCTAAATACAATATTCACTGTAGCAAACCACTTCTGAGATGTGATATCTACATACAGTGTTCTCTGTGGCTAATCACTTCTGAGATGTGATATCTACATACAGTGTTCTCTGTGGCTAATCACTTCTGAGATGTGATATCTACATACAATATTCGCTGTGGCTAATCACTTCTGAGATGTGATATCTACATACAATGTTCACTGTGGCTAACCACTTCTGAGATGTGATATCTACATACAATATTCACTGTGGCTAATCACTTCTGAGATGTGATATCTACATACAATGTTCACTGTGGCTAACCATTTCTGAGATGTGATATCTACATACAGTGTTCACTGTAGCTAATCACTTCTGAGATGTGATATCTACATACAGTGTTCTCTGTGGCTAATCACTTCTGAGATGTGATATCTACATACAATATTCACTGTGGCTAATCACTTCTGAGATGTGATATCTATATACAGTGTTCTCTGTGGCTAATCACTTCTGAGATTTGATATCTACATACAGTGTTCTCTGTGGCTAATCACTTCTGAGATGTGATATCTACATACAGTGTTCATTGTAGCTAATCCCTTCTTGGATGTGATATCTACATACAATGTTCTCTGAGGCTAACCACTTCTGAGATGTGATATCTAAAAACAATGTTCACTGTAGCTTATCTCTTCTGAGATGTGATATCTATATACAGTGTTCTCTGTGGCTAATCACTTCTGAGATGTGAGATCTACATACAATTTTCTCTGTGGCTAATCACTTCTGAGATGTGATATCTACATATAATGTTCTCTGTGGCTAATCACTTCTGAGATGTGATATCTACATACAGTGTTCATTGTAGCTAATCCCTTCTGAGATGTGATATTTACATACAGTGTTCATTGTAGCTAATCCCTTCTGAGATGTGATATCTATATACAGTGTTCTCAGAGCTGTGGCTAATTAATGTTTACTGTGGCTAATCACTTCTGAGATGTGATATCTACATACAGTGTTCACTGTGGCTAATAACTTCTGAGATGTGATATCTACATACAGTGTTCTCTGTGGCTAATCACTTCTGAGATGTGATATCTACATACAGTGTTCATTGTAGCTAATCCCTTCTGAGATGTGATATCTACATACAGTGTTCACTGTGGCTTATAACTTCTGAGATGTGATATCTACATACAGTGTTCTCTGTGGCTAAGCACCTCTGAGATGTGTTATCCACATACAATGTTCATTGTAGCTAATCACTTCTGAGATGTGATATCTACATACAGTGTTCTCTGTGGCTAATAACTTCTGAGATGTGATATCTACATGCAGTGTTCTCTGTGGCTAATCACTTCTGAAATGTGATATCTACATACAGTGTTCATTGTAGCTAATCACTTCTGAGATGTGATATCTACATACAATGTTCACTGTAGCTAACCACTTCTGAGATGTGATATCTACATACAATGTTCACTGTAGCTAATCACTTCTGAGATGTGATATCTACATACAATATTCACTGTAGCTAATCACTTCTGAGATTTGATATCTACATACAATATTCACTGTAGCAAACCACTTCTGAGATGTGATATCTACATACAGTGTTCTCTGTGGCTAATCACTTCTGAGATGTGATATCTACATACAGTGTTCTCTGTGGCTAATCACTTCTGAGATGTGATATCTACATACAATATTCGCTGTGGCTAATCACTTCTGAGATGTGATATCTACATACAATGTTCACTGTGGCTAACCACTTCTGAGATGTGATATCTACATACAATATTCACTGTGGCTAATCACTTCTGAGATGTGATATCTACATACAATGTTCACTGTGGCTAACCACTTCTGAGATGTGATATCTACATACAGTGTTCACTGTAGCTAATCACTTCTGAGATGTGATATCTACATACAGTGTTCTCTGTGGCTAATCACTTCTGAGATGTGATATCTACATACAATATTCACTGTGGCTAATCACTTCTGAGATGTGATATCTACATACAGTGTTCTCTGTGGCTAATCACTTCTGAGATGTGATATCTACATACAATATTCGCTGTGGCTAATCACTTCTGAGATGTGATATCTACATACAATGTTCACTGTGGCTAACCACTTCTGAGATGTGATATCTACATACAATATTCACTGTGGCTAATCACTTCTGAGATGTGATATCTACATACAATGTTCACTGTGGCTAACCACTTCTGAGATGTGATATCTACATACAGTGTTCACTGTAGCTAATCACTTCTGAGATGTGATATCTACATACAGTGTTCTCTGTGGCTAATCACTTCTGAGATGTCATATCTACATACAATATTCACTGTGGCTAATCACTTCTGAGATGTGATATCTACATACAATGTTCACTGTGGCTAACCACTTCTGAGATGTGATATCTACATACAGTGTTCACTGTAGCTAATCACTTCTGAGATGTGATATCTACAAACAATATTCACTGTAGCTAATCACTTCTGAGATTTGATATCTACATACAATATTCACTGTAGCAAACCACTTCTGAGATGTCATATCTACATACAGTGTTCTCTGTGGCTAATCACTTCCGAGATGTGATATCTACATACAGTGTTCACTGTAGCTAACCACTTCTGAGATGTGATATCAAGATTCAAGATTTCAAGATTTTAATGATACACTCTGGCAGTATACACTGCAACAAGAGGACAGCATGAAAATAACATATATACAACATGGCAAAACAAAGACAGGGTGGTAACATGCAGTGTTCTCTGTGGTAATCACTTCTGAGATGTGATATCTACATACAATGTTCACTGTGGCTAATCACTTCTGAGATGTGATATCTACATATAATATTCACTGTGGCTAATCACTTCTGAGATGTGATATCTACATACAATATTCACTGACACCGGAACTCTCGATATGGGAAAATGTCATTGTAGAAACAAATAAACGCCGAACCTTGACGTTGAATATACACCTGTAGATATTGACACTTTGATACCGGAACTCTCGATTTAGGACGAATTCCGTGAGGCGACACTCAAATCCGTGACACGGGAAGATGTTTTGGTTTGTTTGGTTTTTTAAATGTTGCATTCAGCAATTTCTCAGATATTTTATTGTGTCCAGTTTTTATTTTTTGGAAAGGGGGGAATTACCCGGTGAAAACCCTTGACTTTCGGAAAACTGTTAATCATTGTCAATAAAGGTTGGAGTCGAGCACACCTTGTACGCAATATGGCTCGAACCGGCAACCTTAATGTTGACAGGCACGTGATAAATAGTGAAGTCCAACTACCTTATCACTCACTCGGCAACCGAGGCCTCTTAGTGACATTTGAAGATCTCCGTGTAGAAAATCTGTAGGCTGAAGCTTGACGTTGCGGAAATGTTTGTATAGCTGGACAGCGGAAACCTACGCCTTAGCAGATGTCCGTGAAGCGTGAAGATGTGCAGTACAATTGATTACATGACATCATATATTATAATGTAACTATATATGTTACGTTATGTGTCATAATATTGTTTATGTTTTTGAAGACGCTCAAATATGCCTCGAATTATGAATTTGTAGAAATTTTAGCTGACAAGGTTTTCTGTGTTGTGTATAAGGTGAGTCGTTTTTTGGACTTCTACTTGACAGTCGTTTATGTCTCCTCCTAGACAGTCGTTTTTTTGACTCCTCCTAGACAGTCTTTTTGGACTTCTCCTAGACAGTCTTTTTGGTCTCCTCCTACAAAGTCGTGTCGGTCTCCTCATTGACAGTCGTTTTAGACTCCTCTTAGACAGTCGTTTTGGACTCCCCCTAAATAGTCGCTATGAACTCCTCCTAGACAGCCGTTATGGTCTTCTTCTAGACAGTGGTTTTTTACACATGAAAATATGAAGCTTTCAAGATTCAAATATTTGTACGTAATGCCATTTCAATTGAACCTTGAAAACGATGACAGTATCATGACAATACTCATCCCTTTCTAATTTTCAGCATTTATTTGGCGTTTTATTAGAACATATTGTGGTACATTTTTTCTGAGACATGCGACCTTATTGTGTATTTCATGTTACTTGTGTATTTCCCGTGTTGTATTCATATTAAATATTTTAACATTCAGTATTTTCGGTCTAGACATACAGTTTGGAAACAGATAATGGTAGAAAATCTAAATATAGAAATGAATAAAATAATTTTTATAAATTTAAAAGCGAAATGTCTTTCATTTACATTTATAATAAAATGAGAAGAACCCGGTGACATAATCACACGCTATACATTATACAGGGTATGAAAGGGTAGGGCGACAAAATAATAGACAATGTATCCTTAATATTTGTCTAAACTTGTAAAATTTGATCCTAACCAACTTTTATTGTAAAACACTGAATTTTTTAAAGAACAAAAAGTATCCGTTTTCCATATATATCAGATACAAAAAATTTGAATACAAGTTTCCCTTGCATCAAATCTTTTGTATTCCGAGCGACTATATACTCCATCCTTTGTGTTTTTCAATGCATTCATTTTCAATAGAGTCAGCGTATATTATTGTTGTCAATGAAAGGAACACTTAAATTCGCCAACAATAGGGAGAGATTCTTTAACCCGTCATTACGAAACTTTGGATACAATATCGTATGTTTTATTTTCAATGTTTGTGAAAAGAAGGGAAAATTGATCCCTTCTAGCAGATTTCTTCATTATATTGCGTTGGTCGTGCGTTTTATTGACACTTAGATGACAACATCTCATTGTAGATTAAGGGGTAGGTAATGAAACATCGTTTTTATATCTAAGAAGTTAGTCTTTGTTTCAATTAAGAATGTTATGTTACATTTTAAATGTAAAATTTTATATTCTTCAAATAGCATATTTTTTAAAATAATTTTCTCATGGATTTTACTATTTGAACAATTAAAATGACTTCATTTATTCTTTTAAATAAACTGACAGTATTTTCTTATTTCAGGATATACTTTTTTACTGGGGATTTTAAGTTTGGATTCACGCGGATTTACTTCATTCGTTTCTTTTGGGATAAATAGATTATTCAAGATGAATTATGAAATAGTAATTTAAAGTTACGAATCAGTGAACACAAGAGGAATATCGTTCTCAATTAATGTTTAATTATTGTGATATTTCACTTGGGATGTATAAAAACAAAAGTGTTAGTTGACAGGAATATAGGTAAGTAAAAGTATTTACATTTAATATTCAGTACTTGTTTATATTTAATTTAAGTAGGATATTATAAGACAATAAATCCGCATATAAAATAACAATTTTCCAGCAATGATATGACGTCACATGAACTCAATTACATAGATCACTAGACATCTGTGTAACGTAGGATACTTTGGGATACTAAGTGTAGAACTGAGACATGTCAATTTCCTTTATTGCCAGCTTCAAGTTTGTGTCCGACCAGGATACACAACCTATAATTAGCCCTGTAGGTTAACAACTCTTCCGTACAAAGCTGGTTTCGTGTCTTGCTCTTAATAAGTGGGAGAGGTTTGGGGGGGGGGGGGGGAATGCTGTCATACATATTACTTTGTTTATAGACGGTATAGTAAAGGGATATATAATGTGCGAATGCAAATTAAAAACAATGATTTGTATGTTTTTCACTGTACATATTCATCAAAATCTCAGGTGGTTTACACATCAGAAAAATGCAAGAAAATATTAAATGCACAAATGTATGTTCAGTTCGAACTGGAGTGAACCGATCTCGCTGAGAGTTTTTGTGAAAGCTATCATCGTATCATCTACCCCAGTTTACTACAAGTACAATATCTCATTGTGTCACCGTTTTGTAAATAGTCCATTAAACAGTCTTTTAAGGATCCACTTTATTCCCAGGAATACACAATACAATTTAAACTTAGACTGTAACCATATGATCAAAGGGGCGGAACGCAAATTGACTGCTTAATAAAGTGTCGCTTAAGATTAAATTGTATACAACAAACGTGACCACCTATACTAAAGACACGTGACCCCTTCAAGACATAAAGTTCTATTTCTTATGATTTCGTCTCAGACTCAACAAATTATTTGCTTTTCAATATTATATTTAGTATTTATGTAGACAAAGGGGTGATATTTCAGCAATATAACTACACGGCAGTTTCTGACTAAATACAATATATGCCTAGTACATTGTGTACTAATCGTGTATATTTTATTTGTGTTCCGCCAAAAACGATAACTGTTACGTACTGACCGTGCATGAAATCTACGCAGGCGCTTACAGTAGGTAGGTTATAAAACTTTCGTAATCACACTAGAGACAAAACCCGGCCCCTTGTAAAATCTCGCATCCGGTAAAGGATTGTATGAACACGTTGGATTATCGGCACTATTCTAAGTGGCACGTTTTTCCCCAAGTAAAATCTGCTCTCTAGGAAAGACCTTTAAACGTATAGTGTTACGCCCCTGCAGGTCTTGCAATACACTAACTCGTACACATAAAATACCCTTCCGGGGACTTCAATCGTAATAATTTAATCATAATTATCGTATAACTTGTAATAATTTAATACACCTTTATTGACTTTCTGTTGTAGTATTGTAATTTAAGCATGCGCGGGAATGTAGAAAACATGTTGAACACCTGAATAGAAAGAAAATTAATAATTCAGTTCTTTTGAAATTCCTTGACAATGGTCATTTGTTCTTTTAGTTAAGTAGGTATGTAAGGTCTTTTATAAGTTGTGTTATGATCTAATACTACAAAACATTAATTTTTATCTGCTGATATCTTAATACAATTCGAAATAAAATAATAACAGCCAGTGGCACGTATGGAGTCTTTATAACAATAACGTCCGTATTAACGAGATAAGAAACCAGTAAAAAGAATGGGGGTAAATACAAACACGCGCCTTGTTAAATATTAGTTCAAATTACGTAGTAGGTGATTATACAAAAGTTAATATAGCGAGGAATTGACTGGCTGTATTGTACTCCCATGTTTTCCCTTTGAATAACATAAGTCCCTGTTCAAAGTTTTGTGTATCATATTTCTTATGTTAAAGAATGCTATTTTATATCAATAGATTTAATTCAATCTGCATACATTTCTTGTATACATGGAAAGAAAAGGTCTTAACTGTATAATAAAGAGTCTCAAATCCTATTCAACGCTCTTAATAATTGTCCTTTTATGTTCGTTCCTTAAAGGACGAAAAACACAATACAGCGATCATAAATAAACTTGACTGGCGATATATTTATTTCTGATATGAAAATGTTAAACTGCGCCTTGATGACGGGTTATTTTAAAGGAAACAAAAACCTTTCGTTTTTGTGTTGAAAACATTTTGAATTCTCTTTTTTATCCGTTGAATGAAGTCATATGATAGGGCCTATTGGTAGTTGAAAACGATTGAAACTTACATGAAAAGAACATTGTAACAAGTTTGGCATGGCTCTGGTAAAGCTGAAAGGAGACTCGTTTACAAGGCGAATTTTATCTAGATCGTCGATAGTTACTTTTATGTAAAGATGAAAAGTTATAATAGCATTCAGCAAAATGCACAAAGGTTTACCACGAGGGATATAGTGACATTCAATGATTGTCCTTTTTAGGAGTGAAATTCCGGTCGACAGAGACACTTTGTTCGGTAGATTTCAGTGTAATATTGTAGGAATAATGTGTTGTGTTTTATAATATGTGTAACAATTCGATCTACAGGATAATAACTGATAGACAGGTATGTTTCAGTTAGAATTATAATTTGTTTTATCAGGTAATCGATATCACTGATCGAAGAAACTATTTGAATAATTTAAATGTACATAAAGATAAATTTGTGTTTAACGCCATATTTGACAGCATTTAAAGCTTAAAAATGATAGTATACCATGTCGGTATCGGACAGCATACGATATTAACAAAACAATTCTAATTCTCTTTTGTAAACTTTTATATGGTGCTCACATGGGTAGTGTGTAGCCCAAGCGTTTTAAATATTACGTGACAAAGTATTCACTTGCCTCTTAAGGGTCATATGTCAAAATCACATTTCCCTATTCCTCAGAGAATGCAAATAGAAAATCTAAGTTCCCTTATCTTAAAAGTACATTTAAATAAAACAGACTTCAGTAGTAAGTGCCTTTAGCATACCAATAAGGTTCATTGATGTCAACGGTACGGCGGATCGCGTAGTGATCCTATCCACCTCGCAGAGGTGGTTTTACGGCAGGGGGTTCGGGGGCCGCTTAAGGCCCCTGGAAGCTCTGGGGTTAAATGGTACAAATCCTGCATTCTGGCGATTTCCTAGCACTTAATCTCAGGTCTTAAAAGATGGGTTTCGCGAGCTGAAAATTATTGGTACGGCATGCCGTAACTGCTAAAGTTATTGGTACGACAGAAGCCGTGCTGTTACTCCTACGAGCAGGTCGCGTTACACCAATATTCTAGATAAATGTTATCAAACTTCCTTATAAACATGAAAAGATCTATTAATTCAACTCTGAAGACTAGAGAAGACATCAATATACCCCCCCTTCCGATAAACACGAAAAGTTATATATACGCCATTGTAATAACCGAGACAAGGTACACAGACAGCACTCTACAGACATTAAGATTTACCGACACCAATGCTGCGTGAACGGCATTAAAAATACTAAGCAGATAAAACTACAAAGATTCATAGGTGTCACTTGTCGAGACTGCTAATATCAAACTACATATACTATATAGTCTTATGACCAAGATAAACATTATAAGGCCTATATATTCCACTATACAAGTCCAAGAAAAACACGAAAAGGTCAATATGGATATCTCTACAGACAGAAAATTTGATGACAATATTTATACATCTTAGATAAACATTAAAATATCACTAACCAGCACTTCAACGACTGTCTTAAGACCTAATGACACCAACAAATCCCAAATAATCATATCAATAACCAGCACTCCAACGACTGTCTTAAGACCTAATTACACCAACAAATCCCAAATAATCATATCAATAACCAGCACTCCAACGACTGTCTTAAGACCTAATGACACCAACAAATCCCAAATAATCATATCACTAACCAGCACTCCAACGACTGTCTTAAGACCTAATGACACCAACAAATCCCAAATAATCATATCACTAACCAGCACTCCAACGACTGTCTTAAGACCTAGTGACACCAACAAATCCCAAATAATCATATCACTAACCAGCACTCCGACGACTGTCTTAGGACCTAATGGCACCAACAAATCCCAAATAATCATATCACTAACCAGCACTTCAACGACTGTCTTAAGACCTAGTTACACCAACAAATCCCAAATCATCATATCACTAACCAGCACTCCGACGCCTGTCTTAAAACCTAATGACACCAACAAATCCCAAATAATCATATCACTAACCAGCACTTCTAAGACTGTCTTAGGACCTAATTTCACCAACAAATCCCAAATAATCATATCACTAACCAGCGCTCCAACGACTGTCTTAAGACCTAATGACACCAACAAATCCCAAATAATCATATCACTAACCAGCACTCCGACGACTGTCTTAGGACCTAATGGCACCAACAAATCCCAAATAATCATATCACTAACCAGCACTTCAACGACTGTCTTAAGACCTAGTTACACCAACAAATCCCAAATCATCATATCACTAACCAGCACTCCGACGCCTGTCTTAAGACCTAATGACACCAACAAATCCCAAATAATCATATCACTAACCAGCACTTCTAAGACTGTCTTAGGACCTAATTTCACCAACAAATCCCAAATAATCATATCACTAACCAGCACTCCAACGACTGTCTTAAGACCTAATGACACCAACAAATCCCAAATAATCATATCACTAACCAGCACTCCAACGACTGTCTTAAGACCTAGTGACACCAACAAATCCCAAATAGTCATATCACTAACCAGCACTCCGACGACTGTCTTAGGACCTAATGGCACCAACAAATCCCAAATAATCATATCACTAACCAGCACTTCAACGACTGTCTTAAGACCTAGTTACACCAACAAATCCCAAATCATCATATCACTAACCAGCACTCCGACGACTGTCTTAAGACCTAATGACACCAACAAATCCCAAATAATCATATCACTAACCAGCACTTCTAAGACTGTCTTAGGACCTAATTTCACCAACAAATCCCAAATAATCATATCACTAACCAGCGCTCCAACGACTGTCTTAAGACCTAATGACACCAACAAATCCCAAATAATCATATCACTAACCAGCACTCCGACGACTGTCTTAGGACCTAATGGCACCAACAAATCCCAAATAATCATATCACTAACCAGCACTTCAACGACTGTCTTAAGACCTAGTTACACCAACAAATCCCAAATCATCATATCACTAACCAGCACTCCGACGCCTGTCTTAAGACCTAATGACACCAACAAATCCCAAATAATCATATCACTAACCAGCACTTCTAAGACTGTCTTAGGACCTAATTTCACCAACAAATCCCAAATAATCATATCACTAACCAGCATTCCGACGACTGTCTTAAGACCTAATGACACCAACAAATCCCAAATAATCATATCACTAACCAGCACTTCTAAGACTGTCTTAGGACCTAATGGCACCAACAAATCCCAAATAATCATATCACTAACCAGCACTCCAACGACTGTCTTAAGATCTAATTACACCAACAAATCCCAGTAATCATATCACTAACCGGCACTCCAACGACTGTCTTAAGACCTAATGACAACAACAAATCCCAATAATCATATCAATAACCGGCACTCCAACGACTGTCTTAAGACCTAATAACACCAACAAATCCCAAATAATCATATCACTAACCAGCACTCCAACGACTGACTTAAGACCTAATTACACTAACAAATCCCAATAATCATATCACTAACCAGCACTTCTAAGACTGTCTTAAGACCTAGTTACACCAAGAAATCCCAAATAATCATATCACTAACCAGCACTTCTAAGACTGTCTTAAGACCTAATTACACCAACAAATCCCAAATAATCATATCACTAACCAGCACTTCAACGACTGTCTTAAGACATAGTTACACCAAGAAATCCCAAATAATCATATCACTAACCAGCACTCCGACGACTGTCTTAAGACCTAATGACACCAACAAATCCCAAATAATCATATCACTAACCAGCACTTCTAAGACTGTCTTAGGACTTAATGACACCAACAAATCCCAATAATCATATCACTAACCAGCACTCCAACGACTGTCTTAAGACCTAATGACACCAACAAATCCCAAATAATCATATAACTAACCAGCACTTCTAAGACTGTCTTAGGACTTAATGACACCAACAAATCCCAATAATCATATCACTAACCAGCACTCCAAAGACTATCTTAAGACCTAATGACACCAACAAATCCCAAATAATCATATCACTAACCAGCACTTCTAAGACTGTCTTAGGACTTAATGACACCAACAAATCCCAATAATCATATCACTAACCAGCACTCCAACGACTGACTTAAGACCTAATTACACCAACAAATCCCAATAATCATATCACTAACCAGCACTCCAACGACTGTCTTAAGACCTAATGACACCAACAAATCCCAAATCATCATATCACTAACCAGCACTCCGACGACTGTCTTAAGACCTAATAACACCAACAAATCCCAAATAATCATATCACTAACCAGCACTTCTAAGACTGTCTTAAGACCTAATGACACCAACAAATCCCAAATAATCATATCACTAACCAGCACTTCTAAGACTGTCTTAGGACCTAATGGCACCAACAAATCCCAAATAATCATATCACTAACCAGCACTCCAACGACTGTCTTAAGACCTAGTTACACCAACAAATCCCAAATAATCATATCACTAACCAGCACTCCAACGACTGTCTTAAGACCTAGTGACACCAACAAATCCCAAATAATCATATCACTAACCAGCACTCCGACGACTGTCTTAAGACCTAGTGACACCAACAAATCCCAAATAATCATATCACTAACCAGCACTTCTAAGACTGTCTTAGGACTTAATGACACCAACAAATCCCAATAATCATATCACTAACCAGCACTCCAACGACTGACTTAAGACCTAATTACACCAACAAATCCCAATAATCATATCACTAACCAGCACTCCAACGACTGTCTTAAGACCTAATGACACCAACAAATCCCAAATCATCATATCACTAACCAGCACTCCGACGACTGTCTTAAGACCTAATAACACCAACAAATCCCAAATAATCATATCACTAACCAGCACTTCTAAGACTGTCTTAAGACCTAATGACACCAACAAATCCCAAATAATCATATCACTAACCAGCACTTCTAAGACTGTCTTAGGACCTAATGGCACCAACAAATCCCAAATAATCATATCACTAACCAGCACTCCAACGACTGTCTTAAGACCTAGTTACACCAACAAATCCCAAATAATCATATCACTAACCAGCACTCCAACGACTGTCTTAAGACCTAGTGACACCAACAAATCCCAAATAATCATATCACTAACCAGCACTCCGACGACTGTCTTAAGACCTAGTGACACCAACAAATCCCAAATAATCATATCACTAACCAGCACTTCTAAGACTGTCTTAGGACTTAATGACACCAACAAATCCCAATAATCATATCACTAACCAGCACTCCAACGACTGTCTTAAGACCTAATGACACCAACAAATCCTAAATAATCATATCACTAACCAGCACTTCTAAGACTGTCTTAGGACTTAATGACACCAACAAATCCCAATAATCATATCACTAACCAGCACTTCTAAGACTGTCTTAGGACCTAATGGCACCAACAAATCCCAAAATAATCATATTAAGGTCCATAAATTTCACCCTTACGATCGCATATAGAACGAATAATCGTACCCTCGCTTTTAATCCGACAAATCACAAAACTAACACCAGATTATAATGGCAGTAAAATTCGGTTTAGATCGCATGTATTATAACATCAATAAATCACAAAATTTAAATTCCAATATATGTCACTGTATGCTACAGATCTCAAATCCAAGATAAACAGGATTTCGAGATATATGCCACTGTTTGCTACAGATTTCAAGTCTTAGATTCATAAATGTCAACCGAAAGTTCTATCAATAAGTACAAGACAAACACAAAAAGCCCATAGATGGCACGGTAAGCAACAATTAGGTTAAAATGAACAGAAATTGTGTCTTAAGTTGCGACATAATGCTCCACAGATGAAACTTAATGTGGCTTAATCTAGCATTATCAATAAATCCGAGCTCTCGTGATACAAGTAAGTTGTATATAACCCATGTAATCATAGTCTGAAGATCGTATGACATAGTATCTTCCAGATCAACATAACATCCCCCATTATTACCTAAGCTTCCACCAGATCTTAGCGGTTTATGTTTCTCGAATCTTTGAAAATATAAAATATAGGGGGCAAGAGTATTTGTCATCTAAAGCATTGTTTATAATTTGTCTACGATTCACTGGTCTTAATTTACTAGTATGTTTATTTTAATGGTCTTTCATTGAAAATGCAGAGAAAAAGTGAACTGTGTTCATTTGATATTTATTATTGATTTGCACTTATAGTTATTAGTAATATATCTTAATAACCCACAAATATCTAATGGACAATAACGAATCTGATGAAACTTATAGCGCAATGCTTATATTGTTAAACAGCAAAACGTATATGCAAACCTGAGAACATTGGAACGGTTAGGGGGTGGGGAACAGAATAACTCTACTGGACTGTCAGTAATCAGGGTTAGGAAACAGAACAACACTCCTATACTGTCAGTAATCAGGGGATGGGGAACAATGCGGGACTGTCATTAACCGGAGGGTGGGGAACAGAAAAACATTAGTACACTGTCATTAATCGGAGGGTGGTGAACAGAACAACATTAGTAGACTGTCATTAATCGGAGGGTGGGGAACAGAACAACACTAGTATACTGTCATGAATCGGAGGGTGGGGAACAGAACAACATTAGTAGACTGTCATGAATCGGAGGGTGGGGAACAGAACAACATTAGTTACCGAGGGTGGGAAACAGAACAACACTAGTAGACTGTCATTAATCAGTTGGGTGAGTAACAGAACAACCTTAGTAGTAGACTGTCTTAAATCGGAGGGTGGGGAACAGAACAACACTAATACACTGTCATTAATCAGGGGGTGGGTAACAGAACAACACTAGTAGACTGTCATTAATCAGTTGGGTGAGTAACAGAACAACCTTAGTAGTAGACTGTCTTAAATCGGAGGGTGGGGAACAGAACAACACTAATACACTGTCATTAATCAGGGGGTGGGTAACAGAACAACACTAGTAGACTGTCATTAATCGGAGGGTGGGGAACAGAACAACATTTGTAGACTGTCATTAATCGGAGAGTGGGTAACAGAACAACATTAGTAGACTGTCAATTATCGGAGAGTGGGTAACAGAACAACACTAGTAGACTTTCATTAATCAGAGGGTGGGGAACAGAACAACATTAGTAGACTGTCATTAATCAGGGGGTGGGTAACAAAACAACACTAGTAGACTGTCATTAATCAGGGGGTGGGTAACAAAACAACACTAGTAGACTGTCATTAATCAGGGGACGGGTAACAGAACAACACTAGTAGAATGTCATTATTCAGGGGTTGGGTAACAGAACAACACAAGTAGAATGTCATTAATCAGGGTTTGGGTAACAGAACAACATTAGTAGACTGTCATTAATCGGAAAGGGGGGGGGGGGGTAACAGAACAACACTAGAAGACTGTCATTAATCAGGGGGTGGGTAACAGAACAACACTAGTAGACTGTCATTAATCAGAGGGTGGGGAACAGAACAACATTAGTAGACTGTCATTAATCAGGGGGTGGGTAACAGAACAACACTAGTAGACTGTCATTAATCAGGGCGTGGGTAACAGAACAACACTAGTAGACTGTCATTAATCGGAGGATGGGTAACAGAACAACATTAGTAGACTGTCATTAATCAGGGGGTGGGTAACAGAACAACACTAGTAGACTGTCATTAATCAGGGCGTGGGTAACAGAACAACACTAGTAGACTGTCATTAATCGGAGGATGGGTAACAGAACAACATTAGTAGACTGTCATTAATCAGGGGACGGGTAACAGAACAACACTAGTAGAATGTCATTATTCAGGGGTTGGGTAACAGAACAACACAAGTAGAATGTCATTAATGAGGGGTTGGGTAACAGAACAACATTAGTAGACTGTCATTAATCGGAAAGGGGGGGGGGGGGGTAACAGAACAACACTAGAAGACTGCCATTAATCAGGGGGTGGGTAACAGAACAACACTAGTAGACTGTCATTAATCAGAGGGTGGGGAACAGAACAACATTAGTAGACTGTCATTAATCAGGGGGTGGGTAACAGAACAACACTAGTAGACTGTCATTAATCGGAGGGTGTGTAACAGAACAACACTAGTATACTGCCATTAATCAGGGGGTGGGTAACAAAACAACACTAGTAGACTGTCATTAATCAGGGCGTGGGTAACAGAACAACACTAGTAGACTGTCATTAATCGGAGGATGGGTAACAGAACAACACTAGTAGACTGTCATTAATCGGAGGGCGGGTAACAGAACAACACTAGTAGACTGTCATTAATCAGGAGGTTTGTATCAGAACAACACTAGTAGACTGTCATTAATCGGAGGATGGGTAACAGAAAAACACTAGTAGACTGTCATTAATCGGAGGGCGGGTAACAGATAAACACTAGTAGACTGTCATTAATCAGGGGGTAGGTAACAGAACAACACCAGTAGACTGTCATTAATCGGTGGGGGGAGGGGGTAACAGAACAACATTAGTAGACTGTCATTAATCGGAGGGTGGGTAACAGAACAACATTAGTAGACTGTTATTATTGGGAGGATGGATAACAGAACAACATTAGTAGACTGTCATTAATCGGAGGGTGGGTAAAAGAACAACATTAGTAGACTGTCATTAATCAGGGGGTGGATAACAGAACAACACTAATAGACTTTCATTAATCGGAGGATGTGTAACAAAACAGCACTAGTAGACTGTCATTAATCAGGGGGTGGGTAACAGAACAACACAAGTAGAATGTCATTAATCAGGGGGGTGGGTAACAGAACAACATTAGTAGACTGTCATTAATCGGAAGGGTGGTGGGTAACAGAAACACACTAGTAGACTGTCATTAATCAGGGGGGCGGGTAACAGAACAACACTAGTAGACTGTCATTAATCAGGGGGTGGGTAACAGAACAACACTAGTAGACTGTCATTTATCAGGGGGTGGGTAACAGAACAACACTAGTAGACTGTCATTAATCGGAGGGTGTGTAACAGAACAACACGAGTAGACTGTCATTAATCGGAGGGTGGGTAACAGAACAACATTAGTAGACTGTCATTAATCAGGTGGTGGGTAACAGAACAACACTAGTAGACTGTCATTAATCAGAGGGCGGGGAACAGAACAACATTAGTAGACTGTCATTAATCAGGGGGTGGTAACAGAAAAACACTAGTTGACTGTCGATCGTTAATTAGGAGGTGGGTAGCCGAACAACATTAGTAGACTGTCATTAATCGGAGGATGGGTAACAGAACAACCCTAGTAGACTGTCATTTATCAGGGGGAGGATAATAGAACAACACTAGTAGACTGTCATTAATCGGAGGGTGAGTAACAGAACAACATTAGTAGACCGTCATTAATCGGAGGGGGAGTAACAGAACAACATTAGTAGACTGTCATTAATCGGAGGGTGAGTAACAGATCAACACTAGTAGACTGTCATTAATCAGGGGGTAGGTAACAGAACAACACTATTATAGTAGACTGTCATTAATCAGGGGGTGAGTAACAGAACAACATTAGTATACTGTCATTAATCGGAGGGGGGTAACAGAACAACATAAGTAGACTGTCATTAATCGGAGGGTGGGTAACAGAACAACACTAGTGGACTGTCATTAATCAGGAGGTTGGTATCAGAACAACATTAGTTAACTGCCATTAATCAGGGGGTGGATAACAGAACAACATTAGTAGACTGTCATTAATCGGAGGGGGAGTAACAGAACAACATTAGTAGACTGTCCTTAATCGGAGGGGGAGTAACAGAACAACATTAGTAGACTGTCATTAATCGGAGGGTGGGTAACAGAACAACATTAGTAGACTGTCATTTATCGGAGGGTGGGAAACGGAACAACATTAGTAGACTGTCATTTATCGGAGGGTGGGTAACAGAACAACATTAGTAGACTGTCATTAATCGGAGGGTGGGTAACAGAACAACATTAGTAGACTGTCATTAATCGGAGGGTGGGTAACAGAACAACACTAGTAGACTGTCATTAATCAGGAGGTTGGTATCAGAACAACATTAGTAGACTGCCATTAATCGGAGGGTGGGTAACAGAACAACATTAGTAGACTGTCATTAATCGGAGGGTGGGTAACAGAACAACATTAGTAGACTGTCATTAATCGGAGGTCGGGTAACAGAACAACATTAGTAGACTGTCATTAATCGCGGTAATTAAAAAGTATTGGACATTTATATATACCATACAGTGTTTCAATCTATTTAAAATTAAATCTTTCACTTGCTCCCCTTTTTGGTATTGTGGCTGTGACAACAACAAAAAATGAGAGCAAGTGGAAGATTTAATTTTAATTAGATTAACAGTGTTAAGAATATTTCTCAATGTTTAGTTCAAGGTAGATCACTCCTATATTATCGGTATTATAAGAAATACTTGTAAGAAACAAATTATTACTGTAATGCAAAAAGACCCCCAAATATTCTTCTTGTAATTTCATGTTCCGGAATATGAACAACTAGAAAAAAAGTTTAATTAAATTCCATGCTGTGCGGCCGTCCGAAGCTTTCTAAGGCACGCTTTCATAAATGAATCTTAAAAAGCTACGGACTGCAGAGAATTATCAGACTAGCAATTGTGTGGATGGAGTTGCGGATAAGAGCTAGGTACCCCCAAGTGTAACAGACGGACGGACAGAAGGACACCCATCACTATTTACCCCCTATTTTTCTATTATAACAATAAGCAGGTGGGAAAATAGTTATTGTAATGTAGTTATTACGTAATCTAGTTATGACGTAATGTAGTTATTACGTAATGTAGTTATGACGTAATGTAGGTGTATGATGTAATGTAGTCATGACATAATGTAGGTATGACGTAATGTAGGTATGACGTAATGTAGTTATGACGTAATGTATGTATGACGTAATTTAGTTATGACTTAATTTGGGTATGTGACGTAATGTATGTATGACGTAATGTATGTATGACGTAATGTAGTTATGACGTAATGTAGGTATGTCATAACTACATGATTACTACATGTATATGTAATGTATTTTGATCGATATTGAAATATAAATGGGTTATGGTAACTGCGCTCTTGTAGTATAAAAACGACCATATATCCAACTCCAAAGCAAAACTGTCATGTTTAATGTAGGAAAATTCATTGTACATGTGACTAATGTTGTTAGCAGAAATACTTTTATGACAGAATATAGTAATCATGTGAACTTCATCAGATCACGTCTTTTCATGCTTTCTGATAGAAACAATAACCTAACTACATTTTCACTGATATTAGGTATTCCGTTTGCACCTGTATATCCCACATTGCACTAAAACGAGAGGATGTGTCCTCTTTGTTTCTTTTGGTGTAAACAACACGTCATAATGAAACAAACGTAAAATATTGAATTTATATTATTCGACCGTGTGTGCAGACAATACATTGAAATTATATTCGTTGCAAACCAAAGTTTAACTAAATATAAACTGCTATTATTAACCCAATTATATTTCAGTTTATATGCAATACTTTATTAGAGAATTTAAAGTCAACGTTAAACGGGAGATAACTTAATCTATTTGTCATGTGGGCCAGAACTTGAGGCAGTAAAGTCAACGTTAAACGGGAGATAACTCAATCTCTTTGTCAGGTGGGACAGATTTTAAGGCTATAAGAATTCAGCGTTAAACGGGAGATAACTCAATCTATTTGTTATGTTGGCAAGATCTTAAGGCGGTGATGTCAATGTTAAACGGGAGAAAACTCAATCTATTTGTCATGTGGGCGGATAGAAAATGTTTTGTGGCATTCAGAAGTAATGGTCTATCCCATGTCACTGGACGCTAAACAACTTGGAAATCCATCTTATGATTATGCTTGTATTTGAAAGCAAATAGAATTTAGTCAAGGCGTCATCTTGTATACAGTTTTTAATTCAGATAAGATATTATTTGCGAAATTCATTGGAGTTATTTACTTCAATCAATTCATTTGTACATAGATTCATGTTAATTACAAGTCGGATAAAAGTTCGGTGAATGAAGATAATTAAGTGATTCTAATTCTTTTCATTGAGCTATTTCATTTACAAGTGGATTTTAAATAAATCGCATTCCATTAAAGAACATATCTATATCACATTAAGATACATGCGCCTATTTCACGATTCAATTCTATTCATAAACATACTCCAGCGGCGTAGCTAGGACCTGAATGGTGAAGCCTTCGGTCTCGCCGCGATGTATAATCTGGTGCCGCTTTATGCCAATCCCCCAGGTAGCGCTACAGACCTGGCATCAGGTCTGGTGCCGCTTTATGCCTATCCCCCGTGTAGCTCTAGAGGCCTGTTGTCGCTTTATGACAATCTTCCAGGTAGCGCTACAGACCTGGCGTCAGATGTGATTTCGCTTTATGTCAATATCCAAGGTAGCTCTAGAGACCTGGCGTCAGGTCTGGAGCCGCTTTATACCAATCTTTCAGGTAGCGCTACAGACCAGGCGTCAGATCTGGTGTCGCTTTATGTCAATCTCTAAGTAGCTCTAGAGACCTGGCGTCAGGACTGGAGCCGCTTTATGCCAATCCCCCAGGTAGCAATACAGACCTGGCGTAAGATATGGTGTCTCTTTTTGTCAATCTCCCAGGTAGCTCTAGAGACCTAGGGTCGGATCTGGAGCCGCTTTATGCCAATCACCCAGGTAGCGCTACAGACCTGGCGTAAGATATTGTGTCGCTTTATGCCAATCCCCCAGGTAGGGCTACGGACATGGCGTAAGACCTGGTGTCGCTTTATGTCAACCCCCAAGGTAGCGCTACAGACCTTTGTCAGGTCTGGTGCCGCTTTATGTCTAGTTTGGTTGTATTGAAAGAAAGATAACTCGTGTTCATTTTTTCTTCAAAATATTACGTATTCGGACAAAATCTCATTTGAGCTTATGTTAAAATGTATGTTGAATGATTATCTTACCTCATCTTATCATCGCAATTCTTTCTTAGAATTTTATCTTCACATGTGGTTTTACAAAACAACTTGTTGTTTATTTATATGCGCTGTGGTTGTTAGTTCAGTATTGGTGCAGGTAGGACGCACAGCTGCCTTGTCTTTGGTGGCCGATAAGGAATGCTTCTTGTTGAGGCGTTGTCAAGCTATAATACGGACAGTCTGACCGCGGATCATGTAGGAAATGTGTTTGGGGAATGACACGCTCTTTGCAACCCTTTGTTTAAATAAAAAAAGCAGGCGAAATGTAGCCTCTACAATGCAAAATTCTCCGTCCAAATTAACTCTTTTTCAATGGCAGTCAAAACTTTCTAAAAATTTCTCTGGTTGATTTTTTGTTTGTTAATTTTTTTCTCGTCCTGAAAGCTGAAATACTGACCGCTGGTAGTGAATTAGCCAATCAATTAATCAGTCGAAATGATATACCTTGTTGTGATGCCGTCTCCCCAGCGTCGTGGTATAGATGTAGATGAGAAGTGGATGGGCAGAAGTCATAAAATGATACTGAATTTGCTTATTATAAACAGATAACATTAAAATATATAAAACATCCATAACAAACAATGATTCGTCACAGAAACCGGAAACTCTTCAACAAGTAACTCTTTACAGTAAGGGGTAAATATTCACAATAACAGGTAACTCTTCACAGAAACCAGCCAACATTCACGATAAGCGCAATAACCTGTAACTCTTCACAATAACCGGTAAATATTCACGGTAAAGGTAACGCGTAATTTGTATGTATAGGTAAGGGAGTCACGTGACTACTTCGGAATAGATAGTTGTGGTGATACATATAGAAAAATGGGTGTTTTTAACCAATCTTTTCTCCTTCATAAAATCAAATGTGCATATGTGCATGTGCCAGATGGTGGATTTAATAGTTTTTTTTTTAAATATCCTTATGCCTGGGGCGGCCCCCCCCCCCCCCACAGACAATATGCGCCCTCTTGTTTGCAATTGAATTTATGGCCTTGTAATGAAGGGAGACGCTAACTAATAAATGGTTACTCTTCACTGTAAAGGGTATTGTGTTAAAGTTTACATTTCACAATAAATAACAGACTACACAAAAAAGATTGCCTGTCACAATAACTTGTAACAACCCTAGTGACCTTCTGAAACATTATTCTACTCGACCGCCTATTGTCATTTACTTGTCCATTTAAAACAAAATACACTCCAAACTTTCTAGTAATAAAGATTGAGTTGTCTTTCTTGATACGATAGTTTTGCTGTTTGCTAGGTGGCAATGCCTTTCATAGTCTGAATCTTTAACTTGCTATTATTTATATGCAATTTAATTATTTTATATTTATTTTAATTTATTTCACTTTAATATTATACACATGAAATTTATTAGGAACTGTTTCACGCCTTACACATCACTGACCAATGTTTTGTGTTAAATCCGACACCTTACTAGAAACTATAATATACATTTTACAATAAGCGCATTACTGATTCTATTTTCAAATTTAATCTGACCTTCAGAAAAATAATTCTTCGGAAATTCGGATTCCACAATATGGACCACCCCCATTCGAGATCTTCTCTCTCTCTCTTTTCTTCTTGTTCAATATTTATAATTCTGTAATATATATATATATCACGAGTTTTCACGCATAATTTGTAATTATATTTTAATGACGCTTTAAAAGACTTCATAGAAATTAATTGTCTCATCCTTAAACATTAAATATGATTTAACCTGATTTGGCGCTTACCTCTGTCTTTTTGAGATATTTTGCCCTACATTTAATTCATTGACTATTTAATTTAATAATAATGCTGGCAGATCTACTAGAATCTATTTTGGTTTTTTTATTACTAAATATATCATTCGTTTACGTTTCACTGTCGAAATGTTCCTGACACGTCCCTTGTCGTAAAAACAACAACTTTATGTAAATGTAGTAATAACAACTTCCAAAATACTAAACAAAAATAAATGAAAAGAAACCAATAAGAATTCCGGAGCTTTTATAGATAGTGTTTGGTTTGGTTTTTTTTATTACGCGTATCAAATCCGTTGTATATTATTATAAGATATGGGACTTATTCTTGTTAACATGTTGTGGTAAATATGAAAGAAAATCTAATTGAATTTGTAACTGTCTCTTTGACCTCGGGTCTTAGCTAGAGTTGCCTCCCCTGTTATGAAAACCGCTACAAGTATAGAAATTTAATTCTTATGAAATTCTGATTCCACAATATAGACCACATGGACATGTCGGGAACATCGCGACAGTCATAAACGGTTTTGGTCAATTCACTCGTTCTGCAACAATCATATTTTATTTGAAAATTTCTTAGGATGACTAGAGCAGCCATCCTAGGAAATTTTCAAATAAAATATGATACAAAAATATATATAAAATACCGTCCGACCAAGGGCATTAAGTTGTCGGTGTAGGACGTAAAAAACTCCCCAAGTCAAGTCATATATAAAATAAAAACTAACCATCATCTGGTGATATATTACAATATGACAGATCATTTAAATGGATCAGAGTACATTAGGTTAGTGATTTGACTTAGATAGAACGAGTTTGGACCATCGTCCGACAACATATACAGATATAACGAGTTTGGACCATCGTCCGACAACAACATATAAAATTTTTTAAAAAGGATTTGACAGAATGTGAAAATGTAATTGAATTTTAATATCATATAATGGGATTTTAATTATATACGTCGTCTCATAAATTTAAATAAATGAAATATGCGAAATAGTAATGAATATTTTTGTAGTTGAAATATGAAAAATGTCCTTTCAATAAATTTATTAGGATATTAATCCATTAGATAACTTGGATTATTCCTATTTACCTGAACACCTGCTTCTCTTAATTAGAGGTGATAAATCGGCGATGTGCATTTGTCACATGATAAACCCGTCTATTAACTAATGGGAAATTTTTCCCAATAAATTTGTGTTGGCAATTAACACTTTTGGAATCCCTCAAAAGCTTCCGATTAAAACGTGCTAGAGTTGTCCAATTACGGACGCTATTCCTACGAAATTGCGTAACGTAACGGTCACTGGTGGCCATTTTCTCGCCCGTATCTGATCAAATGGACCATTATACCACACAACAAATAATAAAAATAACGGGTGTTAATGAATAAATAGGCGATAAATATATCGTGATAAAATCCAAGCGTCAGTAACTTTGGATCTTTTTAATATTGTTAGCACATTAAATAAAGGTGGATTTTTACCACTGAACATCTGCAATTAAATAGTAAAGAAAATAATATGTATAATTTATAAAATGCCAGCACAAGCAGTAAATACAAAATACTGCATAATATATAAATCAACACTTTTATATAATTCGGCTGTAACGGTATCTGGGGATAAATAAATCTAACGAATTCTTGTTGTTTTAAATATAGCTAAACTTATTAATTCAAAAACTAAGTACAGATATAAAATAAAATCGGCAGCGGAACTCCTGCATTTTAGTTAAATTAGTTTGTATTTATACTTATACTTTAAATATAAAGCACATTTACTTAACCATAAACGAAACAGGACGGCCATTAAAATGATTAAAATTTCACATCCTGCTAATTTTCATAAATGCATCAAAGATGTTTTACATTATTTATATGTCTTCTACACATACATATATTTAGCGGAACATTACGGCATACGACCAACTAAAATGGAGAATTTCATAATTTATTTAGCTGAGTATTAAAATTTTATTTTTGATCTTATAAAATTATGACGGTAATATATTTAATGGTATAAAAATAACAATTGCTAAAATTAATTTGTTTAATTTCTAAGATCATTTCTTTTTGTTTTTTTTTACCTGTTCAAAAAGATTGAAATAGACATTTACACCCATATTAAAAAAATAATGTACATTTCTGAAAAATGATATTCTTTGATCTGGTCAAAAATTTGGTTTTTATGTAAGGAATGATATTAATGCATAAATAATATTAAAGTCACATAAAAATAAAAATGGTGTCTTTTGTGCATGTTGTTTTTTTTTAGAAAAAAAAATTGTCGAGTAAAAATTAACACGATTTTCTCATATTCCCGCTGGCGTTCTTGAACCAAATAATATTGTCATAATTATAATATTCAAAATTTAATCCCTAATTATGACTTAAATACAAAGGAATATTATCTTGTTCTATTTACTTAATACCCGGTTGAAATTAGAACATACGAAAATCACAAAATCGTCTTAAACATAAAAGGGTCTTGTTATCAACGCGAGAAAATTGTAGATTTTGGCAAGGAAGTTCACAGCAGTAATCATTTTCTATCTTGTACAATAAATAAAAGAAAATAATTATTTACCAAATTCAAATAATGCTAACTGTTGAGTTTTAGCAAACAAATAGTAAAAGTTATTATTCGATCTTTGGTGAAAAATTCAGTTGATTCAAGCCTCTTTGAAAAGGCGTTGAAAAAATGTCATAAAACGATTCGGTTCGGCACTCGGCGACAATTCCCTTTTGTGTGAAGTTTATTTATTTTTCAAGTTCTCGATGTAATTTTCCCATATCTTGCTGTTTCGTTGAATTAAATTTCTATTGGTTTATACGGCGTTTATTGTGTGTCTAACGTCGACTCCGGTACCTGCGGGAAACCAAGGTCGGGTCGTTTTCCCTGAGCTTATGTTTACTGTTCCTTCTAAAAACCCCTTAATGCCAAAATTTTCAGTAGAATATGAGAATTGATTAATAACTCGAGGAAGGTTTCTTTTGTTACAAGTCGTCAATACGTTAATTTCGAACGTTTTATTATCATAGAAAAATATAAAAAATCGAAAAAGTTCTAACGTAAAAATACCATAATAAACCATACATATAAACATTATATTTGTTGTTTATATTCGGGCTATAAAATAAACTTTGCCATCAAATTTTTCAGAATTTGTAATTTTGATTTTCAAATTTAAATATTATCATGTAACTACATGTATTCTTCATAAGGATTTGTAATTCTAATGAACTAACAAAAGAAAGGCTTCTCAGAACACCAAGTCTGCATTTAGTTTACGAAGCTTTTGATGATTTTTATCACCGAGTTTATTAAATCATGGTTATTATATAATTTGGCAATAAAATGCATCATGTTTAGTTTTATGTACCTCACTTTGTATAGTGTTTTCACAAATTTGTCTCCATTTCTCTGGATTTCGACATGCCTGTTAAAGATAAAAATATACATGCGTCAAATGTACAGTTGTAATACTGAAATTTAACAAAAAAAGTACAAAAATATTTACATCATTTTTCTTGTTTATACAAATACAAGTTACTAAGCTTCTTATTTTGACATACTTAATATGAAATCATGGGTCATATATCAATAATCTGTAGGTCTTACTTATTTTCTTTCATTTATTTTAATTTTTAAAAGTTTATCGAGGAAGTCATCTCCCAGTTTTGTCATATTAAAACTACATACAAGGTTCATTAGATCCCCTGATGAGAAGCACATATCTAGATTTTGCATTTCAGTGAATGAATTCAAACACAGATTAAGAAAATCCCATTTCTTTATTCCAATCACGATTTTTCAGCTTCTGCGTTCTATTAAAATATTATACAGCAATATTATCGTTTATAGCATTGAGAACAAAGAATGGGGCGATAAATCGTACAGCTTTTGTTGACGAGAACAATACCTTGCTGATGTCTTAGCAAAGTTTGCTATAAAGCTTCTACAGCACGGTTCTAGCAGTCTATTATAGCGAAGACGTGACGATTCCCGAAGGAATACATCATTCAACAAGATAATAGAATACTGTTGCATTTTATATTATGACAAACGGACTAGTCAACAGGCATTCCTTATCATCGGATTTACATTAATAATTCATCTTATAGGAGTTGCAGAACTAAAAAAAAGCCCAAAATTAAAACAAATAAAATAAAACACATTCTCTAATGTCAAAATAAAAATCGGTTGTAGAACAGTATGACGTCAATGAAAAAATGAAAAATATGAATAAATGTACTATATGACGTACCACTACATAATATATAGATTTAGCAATATGGGATGTTTGTACATGTTATTCGACTTTGAAGAAAATTTGTTTTCTTTGATATTTTCAAAGTCATGTTTTTGTCTTTTCTATATGTATTGAAGCGAAGTGCATGTTATAATTCGGGATCTTTATTTGTTCCACATATATATGGTATTATGCTAGATGGATCTCATTTGTGCTTAAATAATGAGATATTGTGAACATAGTTTTCTTTTTACTAACTTTTCTGCTATTAAAAATTTAGACAAATTTGCTAAAACAAACACAATCTAATATTTAGAATTATTCTCTGTTATTTGAAGTCAAAACTTTCTCCATATGTCACGTTATTTTCTGTGGTCAAACACCAGTAGCTTATCCAATGACAATTACCTTCCGAATACAATTCAAATTTTGTTTCACAATCACGTGTTAATTTCTTCTTTTAATTAATCACACTGTTCACGTGGTTCTGTTAAGCGTGAGAATTTCGTATTTAATACACAGATTTGTTTTAGTAATCTACTTACAGGGGCTTAAAATAATGCCAACTTTCTTCCCATTTACCGGTATTATTTTCTGATATTTTCTCTGATTTTGATCAATCAAAATATTTGCAGTGCAATATTTGAAATGGTGATTCTTAATTAATAAGAAATTTCAATAATTAAGCCTATTTCCAAACGTTGTTATTAGCTGTCATGCTCTGAAACAATCTCATCTCACCTGTGTTTACCTGAACAGGTAATTACTATTGCCAGCTAATGGAATGCTAGGTACATCATTCCGGCCGATTAATCTTCGGATCAGGTTTTGAAATCTCATTAAAATACCGCGATATTCTCATTTACTATAAAACTGTAGGTGGCTAGGAGACTTTAATAACACATTCTTTCAAAGTGATTCATGTTCAAGATTTATATGTACATAAATAGGATGCTGCGCTCAAGCGGTGTAGGCAAACATCTATTCGGACCTAAGACAACAGAATTGAGCTGAAAACAATTTCTTTCGTACAATGCAGTACAATATCGGTCTTCACGGATCAGTTAACATGAAAAGTCTGCCAAATTAAGTCAAGAAAATTAACTTATATTCTTTTGGGATACACCTGTTTTAATCAGTAGTAAGCTTATATTACTTTATGGTTTTAAATTTTACATATATTGGGAAATTAGAGTCCCGATGACTTTGTGATTTCTTGGACACCTGGAATAACGAATTTGCATGTATATTATTCTTGCATTATTATCTATAAATTTTCATAACAACACAGGGTCATTTATGTCTACAAATTACATGATTGGAAGGATATCTATCCTGAAGTATATCATAACCCAACACGTCTGTGTCTATAATACTTTCTGTTAGTACCGTGCTTGGTCACTTTTCAATTTATGTTACATGATAAGACCATTTTGAGAAAACAATTGAAATTTACATTCCAAATAATGTTTCTTTTATTTAACTGCATGTTCTTTAATTTCGTATATAGACAACGTTCACAACTCTGACTCTTCATAAGTGCATCTTTAAAAACTACATGTAGTTTAGACCAACAGACATCTTTGGGATGGCATGTATGTATATGGTTGAACACACAAATTGGAGAAAAGTTTAAAGTCTCAATTTGTCAAACGGCTAGATTCCAAACGAGATTTTTGATTTAGTAACCACGGGACACCGAAATAAAATCTAATTTAGAAAGGATAACGTTAGGTCCTGGGGCTATTGCGACCTTTATTATGGTCATTGTTCACAGATCGTATCGGAATAGAGTACCCGGTTATTTAACCGACAACATTTCTTAGGTAGTTCAATCCGTGTTACATAACTTTTGAATGGAAAGAGGCGGAACATCCGGTCCAGAACAAGGTAAAAAGGGCACTAACATCAATCATTTTCTTCGCAAGTCCGAAATAATCACCTGATTACGGAGGATCTCACCGGGCGGTGTCAATTACACTCCCTATCATAGCGATGACATGGCAGGGCAGAAAAATTTGATCGATAATCCCTGACAAATGCACATTATTTTAACCCATTATAAAAATATTCAGATCTCGTAATATGTGAAATATTATCCCAACTTTGAAGTATTATTGAATTACCGAAAATTAGAGTTGCTATGGTTTTGTATTATTTAGCTTCATTAAGGATTATGCGTTATGAATTATCTTCTGTAAATCATTTTACAATTTCAATTTGGAATTGAAAAAGAGTAAACAACTTTGTCAACTAAGTTTTGGAGATCTCGTCTAGTATATTATTGTGGCGAAAGCTCGTCGTACTGCGTTGTCATACGCACGGTTATTCGCTAAACCCGATAGTTACCCATTGTCGCTTTTTGTTATACATACGACAATTATGGTTTTTGTGTTTTATATCATTAAAGTGACATGCCATTTGTCTCTATTTAACAAGAAGATCCAACATTTAGACTTGTAGATATTATTTGCGTGTGTCCCAAAATAGTACTATAAACTGAACTCTATTTTATGACCTTCAATGCTTTAAAGTCTACATTTATAGTTCATATTAGTTTCATGTCCGACAACAATCATCCGAACTTTTTGACAAATAAGAAAGGAATCTACACGCAAGCCCGCTTTGATTACCCTTATTAACAAGAAAATATTATACCACAAGTACACAGTTCAATTACAGACCAGGCTAGTTGTAGCTAGGTTTATTCCTATAATTACCAATAAGGATTGAGAGATAAGCTGGTCACGGTCTCACAAGAGTTCCTTTAGTTCATCTCTATACATGTAGTGGTAATAGGTACAGATGTTATTTACCTTGCTTAATCTATTCAAATCAAACTAGAAAAATCATATATATTTAAATATTTGAATACATCTTGTATACAGAAGTAGACTACTATTTGTCTTATGTTGTCATATCATTAACGTTTGTTATCGTTCTGAAAATAGCTGAAATACTGCTCGAAGGACGTAAAGCAAACATACCATCTAACTTGACCTACATGGTAATTTTGTTGTCTAATTGTTAATAATACTAATAATGAAAACACAATTACATGCATGCCAGATCTGGATCACAATTTTTTGAAAATTAGAAAAGACGTCCGGTGTCTTGGATGGAGGGGGAGGTGTTTTAATTATTGCACTTTCCAGCCTTTCTAATGAGACAATTTTAAAAGATTAAGTACCACTTTATTATGATCTTATTGCAATATTATTTAATTTTTAATTTGTTGTGAATTATTATGTATGCCTTCAACCCCTCATGGGGTATAACTGTGCTAAAATAAATACAATTATTTGGCAGAGAAAGAGAAATAAACAGTAATATTGCTGCATAGTTTTAGTTGATTTTCCTCGAAACACATATAGTTGAGACAATGTACTAATGATGCTAAAATTTTAGGTGTCTAAAATGTATACTCACTGGAAATTTATAATTTAAGAAGACTTTTATCAGCACAATTAAAATGTCTGTCTGTTTCAAGTGTGTGTTATGACATTTGTTTTCTGAAATCAATTTCGCTAAATAATGGTACCCAGGGTTCGCAAATTATTAAAATGTGGACAGCGATTACAACAAGCTATTCAACGAATGACATTTGTTCAAGTTATGATAAATTTCTAATTATTACGGAAAAAGTCTGTTGATTAAGGGTTGTATAGAATGACAGTGCTATATTTTTTCAATTTTCAATCTGTCTCTTCTTTTAACTTCATTTGTGGCCACACACACGTACTATGTGATTATATGGCCTCAATTATAAATCTATCATTTGATAAACTCTGTGAATTATGACAATGAAAAATGAAACCAACATTATCGTGTATATTATTTTGTTTGACATACAACTTTGCATTTAATTGCCCAGAAAATGCTTCTTTTCAAATGCAGCAGGCTTGAACTAAACTAAAAGGGTTTGGGCCGTCCGTACATGAATGGGAGTTATAACGAATAGTGTGAGCGCCATTGTTATTGTTGATATATATTGTGTAAGCGGTTTTAACAATGAACGATCAAGTTTATAGAGATCTATTGAAATGACGTAAAGTAAATTATTTCCAATTAAGGTTAAAATAGGTGACGTATATTGTTTATAAATTTGACAATTGTGTGAAATATTTTTTATTATTCCAAATTTTAAATATTTTGGCATTTTTATGGCTTATTGGACCAATGATTTAAAATTGGGTAGCATAATAAGATAAGTGTTAAATTTCTTCTGTGGCTAAAGCGTGAAATTAAATATTATCATGATTTTTTTCAATGCTCACGAAAAAAGAGACTTTAGTGCAGTATCATAGACCAATATACACGAAAACAGTCCTGAAACGTATATATGGTGATATTCTTAGGTATACAAAATGATAAATGATAAAGTAGCTATCAGTGACTTCTGCAGGAATATATTCGAAATGTGGCTTAAAATATTCCTAGGTATATATTTTAGACTCATATATCTGACTTACGTTACGCAACTCTTTCATATATTAAATTTATTGCGGACAAACAGAAACTACCAATCCCATTTGAATGATACTTGTACAATTACAAAATTAAAAATAAATATATAAACAAAAATTATTAATTAAAAGATTATAATTCTACTCGATATTACACAAATGTAAATTTTTTACAATATTTGACGCAGACTTTGGCTTACGTGTATAGTAAAACGATATTACTGTAAGAAGAACCTGCAGCGTACGTAGATGTTAATTTTATTCATCTGAAAAGTAAGTTGATGTTATTTTAAACAAAAATCAGAACTTCTGTGGCGTTTTAGTGTGTTTGCACCTTTATTTTAATTGATGATCAGTTAAACCGCGTTCTGGTCCGTTGGCGGGAAAACATCGTCAGCTGCTGTATTCGCCATTCCCATTTAAATTAAAAAATTGTCACCTCTACCAAGATACAGTAGATAGAGGGAGATAAAAAAACCCAGAATAAATCTAACGGTAAACAAAAACAAAAGAACAGAGATATTCCGAAGATCTTTATTAGATAATTAGTCGTAAGAGATCATATTACAGACGAATTTTGGAGATATGTCATCTTGGAACTACTGGTTTGGCACCAGTCACCATTTTATTTGCAAACAAATGAAATAGAACACCGTAATCAAGATGGCAATACTTCAGGCCGATCATAATCTATCCCCGCAAACGTAAAAAATCTTTTGTTTTAAAATATTTTACCTTTAAAGTCGGAACATTATATTTTTATGCTTCTCTGGCTATGTTTAAATCCGCTCTTTAAGTCTGACTTGAATTAAGAGTTGCTATACGAATCCATGCCTGATTGTATACCTGTATTCTCAAGTCGTCCCTTTAAAGTCTACACCAGAAGCAGTCTTCAGATGTTTCAGTGGTATGCATGAAGAAATAACCTTTGTCTATTATAAAGCGGACATAGAATAATTATTTAGACAGCAATGTTATACTAATGATTATTCTGTGTTAGAAGTGGGTCGGTATATAGACAGCAATGTTCTACTAATGATTATTCTGTGTGAGCAGTGGTCGGACTGCAATCGAAGATATCTTTATTTTAATGTGTTGTACGTTTCTGTATTTGACTATACCACTGAGGGGAATGGACACGGATTGGTTGTGGGTCCATATTTATAGATTTCGGTGTGGGTCCATATATTACAGACGATGAACAGTGAACTGACACATTTATACTATAATTCACCCCAATAATATATACAGATATATGGACACCGGGACACAAAGGACATTTTAAAAAAATGTCTGTTTTAATCACTGAGGGGACAAATCGTTTTGTCATTTTTTTCCCACTCCCGTCCAATGCTCATTTCCATTTTGTTAAACCTGTTGATTTGTGAAATTATTTTAAATATATAACCATATTAAACACCTGCAATATCACTTTGATGTGTCTTAGTCTGGAGAGAATCATCCTTGCGTTAATAAATAGCGGAAATAAATTCACCTTTTATGTATGTCGTTGAAATTCAAATTTTGGTACTTCTCTAAAATATTGTGTTCTAATGTTTTCATTAATCACCATTCTGTCAGCAATCCTCAAGAAAATGACCTAGGAGAGATGAAATATCCATTACACGGTCCTCTGTTCCGAGAAATATCCCAATAAAATTCTACCTGAAGATCGTTTAATGATTTCAAAATTAATCAGAGGCCCTGTCAGGTTCTGGACAAAACGTAAGAAAAAACGACACCCAAGATGCTTTAGACCCTTACAGATTAGTGGGGTATCACAAATCATCAGTCAAAGTATATGTATCAACATTTTTTGGTTACCATGTTATTTCAGGGCATATTTATATTGGGGTTCAGAAGATTTTTGTGAAGAGAACACATTTGAATTACCCCGTCTGTAGCCTTAAAGTATTTCTTATTGTAAAGAAAATGCTGGGTAAATATCGTGTCACTAGCCTACATTTAGAACAGTCAAACATGACATCCAACAAATTGATCACCTGGGCATAACCTGTCAGACCATTTGCTTTGATATTCCTATTGATTACAGGTAGTTTTCAAAAGCCAGGAACAATTCTTCAATAAGCCTTCCATACCGAGGGAATTGGCTACAAATGGTTTGTTCTCGACATCGTTAATTTTTCATTCTTCGCTGTACTCCCTTGGTATCTGTTTTTATCGTGTCATTCCATTCAATTGTACATTTTCAATAGAATTTTAAATTGCCGAAGACAAAATCCGGAACCAATAGAGTTATTCCTCTCTGCAATTAAAGGAACATATACCATTTTGTTTGCTAATCGGAGTTAACTTTGTATAAAGACAAATTAAACAGAAAGTCGTAAATATTAATATCTCTGTATAGAGTACAATAGATAACAATGAAACACGACTCTATCCGTCTCCAATAAAGTGGACCGTTTATGTCATAAAACCCACTGCTTCATTAAGTTAAAAGTCATCCATTTTTAAAACGATTTAATTAATTGTTATTTAATAAACCCCGACGAATCTTGTTTTTAACCAAGTTACTTAATAATGAATTGAAAACTAGAAAACTTTATCCCAGTTTCTTCAACTTTTAAGTTAGAAGAAATGTTGTTTGTCAGTCGACAGCTCAGTATTGACAGACCTGTTTCATTGACGACGAGTCACTTGAAAATACTTAAAACAGGTTATAATAAATTTACCACGGTTCTACAGGAACATAAACGTCCTTTTGAAACCATTTCAATATCCGAATGAGTTCACAAGACGTCGTACTACAAATATCTTTTGTTTTATCCTTTTTCTCGTTCTTGTCATAAGGGTAGACTTTACCTGGCGTTACTATCACTTTCGGATTTGTAAGACGTCTCCTGTTACAACATATTTATATAAAATATGCCATAATGTGTATAGGCTATAACAACTTTCTGAAGTGTCGAACAGACCTGTAACTGACAAACCACTAAAAAACAACGTTCTGGAGTGTCGAACAGACCTGTAACTGACAAACCACTAAAAACAACGTTCTGGAGTGTCGAACAGACCTGTAACTGACAAACCACTAAAAACAACGTTCTGAAGTGTCGAACAGACCTGTAACTGACAAACCACTAAAAAACAACGTTCTGAAGTGTCGAACAGACCTGTAACTGACAAACCACTAAAAAACAACGCTCTGGAGTGTCGAACAGACCTGTAACTGACAAACCACTAAAAACAACGTTCTGAAGTGTCGAACAGACCTGTAACTGACAAACCACTAAAAAACAACGTTCTGGAGTGTCGAACAGACATGTAACTGACAAACCACTAAAAAACAACGTTCTGGAGTGTCGAACAGACCTGTAACTGACAAACCACTTAAACAACATTCTGAAGTGTCGAACAGACCTTTAACTGGCAAAACACAACAATTTGTAGGACCAAACCTTTACATATTCCGTCTTGGTTTGTAGATTATATGATTTGAAGGGGAAACCAACACAATTACACAAACCATTATTGAAATAATTGCCTCTCCAATTAATCATAATTTGCTGCCTGATAAGAAAGCTCCATAATAGCTTTACTCCTAAGACAGCATAATTACGCACATGTCATACATAAAAAATAATTCAAAACGTATTACAGATAGGCTTAATTACCCTGAAGTTATTTCTTAATTATAAAAGTTGTTCTTGTCGGTTTTGTTTTTTAAGATAACTGGTCTACCCGCTTGGTTAAGCTGCTATCCAATAAATTATATGGGAGTTATTTCACCTTCGCACAAAAATATGAATCGAATATCACCTCATGCAACGAAACAATTATTAACTCGCCCGATTGTTAAAATTATGACATCCGCAGATAAGGCAATCGTAAAATTACGGAATGACCTCGTACGAATTGATATGAAATAAACGGAACATCATAATCGTTTTCACTTTTAGCTGAATAAAATTGTCATATTTTTAACTTTTTCTTCACTATTACCCAATCCTTGATAATTAAGTCATAAAGCTACATAGATCCCTGAACCGTTACTGAACAAAGGGTTTGCTATTTGTGTTGTGTACGTGTTCAATGGGCTGACTTTAAATGCTATATAATTTATTTAAAAGATGTATTAAGTTGAAAGTATATAGGTTGAATAAAAGCAGTTTCGTTTAAAATGTAACAAATCAACTTGTTTATTATTCTCTACTACAAAAGATGGCATGATACTATCTTGTACTTTGGAGTAAATCTGAAGCGACCCACTGACCCACAGTTTCCTTACAATGGCTGTGTATTTCATTAGTTTTCTGCGGTATTTCATTCATAAATATAGAGGGCGCTATTATTCTATGGCTTTGAATGTAGTTATTGTTAACTTTTGTGACCATTTCAAGCCTATTAGAAGGAATGAATTGATCTTTCCATGACATAAAGTTTGACAATACGAGCAGATTATACATTATAATCATTACAATACGTAACTACAAAACCACGTGGTTTTTTTATATTTTAATAAACTAAACCTTAAGATTCGGAGCTGTAAACATAAATAAATATTTTGTTATGGATTTCAAAGGCTGCTGAATATATTTGTCAAAATACTAACTAATACTTACTGCTATAGATTACATAGAATTGCTCATTGTGACCCGTGCAAGACTTCTGTTACGACACAGATTGTATTACACTGTAACACATTTTCCACTAAATTTTACAGAATAATATTTTACACTCCCTAAGAAGCAGTTTTTTTATTCCCTAAGAAGAAGTTTTTATATTCCCTAAGGAGCGTTTTTTATATTCCCTACGGAGTGGTTTTTACACTCCCTAAGAAGCGCTTTGTACACTGCCCAGGAAGCAGTTTTTACTCTCCATGAGAAGCGGTTTTTACACTCTAAAAAGAGCTGTTTATACACTTCCTAAGAAGCTGTTTTTACACTCTCTAAAAAGCGGTTTTTAGATTCCCAAATTAGCGGTTTTAACTCCCTAATAAGCAGTTTTTTACACGCCACAAGAAGCGTTTTTTACACTCCCTTAGAATCGATTTTTTTTTGCACTCCATAAGAGTCGATTTTTGTACACTGCCTAAAAAGTAATTTTGAACACTCCCTATGAAGCGGTTTTTATATTCCCTAAGAAGCAGTTTTTACACTCCCTGAGAAGCAATTTTTACAATCCCTAGGAAGCGATTTTTTTACACTCCATTAGAAGCGATTTTCTACACTTCCTAAGAAGTGATGTTTTAAACTTTCTAAGAAGAGAATTTTATACTCTCTAGAAACTTAGTATCCAATAAGACACCAATAATTATTCATAACGACCTTTAAGTAGATATACCCCATAATACACAGATTTTATTTAAAATTTTAAAAAAATATAAAAACATACATTACTTTGAATGCTTTTTTCGTACTTTATTTCGACTCTGGAAATTGTTCCCTCTTGATCACATAATCGTTCGTAATGTATATACTGTACAGATCAGCGAAATGTTTTAGTGTAATTGTAATTTGGAAACGATTTTAGCTTACACACGCTGGAAGGAAAACAATCTGACATTTACACAAAAAATGTAGAATAGAGTTGATTCAAATCACTAACCGTAAAATTGCTTTCTCAATTTCTTTAATTTTAAATTAAAATTTAATTTTGTAGGATGTATTTTTCTTTAAAATATGCATTAGTTTATCTTTGTGTATATTATATACGTTTAAATATCAATAAAATTCAAGGTTTGCATGCTATGTTTGTATAATTAATGTTTTGGAACTTGAGCCACGATCTTATCTCCACTTATGATATCAGTAGATCGTCTCTCACCACTGCTTCAGAAAAATTCTCACGCCTATTCTTGTATAATAGGAAAACCCGTGAACACATTACTAAAACCGATTACCGAAATTTCTGCGCACTCTGCTTCTGAAATTTTTATTTTTCGCCTATAGTTATAATTTCCTTATCCTATAAGTGTCAAAATTTCCGCCATTGACCTAGTTACGGTTATGGAGCTGCTGAGTTTTTCATAGGTACACACATTTTATATAGTTTCAACCGTCCAAAGTTGAAACTAAACCATCTGGGAAAGGGAATAAGGTTGTCGGCGCGGGACGATTTACCCCCCCCCCCCCCCCCTCCTCCCCCACCTAACGGGCAGATATTAACGAACACATGTGTTTTATCCTAATTAGTACATCTGTACATGTATGAATACAAAATATACTGATATACTGCATAGAAATTGCGATGCTATATGTGTTACTGCATGTACTGTGACCATATACTTGGGGTTATTTTTATTATGACAATTAAGCTTCCTCCTTGTTTACTGAGAACAACGTGTTTCCAAATCTTTTTGAATTTCTTCCTCAAGATCAGTATTAGTTGCGTGAATCGACAAAAAATATTAATTTTAATTATTCTTTGAAACCTTCCTGTTTTGCCCTAAATGTCACACGTAGTAACAGTTTGGTACCCATGCTCCATAATGTTCACCGATCTGCGAACACGGTCTTCTCAAATGTCAACTTCAAGAGGGTGTAAAGAAACGCCACTATGAAAAATGCTGTGTGTCTAAACTAGGGTGTTCAATATTTAAACATGTAATATGTATATTTCGCTGTTAAGAGCATCATACGTAGGTTTTACGTTGTCACGGCAGATAACATGCATTACTGAATGTAGTGACAGTAAAGGGAAACGGTATGAATATAGCAGTAATAAACATCACTGAAATATACAATTTCGCATTATACGTGTAGAAATTAGGTCATGTTACATCCCTGTGCCATGCAGTCTGCATAGACAGGTAGGAATATTCTCGCATAACTCTGATTGCAGATAATTTTATTTTTTTTTAAATCCCACAAATTGTTAATTGCAGTATTGCGATACATGATATACTTCATAAAAACGTAACTGTTAACGCGTTATATTTTAATAGCATCTCCGTTTTCAATAATTTATCATTGTCTATAGATTATTATGTATCAGTTTACTATACAAAATTAACATCAAATTATACATTGTTGAAAAGATTATTGATAGATCCTGCTTGGAATTACTGTGCAGTTATTTAATTTCTAGTTCCCTGCGTTTAACCTTCAAAATCTCCTGAAACCCGAGTTGTCTGTCTGTGTCCCTGGTCTCCTACTGTAGGTGCAGTCTTTACGACATATCATTTGTTTTTTATGTCTAGCATTAAATTTATATTACCATAAATAGTCGAAATGGGCAAGGTGTTTTAAGTTGTACACTGTGTCCGATTTCCTTCTCATCCATCGATGTTTGTCTGTTGTGTTAAGATTACATACCACACATAAGATACAACAGTAGATACGTCTACTGCATGGTGATGGAGCCCTCGGCTAGACCCTCTCCTGACACCTCATTTGTTTTTAACGGGTCATCATCCAGGGTGATTATACTCGGGGTAGCTCGGATAGAATTTCTGCATGAGTGATCAACTAAGTTTTAAAACTGACACACCTCAACATTAAACTGTTGATTATATTAATAGATTGTATTTTGCACTTTAAAGTAAGTCAGAGGTCAAGTTTCTTAATAGCCTGATATGCATAAACATTATAAGCTGGAATACTAAGTATATGTTTCCGGGTTGGGGGGTACGTTGCCTTGTGTTTTTCAAATTAAATTTTGAAATAAGATTTTTTTCTTCATCCATTCGGTCTGGTGAATGTCTGTTGGGTAACTGTGTTGTTATTTACGCCATGCTGACTGAACTGAGAAACCGATGTAATTCTTCCAAGTCATTCTAAGTTTAGGTATATCATGTAGGGTAGAAATGTCACCAGAATAATTCCGTTTCATACATTGTGTGTGTGTATTGGAATGTGTAATAACATTTATCTTTTGCCTTTATCTCCGAATTTGTATTCTCAGCTGCGAAATATTTATATAGATATTCATATCTAATAATAGACCTTGTGGGTATCAGTGGTTGTTCTACCAAACGAACCCTTGGTTATTCTTTATATAAGTTGACTTTATAACTTACATTTAAGGTATTATGATGTTTTGTATTTTACAACCAGCGTGTCATGTATACATGTTTTATTAGATAAATTTTTTTCCTTCTTATCATTGCTATCTTAAGTTACTTTTGAAAGCTTGTGAAAGCCAAAGAAAGCTGATAAGATGTTTTTTCTCTTTCATCGGTGATTCTCTTTCTTGACTTTTATTCTTGGAACCGTAAAATGTTATTTGGAAGATTAACTTATCCCTGTCTAATGGAAGATTAAAGTATCCCTGTCTATTAATGGAAGATTAACTTATCCCTGTCTAATGGAAGATTACCATATCCCTGTCTAATGGAAGATTAAAGTATCCCTGTCTATAAATGGAAGATTAACTTATCCCTGTCTAATGGAAGATTAAAGTATCCCTGTCTAATGGAAGATTAACGTATCCCTGTCTAATGGAAGATTAAAGTATCCCTGTCTAATGGAAGATTAACTTATCCCTGTCTAATGGAAGATTAACGTATCCCTGTCTAATGGAGGATTAAATTATCCCTGTCTAATAGAAGATTAACGTATCCCTGTCTAATGGAAGATTAACTTATCCCTGTCTAATGGAAGATTAAATTATCCCTGTCTAATGGAAGATTAAACTATCCCTGTCTAATGGAAGATTAACGTATCCCCGTCTAATGGAAGAATAACGTATCCCTGTCTAATGGAAGATTAACTTATCCCTGTCTAATGGAAGATTAACTTATCCCTGTCTAATGGAAGATTAACTTATCCCTGTCTAATGGAAGATTAACTTATCCCTGTCTAATGGAAGATTAACTTATCCCTGTCTAATAGAAGATTAATGTATCCCTATCTAATGGAAGAGTAACTTATCCATGTCTAATGGAAGATTAACTTATCCCTGTCTAAAGGAAGATTAACTTATCCCTGTCTAATGGAAGATTGACTTATCCCTTTCTAATGGAAGATTAACTTATCCCTGACTAATGGAAGATTAACGTATCCCTATCTAATGGAAGATTAACTTATCACTGTCTAATGGAAGACTAACTTATCCCTGTCTAATGGAAGACTAACTTATCCCTGTCTAATGGAAGAGTAACTTATCCCTGTCTTATTGAAGATTAACGTATCCCTGTCTAATGGAAGATTAACGTGTCGCTGTCTAATGGAAGATTAGTTTATCCCTGTCCAATGGAAGTTTAACGTATCCCTGTCTAATGGAAGATTAAGGTATCCCTGTCTAATGGAAGATTAAGGTATCCCTGTCTAATGGAAGATTTACGTATCCCTGTCTAATGGAAGATTAACTTATCCCTGTCTAATGGAAGATTAACGTATTCCTGTCTAATGGAAGATTAACGTCTCCCTGTCTAATGGAAGATTAACTTATCCCTGTCTAATAGAAGATTAACGTATCCCTGTCTAATGGAAGATTAACGTATCCCTGTCTAATGGAAGATTAACGTATCCCTGTCTAATGGAAGATTAACTTATCCCTGTCTAATGGAAGATTAACTTATCCCTGATTAATTGAAGATTAACATATCCCTGTCTTATGGAAGATTAACTTATCCATGTCTAATGGAAGATTAACTTATCCCTGTCTAATGGAAGATTAACGTATCTCTGTATAATGGAAGATTAACGTATCCCTGTCTAATGGAAGATTAACGTATCCCTGTCTAATGGAAGATTAACGTATCCCTGTCTAAAGTAAGATTAACGTATCCCTGTCTAATGGAAGATTAACTTATCCGTGTCTAATGGAAGTTTAACTTATCCCTGTCTAATGGAAGATTAACTTATCCCTGTCTTATGTAAGATTAATGTATCCCTATCTAATGGAAGGATAACGTATCCCTGTATAATGGAAGATTAACGTATCCCTGTCTAATGGAAGATAAACGTATCCCTGTCTAAAGTAAGATTAACGTATCCCTGTCTAATGGAAGACTAACTTATCCCTGTCTTATGGAAGACTACCGTATCCCTGTCTAATGGAAGAGTAACTTATCCCGGTCTAATGGAAGATTAACGTATCCCTGTCTAATGGAAGATTAACGTATCCCTGTCTAATAGAAGACTAACTTATCCCTGTCTAATGGAAGACTTACTTATCCCTGTCTAATGGAAGATTAACATATCCCTGTATAATGGAAGATTAACGTATCCCTGTCTAATGGAAGATTAACGTATCCCTGTCTAAAGTAAGATTAACGTATCCCTGTCTAATGGAAGACTAACGTATCCCTGTCTAATGGAAGAGTAACTTATCCCTGTCTAATGGAAGATTAACGTATCCCTGTCTAATGGAAGATTAACGTATCCCTGTCTAATAGAAGACTAACTTATCCCTGTCTAATGGAATACTTACTTATCCCTGTCTAATGGAAGATTAACATATCCCTGTCTAATGGAAGATTAACGTATCCCTGTCTAATGGAAGAGTAACTTATCCATGTCTAAACCATTAAACTGTTTCCATTCGGGTTGATTTTACATACATACTTATATACTAACTAAGATTACTGTTCTAAAATTTGGAACATACAAACATTTTTTTGACATACAAAAAGTTTTGGACATACAGACAGTCTCATACTTTCACCTGAATTCGCATGACCTGAACTCATACTGCACCGTGTTCAGTGCTATTCACTGTATTCAGTTCCACCCTTCGTGTTCAGTGCTATCCACAAACATGTTCATTACTACCCGTCGTTTTCAGTGCTACTACTGTGTCCAATGATATCCACCATGATCAGTGATATCCACGATGTCTGTGATATCCACCATGATCAGTGCTATCCATCGTGTTAAGTGCTATCCATCCTGTTCTGTGCTATCCACAATGTTCAGTGCTATCCGCCGTGATTAGTGCTATCCACTGTGTTTAGTGGAAACCACCGTGGTTCAGTGCTACCCATCGTGTTCATTGCTATCCACCGTGATCAGTAAGTTTAGTGTTATCTAACATGTTCAGTGATACCCACCGTATTCTGTGCTAGCCACCGTGTTCAGTGCTAGCCATCTTGTTCATTGCTATTCACAATATATTCTGTGCTACCCACTGACTGTTCAGTTCTATCCACTGTGTTCAGTTCTATCAACCATGTTCAGAGCTATCCATCTTGTTCAGTGCTATCCGCGTGTTTAGTTCTATCCACCGTGTTCTGTGCTATTCACCTTATTATGTGCTACCTACTGACTGTGCTCAGTGCTATCCACCGTGTTTAATGCTACTCACCGTGTTAAGTGGTATCCACTGTGTTCAGGGCTATCCACCGTGTTCAGTGCTAACCACCCTGTTCTGTGCTACCCATCGTAGACAGTGCTATTCACTGTGCTCAGTGCTATCCTCCTCGTTTAGCGTTATCCACCGTGTTCAGTGCTAACCATCGTGTTTAGTGCCATCCACCGTGTTTAGTGATTTCCACTGAGTTCGTTGCTACTCACCGTATTCTGTTATACCCACTGACTGTGTTCAGTGCTATCCGCTTTGTTCTGTGCTATCCACCGTATTCAGTGTTATCCAACGTGTTCAATGCTATTCAACGTGTTCAGTGATATCCAACGTGTTCAATGCTATCCAACGTGTTCAATGCTATCCACGATTTTCAGTACTATGCACTGTGATCGAGCTATCCATCGTGTTCAGTGCTATCCACTATATTTAGTACTATCCACCGTATTCAGTGCTACCACTGTGTTAAATGCTACCCATCGTGTTCAGTGCTATCTACGATGTTCTGTGCTATCCACCCTGTTGTGATACCATCGTGTTTAGTGCTATCCACCGTGTTCAGCGCTATCCACCGTATTCAGCGTCATTCACCGTGTTTAATGCCATCCATCTTGTTAAGTGCTATGCACCGTTTTCAGATTACCAACATTATTCTGTGCTACCTACCGTATTCGTTGCTACCCATTGACTGTATTCAGTGCTATCCGTTGTATTCAGTTCTTCCCACTGTGTTCATCCTACTCATATGTACCGTGCTATGAACTTGGTAAATGGTTTTGTGAACCACCAACCATGTCAAATTTTGTGTACTTAGTTGTTGGTCTAGTGAACCACCAACAGTGTCAATTGTTTTGTACGGATTCCATTGTTTTGTTTTGCCATAGTTATACATCGGTAGTTATTTGAAGCAGTTTATGTTTATATCGCAGTTGTTGTTCACTATCGGGCTGATCTGAAACAGATTTGATAAACATTATAACTGGGTGCCGTTTCATAAAGCGATCGCTAATTAACGTGCTCGTGCAATGGGATAACGTGCACGATAAGCTAACGATCGCTTTATGTTTGTTGTTTGATGGTGTTTAACGCCACTTTCAATTTGTCAGCTATAGCATGGCGTCCAGTTTTTATTGGGGGAGGAAGCCGGAGTACCCGGAGAAAACCCCCGACCTGCGGTAGGAAAACTGGCAATCCTTGTCAATTAACATTGGAGTCGAGTACACCCTGCCTGCAGTGAGAATCGAACCCGCAATCTCAGTGTTGACAGACCACGTGATCAATAGTAGACGAACTACCTTGACCACTCGGCCACCGAGGACCCTGATCGCTTTATGAAACGGCACCCTGGCTATACCTCTAGTGATAGGCATTAAGTGAAACAGAGGCGGGGCGGCTGGCTGAGGCATCCAGGGAGATATTATCGAGGAGCATCCTCCCAAGTTAAGGTTTCTGTGTCCAGTGTTTCGTGGACACATGTGGACGCAGGAACCCTGACTAGTGAGTATGATTTAGGAGTGAAATAAAATATTACTATATTTTTCAGTATTATACAATATCTCTTGGGCATACGTTGGGTAAATCATGGTTAGGTAGACAGCCTCTCTTCCGTTTCTCGATGGTATTTATACTGTCACTTAAAGATATATTATTTGAACCTTATAACTGTCATAGTAGGTGTAATGTGTCTAATTTAAATTGATTTCAATCTACGACACAGTAACATAAACTCTAAGATAGTGGCATGATACATGGTGTGTCACGAAGTATTCTCCGCTACGATCATATCGCTCCCTTGACAACGAACATGGCCAATCTTCACGGATCAGTTGGTAAAAACAAAATGGCGGGTAAAGGTTCCATTCTATCAGATTGCATTATTTGATCTCTCATTTCAAACTTTGTTTTAACTAAGGACGTCATTATGAACTCTAGAAAAGCTAAGTCAGTGTGTAGGATCGGGAGTTTATTATTATTGATTTCTTTAAATTACGGAAATTATCGGAATAGGTCCAAGGCTTTGCCGTGCGTTCTTTGCGCAATCATACATTTAATGCCTAGCTAGTCAATATGTCACAATAACAAGTCCAATATGGATCCAAAACTAGGCCAATATGGTGCTGGACGCCAAAACTTTTTTTGACTACAATATAACCAGTCAATTATGTCATATTGACATTAATGGCGCATACTGGTAAATGTCATATTGGCGTACTTTGGTACTTAGCATTATGATTATATTAAAACTTAAAAAACTAGGGTTAGTCAATCGTTGTAAACATGATGGGTAATACGTCAACGAACATTTGTAATTGGCAGTTCTGTAGGATACAATGTTATATAATATACTGCTGTATTTTATGGTAGTCATTGTCTCTCTGGCGTTTGTTTTTTCTCCAGAAAGAACGCCCCTGGTTTTGTCATTAATTAGTTTTTGTTACCACAAAAGAAAAAAATGTAATTTTGGTAATTTTATTTGTAAACATTATTTTAATTGGACAAACAGTCGTGTTGGCACAGCTTGAACACTGAGCAGAACCAAAACCTCTGTCAAGAAGTCAAACAAATGAAGCATAAATCGCTCATTTAATTGTATCATTTTGTATTTGATCTCGTTGCTTTAAGGATAAATACGTGTGAGTAGAATTGAATTGCCTAACAAACCGCCGACCTCCAAAGTTTTCTTCGTTTACAGATATTATCATTTTATCCATCAACTGTCCAAAAACCAAAGGGAATGAAGACAATATTAAAATTGCATCCCAATACATGCTCGCGTTTGATTTATTTTTTTGTTACATTTTGGGCTAATCAAATCAAAATTTATTGCTAAAGTACAGTCCATTAGATTCTATCAATAGCTGTTTTATTGGGTCTTTTGTTAGATCTTCATATGTACAACGCGTTTCATTACCATGTTGGATAATATTAATTTTGTGATTAAATTGAAACACACCATCACTTTTACTGTAGTTTGTCATCAGTCATAATACGTTAATTAAAACAATCTACCGACATAATAAAGTCAATCAACGGATATATATAATTCAGATTTGCGAGATTTTTTTTCAATTTTTTTATTATTTGTTTGCGAATATCCCATTACAATAAACTTACATGATTTTATCAAAGTTCATCATTTAAGGGGGTGGTGGTGGTGATTAATTCAATAATACATCTACTATAAATCGCTCGCGGGTTGTGATTTCAAACCCATTTTTGGGGCTAGACTTACTCGACTTCATTCTAAATTGACAAGACTGCCAGTTTTTCTGTCAGTGTTATCCAACAGGTTCGACGTTGTGACCGTGTCTTAACAAAAACAGGATTCCAGGATATGGCTGACAGTTGTGTAAAATCCTTCAAAGAACATATTAATATACATTGACCACAAAAGGCAAAGCTACCGCAGGTCGGGGGTTTTCTCCGGGTACTCCGGCTTCCTCCCCCAATAAAAACAGGACGCCATGATATAGTGAAAAATTGCTAAAAGTGGCGTTAAACATCATTCAAACAAACAAACAAACAAAAACAAAAAGGCAAAGTAAATCCTGAAGTCAAATTCAGGGTATTAGCTAGATCTACAGATCACAGGTCATTTACATGCTTGAATAGAATTAGGTTAGTGAAATCTGTAGTAAATGGTGTTACATTCTCTGTTTTGCGGTTGTTTTGCGTTTTGTAAGCTAATAGTTACACAGGTTGCAATTCAAGAAAGCTGTTGTTTCTTGCTCTAGGTCCCATATTTTTTAATTTTTACTACGAGTAATCTAACATATAGGTCTTCATTGTATATGCAGCAGCAAATTTACGCATGACTGAACTTAGACAGTACTGACAATACAAATTTAAATTACATTTTAAGACTTCAAAGATTTTTTTCTTGCAAGATGCGATTGAACGACGTCGAACGAGTTACAGCTTGCTATTTTACACAAACAATTTTATTTACTGAATTTATTACTTATACATGCACGGGTCAAATTGAATTGGTTATGAAAGCTGCGCAGATTTAGGTTGAAGTGCATAAGCCATACCTAAGCAAATATATCATCTGGTTTTGTAAAAATCTTTAGAAAAAAAATGTTTAAATAATAATTTGAAGGCGCTTTGTCTGCATCTAATTCAACCAAGGATCTGAAGCATCTTCTTTAGAATGACAAAATGTCTTAATGTAGTTTGATCAGGTATTTGGTACGTCCTTTTACGAGGTCTTTTATGTCCATTAATTTCAACATTTATACACCTAGGTTATTAATTTAACCGTTTCATTACCTTTAAAGATGCGATTTCAACAGAGATTTTGATGATTTATTATTTAAAAATGAGTCCGGATAAGAAATAAGCCAATTGGCACAGCTAATTAACGTTAAATATGGTACGGTTCTAGTTTTGATTCATGGCCCGATGTAAATCACAACCTAACAATACCTATGTATACATGTCTAGATACATCAAATATAAAACGGAGGAAAGTTAAACCGTCGAGGTCACGGTACTGAAAAATATCTTATATTAAAATTCTCACAAAACATCCGGCTCAATAATAATTTTATCATTTTTATTATACATTTAAAATAAATAAATGGCAATGCAACAACTGTACCTGTAGCAATACGAAATTATATAACTGAACTCGAGCAGAAAATAAAAAAAAAAATTGTATTAATTTACGTTGCCTGTTGTAAATAACGGGTACAACGCCAGGAGGTATTTTTTTGTTATAATATTCACACTTCCTGTATTACAATATAGGTGATATTTACAATCTACCAATAATTACACCAAGTAGGTTTTTGAGAGCACAACTATGATAAATATCGAGGTTTCCTTTACTGTAGAGTGTGTGATTTTTTGGGGAGGGGTTTGGTTCGTACATTCCACACACCACTTAGTTTGATGCGACTAAGCGTGCACAACAAGTACGTGCGCTTTAGTTATAAACAACGGGATGCAAATATTTCATTTTTCTCGCAGTGTTCTGACGTCAACACTGAAATCAGAAACGTTTTATATTAATTATTCAAGTGTAATAAATGCATATGTTTTAAAGCTGTATCTAGTTTCTGATAAGTTATGAAATATTTTTATTTCTTGTTTTCAGGTGAGTAAAGCTATGCACAGCTGACGGTAAATAATTTGTCACTTTTCTGCACGTCAAAATGGTTTGTAACCATCTAGCACCAATTGGTCATTACGAGACAGTTTTATGTTCATCTGTTTAATTCATTAATTTGTGTTCGTCAATCAGCTTTATTGTTTGCCAGAAAAATAATTTATTATGGAATACAAAATATATTAGAAAATCATTCTGTCAGTGGGATCTGTCGTCCTTTTGACCATTACTTTTGATATCAAGAGTGATCTTCTCTTTGCCGACTCTTTGATCAGTGAGGTATAAAAGTTAATGTGGATTTGTAAACTTATCTAGACCGTCGTAATTTTTCTACTGTAGAGCAGTGAAACCAATAAAGCATTAAACATGTTACACCTTTAAACGAATTCTGAAATTGAAAATTTTCATTTCATTAACTCCTTAAGAAGTATGTTAAGAAATGATTTCGGTGAAATCTACAAATGTACTGTGTTATAGCGCTGGAGTGTGGTGATAGAATAATGAATCTCTCTTTTTTATGAATGCCATCTGGTTCGGCTTTTATATGTAAAACATATTCAATAATTACATTGAATAGGAATCCGTTATCTTACAAAATAATAATGTATGTAATAATAAATAGCATATAGCCTGCAACATAATGTACAATAAATTGTAATATTTGTTTATCTTTTTTCCGTTCATGCTGCTGCGAAATTCACAAGTCCTAAGCACAAATTAAATGTTTACCAAAACAATTTAAAAACATCTAGATCAAATTAAAAGTGAAAATTGACATAGTTTCTAAACAAAAGATTTTGGCCCTCATTGGCATGTGTGCTGAACTGAATATGAACTCATTTGAATAATAGCTTAATATTGATTCATCCCTCTAGATCTTTTTCTGCAAAACATTTTTGTAAATAATTGTAAACAGTATAACTTTGAGATGTGATGAAGTGCATACCACACAGAGCCTCTTGTTAGTTACTGTATATCTGACTAGTATTGAATCACCTCCCATGACAAAGCAAACTTGATATAACTGCAGTAGTTCACCTGTCAGTTTTATTACTCTTGTTGTTTTTTTTTCAATTTTAATAAAAGTGTACATGTCATGATGATATGGAATTTGATAAAGTATAAAATATAAATATAAAATTTATGTATAAAATTATTCAAATCATTTTTTGGATGCTATTTTGGGTAACAACGTGTACCTTCTTAACCTAAAATCCCTGGAACTAAGTTCAGCTTCCAGAATACCAAAAAAAAAAGGACTAAAACAAAATTATTCTTCACGTTGATAAAAAGCCACTACGATAAGGTTAGACAGTACAGAAAGGTCTATATTCGCACTCTATACAGTAGCTGGTGTTATCGTATATATTCTGACTGCTGTTCTGGTATTGTTAGCTTGTGTTTGAGAACCTTGCGCCGCAAGGCGTGCTCGATTACAATTTTTAATTGTCATCTGATTGATATTCTTCCTACCAAATATGGGGTTCTCTTGTCCCCTCATTAAAAACTAGACGCCTAGATTTAGCCAACACATTGATTAAAATGGAATTATTATTCCGGAAAGTGTTTTTTCTGTAACGTGTAATACAGTGCCAACCTGAATCCAGGGACATGTAACCCAGTCAGTTCTGTAGTCAAAGACATTTAATAGAGTACCCGTGCGTAATAAGAGACATGTAATACTTCACCTACCCGTAGTCAGAAGTATATCTCTCTGATGTAGTTGTATCTAAACATTTTTTTCACGTGTTCATAGAAACCGATATGTCAAACGACAGACCGGTTGGTTTGTAGGTAAGACAGACGACAGGCTAGTTGTTTTGTAAGTATGACAGACGACAGACTAGTTTGTTTGTAGGTATTACAGACGACAGCCTGGTTGATTTGTACTTATGACAGACGACTGACTGGGTGGTATATAGGTATGATCAACGACAGACTGCATGGTTGGTTTGTAGGTATGACAGACGACAGACTGATTGGTTTGTAGTGTAGCAGACGACTGTAGTTGTAACGGATTCATTTTGATATGGCTTTTTTTGTGGATTTTTGTTGTGTTTCTATATATAGTTGAGAATCAGTTTGGGTTGGAACTTTTAAACCAACTCTCATCATACATCATACATTTTTTTTCATTCATCATAAAATAAGATTTATCCGAAAAAAATTTTGATCTTGTAACGATGTTTATTTTATCAATCAAGAAAGCCGGTTGGATCAGTAATTAGCTGCCAGTCTTCTGACTATTTTTCAGTGTCATATTTGTACTTCAGTATGCATATATATGGAAATAGAAATATGAGGATGTGTTTGATATGCGACACTTGCAAATTAACAAAGATTACCAGGTCTCAGATATAACATAAACGAGTGTACTTCAGTTATGCAAATAGTCAGACGGTTGTTTCATACAAGTACCATGGATTTGATCTATATCTAAAAATCACAATATGTTCTGTTTGAAATATAATTTTGTTTTATGATTATGCTTACATCATAATTTTCTTTTTATTTAAGGAAGAAAAGTGAACAAGCATATTTTCACTGATGAAAACATATCAATCAAAAATATTAATAAACATAAACATCTTGGTGATTTTTATCAGAAGCATATGACAGACGACACTACTAAAAGGGGGTGTGATGATTGTTTCAGGTCATTAGGGGTCACGTGAAAAAAATAATATTCCCTTTGATTTTTTAATATCACAGGTGGGAATCCATGCGGTAAGCGATTACAAAATATTATGCGATGTTCCTTAAAGATAGAGGAATATCATAAAAATTAATTTTCCGTCATAACTTTCACCTGTTTTCAACGTCGCGCGTGGCTTGGTATAAAATACCAGACGACAATATGTTTGAAAAAAATGTCTTCCTCTGCGTCATTTTATTGGCAGCAGCGGTGCTAGTTGATTAATTGACACTCATATTTCCACGTTTTGATGTTAACGGCTTTGTCAGAATCTATGGACTGCTATTTTGCTCATAGACAATTCATTTGTCTCCTAATTAGCGATTTATTACTCGTTCGTTTGCTGTTCACCACATCCGCAGATATCAGATGTAGATAAGGTATTACCGCGCGTGATAAGTGTGTGGTTGGCGTAATAATACAAATCATCGGTAGCAATAAAATCTAGAATAAACACTTGTTCACTTTATTAAAACATTTTTAAATTGTCATAATACCAATTATCTTAATTTAATAGAACAAATTAATCTTGTGAGTGAATGTTATCGGATGCACGTCAAACTAATACTCTCACCTTAGATTCCTACATATTCATGGTTGGTACCGGACTTCTGCGTGGAGGTTTTTGATCTTTTATTTTAGTTGGAAACAAATATGCAGTAATTTATTAAAGGCTTTGTTTTAGTTCTTAATCAGATCCTAGTTTGGCTGAAAATAAAAGTTCAAAGAATACAATGTTGTGCAGTATGACGAAGCTTCTGATTACAACGTCACTGTGGATGTTCTATTTACTTATATATTTAGTTATATATAGGTAGTCCTGGAATCCTCTGCCGTCCAACGCTTTTTTTGCGCGAGACCACGCAATAAAATAAAAACGTTGGACGGCAGAGGATTATCGGACTTACTTGTTTCATATTTACGTATATGGTGTCATACTTTATGGTGTCATAGTTCAGTATGGTTGTTTCGTCGTTACGTTATGTCGTGTCATTTTGTCTTTGTAGTGAAAACCATAAGTATGAATTATTTCTTGAAAGTTTGGAAGGAATTAACCGGTCAATAGTAAATAGTAATTTTCTCCCTTTTTAACTATCTGTTGTCAGTCAAATACTTTTGTATTTGTGGTTGCATATTAACATTTGGTAGTCTTAAGCCTTGAGGAAGGTTACACGGGCATTATTTCTTGTTTGGTGCTTGGAGTCACTAGAAATAAACCAATAGGGAATCATTATGCATTATGCCCAAAAGCTTGTATAAACAACGGGATCGTTCAACGAAATGTTCAAAACATTTTCTTTAATTTTCTGTCCTATTTTCGACTCTGAGTAAAGGTGTTGGCCATTCTCCATATATCCTTAGAATGGAAGAGTTAATAATTCCAGAACGTTTGGAGGAATCGGACTATGAAATGATTTGGAATAATTTATTTTCTTTAATTTACCTAGCAAATTTCTGATTGTAGCAACGATGGCGTCTGTCTGTTGGCGGCTTGGGACATCAACAAAATGTCTGAACCAAATAACATAAAGATGAAGCTACATAACTTCAAAACGAAGTAACATAACTTAAAAAAAGAAACATTTTTAATGAAAAAAATAGAACGATGAACAAACATTCCGTGAATACGGCAAAACATACTGAACGTGAGTCAACGTCAGTATGACACAACACAACGTAAACCAACGTAAAAATAAATTCTGATTTGACCTCCTATATCCGTCAAACACTATAATACTGAAAACACACTTTCAGGTCAAACGCAGTAATGTACAAAATTGTCTATCCCATGCTACATCTACGTAATTGAAAGTCACCCGACTACCGACGTCGACCGGAAATTAATGATTTTAAAATTTTTGATGTTCATTGTGACACTATAACATAAAATTATACCAAAATGGGCTGATTACAAATAAACATAAACTAGCATTTGTTAAATATATCCATCCTCACAAGCCAGGGTTTCTGTGTCCACATGTGGACACAGAAACCCTGACTTGTGAGGATGAAATATATGAGGAAAAAATCTTTATTTCCATTTGTGGAGTGGACAGAAACAGTAAACAGCGCCGTGAACCAGTTCAAAAAACACCCGTAATTGTCGTATTGGAATCTAAATACCTTATGGCAGCCATAGAGTTATGCACATTTAAACATGGATTCGTTGAATTTATCCTGCGCTATCATTCGGGATAATGAGCAGTCCATGCGTTAAGTTTAACTCTATGGCTGTCACGGATTATCTGTTTACAAAGATAAGTCTTTTCGTACAGATGAAATCAGACAACGATAAGACGAAACAACATCATTATCATACTTATGGTAACGTAAAGACAAGATGGCATAGTAAATTAAATATAAGATCGCTTTTATATGAAACAAAGTAAATAAACACGAAATAAAGTGAAGACAATTCTAAAGAACGTATAATAAAGATGAAACCACAGAAACAATAATGTAAAAATCTACCGTACGTCAATAAAACGTATCAGACAGTTTAGGCTATCTATAGGTTCTCGATACAATTCGTTATGTACCTCATATATGGTCGAGTTTTTATACCATAATAATAGTCAGTAACACAATCAGACTGAATCCATAATACACGTAATTCTAGGGAAAAAATAAAATACATACATGAAGAAATAACTTGTCAACTGATTTCCAAAGGTACCTTGATACAGTGTTAATTATTAAATACTGAAAATAGTCATTTTTACCTATAATTGTGTACCAAGGGACGCGTTAGATTACAAATCTAGATGCAACCAAGCATTATTTTCTCGCATCATTATCAACAAATTATTTATACATAATTCAAATATTATTAATACATTTTTCATTACGATGTACCCAGCACGATATGGTGTCATATGTATTTTACAAACTATTTCATGTTAGCGGGATATATTGGACCTACCTAGAAAAACTCATTTCTTTACCCAGTTGGATATTGAATATATATGCATTATTGATCCATATTGGTTTAGTCCCCTTTCTTCTTCAGTTTGGTACGTTTAAAAGACAACGATTACTGTTGGTAATTCATTCACATGAATGTTTTAAAAGATCGAGAAATGTATATTAATATGTATGATCAGATTGTTTAATGATGTCTGTTTTCAAATGAAAAAAAAAGTCCTTTATGTCGTGTATTATTTGGGGACGAATTAAACGGAATGTTTTTTGACAATTTTCTCGCTTGTATATTTCAATAAAAAAAGATAAATTCAAGGTTACAGCAAGCCATTAATGCATCATTATATTATATTTTATATTTTATCTCCGCATGAAGATCGTGGTTTAATGAAATGCATCAATACAAGTTTGTTCACCTTTTTTGTAAAATTATTCTACTGAAGACTGTGTTCGTCGTGTACACCGGCTTTAAGCTACCGTTGAAGGAACTACATTGTTTTATAGCTCGAAACTTCTTACAATCATAGAGTAGCATAACAATCTAAATAAAATTCGATCTCTCATCGCTCCATTTTTACTGTCTAATTAGATTGCATTAGTTATTTCCTTGTACAGTTTAATGTGGCTTATTATCTCTCACGTTCTCCCCGATTCGGAGATTATCTCTCGTGTTTGCCCTGATTCTGAGATTTTCGAGATGCATTGGCTCCCTAACCGATAGGTTATAATAGACGGCGTTCGACAGGTTCCCCGGCTTCATACACAGAATCGAGTTTTTCCGCCAGGTACTCCGGCTTCATACCCAGGATCGACTTTTTTCCATTATGTACTCTGGCTTCCTACCCAGGATTGACCGTTACCACTAGGTAATCTATATTCCTACCCAGTACAGGTCCCACTAGGTACTCCGGCTAACAAGGATCCCACCAGTAATTTTCGGTTTTTACCAGGGACTGCATTCTGTATTACCCCTAAAAAAAGTCAGTTCCCACCACGTAAATCTTATAAAGTATTAACAGCGCCTAATAGGTACTCCGGCTTTCTACAATGAGTGTGCAGTTCCCGTCGGGTACTTATGGTTCCTACCCAGGATGGACATTTCCAACGACTTAACTCCTACAACCTTTATAGGATGGACAGTTCCTACCCAAAGTTGGCTTTTCCTACCGGTTACTCCTACATCGTACACAGGATTTTTACAAGGTATTCCGGATGTCTATTCAAGATCGGCGCTTTCAATCAGGAAGTTTGGCTTTCTACAAAGTGTAAACAGTTTACCATAGGCTCGCCGACATTCTACCTGCATGAACAGGGCAAACAGTTTCAAATACGCTCACCGACGTTTTACCAGGAACAAGGTAAACGGTTTTTCTTCGGCTCACTGATGTGCTACTAGAAACATGGTAAACGGTTTCAAATAGGCTCACCGGCGTTCTACCAGGAACAGGGTACTAGTAAACTGTTTACCATAGGCTCATCGACGTTCTACCAAAAACAAGGTAAACGATCCAATAGGCTTACCGAAAGTTTCCAACAAGTAAAAGCAAATTTATACCCACTTAATAATAAAGGCAAAAACACATGCACTACAAATAATGAACAAATGAAAAAAGAATCAATGTTACATCACTAATCGACATAAACTATATGCATAACTGCATTATTTACAACAAATATTTGACACTCTTTGCTTCATTCAAAATTAATCGTAATGCATAAATTTAAAAAAAGCTATTGCTTACAATATAGGAAACAATATCCAACAATTAAATTGTCAGAAAGAAATGTTAATTTATTATCATTTATGTAATTGCTTAAATTGAACATGTTAATCGGTTGTTGTAAATGGTGACATCTTTGTGTTGTCATCAAATAATAAAACCAACACTATTATCAATTAAAAAGAATTCAGGACAAACACCTGACGTTAATTCCAAATTAAAAAAAATTATCCAGTTTTATTGATCATTTTGATTATGAAATATGATATATAATGACATGATAATTGAAGAAAAAGTGCTCTCTTTGTTGGTTTTTGTGGTCTTTGTTTGAATGGTTCGTCCTGTTGTCAATAGTTTTCTAAGTTTCAGTGTTACTGATTGGTTGTAGCACCGTTTTGTCATACATGATGTTACTGCACTTACAATACATTGTATATGGAACATCACGAGTTCCCGGACGTTAACACAGCTTGTGAAATTGGCTATAACAGAGTAAAACCTCTCAAAAAGGGCATGACAATAGCGGTGTATGGAGCTCTGGTTTCGACGAGACCACAAGAAACTAAAGAAGAAGTAATACAAATATTCTTAAAAATTCTCGTATTTTGCGTATGGCATTTAACGGTGCTACACACGTTGACGTCTGTTTGATACATCATCATATATTAATTGTTTTGTTGATTTCCAAAATTTGGTTAAATGTATACATTATTGCTGCAAAGTATAAGTTTTGTTTGCTTTAAAGATGCCCGAGTTATATTTGGTTTACTCCCGTTTTAAAATTATATCGTAAGCCAGTAACAACTATATAACGGTGACAAAGTTCGCCACTACATGGCAAGGATTTAAGTTCAAAACACGAAAAGAATAACAACTACATGTAGCACAGCGGTAAAACTGTTCAGATATCAGTTTGTTTATATCAAATTTTATTTGTAATACTAATGACATTTTTAAAATATCAAAACATAGACCTCGGACTGGGTCCGCGGTATTGTTCTTGGTTAAGTTATATTTATAAGCTATAATTAATTATGTATTGCACAATAATAATTATCACATATCGTAAATGAAACATGGGCAATATTTTATAATATTGCAGTATCCTAAATAACGTGTACATTTCTCTGTCATGGACTATCCCGTAGTGTTATTGCTTATTTCTACAGTTCTTTGAAATAAAAATTTTTAATATTGTTATTATTGAACAGATTGTCCAATCATCAGGTATCTCTTCAATTAAATTCTTGTTGTTTTCCTAATCAAATCAAGGGATCAAATTATATTTTACCAATTAATTGTAACTACCATGGAAGATGGAACGTTTCCACTCCCACCTCGCATAAACTCCAAAATTACAGGTTTTTACGTAAATTTGATTTTCATCTTCATTACCATAAAGTCTCCGAGTCCATTGTTGTGCGGCAGAAAACATGTATTATATTATAGAACTCCTCAGGTGGTAATTGTTACCAGAGGTATACTTTACAGCCTCCACAGCCACCTGCCGTATCATCGTTTCGTACAATTACCAACGTATTGCCCCTAACTAATAAAAAAACGACCCTTCTTACAAACTTTATCGTAATTATTACTTGTAAATTTTACGCCGAACAATGTCTTTGCATTTCTTCTTTGTTGCAAAATTTAAAAGAAGATTTGTAACTTTACATAATAGGTTTTGGTCTTAGGATCATCAACTGGGTTTGTACTGGATCTTGTTACAGGCGACGTTTGTTGTGTGGACATTAATGGGTTTAGAAAGAATACGAAGGCGCGTGCCGCTATGTAAACCATGAATATATAACGGAAAATTTGTGGTCTTTGACACATTATTAAATTAAAATGTTTTGTGAGAACTTTATGAACATATAGTATTTGCTTCACTGAACATTCTGTTTTTACTGATAAAGGTGTGAAAAAGTTGAATTTTTGAAATCGGCAATATAGGTTGTTTACTAATTCGAACTTTGATTTAGTCCATTTGTTACTCACAGTGAGGGATGTGTATTGGCATCCATGGTAGTTTTTTTATTACAATAGTTGTACCTCCTTGTATTTGGTTTGTTTTTGTGGTAATTTTATGTATGTATTTTTGCGGGGGGGGGGGGGGGGGGGGGGGGTTGCCTTGTGTTGGGAGAAATGGGGTCGACAGTTACAATTAGTAATTGTGTGAGGGTTGTCACTGTACGTGTTAATTATTGGTGGTTTGTGCGAGTCGATAGTACACGGATATTATTGTTGTTGTTTGTATGAGTAGCCGGTATCCATTGTAAAAAATACAGTTAAGTTAGTCCAAATGCATGTGTTCATTTTAGACGATAATTTAGGCAGTAGTAGATTTGAATAAATATCATTTTTTAACTACATGTACTGCTATAAAATAAATCATTAAAATTAAATATTTCATAAAGTTTTCGAACTCCTTTGCACTTTTAACTTTTCTGTGAAGTTTTAAATATGAGTATACAATCACCAATAGACCTATTAAGACTATTACAAACTTATTATAATTCACTTAGCTGTGACATTTACGCATAAAAGACTGGATGATATTATATTGCACGGTTCATTATATATGTGGACACGATAATTTATTGTGAATTTGACGTAATTCTAATGTTCTTGCTCGTCTTTCAAATTTCCCATTAAGGACTAAATCTAGACCAAGCTTTTCCTTTCATCTCTCTTTTCAATTTCTTTCTTTCCCCATTAAAATCCTATTAACATAATAATTAAAGAAATACTATGCGGTTCAAAGTTTGAATTTAATTTTTTAGATATTCTGTAAAAATTAGGAATTTTGTTGACGCAATACTTTTTTAAGTGAATAATGTGTTTTTGATAAGTCGAATCATTAAAATCTTTATGAATAAATTAAATTTAAATGATGTAAAACTTGAACGACCGAATTTACAAAATAACTTTAGTGTATATGTTTTGATTTTGACCAAGTTTTGTTAATATAACATTCATAATAATTTATTTTGTGTCTTATTTTTGTTGAAATGTGGATTCATTTTTTTTTGGGGGGGGGGGGGAGTAAGTTTATACAGAGAAACCCCCGAACGTCGGTAGGAAAACTGGCAATTCATGTCAATTAAGATTGTGTCGAGTACACCCTGCTCCCAGTAGGAATCGAACCCGCAACCTCAGTGTTGACAATAGTAATCTATGTAGGCTGCAATTTAAATATTTTTACTGTAAACACTATGTATTCTATAAAGCTCGGTATTCCTTTCAATACAAATAAAGGTAACTTTTGTAGGAACTAGACAACATATTTAGAGAGTATATGCTGTTTAACGCCATGTGGGTTTGTCAGTTCTATCATGGCGAAAATTAAAATGTTTTGTTCTCGATTCCTACGTTAGGTAGGATAGAGCTGACATATAATAGTACGCAGTTAGACATTTCATCCCCTCCTCCCCCGATCTATTGCTTGCCCCTCCTCCCCCGATCTATTGCTTGCCTAGCGACGACGTAGTTTACTTTAATGTTTCAAGTTGGCAGGATATGAATCGAACTAAATATCTAGCTGTGGTCCAGACGTCAATCAATTTGAACAAGAGCTCGTCTTTCTTAAATTGTATGAATCTGCAACCACCAAATAGAAAGAGAAATGAAATTGCTATTAACACGTAGGGTCACTATTACACTGAATTTCTGGTCCGCTGTGTTGTGTAGCCAGTTATAGTCATGTTGTGTGTGTTGTGTACCCAGTTATAGTCATGTTGTGTGTGTGTGTGTTGTGTACCCAGTTATAGCCATGTTGTGTGTGTGTGTGTTGTGTAGACAGTTATAGTCATGTTGTGTGTGTGTGTTGTGTAGACAGTTATAGTCATGTTGTGTGTTGTGTAGACAGTTATAGTCATGTTGTGTGTGTGTGTGTTGTGTAGACAGTTATAGTCATGTTGTGTGTGTGTGTGTTGTGTAGACAGTTATAGTCATGTTGTGTGTGTGTGTGTTGTGTAGCCAGTTATCGTCATGTTGTGTGTGTGTGTGTTGTGTAGCCAGTTATAGTCATGTTGTGTGTGTGTGTGTTGTGTAGCCAGTTATCGTCATGTTGTGTGTGTGTGTGTTGTGTAGCCAGTTATCGTCATGTTGTTTGTGTTTTGTGTAGCCAGTTATCGTCATGTTGTTTGTGTTTTGTGTAGCCAGTTATGGTCATGTTGTGTGTGTGTTGTGTAGCCAGTTATGGTCATGTTGTGTGTGTGTTGTGTAGCCAGTTATGGTCATGTTGTTTGTGTTTTGTGTAGCCAGTTATCGTCATGTTGTTTGTGTTTTGTGTAGCCAGTTATGGTCATGTTGTTTGTGTGTTGTGTAGCCAGTTATGGTCATGTTGTGTGTGTGTGTTGTGTACCCAGTTATAGTCATGTTGTGTGTGTGTGTTGTGTAGCCAGTTATAGTCATGTTGTGTGTGTGTGTTGTGTACCCAGTTATAGTCATGTTGTGTGTGTGTGTTGTGTAGCCAGTTATAGTCATGTTGTTTGTGTGTTGTGTAGCCAGTTATGGTCATGTTGTGTGTGTGTGTTGTGTAGCCAGTTATAGTCATGTTGTTTGTGTGTTGTGTAGCCAGTTATAGCCATGTTGTGTGTGTGTGTTGTGTACCCAGTTATAGTCATGTTGTGTGTGTGTGTTGTGTAGCCAGTTATAGTCATGTTGTTTGTGTGTTGTGTAGCCAGTTATGGTCATGTTGTGTGTGTGTGTTGTGTACCCAGTTATGGTCATGTTGTGTGTGTGTGTTGTGTACCCAGTTATAGTCATGTTGTGTGTGTGTGTTGTGTACCCAGTTATAGCCATGTTGTGTGTGTGTGTGTTGTGTACCCAGTTATAGTCATGTTGTGTGTGTGTGTGTTGTGTACCCAGTTATAGTCATGTTGTGTGTGTTGTGTGTTGTGTACCCAGTTATTGTCATGTTGTGTGTGTGTGTGTTGTGTAGCCAGTTATCGTCATGTTGTTTGTGTTTTGTGTAGCCAGTTATGGTCATGTTGTTTGTGTGTTGTGTAGCCAGTTATGGTCATGTTGTTTGTGTGTTGTGTAGCCAGTTATCGTCATGTTGTTTGTGTTTTGTGTAGCCAGTTATTGTCATGCTGTTTGTGTGTTGTATACCAAATTATCGTCATGTTGTTTGTGTTTTGTGTAGCCAGTTATGGTCATGTTGTTTGTGTGTTGTGTAGCCAGTTATAGTCATGTTGTTTGTGTGTTGTGTAGCCAGTTATAGTCATGTTGTTTGTGTGTTGTGTAGCCAGTTATAGTCATGTTGTTTGTGTGTTGTGTAGCCAGTTATAGTCATGTTGTGTGTGTGTGTGTTGTGTACCCAGTTATAGTCATGTTGTGTGTGTGTGTGTTGTGTAGCCAGTTATAGTCATGTTGTGTGTGTTGTGTAGCCAGTTATAGCCATGTTGTGTGTGTGTGTTGTGTACCCAGTTATAGCCATGTTGTGTGTGTGTGTTGTGTACCCAGTTATAGCCATGTTGTGTGTGTGTGTGTTGTGTACCCAGTTATAGTCATGTTGTGTGTGTGTGTGTTGTGTACCCAGTTATAGTCATGTTGTGTGTGTTGTGTGTTGTGTACCCAGTTATTGTCATGTTGTGTGTGTGTGTGTTGTGTAGACAGTTATAGTCATGTTGTGTGTGTTGTGTAGCCAGTTATAGCCATGTTGTGTGTGTGTGTTGTGTACCCAGTTATAGCCATGTTGTGTGTGTGTGTGTTGTGTACCCAGTTATAGTCATGTTGTGTGTGTGTGTGTTGTGTACCCAGTTATAGTCATGTTGTGTGTGTGTGTGTTGTGTACCCAGTTATAGTCATGTTGTGTGTGTTGTGTGTTGTGTACCCAGTTATTGTCATGTTGTGTGTGTGTGTGTTGTGTAGCCAGTTATAGTCATGTTGTGTGTGTGTGTGTTGTGTAGCCAGTTATAGTCATGTTTGTGTGTTGTGTACCCAGTTATAGCCATGTTGTGTGTTTGTGTGTTGTGTACCCAGTTATAGCCATGTTGTGTGTGTGTGTGTTGTGCACCCAGTTATAGTCATGTTGTGTGTGTGTGTGTTGTGTACCCAGTTATAGTCATGTTGTGTGTGTGTGTGTTGTGTACCCAGTTATAGTCATTTGTTGTGTGTGTGTGTGTTGTGTACCCAGTTATAGCCATGTTGTGTGTGTGTGTTGTGTACCCAGTTATAGTCATGTTGTGTGTGTGTGTGTTGTGTACCCAGTTATAGTCATGTTGTGTGTGTGTGTGTTGTGTACCCAGTTATAGTCATTTGTTGTGTGTGTGTGTGTTGTGTACCCAGTTATAGTCATGTTGTGTGTGTGTGTGTTGTGTACCCAGTTATAGTCATGTTGTGTGTGTGTGTGTTGTGTAGACAGTTATAGTCATGTTGTGTGTTGTGTAGACAGTTATAGTCATGTTGTGTGTGTGTGTGTTGTGTAGACAGTTATAGTCATGTTGTGTGTTGTGTAGACAGTTATAGTCATGTTGTGTGTGTGTGTGTTGTGTAGACAGTTATAGTCATGTTGTGTGTGTGTGTGTTGTGTAGACAGTTATAGTCATGTTGTGTGTGTTGTGTAGACAGTTATAGTCATGTTGTGTGTGTGTGTTGTGTAGACAGTTATAGTCATGTTGTGTGTGTTGTGTAGACAGTTATAGTCATGTTGTGTGTGTTGTGTAGACAGTTATAGTCATGTTGTGTGTTGTGTAGACAGTTATAGTCATGTTGTGTGTGTGTGTTGTGTAGACAGTTATAGTCATGTTGTGTGTGTTGTGTAGACAGTTATAGTCATGTTGTGTGTTTGTGTGTTGTGTAGACAGTTATAGCCATGTTGTGTGTTTGTGTGTTGTGTAGCCAGTTATAGTCATGTTGTGTGTGTTGTGTAGCCAGTTATAGCCATGTTGTGTGTGTGTGTGTTGTGTAGCCAGTTATAGTCATGTTGTGTGTGTGTGTGTAGACAGTTATAGTCATGTTGTGTGTTTGTGTGTTGTGTAGACAGTTATAGCCATGTTGTGTGTTTGTGTGTAGACAGTTATAGTCATGTTGTGTGTTGTGTAGCCAGTTATAGTCATGTTGTGTGTGTGTTGTGTAGCCAGTTATAGTCATGTTGTTTGTTGTGTAGCCAGTTATAGCCATGTTGTGTGTGTGTGTGTTGTGTAGACAGTTATAGTCATGTGTGTGTGTTGTGTAGACAGTTATAGTCATGTTGTGTGTGTGTGTTGTGTAGACAGTTATAGTCATGTTGTGTGTTGTGTAGACAGTTATAGTCATGTTGTGTGTTTGTGTGTTGTGTAGACAGTTATAGTCATGTTGTGTGTGTTGTGTAGACAGTTATAGTCATGTTGTGTGTGTGTGTTGTGTAGACAGTTATAGTCATGTTGTGTGTTGTGTAGACAGTTATAGTCATGTTGTGTGTGTGTGTTGTGTAGACAGTTATAGTCATGTTGTGTGTTGTGTAGACAGTTATAGTCATGTTGTGTGTGTGTGTTGTGTAGACAGTTATAGTCATGTTGTGTGTTGTGTAGACAGTTATAGTCATGTTGTGTGTGTGTGTGTTGTGTAGACAGTTATAGTCATGTTGTGTGTTTGTGTGTTGTGTAGACAGTTATAGTCATGTTGTGTGTGTGTGTGTTGTGTAGACAGTTATAGTCATGTTGTGTGTGTGTGTGTTGTGTAGACAGTTATAGTCATGTTGTGTGTGTGTGTGTTGTGTAGACAGTTATAGCCATGTTGTGTGTGTGTGTGTTGTGTAGACAGTTATAGTCATGTTGTGTGTTTGTGTGTTGTGTAGACAGTTATAGTCATGTTGTGTGTTTGTGTGTTGTGTAGACAGTTATAGTCATGTTGTGTGTTTGTGTGTTGTGTAGACAGTTATAGTCATGTTGTGTGTGTTGTGTAGACAGTTATAGTCATGTTGTGTGTTGTGTAGACAGTTATAGTCATGTTGTGTGTGTGTGTTGTGTAGACAGTTATAGTCATGTTGTGTGTTGTGTAGACAGTTATAGTCATGTTGTGTGTTTGTGTGTTGTGTAGACAGTTATAGCCATGTTGTGTGTTTGTGTGTTGTGTAGCCAGTTATAGTCATGTTGTGTGTTTGTGTGTTGTGTAGACAGTTATAGCCATGTTGTGTGTTTGTGTGTTGTGTAGACAGTTATAGCCATGTTGTGTGTGTGTGTGTTGTGTAGACAGTTATAGCCATGTTGTGTGTGTGTGTGTTGTGTAGACAGTTATAGTCATGTTGTGTGTTTGTGTGTTGTGTAGACAGTTATAGTCATGTTGTGTGTTTGTGTGTTGTGTAGACAGTTATAGTCATGTTGTGTGTGTTGTGTAGACAGTTATAGTCATGTTGTGTGTTGTGTAGACAGTTATAGTCATGTTGTGTGTGTGTGTTGTGTAGACAGTTATAGTCATGTTGTGTGTTGTGTAGACAGTTATAGTCATGTTGTGTGTTTGTGTGTTGTGTAGACAGTTATAGCCATGTTGTGTGTTTGTGTGTTGTGTAGCCAGTTATAGCCATGTTGTGTGTGTGTGTGTTGTGTAGCCAGTTATAGCCATGTTGTGTGTGTGTGTGTAGACAGTTATAGTCATGTTGTGTGTTTGTGTGTTGTGTAGACAGTTATAGCCATGTTGTGTGTTTGTGTGTAGACAGTTATAGTCATGTTGTGTGTTGTGTAGCCAGTTATAGTCATGTTGTGTGTGTGTTGTGTAGCCAGTTATAGTCATGTTGTTTGTTGTGTAGCCAGTTATAGCCATGTTGTGTGTGTGTGTGTTGTGTAGCCAGTTATAGTCATGTTGTGTGTGTGTTGTGTAGCCAGTTATAGTCATGTTGTTTGTGTGTTGTGTAGCCAGTTATAGTCATGTTGTGTGTGTGTTGTGTAGCCAGTTATAATCATGTTGTGTGTGTGTTGTGTAGCCAGTTATAGCCATGTTGTGTGTGTGTGTTGTGTACCCAGTTATGGTCATGTTGTGTGTGTGTGTTGTGTAGCCAGTTATAGTCATGTTGTTTGTGTGTTGTGTAGCCAGTTATAATCATGTTGTGTTGTGTGTTGTGTAGCCAGTTATAGCCATGTTGTGTGTGTGTGTTGTGTACCCAGTTATTGTCATGTTGTGTGTGTGTGTGTTGTGTAGCCAGTTATAGTCATGTTGTGTGTGTGTGTGTTGTGTACCCAGTTATAGCCATGTTGTGTGTGTGTGTTGTGTAACCAGTTATAGTCATGTTGTTTGTGTGTTGTGTAGCCAGTTATAGTCATGTTGTTTGTGTGTTGTGTAGCCAGTTATAGCCATGTTGTGTGTGTGTGTTGTGTACCCAGTTATAATCATGTTGTGTTGTGTGTTGTGTAGCCAGTTATAATCATGTTGTGTTGTGTGTTGTGTAGCCAGTTATAGCCATGTTGTGTGTGTGTGTGTTGTGCACCCAGTTATAGTCATGTTGTGTGTGTGTGTGTTGTGTACCCAGTTATAGTCATGTTGTGTGTTTGTGTGTTGTGTACCCAGTTATAGCCATGTTGTGTGTGTGTGTGTTGTGTAGACAGTTATAGTCATGTGTGTTGTGCATCCAGTTATTGTCATGTGTGTTGTGCATCCAGTTATTGTCATGTGTGTTGTGCATCCAGTTATTGTCATGTGTGTTGAGTACCCAGTTATCGTCATGTTGTTTGTGTGTTGTGTAGCCAGTTATTGTCATGTTGTTTGTGTGTTGTGTAGCCAGTTATCGTCATGTTGTTTGTGTTTTGTGTAGCCAGTTATTGTCATGCTGTTTGTGTGTTGTATACCAAATTATAGTCATGTTGTGTGTGTTGTGTAGTCAGTTATAGTCATGTTGTTTGTGTGTTGTGTAGCCAGTTATAGTCATGTTGTTTGTGTGTTGTGTAGCCAGTTATAGTCATGTTGTTTGTGTGTTGTGTAGCCAGTTATAGTCATGTTGTTTGTGTGTTGTGTAGCCAGTTATAGTTTTGCTGTTTGTGTGTTGTGTAGCCAGTTATTGTCATGCTGTTTGTGTGTTGTGTAGCCAGTTATAGCCATGTTGTGTGTGTGTGTGTGTTGTGCACCCAGTTATTGTCATGTGTGTTGTGCATCCAGTTATTGTCATGTGTGTTGTGCATCCAGTTATTGTCATGTGTGTTGAGTACCCAGTTATCGTCATGTTGTTTGTGTGTTGTGTAGCCAGTTATTGTCATGTTGTTTGTGTGTTGTGTAGCCAGTTATCGTCATGTTGTTTGTGTTTTGTGTAGCCAGTTATTGTCATGCTGTTTGTGTGTTGTATACCAAATTATAGTCATGTTGTGTGTGTTGTGTAGTCAGTTATAGTCATGTTGTTTGTGTGTTGTGTAGCCAGTTATAGTCATGTTGTTTGTGTGTTGTGTAGCCAGTTATAGTCATGTTGTTTGTGTGTTGTGTAGCCAGTTATAGTCATGTTGTTTGTGTGTTGTGTAGCCAGTTATAGTTTTGCTGTTTGTGTGTTGTGTAGCCAGTTATTGTCATGCTGTTTGTGTGTTGTGTAGCCAGTTATAGTCATGTTGTTTGTGTGTTGTGTAGCCAGTTATAGTCATGCTGATTGTGTGTTGTGTAGTCAGTTATAGTCATGTTGTTTGTGTGTTGTGTAGCCAGTTATAGTCATGTTGGGTGTGTTGTGTAGACAGTTATAGTCATGTTGTGTGTTGTGTAGCCAGTTATAGTCATGTTGTTTGTGTGTTGTGTAGCCAGTTATAGTCATGCTGTTTGTGTGTTGTGTAGCCAGTTATTGTCATGCTGTTTGTGTGTTGTGTAGCCAGTTATAGTCATGTTGTGTGTGTGTGTTGTGTACCCAGTTATTGTCATGCTGTTTGTGTGTTGTATACCAAATTATAGTCATGTTGTGTGTGTTGTGTAGTCAGTTATAGTCATGTTGTTTGTGTGTTGTGTAGCCAGTTATAGTCATGTTGTTTGTGTATTGTGTAGCCAGTTATAGTCATGTTGTTTGTGTGTTGTGTAGCCAGTTATAGTCATGTTGTTTGTGTATTGTGTAGCCAGTTATTGTCATGTTGTTTGTGTGTTGTGTAGCCAGTTATAGTTATGCTGTTTGTGTGTTGTGTAGCCAGTTATTGTCATGCTGTTTGTGTGTTGTGTAGCCAGTTATAGTCATGTTGTTTGTGTGTTGTGTAGCCAGTTATAGTCATGCTGATTGTGTGTTGTGTAGTCAGTTATAGTCATGTTGTTTGTGTGTTGTGTAGCCAGTTATAGTCATGTTGTGTGTGTTGTGTAGACAGTTATAGTCATGTTGTGTGTTGTGTAGCCAGTTATAGTCATGTTGTTTGTGTGTTGTGTAGCCAGTTATAGTCATGTTGTTTGTGTGTTGTGTAGCCAGTTATAGTCATGTTGTTTGTGTGTTGTGTAGCCAGTTATAGTCATGTTGTGTGTGTTGTGTAGACAGTTATAATCATGTTGTGTGTGTTGTGTAGCCAGTTATAGTCATGCTGTTTGTGTGTTGTGTAGCCAGTTATAGTCATGTTGTTTGTGTGTTGTGTAGCCAGTTATAGTCATGCTGTTTGTGTGTTGTGTAGCCAGTTATTGTCATGCTGTTTGTGTGTTGTGTAGCCAGTTATAGTCATGTTGTGTGTGTGTGTTGTGTACCCAGTTATTGTCATGTTGTTTGTGTGTTGTGTAGCCAGTTATAGTCATGTTGTGTGTGTGTTGTGTAGCCAGTTATAGTCAAGCTGTGTGTATGTGTGTGTTTGTGATGTGTACCCAGTTATAGACATGTTGTTTGTGTGTTGTGTAGCCAGTTATAGTCATGGTGTGTGTGTGTTGTGTAGCCAGTTATAGTCATGCTGTTTGTGTGTTGTGTAGCCAGTTATAGTCATGTTATTTGTGTGTTGTGTAGCCAGTTATAGTCATGTTGTTTGTGTGTTGTGTAGCCAGTTATAGTCATGTTGTTTGTGTGTTGTGTAGCCAGTTATTGTCATGTTGTTTGTGTGTTGTGTAGCCAGTTATAGTCATGTTGTTTGTGTGTTGTGTAGCCAGTTATAGTCATGCTGTTTGTGTGTTGTGTAGCCAGTTATAGTCATGCTGTTTGTGTGTTGTATACCAAGTTATAGTCATTGTGTGTGTGTTCTGTACTAAGTTATAGTCATTGTGTGTGTGTGTGTATGTTGTGTACCCAGAGAAATGTTTTTATATTTGTCTCGAAGATAATAACAGAACTGGCCCAAAAAGACAGAAAAACACGATCAACGAATTTGGTTATAAACATTCGCTGACGGACAAAAAAGTATATACACTGACTTTTTAGAACCTGTTTGTTCAAAAGACTATTTCAAATAGTATATCAGTAGAGATATTTTTCCAATAATATTTTTATTAATATTTTTGCTAGGTGGTATTCGTTTTGATGTAATCTGTGTTATTCCAAGGATATGATCAAATTTAATTGTTCATATTATTTCCTGTGCCACAATCCGAGACAGATTGATCTAACGATATATGAGAACTCGCATTATTAATTTCAATATTCTGTCGTTCATATTTAATATCATATAAAATTACTTCTAAAATAAAATCGAGACATCTTTAAATTTAAGATTTAGTAGATGTTAATTTTGACAGAAATTTGCGTTTTTAGTGGACAAATAAAGAGCGGGCAATTAAAGCATAGATCGTAGACGTGACATAACAACCTTGTTCTATATAAGATATTCCGATAGTAAATGAACCTTGATTAGTTTTCAATGGATTCTTTTGTCCACTAGAAAAATTAAAACTTCTATATTTCAATTCGTCCTTGGTCTTTTTTCATTAAAATTTTACTCGAATGAGTGATTGCAACTTTTTTCGCTCGACGTATACACATATACAATATTTATCTATAACTTGGAAATGAAAGATTGTTAGTCAAATCTCGCGTTATCACGCTTGAGTGAGATTTCCGATAGGATTTTCTGTCGTCTGTTTGGTCGCTCGGGGATCCCCATTGTTCTTCTTTATTACATTGGTCGATGCCTTTTCATAATTTTACTCTATGAACTGTTCCCAATAATAGAAAACAGAATAAGACTGCTGAGTTGATTTCAATTTCAATAAATAGAAAAAATGGTAGATGCGGTCTTGCATTATCCTATTAGAGGCTCTTTACAGTTGTTAACACGTTCTCGTTGTCCTGTTGTTCTGATTTACACATAACGATTTCAGTAGTTTGAAAAATGTAAATAGTTTAATAGGGTAAGTTCAGTAGTGTTTCAATGTTTTAATACATCAGTTGGTACGGTTTGCAGATTTGTTAAACACACTAGATGGTAACAAGATCCCATTAAAATTATACAACTTAGCAAGTTTTCATTGTTTTTACCATTAGTCATTACGTTTTAGACTCGGTCTTGAGTTACCGACGAATGTACTCATTTTGTCGAATTTTGAAACTCTTAATTTTTGTTTTGTTTGTGTGTTTTGGTGATTTAGACATGTATTGTTATTGTGATGTGAATATTGGTACTTGTTTAGTTTATGTACGATGTTGATCTTCCAATGAAAATTGGTTTAAAGTGCAGACTCTTTTTTTACTTGCTATTCGCGTTTTATACAAGCATTCCTTACACACAGAACTCAATCAGTGCAATGGCATTTAAAGTACCCAAAAGATTAGTTTTTAGTATTTACAACGAGCTGTGATAGCAGTAGAATTGTCATGAGAAATCAGTAAATGCATTCCAATAGACCCTCGTGGTATTTCTAATCAATGAACAGTAAAACATTAATTAACTAATATCAGGTATTGATAATTGAAATTCGTCCGTAAGTTCAGTTTGGACGAAAAAAAAATACATAGAATTCGAGGTAAATATGAAAAAGCGCGCACTTTCAATATCCATTAGAGTGCATCGCAGTGTAATTAATAATTTCAATTAATATTTGACCTCCTTCAAATTCTGGAATACGATTGTATAATTTTTCACGACTACTTAAAATAAAGCACACATGCAGAAGACATTTCACAGTAAACCGAATACCGGGTAATTATGGCGTCACGTTTTACCGGTATGTAATATTATAGTGCAGTGCTCTCATTAAAGTTAGCAGTCTATTGCAGTACACTAAATCTCTCTTAAAGGTAGTAGACTATACTTCATGGCACTGAACCTCTCATTGCAGGTATCAGTCTATTGCAGTACACTAAATCTCTCTTAAAGGTAGTACACTATACTTCATGGCACTGAACCACTCATTACAGGTAGCAGTCTATTGCAGTACACTAAATCTCTCTTAAAGGTAGTACACTATACTTCATGGCACTGAACCACTCATTACAGGTAGCAGTCTATTGCAGTACACTAAATCTCTCTTAAAGGTAGTACACTATACTTCATGGCACTGAACTTCTCATTGCAGGTAGCAGTCTATTGCAGTACACTAAATCTCTCTTAAAGGTAGTAGACTATACTGCGGGGCACTGAACTTCTCATTACAGGTAGCAGTCTATTGCAGTACACTAAATCTCTCTTAAAGGTAGTACACTATACTGCGGTGCACTGAACCTCTCATTAAAGGTAGCAGTCTATTGCAGTACACTAAATCTATCTTAAAGGTAGTACACTATACTGCGGGGCACTGAACTTCTCATTACAGGTAGCAGTCTATTGCAGTACACTAAATCTCTCTTAAAGGTAGTACACTATACTGCAGGGCACTGAACTTCTCATTACAGGTAGCAGTCTATTGCAGTACACTAAATCTCTCTTAAAGGTAGTACACTATACTTCATGGCACTGAACCTCTCATTGCAGGTATCAGTCTATTGCAGTACACTAAATCTCTCTTAAAGGTCTACACTATACTTTATGGCACTGAACTTCTCATTGCAGGTAGCAGTCTATTGCAGTACACTAAATCTCTCTTAAAGGTAGTACACTATACTGCAGGGCACTGAACTTCTCATTACAGTTAGCAGTCTATTGCAGTACACTAAATCTCTCTTAAAGGTAGTACACTATACTTTATGGCACTGAACTTCTCATTGCAGGTATCAGTCTATTGCAGTACACTAAATCTCTCTTAAAGGTAGTAGACTATACTGCGGGGCACTGAACCACTCATTACAGGTAGAAGTCTATTGCAGTACACTAAATCTCTCTTAAAGGTAGTACACTATACTGCGGGGCACTGAACCACTCATTACAGTTAGCAGTCTATTGCAGTACACTAAATCTCTCTTAAAGGTAGTACACTATACTGCAGGGCACTGAACTTCGCATTACAGGTAGCAGTCTATTGCAGTACACTAAATCTATCTTAAAGGTAGTACACTATACTTCATGGCACTGAACTTCTTATTACAGGTAGCAGTCTATTGCAGTACACTAAATCTCTCTTAAAGGTAGTACACTATACTGCAGGGCACTGAACTTCTCATTACAGGTAGCAGTCTATTGCAGTACACTAAATCTCTCTTAAAGGTAGTACACTATACTTCATGGCACTGAACTTCTTATTACAGGTAGCAGTCTATTGCAGTACACTAAATCTCTCTTAAAGGTAGTACACTATACTTCATGGCACTGAAATTCTCATTACAGGTAGCAGTCTATTGCAGTACACTAAATCTATCTTAAAGGTAGTACACTATACTGCGGGGCACTGAACTTCTCATTACAGGTAGCAGTCTATTGCAGTACACTATATCTCTCTTAAAGGTAGTACACTATACTGCGGGGCACTGAACTTCTCATTACAGGTAGCAGTCTATTGCAGTACACTAAATCTCTCTTAAAGGTAGTACACTATACTTCATGGCACTGAACCTCTCATTGCAGGTATCAGTCTATTGCAGTACACTAAATCTCTCTTAAAGGTAGTAAACTATACTGCGGTGCACTGAAGCTCTCATTAAAGGTAGCAGTCTATTGCAGTACACTAAATCTCTCTTAAAGGTAGTACACTATACTTCATGGCACTGAACTTCTCATTGCAGGTAGCAGTCTATTGCAGTACACTAAATCTCTCTTAAAGGTAGTAGACTATACTGCGGGGCACTGAACTTCTCATTACAGGTAGCAGTCTATTGCAGTACACTAAATCTCTCTTAAAGGTAGTACACTATACTGCGGTGCACTGAACCTCTCATTAAAGGTCGCAGTCTATTGCAGTGCACTAAATCTATCTTAAAGGTAGTACACTATACTGCGGGGCACTGAACTTCTCATTACAGGTAGCAGTCTATTGCAGTACACTAAATCTCTCTTAAAGGTAGTACACTATACTGCGGGGCACTGAACTTCTCATTGCAGGTATCAGTCTATTGCAGTACACTAAATCTCTCTTAAAGGTAGTACACTATACTTCATGGCACTGAACTTCTCATTGCAGGTAGCAGTCTATTGCAGTACACTAAATCTCTCTTAAAGGTAGTAGACTATACTGCGGGGCACTGAACTTCTCATTACAGGTAGCAGTCTATTGCAGTACACTAAATCTCTCTTAAAGGTAGTACACTATACTGCGGTGCACTGAACCTCTCATTAAAGGTAGCAGTCTATTGCAGTACACTAAATCTATCTTAAAGGTAGTACACTATACTGCGGGGCACTGAACTTCTCATTACAGGTAGCAGTCTATTGCAGTACACTAAATCTCTCTTAAAGGTAGTACACTATACTGCGGGGCACTGAACTTCTCATTACAGGTAGCAGTCTATTGCAGTACACTAAATCTCTCTTAAAGGTAGTACACTATACTTCATGGCACTGAACCTCTCATTGCAGGTATCAGTCTATTGCAGTACACTAAATCTCTCTTAAAGGTAGTACACTATACTTTATGGCACTGAACTTCTCATTGCAGGTAGCAGTCTATTGCAGTACACTAAATCTCTCTTAAAGGTAGTACACTATACTTCATGGCACTGAACCTCTCATTGCAGGTATCAGTCTATTGCAGTACACTAAATCTCTCTTAAAGGTAGTACACTATACTTTATGGCACTGAACTTCTCATTGCAGGTAGCAGTCTATTGCAGTACACTAAATCTCTCTTAAAGGTAGTAGACTATACTGCGGGGCACTGAACCACTCATTACAGGTAGAAGTCTATTGCAGTACACTAAATCTCTCTTAAAGGTAGTACACTATACTGCGGGGCACTGAACCACTCATTACAGTTAGCAGTCTATTGCAGTACACTAAATCTCTCTTAAAGGTAGTACACTATACTGCAGGGCACTGAACTTCTCATTACAGGTAGCAGTCTATTGCAGTACACTAAATCTATCTTAAAGGTAGTACACTATACTTCATGGCACTGAACTTCTCATTACAGGTAGCAGTCTATTGCAGTACACTAAATCTATCTTAAAGGTAGTACACTATACTTCATGGCACTGAAATTCTCATTACAGGTAGCAGTCTATTGCAGTACACTAAATCTATCTTAAAGGTAGTACACTATACTGCGGGGCACTGAACTTCTCATTACAGGTAGCAGTCTATTGCAGTACACTATATCTCTCTTAAAGGTAGTACACTATACTGCAGGGCACTGAACTTCTCATTACAGGTAGCAGTCTATTGCAGTACACTAAATCTCTCTTAAAGGTAGTACACTATACTTCATGGCACTGAAGCTCTCATTAAAGGTAGCAGTCTATTGCAGTACACTAAATCTATCTTAAAGGTTGTACACTATACTGCGGGGCACTGAACTTCTCATTACAGGTAGCAGTCTATTGCAGTACACTAAATCTCTCTTAAAGGTAGTACACTATACTGCAGGGCACTGAACCACTCATTACAGGTAGCAGTCTATTGCAGTACACTAAATCTCTCTTAAAGGTCTACACTATACTGCGGTGCACTGAACCTCTCATTAAAGGTAGCAGTCTATTGCAGTACACTAAATCTCTCTTAAAGGTAGTACACTATACTGCAGGGCACTGAACTTCTCATTACAGTTAGCAGTCTATTGCAGTACACTGAATCTCTCTTAAAGGTAGTACACTATACTACAGGGCACTGAACTTCTCATTACAGATAGCATTCTATTGCAGTACACTAAATCTCTCTTAAAGGTAGTACACTATACTTCATGGCACTGAACTTCTCATTACAGGTAGCAGTCTATTGCAGTACCCTAAATCTATCTTAAAGGTAGTACACTATACTGCGGGGCACTGAACTTCTCATTACAGGTAGCAGTCTATTGCAGTACACTAAATCTCTCTTAAAGGTAGTACACTATACTGCAGGGCACTGAACCACTCATTACAGTTAGCAGTCTATTGCAGTACACTAAATCTCTCTTAAAGGTAGTACACTATACTGCAGGGCACTGAACTTCTCATTACAGGTAGCAGTGTATTGCAGTACACTAAATCTCTCTTAAAGGTAGTACACTATACTGCAGGGCACTGAACTTCTCGTTACAGGTATCAGTCTATTGCAGTACACTAAATCTCTCTTAAAGGTAGTACACTATACTGCAGGGCACTGAACCACTCATTACATTTAGCAGTCTATTGCAGTACACTAAATCTCTCTTAAAGGTCTACACTATACTGCGGTGCACTGAACCTCTCATTAAAGGTAGCAGTCTATTGCAGTACACTAAATCTATCTTAAAGGTAGTACACTATACTGCGGGGCACTGAACTTCTCATTACAGGTAGCAGTCTATTGCAGTACACTTAATCTCTCTTAAAGGTAGTACATGTACACTATACTGCGGGGCACTGAACCTCTCATTACAGTTAGCAGTCTATTGCAGTACACTAAATCTCTCTTAAAGGTAGTACACTATACTGCAGGGCACTGAACCACTCATTACAGGTAGCAGTCTATTGCAGTACACTAAATCTCTCTTAAAGGTAGTACACTATACTGCGGGGCACTGAACCACTCATTACAGGTAGCAGTCTATTGCAATACACTAAATCTCTCTTAAAGGTAGTAGACTATACTGCGGGGCACTGAACTTCTCATTGTTGGTAGCAGTGTAGTGCACGGCACTGAATCTCATTAAAGGTCCATTTAAGGTAGAATCTAATGAAGAGCACTGAATCTCTCATTGAAGATCGCATGTCTACTAAAGTCAGTAAATGTCTGAATCTGTGCATATCTCGTTTCGATGTTACGATGATGGACATTGTATGTAGCTAGTTTCGATGATACGATGATATATATAGACATTATAGGCAGCTGGGTGCGATGGTGGAAATTATGTGCAGCTGGTTTCGAAGTTAGGACGACGGAATTGGCTCGTAGCTGGATTCATTGTTACAATGATGGGCATCGACGTATCTGGTTTCGGTTGAATAACATAAAACGTTGGGAACACTATTCTTCTATATTGTTAAGTAATTATTATTTAATACTACCAAAAATTTGTAGAAACTTAAAAAAATAAAAACTGCTGTTGTAAATTATTTTTGAAGGAACAAACAAACCACAATTCTATATACACAAATCTATATCTTGTCAAATAAACCTAGATATGAATGATTCATATTTACAGTTGCTAAGCTTAGTTAGGACATAAGATTAGATCCTGTTCTAAGTCTGATAAGCCCGTTTTATTAATGTATTTTATCATTCTTTGGCATATCATTAAGACAACTGGTTAAAACAATATCACATTTACAAGGTGTGTCGGCATGTTTCAAGTTCTACTTGTGAAGGTTGTCGCGTTAACCTAATTTCTACTTACGATCATTACTTTCAGACATTTTTGACAGTGCAACAATCAAATTTTAAAAGGACCTTTACAGCGCAGCTTTACGTCAGTAGTTTCAGTTAGATCTTGCTATAGGAGTATTAAATGAATATATTTTTAAAATGCACAAACCTACCTTACGCGTGTAGATGTAACACTTACTTGGACTTATTCTGCTCAAGCAGTCTATGTTGTCTGGTGGGAAAAAAAGAAAAACTAAAGAAATTACAATTCATATCAGCAAAACAGTTGTTGTTGTAATAACAATCAGCCAATCGGTTGTTGTTTGTTTGTATTTACATATCACCCAAACGGTTATTGTTTGTTTGTATTTACATATCACCCAAACGGTTGGGTTTTTTTGTTTGTATTTACATATCACCCGTTGTTTGTTTGTATTTACGTATCACCCAAACGGTTGTTGTTTGTATTTAAGTTACTTGTTTATTTATATCATGGCGTCCAATTTTTTGACTGTGGAAGAAAGCCGGGGTATCGTATGAGAACAACTTACGCGTAGACCCCTCCAAGCCCGTCTACACCAGTCGGCCACCGAGCCCCTACCAATTACACCACTCGGGTACCGAGGTCCATCATCCAAGCAGTTCTGAAAGCTATACCTTCTTTTCGACATTTTCCCTTATTACTATTACAATTAAAAATGAAAAGCTAGAAATTTACGAAACTAATGTATTTTATGTATTATTGTGTGTATTCATATCAGACTAGATCGTTTTGCTACGGTATGAACACAAATGTCCGTGATCAAAAATCGGTTTTATTAGTCTGGGTCAACTGGTAAAGTATAAATACCGATTTAAATTTTATTGACCATATTTTCATTCCAATTTGCCATTACGGAAATTTGTTATTGTAGCTTCTCATGCCATCTTTTGCATGATAGTGCACCGGAAGTTTAACGACCGTATGATTAAACCAAGATGGTGGATATGATCACACGTTTGATACAAACGTCATGGACCATATGTTTGCTTGCCTAGGTTTATATATGTTAAATTTTATACATAGGTATTAATTTTGTGTATTTACCGCACACTTAACGACTATCATTATTTTCCATTCTTATAAAAATTATAGTTCTTTCCGTCCAATATGACCTAACATGGTTAAGTTGATTTGTCCTTGGTAACCGATACAGGTACTGGTACACTGGAAATAAAACTCAAATCAATGACAAGAGAAACATTATGTCGTCAAGCGTCCAATTGTCAAGTTTGGAAATTATTTTTTTGCTTTAAATTCCTTTTGAAGATCTTCGTTAAAATGGATGTTGTGTTTATTTTTGTCATGAAAAAAGTATCTCTCGTTGATCACGCTTTCCGGAAGTTAGGACAACAGCGCGTGTTTACTGTTTCAATTTCTGTCAAAATAATTTCTCCATTTCTTGCTTCGAAATTTAAAGTTCTTATTGTCATTGTCAGGACATGCAGAAACTTTATAAAAACCCCCGGTATTATTTCTCTGGCTAACATGGTAATAAATATTGAATTAAATTTCTGTGATACCGTCATCATAGAAATTATTTGCTTCAGTAAATGATAATCCCTAAAGTTCAGATCATCTTCAATGTCTGACAGAACGTCTTCAGAGATATGAAAATTTAAGAATGTGTTCAAAACAATGAAGCTGTCATTGTACTGTAAAAATCATGTCAAAATTGACATGCTAGAGACGTTCCGAGGGCTGAATCTGTCAAGGACCGTATAATTGCTTGTAATTGAGTGATAGGGACCGAAATTCCCCGATGGGTACGGTGATAATGTTATTAATCAAGATACAGCTATACGAGCATCTTCTACATTTCATGGGTAAATGATTAAATTTGATGTATACTACTGTTCTTTAGGTAGATAAACCTACAATTATTTTGGTGTCGTTTTATGATGCACTGTCTATGCAGTCGTATATATTCTAAATTTATGCATATGTACAGATATCAAAAAATATAAATATCTTGCTAGGAAATTAAGCAGCTAAAATCCCGTCCAGTTGTGAGAAATTGTATGTTTGATTCGGATCCATTTATTTATTCTATATTCTATAAAAGCGGTCTAAAGTGATTGCTACATTCTTGTACTTCAAATTAGGTACATCCGGAAGGGAGGTTCGATGAACAAGGGGTTAGGTGTGCGTAAAAGACAAGGGTTTTGTGGGGGTAAAAGACAAGGGGTTTGGTGGGGGTAAAATACAGCGCTAAAAATCTAAAGCATGAAATAGGACACAGAACGTGCAAGAAATTAGCCGAAATCATAAAATAGTCATTGGTTTTTATCTTTATGTTTTTAGACGAACGCGTACTCTTCGCACTTTATTTATAGTTTTTCGTTCTTTGTCCCTTTCTACTCTCACATTTTAAAGTATAGATAAATTTAGTTATAAACTAAATATTTATGTACGATCTAAACAACGCATGGTAAGTGTAACTAATGTACAATCAGAAAAATGATTTAAATAGTAACGAATTTGACAAACGTTGATAAATGGCCGGGTATGGACCGGTCGTTACGATTGGAAAGTACTTTATCATTCGAATGGTCTAATTTGTGTCGCTGCTTTATAGCACGTGGTTCTGTAACCCCGCTTTAACTATTTACGAATTCCTACGGTGGCTTCGGATCACGGTGTAAAAATAAGTAAAAACCGGTATAGGAAGCTATCTGTTTCACCATAGATAAAGGATTTCCCTTGATCAAAGTAGAATATTATCCGTCCAATTATAATATATTCACAGAAATAGCGTTAATATTAAAAGATGACAATCCTTTGTTTTGGTAAACTTAACAGTATTAGGCGATAAAGGTTCCGCAGTGAGATAAGCTTGATTGAAGATGACCATCAGACGTGTGCCGAAATGATTGCCTCTGGTCTACCAGGGTATTTCTCCCTGCTATGTGGAATTACAGGGGATTTGTAACGGGATCAAATCTAAGAACCGATAAATGGACTTTCCATTTTCAGTATTAAAATGTATCGATTATTATTTCCGCGCCAAAATCACTTAATTTCTGTAATCATTATAAGAGATATAATAATAAATTTCTGACGGAAGCTTGTAGGTTACAGAATAATATTTAATATGGGGGTTTTGTTGTGTGTGGTATCCCCTGAGATTAATTAAAGCGTCTGAAATGTACAATATCCTGTATATGGTCAAAGAAAACTAAGTGATATTATAGTACTTTGAAATTTGGATAGCAGTAATTGAAGAGGTCTTGTGCATCTTTAAAACAATTAATTATGAGTTATCACGTGACGTACTAAATTAGCACCAATACGTGAACATGTCAGTTGGTATATTGTTGCTAACTTTTTAAGTGCTTTATATTATTTTTATGACATGCACTCCTTATAGATTTTAAGAAAAATACTTACTTTTTAATAATGTTTGTACTGAAATGAGGTTTGTTTTACCATTAGTCGGTCATTACTTAAATTTGATTAAAACAAAATAATACTTTAAGAGCTTTGAACAATATTTAACCAGTCGCCATTTCTGATTCTTATCAAAACAGTTTTAATGACGACGAAATTCTTTCATCGGCATAGCAAAAATTAATTAACAACGGTGCAAAAAAAACTAATTGGTAATTAAATCGATAATTAAATTTATTAATTAGTACAAGAGCCGGGATCAAAGTAGTAAGAGCCACAAGTTTTGACACAGGTGTCAAAACCCCAAGGGTGACAGTGGCATTTTCACACCTGAAATAGTGTTTTTAGAAGCACAACTGTGTGAGGTCAAAGTAAAGCTAGCCAGGTAGTGTAGATTACCTGGGGCTCACTAATGAGGGATTAAAGAACAAACTACTTGGACTGCTAATAGCTTAAAACAATTTACTTAATCTCTTAAACACACACGGGGTACGCTGAACTTACTTCATTTCATGTAAACACAAGTTTCAACACAAGATTAAAAGTTTAAAATTGATTACGTTCGTTCCCTTGAATATATATGAGACAATTTTAGTTAGCACTACTGGACATGTGATTTGGCAGCGAAATAAGTATTTATTAACAAATATTGCCTGTTAAGCATACATAATCCATACAAAAATCACATTTCAGATTCCAATATTTTGTGAAAAAAAATTATGTGATCTTTTGAGGCTGCGTTATCTTTCTCCTTGCCGGTATATAACATAACTTTTGCTGAACTGTTAACATCAATAATCGATTTTAAACAGATGTGTTTACAACGAATTTGAGTAGTCTGAACACAGCACACCGGCCGTTTGTCCCAAATATATCCACAGGACAATATCTAGAAACATTATATTGCTTGTGACAGAAGTCACCTGGTTCTAAAAAATAAGTAAAACACGACAATATCAAATTGTTTTTATAAAACACGTATTGTTTATGTGTCGTTTAACGCCACTTTATGCATTTCCTCAGCTTTTGTCCTATTTATGTTTATGGTGGAAGCCGCAGTATTTACCTTTGTCAGTAAAATAGAAACACCTTGTGAGAAAATAACCTAAAAACCTACAATTTTTTGGTCTTGGATAGAATTATAGATGTAATGGGAGGATATTGTATATATTGCTTATGGTAAAAAAAGATTGTACATAATTTAAGTAAAATACCGTGGTTAACATTGAATCATCTTCAACACGACACAGTTTTTAAAAAGTGCAGATATCAAAGGAAGACCAAATTAGGAGCAATTACTCTGTGTTTAGAAATGTGTATAGTTAAAAATCATTTCAAAGACTTAAACGAAGTTTTGGGCTCTCAAATTTATATAATCGAAGTAATGGTATGAATTTAGAAAAGGTAATTTAAAATAAATTGCATTTGATCTTTTATACCGATAAACAGCGGTAGAAGTCCATATTTTATGTAAACATTTCTAACAGCGAATAAACAGCCTCGCAGTTTTAGCTAAATAACATCGATCCACAATATCGGCTTTAATTTGTTCTCATTTGCTGGCATACAAATAGTCGCAAATTGATACAAATTAAATAGTTTCATAACTTAATACGCTTTTTGTTATAGAGTCATTAAATATCATATTCATTGGAACTCGTATCGGCCAAATTAACGGTTAGATTGCGAACAAACAATTGTTCGACGGTTTAAGCTATTCATAGTCGCTCTACACGTATATTGTTCGGACCGTGAAAATCTATAGTTGTTGCTATATAGTACATAATGGTACATTGAAAAGAATTTGTTACCATTATCTCTCAATACAAAATATATTGTTAGAAATTTGAAAGAGACTTTTCTTATCCCGTTACATATTATATTGCCTAAGAGAACAGTCTCTATTTAAAATAAAGTTTATTGATAGGGGTATGGTAGTTTATATTGAGTTTTATATCTGACGTAGCAAGTTGCTTGTATTTGTCGGATGTTGCAATTAATATGAGTTTAATTATAGTGTCAAAGTTTTGTTTGTTTTAGGATAAAGGAATACGAAAGAGCAAAATGCATTCCTTAAATACATAAACGTATAGCTTTTTGAGGAGTCAGGAAATTTTAAAGATTTTAAATCTGGGTAAGTTTTTTTAATTAAATGTTTATACACTGATTAAAATCAATAAGAAGTTGATCAGTAAATGACATTTGCCTCGAAGTATTTTTTCTGTCTTGGCACCAGGTGTGAAATTTGACATCGGTGTACATTTCAAGATATAAATCTCAGCGCTGCAAGGAAAACTGTCGCTGTTCGCATGTAAACCAATACTTCTGTTTCTCACTTGCGCCCATTTTTCCTTAGTTAAGTCTAATTAATGTATTTTCTTATTTCGTGTTTTGTTTAGCATTGTGTACAAGTAAATACTTCTGTGGTACATTTATGGGTGAACTGTATTGTACACGGTAGTGCTATCTTGTGGTCCAGATCTATATATGAACAGATGGGATGGATGATTTTAAAAGATTTTTTTACAACGTTTATATTTTTTAAAGTTTACTTTGAACATTCAAGATGGCGGCGACAAAATATTCCAGGTTTAACTTTATACAGTGAATTTTACGGTCTACTGGCCGCCTTGTATCTGTTTAAAGAAATACTTATAACTGTGTTTGTACATGTCCTTACAGAAGCGTTTAAATTTCTTCTTACTGTCTGAGGTCATTGTTAAATATATAACAATTTTCTTCTTCTGATTTAACACAAGAAATAATACTCAAAACTTGGATAAAGACTTGTTACATTACACTCTGCTCTGGCCTAAAATTACACCCGCATTTATAAAAAAAATTATTTGTAACATTAAAGTTTTAATGGTAAATCATAGTTGATTTTTTAAAAGCATATTTTGGGAGGGGAAGAACGAATTTATAAACTATAGAAAAAAATTGTTTGTGTGCGCAATTATGAAAAATAATATAAGCTTTATGTATAACTCTTAAAATATAGTTTTAATTATTAAGTTATTTTAAAACGCCACAATAAATATAAAATATATAACTCTATATGGGGCAGTCTCATTGACCTCTTTCACCTTTTCGAAATTCTCAAATAAGCAATTATGTAAAATGCTTATCCTTGGAAAAATGTCTCATTGGCGCCGTTTGTAGGTTATATTAATAAATAAGTAAATATTTCACTATTTTAAGGGAAGCAAAAAAAAAATCTATTAGGAATTGTAGACTACTCGTTTGATTGTCAATTTTATATCAATGTAATTGTAACTTTATCAAAACAATCACCCGCTCGTTACTACACACATTTCCATTGAAATGTTAATCTCAAATTGTCACTTAATAAATAAGACAATAACTGGAATGTGTACAACCAGTGCCCGTAGTGAAATTTATAATTTAATTATGTTCTAATCTCAATTAAAATGTACCTCACACCTATGGAAATAGACATATACTCTACGACCTGAAATTCAATTAATTTTCGCTGTGTTTATTTCCTGTCGCTCAATAATTTGATAATTGAAGGAACTTTTTACCTTAATTTTCCGGGGGGTTCCTACCGAGATGTACCCGTTAATTAGACTAAATCAATTAATCACATCCGACAAACCCTATTGTCATATATAATTCCATTTTCACTTTCCGTTACATTGACAAAACGAGAATATGCAACGATTATCTCTGAAAAACAAAGATTTTATGGCAAGACATATATTAAGATGTCGTTAACCACTGTAAAAAATAAACGAATATAAGTAATAAAAATGTAGATATTTAGTTCTGTCTTTTTTCTTATTTGTTTATTTATTTGTATTTTTCGTATTTTTATATAAAGAAGGTCACATGGATGATCAGAGAGATATCATGTTAAAGGAAAATGAAATTGCAACAAAAAATATTTTTTAAAAATGTCTGTGGTAGTAGTCACATGCCAGTTCAAATTTCTCTTTCTAATTTTTAGTAAAGAAAATACATGCATCATTACAATATTGTACGCAAAACAAAGGGATCAAAATGTGCTTCCTCGGACCCGAATGTATTCTATTTCCCGGTCCATTCAGTTGTACTAAAAATATATAAGTTAACAAAAATAATAGGGTTTTAAAAATAAAAATTCAAAACTAAGACGATTAAAACAAAAACAACAAATAAAAGAAGAAAAAAAATAAATATTATTTTTTAATATGAACCATAACTCTGAAAATATCACCAGTTATTTTTTAGTATGTTTCTACATAATAATGCTGAAATGTTTCCTCTCGAATCAAGTTCATATATTCACATACTTTATCTATAAATATACATATTTTAAATCTTCGTCTTAAATGCTTTCCACATATAAAACTTTATGATTATTTAAATTTACTTTACTAGTTTGATTTGTTACATTTTAATCAAAATACCGAAAATGTCACGAAAAACAATAAAATCTTGTATTTGACACTACCTATAATACCAAATTAAGGTACGATTCTTCAGGTGTGGAATGTTGTTCATAGTTTTTACTTATAGTCGGGTCTTTGATCTTAATTTTCACATATGAAATAGAAAAATGTCTTTGCTGACTCACACAAAATTGACTGTAGTAATTAAGGAATATGGTGACTACATCCCCCATTTCTTTATATTTCGTTGACAACGTTCGATGCCTAGGATTACAGAACAATACAAGGCATAAAATCTTTAATCCCCCCTTTCTCAAGTCAGTGATGGGGGTAACATTTATAAACTTTTTGATCAAACTAGTTAACAAACACGTGTTTGTGTTTATATTGTCGACTAACGTTATTTTTGTTATTTTAGAGGGACAAATACAAAACATGAAACAAATCATGCAGACTGCGTGTTAACTGTCGTCTGCCGTCCATTATAAGACATCCTATTTTCTATCCAATTATTATTTTGATTTTGAAGTTTTTTTTCTAACTTTATTGAAGACTAAAACTATTTATTTAAACAGACCTATTTGTAAACTTCTGACAGCAGTACTAACACTGTACTTCTTATTGAAATTACGATGTGTATTGAAGCAGTCTTCAAAGAAATGTGTTAAATTTTATGTTCAACATATTAAAAACATTAATTGTGTATAAAATGTGGGTCAGTTCCGGTAATTTTTAATTGTTGAATTGTCCTGGCGGACAAGGTCAGAGTAGTTCTAGACGATTTTGATTCCTCTTTTGACCAAATTACAATGGCTATTCATAGTCATTCATTCCGCCATTGTTTGGCTTTCTCAATTCTATAGATATAAAATACAATACAAAAACGTAATTGAAACCTTTTATATACATGTATACAAATGTGTATGAAAAGAAATAAATAGTTTATCCTTTACTGGTATATAAAAGAGTTACTTTTGTATATTCATTGATACAATATTTGCGGGCAATTAAACACGCTGTTTATAAAGGCAGTAAACATATTTACCGTTATTAAATGAATAGGACAATTGAAATCTGTTACATTTCATTTGAATTCAAGGTAAGATTTTTTGTGCAGGTGAAATATTAATGAAACATTTACATTATTTATCCCATTAAGATGCAGGTTTGTAAAAGATTTGTAAAGTAACTTAGCACAATAAGAATGAATTCAGTTTGGTGCGTGGAATGAAACCGTCCCAATACATGGAGATTAAAATTTCTATACATAAAAACAGCTGATGTTTGAAATACAGCTTCTGTTATGTTAAATTCTTGTTCGTGGGCTCATCCGAGTCATTTGAAAATGGAAATTGTCTCTTAATTTTACATCCCACGTTTAGGGGTCAGTACCATCATTTCAGAACCTTACATCCCACGTTTAGGGGTCAGTACCATCATTTCAGAACTTACTCTAATGATTGGTTTTATACGTGTTTCTTTTTGATAAAATAATGAAGCCGTGGTCAAGTTGCTTTTATGCGATCAGTGTAACTTGTGCTTGACACATAGCCTCACTGGACATTCGTTGAATCTATAGTCTTTGTGGTAATACATAAGTACGGAGAAATACACTGAAGATATGTGATCCAGTGTAACTACATCAAAATAGTAACAAAAAATATTGACAATTGAAGATAAAATTAGGTGACTGTTCCCAATAATATATTGTATATACAGACCATTCTACAGAAGTACCCGAAGCATTAAAACAGAGCAGGATACTTTTTATAGACGAAATTTACCTTACACAGGAATATGTCATAATTCATATTATATATTGTATCTGAATGGATTTTGCCATCGAAGATCATTTGTAATTTTTTTAGTATTAAAGTGAAAAAACTCAAAACAACCTGACAATATTGATATAGAACATATCGTTAGTTTGATAAATTTCCAAATAAGTGCAGTACGATAAAATTAATAAGAAATATTTCCCAGTAAAGGTATATTTCTATTTATTTTTTATGTTTATTGAAGTTTGTAAAAATAATGATAAAATATAAAGTAATATTTCTAACGGATAATTTCTTGATCTACATGTCAATAATAAGACCTGCCCACTTTTCACGACTTGAGCGATTCTCAACATGATTGAATTCACTCGATTGTTTGGACACGACAATAAAATTTACCTGGGAAGCCCCGCCCACTTCTTCTTGCATCTTGGTTATTGTAAAACAAATCACATCGAAGCTGGTGAATAGTGACACGAAAAACTCTAAAGGACAAATTTGATTGGACGGGGCCGTGTCTATTTGTTCACTGTCGAATCGATATCCCTTGTTTAGTAAACCGTATTAGCCAAAAGAATAAGAAGTTGAAATTGTAAGACCTGTTTTATAGTTTGTTAGTGAAAGCTGTATAGAGATTTATCATTTATCGGCCTTTATTGGACTTCAACTTATTCAAAAGCTATTGACGAGGTACACTTATTATAATCAGTGTGTTGGACTTGTATAAAACACGTGGAGTTGTGATCAGTCTTCATAACATGGAAGGGGACTTATCGAAACAGGGACAAACAAATTTACCCCCGTCTTCACAAGGAATGCACGTGCCTGTTACTGGAGGGATGAACATGCATCACCAATCTCATCAACAAGTACACTCTCCACCGTCTCCAGATATGAACGGACACAACAACAACAATAATTCTAGCAACAAGAAAACCGACGATCGTGTAAAGAGACCTATGAACGCTTTCATGGTGTGGTCTCGTGGACAGCGAAGGAAAATGGCACAGGAAAATCCCAAAATGCACAATTCCGAAATCAGCAAGAGACTCGGTGCAGAATGGAAACTGTTGTCAGAAACTGAAAAACGTCCGTTTATTGATGAAGCCAAACGCCTGCGAGCAATTCACATGAAGGATCACCCAGACTACAAATACAGACCCCGTAGGAAAACGAAGACCCTCATGAAAAAGGACAAATACGCTCTACCGGGAATGCCGGGCGGCGGAGGTCAAATGCAGTCGGACCCGAGCAGAATGTACACAGGAATGAATGGATACATGCCGAACGGATATCCGATGAACATGATGCATGATCCTAATGCTTATCATATGGCGAATCAGATGGGACTAGCTCAATACGGTAACTATTCTATTCCTGCTCAACAAATGTCCGCAAATCAGATGACTTCCTCATCGTATATGAATGGGACCTCTAACTACACAATGTCAATGGGCATGAACCCTTATTCAATGTCTCCGACGCAGGTTCCCCCGTCCGTTAAAAGGGAACCCAACCAGGGTGGCGTTCCGCAAGTTCCTGGAGGACCACGACAAGCAGGCGATTTACGGGAAATGATTAGTATGTATTTACCGGGAGATGCCAACGATCCAAATAGTGCTGCAGCTCACCATAGACTTATGCAACAACATTATCAACAGACGTCACAATCGGATGGGGTAAATAATACGGTTCCACTGACTCACATGTAAACTTATGTGTTTTTTGTTAGACATTATTGTGCTGAGAGAGAACATTATATTTCCATTATATATTGTTTATCATTTTACATGTGTTGAATGGTTGATCACAGAAATCCAAAAGACAAACGTTGATATGAATCTGACGAGCGAACGCGTGCGTGCATGTGTATTTGATATTGATGGTGCGATTTTTGCAACAAAATGTGCTGAAATTATTGAAACTAGAATATATAATTTTATTACAATCATGACAGAAGAAACTATTTATATACCAAACTATTGAACGAGATGATTTTGTAGAAAATTATTAGCATAATACTAGTTTCGGATTTCACTGAAATTCGAAAAAACCTAGACATTTTCCACAAATATTATATTTGCTCACAGTAACCCGAATTTTCTCAGTTTAGGTTGTAAGTATTGTTAGAGTTTTGTTTTTTGTAAAACCGTGGAAATCGTCCGTGTTTTATTTTGTATGTTTTGAAGTAGTCTTTAAAATTATTTTCAAGTGTTCATGGCTCAAGGTTTATAGTGGGAAATATTCAGTTTGAATTAAAACAAACTACTTAGTTTTTGTTAAATTTTATTTTGTATATTTCGCCAGTAGCCCACGGAATTGAGTTATATACGTATTTTTTTTTATATATACTTGTAATACTAATGTCCGGTCCGTATATATAGAGTTTCTGCTATTTTAATTTGTTTATTATTTAAAATTTATTTGCATTTTTGTATATAAGAATAATGTTTATTTGAAAAAATGCAGAAAAACAAAGCAAATTAAATGAAAAAAAACTTAATATATTTGTTTTTGTTTTACTTGTATGCTGCCGCTTTTAAATATCAGAGAAACAGAAGACATCCGAAAAAAGAAATTAAATTTAAATTAATACTACTACACTGACGACATTTTATAGAATCTCCTACTAATGTCAACAAATTTGGTTTGAGTGACATGTTTTATTGTTTTTAGTAAAACTTTTCAAATTTTAAGCACCTTGTGCTTTTTTATTGAAGTGTTTTACAAATTTGTCTTTCGTTTAGATAGACAAATTATAGCCCAATTTGGTATGTAGAGTTTATCTTGAGAGTGAAAATACATTACAGAACAAAAAAACGTGCCGTGAAATGCCACTCAAAGCGATTGTATCAAAGCAGAGATAAAATTTTAAAATTTTAAATAAAAATGTAAAAGGTACAATATATAACTAGAATTGGAATATTAAGTAAAAATTGATTTTTTTCTTTCGTTTTTTTTAGAATAGTAAAAATCTCTACTTTGTTATACAAGCGATTTAATTGTCAATTCCATGGTTTTTAGAAGTTTGTTCAAAATACATCCACATGGAATTTAATGCGAAATTTGTGTAAAATTCCTGAAATTTTAAACTAAAATATTTCATTTCGCATTAAATTTCATAATGATTTATTTTCAACAAAACTTTGCTCCTTACTGTCCCACCCAAATATTTCACACCTTCCATACAATATTTCTATCTTTTCATCTAAATGTTGCCCCGTTCGTAATAAAATCCACACATTACCGCAACAATCGACATAAAAGAATGTTCAAATTAGAATGCATCATTACCGGCCGTACTAAGTGAAACATGAAACAATAAATTCATATGGGAGTCTAGAACAGTAAATCATATTCACAGAATTTTCTATTGATCTAATAAGAAGGCGACTATATTTCTCATATTGTATATGACCCTTCCACTAAATTGTTTTAGCTAATTTTCTTGCAATTTATCATGTTTGCCCAATAAATTACAGCCGATAGGAAAGTAGCATTATCGCTTAGGCGACAAAATCATTTGCCGACCATTTCTAATGTGTAATCCGGGGATCAAACGGTTTCAGTTAAACAAGATTTATGATATTGCTATCATTTTTAATAAGATTATGTTATTAACATTGTCTTTCTGTTTGTGACGATGTATAATAGCGTTTAGCAAAATGTGATACAAGCTCATGACGAACATGTTTACATGTGCATGGGGAAATAATGAATTTTCCTTTCTTTAAATTTGACAGACTTAAATTTTTAAGTGAATGTAGTTTCTTTTAAACCTCACAAGTAATGTTTTATTCACAATTAAATTTATTTTGTTTGCCGTAATAAACGTTTATTAGAACACGAAATCAACAATATCCAATACACCTCAGCAGGTCTTTTGAAGTATTCGTTTGAAATGTATATTTTTGTCATTAAATTCGTCCAATTGAGGAATACTTGCTAAAATAATATGGAGGAAAAACCTATAAAATTTATAACTCAAGAAAGCGTTTGGCATGTTATTATTTTACCAAGGTGAACTTAATCACAAAATTCGCACCAGGTGGAAAGATAGAATTAGTCATGCGTAAAGACTACTTAAAGTTGTTTCGTTAGTTTTAGATTGTCCTAGGTTTAAAATTACCCGACCTACCAGTTTTCTCATATACCATATTTCTGTTTACTCGACCGATTTAATTGGTTTGCTAGCGATGTTTAATGTAAGCGTAAAACAACAGGATAGAAGTTATGGCCGTCTACCCGTATCGAATATATAATCTACGCTTTGACGCTCCGACATAATTACAGGTACCTATCCTTACAATTTTGGTTTTGTTTTAAGTTAAATAGTCGTTAAATAAAGGACATTTTTAGTCGATAGCATCATAGATTTGAATATAATTACGCCATGTCATATAAACTTTAGTCACATGTTCACTCTATGTTCTCCTTGTTGAAGTTCTCTACATTATAAATATACACCGATCGCCGTCAAATATACATTTTTACTGTGGGTTGTGCTATTCAATGTTTGATTTTTGTGTTGTTTGTCTGTTTGTTTTGTTGCTGTCCCCTCTTGGCTTGTCTGTTCTTGGCTTGTCGTTTCAGGAATACGCATCGGTGCCTTTCATTCTTTTTCTTTATAAGTAGGGCATTGTTAAGTCTTTACAAATTGTACAATTCTCTGTCCAGACCTTAATCTCGATTTTGTCATGTGGCAGTAAAACAATTCAGTTTCCTTTCATTTTTTACTGATTCCATTTTTGCAAATGAATTGTCCCCAAATACATCTGAAACTATACTAACTGGACTTAAACACCACTCAATCAATCATTTTATTGCACGGAATAATTGTAATTCCTTCACCCACAATGCACAGTTACAGAAATAGTCGGGCCAGGTGTAAAACATACGAAACTTTCAGTAGATTGTTGAAATATTCTGTGTCTAGAATTCATCATTAAAGAATGGAAAGGAGAAAGAAAACTGAATCTTAGTGCATGACTTTTAAAATCCCTTTTACAAAATATACAGGTCTTTAATTTAGCGCCAAATTTTTACACAAGAGCAACCAAATATAGTAATGTAAATTCAGACTGTCAAATATTTGTATGCTGTGATGTACTTTATTTAAAACAAAGGAAAAAATGTCAACTTACAAACTGTACACTTTAACAGAACACGTCAAACCTAAACAAAACTACAAAATTTTTTTACACCCGCTAAAACCGGCGCCGAATACTTACACCTGCTGAAAATCTGTACCGAATTCTTACACCCGCTAAAATATCTGTACCAAAATTCTTACACCCGATAAAACCTGCGCCCTTGCTATTTTTTTTTTATTTTGTTAATCCGACAAATCACAAAGTTAAAATTGATTATTAAGACAGTAAAATTCGGCTTACGAAAACTGACACCCGCTGAAAAACTTTACTAAATTATCGCATAAAACCTACATCAAACTGTACACACCGAGCTTACAATTTGCTAAGGGTATTTGTATAACTGTCAACATGAATCCAGATACACTGACATGATAGATGTCCAAAACACTGCCTGGCGAAAAATGTTTTACAAATACCTACGTATTTTGTATTAGTTTTTTAAATATTAGTTTTAATTTAGAAAAATGTGAACATTGCGGATTAATACCAGTAGTACCATTAGAGGCAAGGCATTTTACCTTACAAATTTTTACAAAACAGTTAAGATGTACATATTCGTAATAAATATAAAACATTTTATAATCTTTAACCTCTGAAAATTTTACTCTATCTGTGTAAGGGGGAAGGGGCAAAGATCGGGGATATAGTATTCAGCAACATATGGTACATAAAAACCCTGGTGTCACCCAGTGGATATACAGATATGCTTGTGTATATCACCCTCACTTCAACCTTTGACTTAAATAATCAAATTATTATTACTTTCACGTCCTGAATATAGCTGAAATATTGCTTGCTGGACGTGAAACATCAGTCAATCAACCTTTGACAATTTGATATTCGTCATTTTTTTTTAAAACTAGATAGTTATAGTGTATTTGTTAATTTGTGATTTGTAACTGAATCCCTCGATTTTCCGTTATTTCCCATAATATAAAACTTACATAAATTCTTAACTGCTGAAAAGTGAAAATAAAATTGTATGTTATGATAGAAAAGCGAATTCTAGCTCAATTAAAAAGGCGGTATGAAAACACACATGGGAGAAACCTTACACATGAATGGTTCTGTAGATACAGTTTGTGTATCATTGAACTTTTTTGTTATGATTACAGATTAATATATATCGTCCAGAAATAAAGCTGTTTTGTTATATTGCAATCTCTATTTCAATAAGCAGATATTTTTTATTGCACTCACAATTCGTATATGGAATTCGTGTATTGCATTGCATTCGCAATTTGAATACACAGAAACCTTGTTTTTGAACACACATACAATATTGTTTGAAGAACCCCGTGGCGAGTCGACCACTTCTAATTCATTTTCAAAATATCAGACACTGTGAGCAGAATCAGAATCTTGATGGTATTTTATGCAGATTAGTTATTTGTAGTTTTTTTTTTAATTCCAACGATTTGTTAGTTAATAAATTGAGAAATTCTTCAGCAAAACACACACCTGTTGCAAGCTATGATGAAGTGGTCAAGAATTGTTGGAATGGGGTCATATTTTATCTTGGCTATGTAAGGGATTTTCAACGTTTCTCTATCTTCTTGGATTCTATCTACAGATTCGTTGTTAGGTCCAATACATTTATAGAGAAGATTGAATTTAGCCGAGGTATGATTACAATGCTCCTGATAATCGTATAAGCTGGTGATAGAAAACGGTAGCCAGTCGTCGTTTATCAAATTTACTGCGATCTACGGGGTTGGTAGTAAACAAACACAACCACATGGGGACAGAAAGACTCGTGAATTGTCAGAAAATTGACATACCGGTACATAGACATAAATAAATATATATATATATTCTTCACATTCGGAATATTTTTGTAAACAATCATATTGGTTGCGTAGGAACACTTACTAAGTAAGATCATGTAAATTACCAGTATAAATATATTTTCATTTAGACTCAATATTTAGGCTTGAACAACAGATTAAAAATTGTATTAAAATGAAATTATCAAAACTTTCGAGGCTAACCCTACTGGGGAGGGGGGAAAATCTCAATGCCCCGGTATATAACAGTTAAAATTTTATTAAAATGCTTCTGTTTCTGATTTTGGTAAAGAATGACAAAAAATTCGACTAACTTATTTGATAATAAAGTGATACCCGATACATAACAACATCTCTATACGGATTTTTCATTTTGATATATTGTCAACTTTAACTATATCTCATCTTCAATGCAGACAGTATACCTAAGTTCACAGTTTTAAATAATGATTTATAACATGATGGTTAATTTTTCTTTAAATCGACAAGATAAAGTTTACATGGTCGGTATAATGTGCACTTTACGTTGTCAATTTCGCTGGTTATTGACACAAAATAAACTATCAGGTTAGAATCCACTGTATTGCCTCGTTTTCAAACAGTGTTATAAACTCTATACACACATCACATGACGTTAGGGTAAGGAGGCATTGTAAGGCGGATTAATTCTACTTATGTGTGCTATTTTTTGTGTGTAGAAACTCGCAGTGGCGGATCCAGGGTTTGCAAGTAAGGGGCGTTGTAATAACGACCTGGTGTCTGGGGCAGTGCCTGGTACTGATTGGTGGCGGATCAGGCGGCGAAGCCACCCAGGGAAGCTGACGGATTAATCACATATGAAACAATATGTTTTAACACCAGATTTTGTATTAGCCTACCATAATAGATGAATCTGGTTTTGATCTTTATCAGAAAAACTATCAAAAAGTTAAGGGATTTGTAGGTATTTAAAGAACGTTGATTTAAATACACCGTCATTTTGTGTGCAAACGTATTTTTATACATATATGCGATGTCATAATATGACGCAAATATGTCATTGCAGATAATTAGAACGCAGAAACATGTTTCTCTGTGGAATAGTTTTCAATACTTTTAGTGCTTAGCGGGACCTTTTCAGAATGAAAGAACTAGAACATCGCCAATATAAAATATCAATTTTCAATTAAACCTCGTCACCTCATCGAACTGTAAGCTTGGCAAAGGTTGCTGGGTACTATTTCTCGACAGCAGTATCGTCATCCGGCGGACCACAGGCGAAGATGATTTCCGGTATCTTCATGGTGCGGAATACAGATTCAGGTCTTATATCAATCTCTCCATACGCAGTCCAATTTCTCTTTCTGTTTAGCATTTTAACAGTAGATAATTATATGTTCATTCCAGTTGTACATATCCATGGCGTATTGCGTAATCGATCTTTTTACCAGAAGTTTTACACCAGACACCATTCCAATCAATACAATTTCATAGGAATGTATCGTCGAGTTTACGGTCCACGCGCAGGAAATATTTTCCCTACCGTTCACATTAAAAACGTCAGTCATCCATAAATAAAAAACAAATTGACTACATCCGCGGAAATTTAGTGTTTCTTGGGAAAATAAATTTTTCACATCAACCAGAACATATAATTTTTATGATAAATGTTAGTTTTTGATCTTGGAAAGAGAGTAATATACGTATAGAAAAACAAAAAGCGCAGTTCTGCTTACTACATGTAAACTTGAAGTGTTTTGTTATACTTGTTTGAATACATGTTAAGTTAAAACACAACACTTCAAGTATATGTTAGATGAATGTTCCTATTTCCTCTTGGATGCCATTCACAACAACAGTTTTTATGTAGAAGTAACGTGCACCCGACAACTGGTCTCCATATGATCAATTCATAGCTTCACATGATGTGCAGTAGATGTTTCTGTGGTCTGGCCAAAGTCATGCTATAAAACTGCTTATAATAAAGTATATACTTTGATAGCAAATGATTAACAAAGAAAGTCATACTATGTGTGGTAGTCCTCCTCTGGTAGGTTTACACAATATCTGGGTATGTGTAGTATTTCTCCTCTGGTAGGTCTACACAATATCTGGGTATGTGTAGTATTTCTCCTCTGGTAGGTCTACACAATATCTGGTCATGTGTAGTATTTCTCCTCTGGTAGGTCTACACAATATCTGGGTATGTGTAGTATTTCTCCTCTGGTAGGTCATGTGTAGCTGTTCACCATTGGAAGGAATTACTAAAATATCAGATCTTGTATAGTAGTTCTCCTTAGTCCTTAGGAACCCCCAAAAATATCTGATCATTTTAAATAATTCTCCCCTGGAAGGAACCACCAAAAATATCATTTTATTTTTTAATAATTCCCCTATGGAAGGAGCCACCAAAAATATCCGATTATTTTGAATAATTCTCTCATGGATGGAATCACCAATAATATCAGATCATTTAAAATAATTCTCCTCTGGATGGAACCACCAATAAAATCATATCATTTTTAATAATGCTCCTATGGATGGAACCACCAATAATATCAGATCATTTTTAATAATTCTCCTCTGGAAGGAACCACCAATAATACAGAATCGACCCACAACACATAATTGGGCCATAGTTGGATATCTGAGACGAGATGTACTGGTCCCGAGTGTCTAGTTAATATGTATATGTATACTTTTTGGTTACAAATCATATTTGCGCATATAGTAAATTGTTTGTCCTAATTAACCGGATGATCAAAATAAAATTAAACAGATATTATACAATATAAGACAGTTTGTTATCCATATTTTAACTTGTATACTTGCTCTCTGGGTTAGTAGTACAAGTACACAATGGAGTATGATAATCGTTTATTAAAATTTAGGTAACATAGATTTATATGAGAACCATTTATATGATGTGTAAATGGTCTCTTAACATAAAAAGACACATGACTACAATAGATGGTTTCGCCTTTATTTGAATGACAATCTTTCACATTCTGTATGTAATGCGTTTGAATACAGCGGCTGTTTACTACACCATAAAATGCTATTCTGAATTTGCTTATATATGTACAACAAAAGCCTCACTATGGAAGCCATCATTACGACGGATGCACTTCAACAATAGTCAGACGGATCGGTTTACGGTAGAGCAACTTACGAGAGCGAACACCAACAATAGGATGTGCTATAGTAGTATTAACCAATTGTCATCAAGCTCTGTGATAATTTCAATGAATAAAATAGTTCATAGATAGAAAATAAAAGACATTAAAAATTATTTTTTTGGAAATAAAGGAAACAGAAAAGTGGAGTTATTTATACAAATTGTCTGGAATATAGAACAAAATATATAAATAAAAGTACATTCTAAATATTATGTAAAGAATTGAAACCTTTAATTAAAAATATTTTTATACTGACGCATTTTTAATGCGACTTTAATAAAACGCGACATGTTGCTACTTAAAATGTTTAAATCTTACATATATTAACCTACAGGACGAGTACACATCGTTACTCCTGTTTAAACAACTTTCATCTGAAGGCTGTGTTGATTAAATAGATGACGAACAGCAAGTAAACTCGGATTTGGTTAATTAAAACAAAAACTTCACGATAAAGTACATAATACATACACGCATATCGTCAACTTTAAGTTTCAGACTGAACTCGGCCAGATGCAAGTTCTTTTAAGAGTAGATCTAAGGTGCTACCTTCTTTTGTTTTAATCATTTCAGATGGTTTAGTTATGACTTGCTATTACGAAGCATTTTCTTGTAGATTTCTCCTATTTAATTAAAATACTTGAACACTAACTATTTTTTAGTTGGCGTGACAAATATGAACAAAGGATAACTTCTACATATCACTACGACAGGATACGCCGATTTTAAAGATATTTTGGAAATTTAATCCTTTTTCTGTCGTTAAAGACAGATCATTTCTGATCGAAGGTCACTGATACCTTCCGAATGTCCTTGCGTCGAAAGGTTTTAAGGGTATCTAATGGGTTTCCGCTTGCTTGCCTATACTGACCTCCTACGTACTGTAGTCGCTGTGTCGCCTTGTATAAATTTGTAATCGTTGAAATTTGTGAGAAATGTTACGACAGTCAATTGTAGTAAGAATGACTGTGTAAAGTGTGCATATATAAACAGATCTACATGGTGCAGTTCATATAAACCGTACCTGCCGAAATTCATACTTTAATCTACTTGAATATATTTAAATCAGAATATAATGTAAATAGCTTCTAGTAGGTAAATCTAATTATTGTTGCAGTGTTTTATAATATTTAGCTTTATTTATTCAATGGCATTCGTAAATGTAATATAAATATAGGCTACATTAAATGTGCAATTTTGTAATTGACCCTTATTCAGGACTTATAGATAAATTATTGTCCTTGTGAGATTGTTCCTGTTCCGGTACTGAGACGCCCCTTTACGACCATTTACGTGTTTGGAACCAATTTCAGCTTTCCGAGTTTTATCACACCGTTTTCAGAAATTGCAAGATGTCGCCTGTGTTCAGAATCCATCATATTGAAATAACCATTACTAACGCTATTAGAGAAGCTATCGGATACACATCTTAGCGTTAATAACACTAGTAAACTGGCAGAATCCATCCTTATTGAGTGTTCTGTCCTCAACAATCAATTCATTAGCCGGGTTGTCTTCCCCGAAGCCCGATAATTAATTGATGGTAAAACAATGATTGAAATTGACATGCTCAGATGGTAATTACCGTGTTAGGAAAGATTGGGATCAATTTCATCCTCCAATCTGTAGCAATAAGGGCCTATCATTTAGATTTAATTGTGCCGTAATTGGTTCAATAGGATGCTGGTCTGAAAACAAGGCGGATAACTCTAATGATTGCAAAATCAATTGTTCTTGTTGGTGCATAGTGTCGATACTTTGATTGTCAGGTATATATTAAAGATTGATGAGATAACGTAATTGTTTGATGAATAAAATGCTATTTTAGCCATAAATTTAATTACCGTTAAAAGAAATAAATTTAACACTAGAACAATGTTAGGAAATGAGTTTGTTTATAATTTAACATTTTATTGTATCTTGATAATGTGTCACCAGTATAGATATTGTGCGAAAATTCAATTTTGCTTTAAACTATTTTTGAAATATGCCAAAAAATAGTCGAGTTTTCAGATCGCGAAAGACTTCTGTTCGTGACTTAATTTTTTTTATAGAACTGAAGGTATTAATATTTGACGACTCCAAGTGTATAACTATAAAGCAAGACAAAATTTTGATTTTCATAGTTGTTTTATTTTTTTCAGACAAAATGATGAAATGCAAGGTACAGAATAAACTAGTACAACGGAAAAACAGGGTATTATTATAAACATATTTATTAACAAGTTCGCCATAGAAACTAGTGCACAAGATACTGTCTTTTAAATAACAAAGCACGAAGGATTAGAATAAATAGATTTCCAAGACGTATTAACATATTGACATAAATCTTATTCATGTTGAATAGGAAAGAAATAACAGGAAAAGTTCCTGGTAATGCTGGAAAGTCAACTTACTTCCTTTATGTGAAATTAAAGCAAAAAAAGAGTTCACCTAAAATACTATATATATATGGGTATTCCAGTAAATTTGTCTCTTTGGTATGTATCTAGAATGTCAAACGGAATTCTACGGTTTTGTGGGAACGAGATCAATCACCATTGTTATCTGGACTTAAATCTACAGCACAAAACATAAAATATCGCATTTCATGTCTATTTCCCAAACGGACGGTATTTCTTTTGTTTTTGGGTAGTGGACTATTTCAAATTTAGGAGAGATAGCTTTGAATGTTTAAATCTTCATGGTATAACTCCCCACAAAGGCGCCTTTGTTTTTGTACCTTACACATGCACGAACCCGTAGTTTTAATCAGTATTTGTACACAATATTAATTTTCGCCACCTTTTGTTATTCTACACTTATGTTTTAAAATTCACGTCATGCATTGAAATTAAATAAAGCGTATTTCGTTAAGTGTTTCCCCAATAATGCGTGGTTTTATCAATTTTTCAAGCGATGAATCTTGTTTTTAGTTGCCTCTGCAACTAAATAATGTATTTACCACATCGAATGTTGAATTAAAATGTGTTAAATAGGAGTTACATGACAAATAGTTTTATGTGAAAATTCATTCATCAATGAACATATCAACAGTCAGAACAAAATGGTACGGTTTGGTGTCACTACTGTTGTCTACATTCCTGTTGGCTTTAGGTCGTTCCTGTTGATGATCATTGAAGCCAATTTCTATTATATTTATACAATCCACAGAAGCCGCACGATATTTTTATTATTGAAATAAACATAAACACTATATATAACAATGTGTGTAAGAAGCTCTTATACAAAAATACATAGCCTTATCAAAAGGGAAAAGGTAGGGGGGGGGGGTACTTTTTTCCTAACTACGTAGTCGTCGTATTTTTAAATTATTATTAAACACTCCATCGACTGTTCACGGGACAAAGAAATTGGTACCATTTTCATCGTCATTTGGTGTAAAATCGAAACAAAAATGATTGGTTGTGCGAGACGTACATTTTGTAAAAATATTTGACTGTTTCATTAAGTGATTGTTATTTTATTGTTGCGCAAAACTTGTTTGCCCCGTATATACCTCTTCTTTTACTACCTGCATATAATTTTAAATCTTAGGGAAAAAATGCATCTCGTTAAACATTCCATTATATTCGGTAAATGAACCAAATGAAAAACTATAACTGAAATTCGATCATGCATCGAAAGTTATGACAACTAATGTAGATTTTAATTGCAGCGTTATGTCGTTAGTTAACAGTCCCCTGATAGTTGTTTACAATTAACGCTATCTCTAGTGGTTAAAATCCTGGAACGGCTGGGTATCAAACTATCGAATCTACCCTTTTATGGTTCTAGATATACATCGTTTTAGCGATAAATGGCTGGAAAATCTGATATTTAATAGAGAATAAAGAAGAAAGTACTCGATATTGACGTGCTGAGAATCAACCTGAGCCGTTCATCAAACATGTTGCTATTATGATTGTTTGTTCAATTCACAAACTAGAAAGGCATTACCGATTAATGTAACAATACCTTATAAAACAGATCGACAGATAAGTAAATGAAAAGAGTAATGGTGTTATATGCTATTTGATCGGGTATTTTAAAACGAACAAATTTGTTGACCTTAAATCATTTAACGACTACCATAAGTGGGTTTTGTCATAGCCCGGCAATCATTGCTGAGCTGACTTCCGGTGATATATCACTAGTTCTAAGACGGTTCTGGTGAGGTATGGTCTGCAGAAATTCTAATTGATCATATTCCAAATCATTCCTAGTATCGCTATAAGCGGCATATTTGTCGTTTATGTATATTGCTGCGGTCGAAGGACGATATATCAATAACGGGGAATTGTTTGCAATAAAAGCGTGTCTACCATGTAGCCACACTTCCATGCAATTATACTAATTGTATTTAATAGGTAAATTGACAAATTGATGGGATCTTTTGCTGGTTCTACAATACAAAACCATAATGTTTGACGATTTGCAATTAATCACCTTCCTGATTAATGGAATTGAAGGGGATTTCTTTCTAAAATTGCCATAATTGAGATTAGTATAGCTCTAAGATGTCGTATAAAATTTGGAAAATGCTAAAAAAGAATATTTATTGTTATGATTAATGGGAAAGATCAAGTTTGTTCCATTTTTCTGCTTGTGGCAGGGGCATAACACTGCAAATAATAACATCAAATATAATTCGGTTTCTTAATATTTCTCATGTTCTTTTACCTTGTAAGGAACAAACCAACAAAACTAGAATTTTAACGAACTTCCTTAATTAACTTTATTTGACTTAAATTAAATCCTGTTTTCAAAAACCTTTACGATATGGTATATCATAGGATCTTAAATTTGTTTTGCAAGTGCTCTCCCGAATCACTAGGTAATGCGGAACCAAAAATAGTACGCACTTGAGAACATTTAATATACTATGCGTTTGAGATTGTTTTTTCAATCTCCTAAAGCATTACTCGGGAAATTTTGACGTTTCTGGTCATTATAGTATGATAATGTTTGTCTTTTGAAGGAAATTCATGAAGGATAAAAGACGGTACCCGGGATATGGCAGAGTATTGGATAACTCTATAGATGAAATTGGAACAAAAATATCTCTTTCTTCAGATATATCTATCTTGGAGATGAAAAGATGATCATCTTTGATGGTGAGTGCTATTGATTCTGAGTTATCAAACATCAAAGCATCTTCTTACAATGTAGAAGAGAGTAGGGGTGGGTTATAACACTGATCTAAACAGGTAACATACACGAAACTTTTCCGGTAGTTCAATCGGGTCTTTCAGAATTTCTAGGTTAGTTTGACGACATAGTTGTAAAAATCTGAAAATGACATTAAATTTTTCTTTAACGTGGTAGTTGTTGTTTAAAAGAAATAAAAAGTTACTGCAGATAGTGCTAACTGTGAACATTTTTGACAAATAGTAGCAACAAGTCTTTTTGACAGACTTCAATATAAACAGTATTAGACATTCGTAGCCATAAAGCACAGTACATTACATAATACATTGGTAGGGGAACATCACAATTTTCTTTTTCCGTTTTTGTATGCATGTTGCTTTCATTGTTGTTTTATATAAGTTCCTGTCTATAAATAGTTGATATTAGCAAAAAAAATAACCTTTAGAATAAAAACACATTAAAACAAAACAATAAGAATAAATAAATAAAAATTTATAAAAAATAAAGTAACGGAACGGAGAAAACATCAGACAGTAAACTACAAGATTTCTGTAGTAATATCTGGTAATTGAAAAAATATATTAAATATAAAAATGGATATTATAATACACATCCACAATTTAATTGATTGTAATAGTGAGCAAAATTCTGTTGCAGTACTAAGTAAGATCATACAATTACTTTTTGCTGTAACTGTTCAATTTTAAGAAGTGCGAAACGGTCAAAGGCTATGTTATGAGAAATGCATATAGATAATACATATATAATACATGTGATATAAAGGAAATTAAAAGATGCTTGATATTGCTTTGAACAAAACAAATTTTACTAAAAACAAGTTGCATAAATATTTCATTTAAATATGTATAAAATTAAAAATAAATTAAAAACAAATATTATACAGAAAGACAAATATCAATAACTGGCCATTAGAACGCTGTCATTTAAGTTTTGGGGCTAGGACATGTCCATTGCTTTTTTTAATTGGACTGTTTTAAGACAACATTATAACACAGTTTAAATTATGGCATTGATACAGAACAATTTTCCAATTTAACAATCTTTTCATTTATTTCAGAACGTTATTAAGATGTGGTGACAGAATATGCAGTGTCGTTATTGTTCTTGGGATTTATTAAGTACATTAAATTTGAAACCGAGGTCAAGGGATCAATTCAGTGGATTTTTCTCAGGAGCTTGCTTGGCCAAGCGAAGAGAGGTCAACATTTAGGTCAAGAGAACTGTACACTCCGAAGCACTTTACAGTTGGCTATTTCATTTTATTTCCAATTAGTGGCCAAGGCAATATTTGTGTCGAGGTTTTGACGGTGTTGACATTTTATACCGCAGGTGTAAGGAGATTGTCATTATTTGTTTTAGTGGTGATTCATAACTTGAATTGTTTGTCACGGAGAAACCGAGAAAAAACAATGATAACGAAATTAAACAGGAAATATTAAATAACTGAATTACTTATAAAGATCTGTCTGTTTACCAAAAATCTGTCTGTTTACACTGCGTTTACTATCAGCTGTAATTTTAAATATCAACTGAACATATGGTCAATTACCACTCAATAGTAGAAATACTCATATTAAATAAATCACACTTGCGTTCTTACAGAATATTTTCAGGAATAAATATTCTATTATTGTATATGTAATTTTCAATGCTGCTTTCAGCAACAGGGAACCAGTTGTTTTGGTCGACATTTGAAAAGTAACACAAATAGTTTAATTTAGATATTTCTTCAGTCATTCTCACGATTTACACGTGAGTATTAAATTCGAATGTAAATTTCATGATATCTCGACAAATCTCTAGTGAGAATTGCAAATAAGAGAAAAAATCCACTGGTTAATTGCAGAATGTCAACTAGTGCAATCAATGTTATTATGAAATAAACCACAAAGCTAGATGGTTGGCATTTCCTGTTAAACGGTGTTTTCTTCAATTTTGCAAGAAATAATATGCAATTTGACTATTTCAAAAATTAGAAAGACTACATTGGTTTTGTACTTAAACAATAAGTGTCCCAATGTTCTGTACCCAATGGTTGTCTTGACATATCAGAAAATAATGTCATATAGTCTAAATTAAAAATCTAATTGCAGCATGAAATATTAGGATTTTCCAATCCCGCTTCTTGTGAGATAAGATTTGACAAGAAAATTCGTCCTCCGCTCCGTGCTGTAAAATATTGTCATTATTTTTTTGACAGATTTTCGTCCTTCACCTACCAGATATATTCGTCCTCTACGTACCTACAAAACAACAAAGACTTTAAAATATTTACTTTAATATGTGAAATTGATTTTCATTTAATGTCTGTTTTTGTAAGTTACAAAATAAATCTTTGAACTACGAATCCCTATCTCCTATTATTGTATAAGTATTATAGATAAATCTATAAAACAATAAGAATTTTCTGTTCTCATCAAATGGATGTATGAACTAAAGAAAACAAACTTAAACTTTAATTTCGTATAAGGCACTATACGCAATCTTTTTCCAGAAATTCGACCACTTTTTAAAGAAAGAATACTATACAATAAAAACGGGGCACATGATGGCCACGTATCGACATAGCACAGGGTCCAAGATACCAGAAGTAATGAAATATATCAAATATTGTCAATCAAAAATGACGAATGTTCTTTTCATTTTCTCTAATGGAATAAGCTATCCACTTTTTGTTAATATACTCTCCTGATATAGAAATCTTAGTGTTTTAAAGTAATTATTTTTCTGCGGGAACTAATCCTACCTGTCTGCTGACTTCCCGATTTGACCTGTTGCTAGTCTTTTGAGTGTTTATTTTCATAGTATTTACTTTTATAGAGTAAAGTTATCGATCGACTTGGTGATAAATTTTGATAATGCCCCCACAACGATAATATATGTTTTTGCAAAGATAAAATATACTTTATATCGTTGTGACATTCGAGTTATGTGGATCATAAGCCAGAATGAAAAACGTAAATCAAGAAAGGCCAAATAATCGAAATCTCATTCTTATATAGTTTATAGACAGTGAAGACGCTCCTTTATATTTTATATAAATTTGTTCCATTGATTACACAATCATAGAGTAAGACCTGTCGTATAGTTGTATTTCAGTCGGCACAGTAAAAATTTTCTCCTTCTAATTTTACTTGTATTGTTTAAAAATTTTTATAGTCGTGTGAAAATATATCGTAAGCTGTACCAAAAGAAGCTGAAATCAGTGCATTTGGTCAAAACTTAAAAATTCAGAACAAAAAATGTTCCATTTTATGCGGCAATGCTCCTTCTCATTTGTTAATGGATCTAAAGAAATACAAGGTTTTCCTTAAAAGCTTTCTCTAGCTCTGACATGATTAGTTTTCAACAAATATCCACTAAAGCCGTCCTAATGCAATTCAAATCCCCACCTTATTAACGGAATAAGTATAACTCATTAGCACAACATAATACTGGCTTTTACCGTTTTGTGAAAAGGATTGGAATTAAGAAGGTTGTAGTGAAGGTTTTATGTAGATTAAGGTGTGTTCGGAAAGATAATGTTGTTCATCTTAACCAAAAAATTTTCCTGACTTTACTCTAGATGGACGGATATAAGAAAGTGACACTAGTGCATTTTCAATGGAAATATATGCATTTTTAATGAGCCCGTAAAAATGTGCACCTGTTAACTAAATTTTTTATGTTTTTAGGCATTTGGCACAATTATAATTTGAAACATTTTTAATTTAAGATATTTGTAAAAAAATTGAAATATCCAATTTAATAGGACTCTTAGTAATTTTTAAGTGAAAAATAAATACATAACCTCAGCAATATTTTAAGCGTTTTCCCTAAGGTGACGGGTTTCTGCTCCTCACCAATAAAACTGTAGGCTCTGATATATGCTAAAATGGATGACACTGGCTTAAACAATAAACACAAACCAAAGTTTATCTAAATGTTAAACACACCACAGCGCTAAACACAAGACTTGTGTACAGGAGATTCTAAAAATACCTGTCATTATTATTTGAAAAAAAGACAATAAAAATATTTGAGCAAGTAGGGTGTATTGAACACCATTTTCAATAAGAATACTAATTTTGAATCGAACAAATTCCTGTCATTTTCATGGAATGTATAAACCTCAAACAGTCAATGACACGTTTTCAATAATTTATTGAATGAGAAAACAGTTCATCAAAAAGCGGAAGTTATGCAATAATATCAATGGAAAAGTGATGTTAAAACAGCTTATGAATGTACGCAGCTGTGGAGTTACGTAGAAGTAGTCCCATTTGTCGCTTGACATAGCACTGGAGAAGGAAATACTAACACCTCCGAAATCAGCAAGACCATAACTAATTCTGTAAATCTTCCCTCTGGCTAAAAATAATCGTTTGCAACACCAAAATTTGACCCTAGTCATGAAATAGCCCGGAGGTCATCTATTTTAATGTCTTATTTACCAGTTTGGTAATTTAGTGAAATTTATATCGTTTTGCTTCAAGCCAAGTTATCGCCTTTTTTCGTGCTGTGCTTTAAACCTAAGGTAAATTTAAGTTTACATATGTAATTAAAATTTATTCGAAAAAATCCTAGCACTATAATTTTAGCAAATATATAAATATTAAATGAAAACATTTTTTTATGGCAACAATTAAAGTTCAACCGATTAAAACCTGAATAAATTTGTTTGTTTTTATTTTTTTTTTAAATAATGATAAAATAAGTAGTATTTCATTTGTCTAATTTGAATTCATTTGAATATTTGTTAAAACTTAACACCTATAGAAACTTATATTTATCCTAAAAAGCAATTTGTACTAAGGCAAGTCCCTAATTCATTGATTTTTTTTCTAATTCTAATTGAAGGGAAATAACCCAAAGTTTAAATTTGTTTGAATATCAGGTGTACATGTGGTTGATTAAAATTAAATAAAAATAATAATTAAAGAAAGTATTCAAATGTTATGTTATTTAAAAAATAATACTTGTAGTAATATATTATTGAAAATGAAGACAATACAAGCTATTGGTCATGATAAGGTTTTCGACTATGGTAACACAATCCACCCATGAATGATCCATAGTTTGAGAAACAACATATAGAAAAAGTGAATTTATTAATATGTAAGAGGTAAAACTAACACCACATCTCTTCCACTTCATTAGTTTTATTGATGATAGTTACACGAGTTTAATTCATTTCAAATTCGTTATAATATTGACTGTTTTGACATTCTGTAAATGAAACACAATTGCCCAATGATGCTCGAACATTGAAAATTCAATGAAGATTTTCTGTCACCTTATTGGCGTCATGGTTTATAGATTATTCCATCTGCCCGACCTTGTATTGCTAGTTATAGTGAAGGGATGAAGTCGGATTAACTCTAAAGAAATATAAAAGTAAAGAATATTTCTGCTTGATTTAATCATATATCAAATGATTACAACTTGGAAGTCAGCGTTCGGTTATTAAGTGCAGTGTTCATTCCAAAATATAAAAGAATATGTATAGTGGAATCAATAAGACTGTTTTACTGCACAGATTGATAGATGTCAATCACTGTAGCGGATTTGCATTTATAATGAGCATACACCAGTATATAGGTATCATGTCAACTATTTTCAATTTGTTCAGGTGAAGAATTAATTTCTATTTTAATTATTAATTTCATAAAGTAATATATTTTTCAAATATTAATATACAAATTCGTTTGTCCATTAAATGCGATGTATATAAATAATAACACACTGTTATAATACCGGGACTAATAACAAGTGTACGATACTGACTGTAAAACCTAAACTGTTGACGTTAATAAAGTGGACGATTGGGATCCCCCCTAAACAAATACTCACGTGTTATGTAAATATTTAAAACCAGAAATTTATGCCGGCATGTGTGTCTATATGTCATTTGTTTTTCTTCAATTTTTGGCTTAATTTCTTTGTCAGTATTTCCAACATGTTCTTGTTTGGTTTATAACTTAATTAAAGAAGTCTCCAAGTAAATATGCATAATATACACAAAACCAGTAACATACAACCAGCTTCTACAGCTTTATAAGTGGTCACATACAACCGGCCTCTACAGCTTTATAAGTGGTCACATACAACCAGCCTCTACAGCTTTTGAGTGGTCACATACAACCAGCCTCTACAGCTTTATAAGTGGTCACATGCAACCAGCCTCTACAGCTTTATAAGTGGCCACAAACAACCAACCTCTACAGCTTTATAAGTGGTCACATACAACCAGCCTCTACAGCTTTATAAGTGGTCACATATCACCAGCCTCTACAGCTTTTGAGTGGTCACATACAACCAACCTCTACAGCTTTATAAGTGGTCACATACAACCATCCTCTACAGCTTTATAAGTAATCACATATAACCAGCCTCTACAGCTTTATAAGTGGTCACATATAACCAGCCTCTAGAGCTTTATAAGTGGTCACATATAACCAGCCTCTAGAGCTTTATAAGAAGTCACATATAACCAGCCTCTACAGCTTTATAAGTGGTCACATCCAACCAGCCTCTACAGCTTTATAAGTGATCACATCCAACCATCCTCTACATCTTTATAAGTGGTCACATATAACCAGCCTCTACAGCTTATAAGTGGTCACATATAACCAGCCTCTACAGCTTTATAAGTGGTCACATGCAACCAGCCTCTAGATCTTTATAAGTGGTCACATACAACCAGCCTCTACAGCTTTATAAGTGGTAACATACAACCAACCTCTACAGCTTTATAAGTAGTCACATCCAACCAGCCTCTAGAGCTTGATAAGTTGTCACATCCAACCAGCCTCTACACCTTATAAGTGGTCACATCCAACCAGCCTCTTCAGCTTTATACGTTTTCACATATAACCAGCCTCTACAGCTTATAAGTGGTCACATATAACCAGCCTCTACAGCTTTATGAGTAGTTACATACAACCAGCTTCTACAGCTTTATAAGTGGTCACATACAACCAACCTCTACAGCTTTATAAGTGGTCACATACAACCAGCCTCTACAGCTTTATAAGTGGTCACATATAACCAGCCTCTACAGCTTATAAGTAGTCACATATAGCCAGCTTCTACAACTTTATAAGTAGTCACATATAACCAGCCTCTACAGCTTTATAAGTAGTCACATATAACCAGCTTCTACAGCTTTATAAGTGGTCACATCCAAACAGCCTCTACAGCTTTATAAGTAGTCACATATAACCAGCCTCTACAGCTTTATAAGTAGTTACATACAACCAGCTTCTACAGCTTTATAAGTGGTCACATACAACCAGCCTCTACAGCTTTATAAGTGGTCACATATAACCAGCCTCTACAGCTTTATAAGTGGTCACATATAACCAGCCTCTACAGCTTATAAGTAGTCACATATAACCAGCTTCTACAGCTTTATAAGTGGTCACATACAACCAGCCTCTACAGCTTTATAAGTGGTCACATATAACCAGCCTCTACAGCTTTATAAGTGGTCACATACAACCAGCCTCTACAGCTTTATAAGTGGTCACAAACAACCAGCCTCTACAGCTTTATAAGTAGTCACATATAACCAGCTTCTACAGCTTTATAAGTGGTCACATGCAACCAGCCTCTACAGCTTTATAAGTGGTCACATATAACCAGCCTCTACAGCTTTATGAGTGGTCACATATAACCAGCCTCTACAGCTTTATAAGTGGTCACATATAACCAGCCTCTACAGCTTTATAAGTGGTCACATATAACCAGCCTCTACAGCTTTATAAGTGGTCACATATCACCAGCCTCTACAGCTTTTGAGTGGTCACATGCAACCATCCTCTACAGCTTTATAAGTGGTCACATTTAACCAGCCTCTACAGCTTTATAAGTGGTCACATACAACCAGCCTCTACAGCTTTATAAGTGGTCACATACAACCAGCCTCTACAGCTTTATAAGTAGTCACATATAACCAGCTTCTACAGCTTTATAAGTGGTCACATACAACCAGCCTCTACAGCTTTATAAGTAGTCACATATAACCAGCTTCTACAGCTTTATAAGTGGTCACATGCAACCAGCCTCTACAGCTTTATAAGTGGTCACATACAACCAGCCTCTACAGCTTTATGAGTGGTCACATGTAACCAGCCTCTACAGGTTTATTATCGGTCTAAAGCTTTATTAGAACAAAATACATATATCTTAATATAAGCTATGTCATATTAAAATACAGGAACCTTAATATAAGCTATGTCAGAGAAAAAAGACGTGGATCTTAACATTAGCTACTATATAAGCAAAATACTGGAGCTTTAACATAAGCTGTCAGATCAAAATACATGGATCTTAACATAAGCTATGTCAGATTAAAATACATGGATCTCAACATAAGCTAAGTCATAGCTAAAAAAACATTAAACCGCCATTTGTTCTGAGAACAAATGAGAAGGTCTTTCCCACTGTTCCTCTAAAGTCAGATAATATATGGGATGCTATGCGCTTTTGTGTGTGTCTTACTAAGCACAAAACGTCACTTCCAGTCATAAAAATGAGTTATTTGAGTAAAGAAACTGCTCCCTAGCCAAAAAAACAGATGGTTGTTAATTACTCTGGTGCCCGTTGCTAGGGACAAAATGCCACTTCCTGTCATGAAATGACATATTTCTGATTCTAAAAATGTATCGTTGCTAAGGAATTTTTATAACAGTCACCTTGTTGCTATGGTATGACCTTGACCTATGACCTTTGATTTGTGGCTCAAATTGAAGCTCTTTTCATACTGATCACTTTAACCTATATGTTTACTAAATACAGGGATCTTAAAATAGCTATGTCATAACACAATAGAAGAATGTTAAAATAAGCTATGTCATAACGGGGATCTTAAGACACATTGTGTCAATAAAATACATAGATCGTAAAACAAGCTTTGTAATTAAAATACAGGAACCTCAACACAAGCTATGTCTGCAAAATACATTGAGATTATCATTAGCTGTGACAGTAAAATACACGGATCTTAACATTATCTTCGCCAGTGAAATAAGCGGATCTTAAAATTAACTGTTGTAGTAAAAACACGGATCAAACCATGAGCTATTCCAGTAAAATACACAGAACAAATCATTAGCAATTCCAGTAAAATACACAGATCAAAGCATAAGTTATTCCAGTAAAATACCCGGATCAAATCATTAGCAATCCTAGTAAAATACTCGAATAAAAGCATTAGCTTTTCCGGTAAAGTACCCAGATCAAACCATTAGCTATTCCAGTAAAATACCCGGATCAAAGCATTAGCTATTCCAGTAAAATACATGGATCAAAGCATTAGCTATTCCAGTAAAATACAAGGATTACGGAGATATACATAGCTGACTCTGTTCTAAACTTTATCTATGCCAGTAAAATACATTAGTTTTAACACTGTCTTAGCATTTGATATTGCAACAAAATACGAGGATTTATTCTTTTATCTACGCCAATAAACTACATGTATCCTAAAAATAGCTTCGCCAGCAAAATTCACGGATCAAATTGGCTATTTCAGAAAATACGCGAGGAATTTTGCAGCGAGCTAAACAGCAACATGGGCTTTGGGCTAGATATTAACGGGAAGTGGCTTTTGGTTTTATACAGAAAAATTATAATATATAAGTTAAACTAGAGTCAATTTTCCCGATTATTAAATATTCAGGACAAATGTTAGATAATAAGTAAAAGAATATTAATGATACAGCTGTGATTGTCGTGATCGACTACGTTACAACTGCACGGAACGTAACGAAAGTGTCGATATATAGGTTATAACTGCACGAAACGTAACGAAAGTGTCGATATATAGGTTACAACTGCACGGAACGTAACGAAAGTGTCGATATATAGGTTATAACTGCACGAAACGTAACGAAAGTGTCGATATATAGGTTACAACTGCACGGAACGTAACGAAAGTGTCGATATATAGGGTATAACTGCACGAAACGTAACGAAAGTGTCGATATATAGGTTACAACTGCACGGAACGTAACGAAAGTGTCGATATATAGGTTATAACTGCACGAAACGTAACGAAAGTGTCGATATATAGGTTACAACTGCACGAAACGTAACGGAAGTGTCGATATATAGGTTACAACTGCACGGAACGTAACGAAAGTGTCAATATATAGGTAACAACTGCACGAAACGTAACGGAAGTGTCGATATATAGGTTACAACTGCACGAAACGTAACGAAAGTGCCGATAGTTTCTGGTATAATATGTCATAAAAAGAAATTGTTAAAAATGTTTATGCTCGCCTAAAGGCTATGCCTTACTTATATTGTTAGCGTCGCCAGTAAAACACACTTATAAAACATAATCTAATCCAGTAATGTAAACAGATCCTTCTGCTCTCTGTCCTCGCGACTTAACAATACCCATGCTAGCAAAATACAGTTAATTAGATTCTATAACAAAAAATTAGCATTACCTTGCGGATGTACCTTAGTTGACTTGATGATTCACTCGTTGATTATGAAATGTACCTTTGTTGATTATGTGATAGTCTTGTTGATTAGGTGATGCGCATTCGTTGACTGGATCACATATGTAATGGGATTAAATTGGCATGGTGATGTACTCGTTGATTATGTGATGTGCCTTCGTTGGTGTGGTGATTTACTCGTTGATTATGTGATGTGCCTTCGTTGGTGTGGTGATGTACTCGTTGATTATCTGATGTGCCTTCGTTGGTGTGGTGATTTACTCGTTGATTATGTGATGTGCCTTCGTTGGTTTGGTGATTTACTCGTTGATTATGTGATGTGCCTTCGTTGGTGTGGTGATGTACTCGTTGATTATGTGATGTGCCTTCGTTGGTTTGGTGATTTACTCGTTGATTATGTGATGTGCCTTCGTTGGTGTGGTGATGTACTCGTTGATTATGTGATGTTCCTTCGTTGGTGTGGTGATGTACTCGTTGATTATGTGATGTGCCTTCGTTGGTGTGGTGATGTACTCCATGATTATATGATGTGACCTCGTGGTGTGGTAATGTACCATGTTTCATTTGGAGTAGTTTATCTCAGTATGTAATCTTTGATTCTTGATTCGGTGATGTGCCTTTAACTCGGGAATGTACTCTATTAGTGGTAGGTTGATTATGTGATGTGCCTTCGTTGGTGTGGTGATTTACTCGTTGATTATGTGATGTGCCTTCGTTGGTGTGGTGATGTACTCGTTCGGGGATGTACTCGTTGATTATGTGATGTGCCTTCGTTGGTGTGGTGATTTACTCGTTGATTATGTGATGTGCCTTCGTTGGTGTGGTGATGTACTCGTTCGGGGATGTACTCGTTGATTATGTGATGTGCCTTCGTTGGTGTGGTGATTTACTCGTTGATTATGTGATGTGCCTTCGTAAGTTTGGTGATTTACTCGTTGATTATGTGATGTGCCTTCGTTGGTGTGGTGATGTACTCGTTCGGGGATGTACTCGTTGATTATGTGATGTGCCTTCGTTGGTGTTGTGATTTACTCGTTGATTATGTGATGTGCCTTCGTTTGTGTGGTGATGTACTCGTTGATTATGTGATGTGCCTTGGTTGGTGTGGCGATTTACTCGTTGATTATGTGATGTTCCATCGTTGGTGTGGTGATGTACTCGTTGATTATGTGATGTGCCTTCGTTGGTGTAGTGATTTACTCGTTGATTATGTGATGTGCCTTCGTTGGTGTGGTGATGTACTCGTTCGGGGATGTACTCGTTGATTATGTGATGTGCCTTCGTTGGTGTGGTGATTTACTCGTTGATTATGTGATGTGCCTTCGTTAGTTTGGTGATTTACTCGTTGATTATGTGATGTTCCTTCGTTGGTGTGGTGATTTACTCGTTGATTATGTGATGTGCCTTCGTTGGTTTGGTGATTTACTCGTTGATTATGTGATGTGCCTTCGTTGGTGTGGTGATGTACTCGTTGATTATGTGATGTTCCTTCGTTGGTGTGGTGATTTACTCGTTGATTATGTGATGTTCCTTCGTTGGTGTGGTGATGTACTCGTTGATTATGTGATGTGCCTTCGTTGGTGTGGTGATGTACTCGTTGATTATGTGATGTGCCTTCGTTGGTGTGGTGATGTACTCGTTGATTATGTGATGTACCTTCGTTGGTGTGGTGATTTACTCGTTGATTATATGATGTACCTTGGTTGGTGTGGTGATGTACCCGTTGATTATGTGATGTTCCTTCGTTGGTTTGGTGATTTACTCGTTGATTATGTGATGTACCTTCGTTGGTGTGGTGATGTACCTTGGTTAGTTGGTGGTGATGTACTCGTAATTATGTGATGTGCCTTCGTTGGTTAGGTGATTTACTCTTTCGGTGATGTACTCGTCGATTATGTGATGTACCTTTGTTGGTGTGGTGATGTACTCGTTGATTATGTGATGTGCCTTCATTGGTTTGGTGATGTACTCGTTGATTATATGATGTGCCTTCGTTGGTTTGGTGATTTACTCTTTCGGTGATGTACTCGTCGATTATGTGATGTACCTTTGTTGGTGTGGTGATGTACTCATTGATTATGTGATGTGCCTTCGTTGGTTTGGTGATGTACTCGTTGATTATGTGATGTGCCTTCGTTGGCTTGGTGATGTACTCATTGATTATGTGATGTGCATTCGTTGGTTTGGTGATGTACTCGTAGATTATGTGATGTACCTTCGTTGGTGTGGTGATGTACTCCATGATTATATGATGTGACCTCTTGGTGTGGTAATGTACCATGTTTCATTTGGAGTAGTTTATCTCAGTATGTAATCTTTGATTCTTGATTCGGTGATGTGCTTTTAACTCGGGAATGTACTCTATAAGTGGTATGTGATCTTTGATTTGGTGGTGTACTTATGATTTAGTGATGTAAGAAAACATACCCCTTACCTATTTAGTCTTGAGTCTAGCAAACCTTTCCATCAGTCGCAACTTCAATGTTGACGCGCTGCAATCAAACTACCAAGTAGACAACAGCCAATGAGGCATGGAGAAATAGAAATTTTAACAAATACCCGTAAAATAGAAGATAAAACAAATATAGGAAGAAGGAAAAACGGATGTAACAAAAAGAAATAATCACCCAGATGTGTACACAAATACCAAGGACGCAATAATCTACCAGTTAAACCATGCAACACACTTTTGTGAATAGAATAGACGAGAAGGAAGGAAATTGATACCACGAACCAGGGTAACAGCGACCTGCTCAATTATCCGCTTTCAAGGAATTATACAGCGAAACCAAGGTACATTTTTGTTTGACTCTGAGTTCTTTACCACCATTCACAACACTTTAGATCAAAACTTGTTGAGAGAAACATAGAATTGAACTAGTTATTAAGCATGCACTAAAGTTCATTAATATGTCTGTTAAAATTAATTATCAAGAACCATTTTAATGGCTTCTTGTTTTATTTCAGTCTGTAACGCTGATAACATCTGATTGATTGTCAACAGCTGTCATTATAATGTGTATTGTTTCATTAATTATCTCTCTGAGATCAATGGTAGTCATCTATAGATGTACTTATGTGTATGTTTATACAATTTCATGTACCAAGAAATGGCCATAAGGGCGTAGCTTTCCCAGAAATGATTGCTGTTATCCGCAGTGGCCACTGGCTTGCAGCTTTCCCAGAAATGATTTCTATTATACGTAGTGGCCACTGGCTCGTAGCTTTCCCAGAAATGATTGCTGTTATACGTAGGGCCACTGGCTCGTAGCTTTCCCAGAAATGATTGCTGTAATCCGTAGTGGCCACTGGCTTGTAGATTTCCCATAAATGATTTCTGTTATCCGTAGTGGCCACTGGCTCGTAGCTTTCCCAGAAATGATTGCTGTTATAGGTAGTGGCCATTGTCTCGTAGCTTTCCCAGAAATTATTGCTGTTATACGTAGTGGCCACAGTCTCGTAGCTTTCCCAAAAATGATTTCTGTTATAGGTAATGGCCACTGGCTCGTAGCTTTCCCATAATGATTGCTGTTATACGTAGTGGCCACTGGCTCGTAGCTCTCCCAGTATTTCTGTTATACATAGGGCCACTGGCTCGTAGCTTTCCAGAAATGATTGCTGTTATACGTAGTGGCCACTGGCTCGTAGCTTTCCCAGAAATGATTTCTGTTATAGATAGTGGCCACTGGCTTGTAGCTTTCCCAGAAATGATTTCTGTTCTACCTAGTGGCCACTGGCTCATAGCTTTCCCAGAAATGATTGCTGTTATAGGTAGTGGCCACTGGCTCGTAGCATTACCAGAAATGATTGCTGTTATAGGTAGTGGCCACTGTCTCATAGCTTTCCCAGAAATTATTGCTGTTATACGTAGTGGCCACTGTCTCGTAGCTTTCCAAGAAATTATTTCTGTTATAGGTAATGGCCACTGGCTAGTAGCTTTCATATAATGATTGCTGTTATACGTAGTGGCCACTGGCTCGTAGCTTTCCCAGAAATGATTTCTGTTATACGTAGTGGCCACTGGCTCATAGCTTTTCCAGAAATGATTGCTGTTATAGGTAGTGGCCACTGGCTCGTAGCTTTACCAGAAATGATTGCTGTTATAGGTAGTGGCCACTGTCTCGTAGCTTTCCCAGAAATGATTGCTGTTATACGTAGTGGCCACTGGCTCGTAGCTTTCCCAGAAATTATTTCTGTTATAGGGAATGGCCACTGGCTCGTAGCTTTCCCAGAAATGATTTCTATTATACCTAGTGGCCACTGGCTCCTAGCTTTCCCAGAAATGATTGCTGTTATAGGTAGTGGCCACTGGCACGTAGCTTTCCCAAAATGATTGCTGTTATACGTAGTGCCCACTGGCTCCTAGCTTTCACAGAAATGATTTCTGTTATATACTGATTGTGTGTTGGTGTACTAGGTATGATCTATGTTCCAATGTTATAACACCTATATCTTATAAATCTAGAATACGTCGTCATGTGTGTCCAACTCTGTTTTAGAGGAGAAAAGACAAACAATGTAATTGGTTTGAAAACACGATCATTGGCATTGCCATGTACGTAAAAATATCTGTTTAACACTTCTTATTTCTTACATTTTTACTTTTTATTCTTCTACATAAAGTGGATAACAATTAAGGAAATAATTGCTGCTGCGTTTGCTGAAATTGCCTTTTAAACCCCGAATGATGAAGTATTAAAATGTTTCTGCTTGTCCCCTTTTTAGCCATGATTATATTAATAATACATTTATCCATTTTCTCCAACAACTAATATATACAATAGAACTTATGAATTTAGAATTATTTCCTTTAACACGAAATCAGAATTAGTAGTATTAATTTGTGGTTACCATACAAGCCGTGATACAAATTAAGGCATAATCTGCCAGTATGATGTATCTACTCGCGGAACTCTGAAAAGATTACAAGAAAAATAATCCCCTCAATCAGGTAAAATGTAAATCAGAGATGTACATTATTCTTCTCTGCTTAATTGAAATGGGGAAACGAGCTCTGGAAACAATGAGGAAATATAAACCTAACACCTTTCCGCGTGCTCAAAGGTGCCACACGCAACGTCTTTTTGAGTTGCACCGAATGCTCTTTTGTGTTACTGTTTGGCGACTGAATGGCGTATAAAATGAGTTACGATCAAATTATAATACAGGATAACAACGAACTGTTTCCGTTTCTAAAAGCTAGACAATAGATATACACGGTAGATAAAGTGTAGATTGAATCAAACTTATTATATTTCACACAATGATAAAAATATTAATAGACATTTGTTCGAATTACAATGTGTACATGACTTTTAAGAACGTTTAAATGTTCGTGACGTAATGTGACAATAAGTGATCTTCATAATAATTAAAAAAAAAACAAGTTTAATTTCTCGAATTTTTTTCCAATTGTCATTGTAAATTTGATGTCTGAGGATGATATGTGATACTAACTTAATAGTATACTACTTATAAAAGTTCACATATTTAAGCTATACATTGATAAAAACATTAAACACATCACACTGAAAAGAAAGTAATTTTACCAGGTGCGTTAATAAACAATTACTGTAAGGACATTAGTATGTCTATAAGTAGTCACTTGATCAACAGAAAACAACATACACCGTTTATGTTTGTTATTTCATGTCAGTTGTAAAAACGGCGCGTTTGTTCGTTGCATTGTGGAGAATAAGCTAAATATAACAGAACTTCATCAAAGTGTACTTGCATGCATTATTCACAATTGTACCTTATTGGAATAATGTTGTGGTGTTGGTTTCTTGTTCAATCTATATATGTTCGTCCATTTTTTGTGTTTGTCTTTTGCATTTCTGTTCAATCGTCTTATCGGGTTGTGTATATGTGTTGTCCCGATCTTATTGTTTTGTTGCTTGTTGTTATAGTCTGATAATGTCGGATTGTTGTCTATACAGGATTATGCTAGTTTGTATCAAATAATGTCTAGTTTGTATTGGATCATGTCGGATTATTGTCTATACCGGATTTTGCTAGTTTGTATCGAATCATTCAGATTATTGTCTATACCAGTTTGTGGTATTTTGTATCTTACCTTATCATATCGGATTATTGTTCATACCGGATAGTTTGTATCGGATCACGTCGGATTACTTTCTATAAAGGGTTTTGTAGTTTGTACCGGATCATGTCGGATTATTTTCTAGAGCTAGTTTGTACCGGATCATGTCGGATTATTTTCTAGAGCTAGTTTGTACCGGATCATGTCGGATTATTTTCTAGTGCTAGTTTGTACCGGATCATGTCGGATTATTTTCTAGAGCTAGTTTGTATCGGATCATGTCGGATTATTTTCTAGAGCTAGTTTGTATCGGATCATGTCGGATTATTTTCTACACCGAAGTGCTAGTTTGTACTGGATCATGTCTCAGGTTATTGCCTAAATCGAAATGTGTTGCTTGTTTTTATTTGAATTCGTCCTACATTTGTTGAGTTTTGGTATATTATCTTTGTTGTTATTAACTCTTTATTCTTTTTAATACTACGGTTTATCTGTTTTCAAGGTGTAGATAGCCTTAGCCTGATTTGATATAACGTTTCGGAATTTTGGTGATAAAAGCTTTACAACATCTCTATCATTTGTATTTTAAATATTGTTTGGATTTGAGCACCGCCGACGACATTTGATCAGACGAAATGCGAGTGTTGCGTAGTAAATTCTTTTGACCTTGGTATCTTTGATGACATTTTATTTTGGTTGGTTGAGTTGATTGGTTTCTTGTATTGAGGTTTTATTAGTTTGTTGTCTTGAGGTTTTATTAGTTTGTTGTCTTGAAGTTTTATTAGTTTGTTGTGTTGAGGTTTTATTAGTTTGTTGTCTTGAGGTTTTATTAGTTTGTTGTCTCGAGGTTTTATTAGTTTGTTGTCTCTTATACTGTTGTCTTGATTACTGGTATTGCCTTTATTGTAGAAATGTTTTGTTTCATTATATTTTCTCTATTTTTTTATGTATTAATCATATATGTTTCATGGTATATCTGTCTCCAATGTGTATCTACATATATACATGTAGTAACAAGTGCTATTATCTGGTTTGGTGTCCAGTTATAATGGTGTTGCTTTTGTTGTTAATGTCCAGTGAAGGTCTAATGGTGTTTTTTTGTTTGTTACCGTTGTTTACCAGTATAGATATTCATTCTTCATCAAATACTGCATGTTTTAATTTCCTGAATGTCATACCTGCCAAGGACACTCTAAATTATTGGGTTTGTGTTGTTGACCTAGAGGTCATCCTTTTTACTTTGCCGTTTCTTTACCTCTTTAGCTTATTTAAAACACCCATTTTGCTCGATCTTTGATGAAATTCATTTGTATTTGTATTTTACTTCCACAAATATCTAAAACTCTTTAATTTCCTTAAGTGTGTATGTTAAACAACTTTTTCTGCTATTTAACAAGAGGAAATTAAAACGACCATTGCATAAAAAAATTACGCAAAAGAAACTCCTTTTTCTGGTCAGGATTTGTTCCATTTGGAAGATCAAATACTAATTAAGATAATCCAATTTTCATCCTTTGATGGAATGATGAGCTCGCCAGGTAACATGTGCGAGATGCTGGCTTGTATTTCTACAAATTACATTTTATTCATGGCTGAGTAAATTTAATTATTTTATAAAGATATGGAGATATAAACTTAGTGCTGGTTTCGTTTACTTACGACGGGTTCATCGAGGAATCTAACAACCGGAAGTTAATACACTGATTTCAGTCTTCAATTAAAAAACTGGTGATTTTAATTAATTTGTGTTCCTTTTTACATTTAGTGGTAATTAACAACCGTCGTTCTGTGTATTTCTTGTTTTATTGGTATTCAAAGCAAAGGGATATTCCATGATAAGTATGTTTTTTGTTTGTTTGTTTGAAAGGTGTTTTAACGCCACTTTCAGCAATTTTTCAGCTATTTCATGGCGTCCAGTTTTTATTGGGGGAGGAAGCCGGAGTACCCGGAGAAAACCCCCGACCTGCGGTAGGAAAACTGGCAATCCTTGTCAATTAAGATTGGAGTCGAGTACACCCTGCCTGCAGTGAGAATCGAACCCGCAATCTCAGTGTTGACAGACCACGTGATCAATAGTAGACGAACTACCTAGACCACTCGGCCACCGAGGCCCCTCCATGATAAGTAAAAAAAAAGCCCACATTTTATTATTACTTATGTCTTATTGAATACTTGGTCAGATACACACAAAACTAGACTTAATAACAATTTATCATAAAAGAAATAGTAGAATGCCAGTAATATACTCTCAAAGTCAAATGATTAGAAAACCTGAAAATTCAAGCATAAACTCCACGAAAGTAGTGTGATCAGATTGGTTCTTGGAAGGATTGTTTGTTTGTTTGTTTGATGGTGTTTGACGCCACTTTCAGCAATTTTTGAGCTATATCATGGCGTCCAGTTTTTATTGGGGGAGGAAGCCGGAGTACCCGGAAAAAACCCCCGACCTGCGGTAGAAAAACTGGCAATCCTTGTCAATTAAGATTGGAGTCGAGTACACCCTGCCTGCAGTGAGAATCGAACCCGCAATCTCAGTGTTGACAGACCACGTGATCAATAGTAGACGAACTACCTTGACCACTCGGCCACCGAGGCCCCAGGTTCTTGGAAGGACAAAATGTTTCTTGGAAGGACAAACTGTTCTTCTGTTTATAAACCGAGATTAATCAGAAGTTTAATAGTAATTTTTTTCTATACACAAGGCTAAAATCGTAATTACAATAAGACCCCCTCTTAAAAGGGGGCTATATTATTTTCAATAAAAACATCGTATACATAGTTCGAAATTTTTTTCTTTGCTTTATACGATAACACAGTAATGCAGTTAGGTGCAAGAGACACCAAAGAGTATGCCGGGAAATGGCTTACTGGACAAAACGGAGAAACAACATAAAAAAGTTCAGACAAAACAAAGATATTTTGGTTATTAAATCGCCGTCATTATTTGATAGATTCTTCGAAATGAAAAGATGTACATAGAATGCCATATTGAATTCTTCAAGAGCGCACGTAATGTTATGTAAAACGCCATTTACGCATCTAAAGGCGCTTTGAAATTCACTGTATCATTTTTATATAGCCAACGGAAACCAGGTATGAACTGCCATAGTCCAGTCAAACAACAACTATTGTAGCAGCCACGACAATTAATATGCTTATGTGTGCTATCGTCCACGCACTCCGTAAAATGTATATTCCAGTTTAAATTAAATAAATACTTTACATATACACAATTAAGAATATAGTTAGTATATTAGCGTTTGACCTTATACGATGCATTAATTTACTATGTAGTATGCAGGGGCGTAGCTAGAGTATCAATAAAATGTAGGCTAATTACGGCAGGGGGTCCAGGGCAGAGCCCTTGTAGGGGGTCCCGGGGGGCGAAGCCCCCCGGCCGAAAACGATTTTCACGATTTTTAAGTCCATATAATTCATTTTCTCTGCATTTAATTTGCTATAAACTTCACCTCTAAATACTTTTATTTTAGCAGTAGAAAGTTTATCTGATTGAAATCTTACCATATTTTATAAAATAAATGATATCGGCATTCGCCTCGGGTACGATTTCGATGACTCGGATGTCCTGTCAGTGCATGATAACACTGTGTATCAACCACATTATACACTGTTTAATGTCTAGCTCAACGTTTACTGTACGTGGATACCAGGGTATTGGGATCTTAATCCCAATACATTGATATGCAAGTACAGTAAATGTTGAGCTTCCCTAAAAAACAGCGTATCAGTTTTAGTCACGTGATTGTTACACACTGGATAAGTAAATGTAAAAAATCATGTCGAAAATCAGTTTAAGCCTTTAACGCAACAGTAAACAGAGTGGGTTTGACGGACAAACAAACGAACAAACAGACCGAAAAAAATATGTATTCCCAAATTTTTCGGGGACACAATTTAAATGAAATACTAGTATACCTAGTAAACCAAAAAGTAAATAAAGATCGTAACTGACGGAAGGACGGAAAAGGGTAAATGAATATTATATGAACTTTTTGCTGCTGCGATTTGGGGAAAAACTGATAAAAATTTGAAGTCAAAGCACCATTTATATCAAATCAACCAAGTACTAGTATTTCACATTATGTATCAAATAATAAATGTACAATGTCAGGCAAAATCTAAACGGCGGTTCTTAGAATTGATAAAATCGTCCAAGACTTTATTCTTGGTTATGGCTATTTGTCTGTGTATATACATAAGTGACAAATTTGATAGTCTTTCGTCTCCCATCGTAGAGCGCAAATAGTTTTTCACACGTCGCATTGCGCTGAGTTTTGACAACAAATTTATCCATCTTAAGAGAGAGTTATGTACCTTGTAACACATTACGGGAAGAACAATCTCGGAAATGGAAAAGGAATGATTGTCGGAATTTGGTACGCGCACGATCTGTAACTTTTATAAATTGAATTTTCAATAATTAATACAAGTTAACAACCGACCGCTCGATTAAAAAAAGCAAATTTGAGTGTAGGCTATAGCCTACTTTAGCCTTACGTAGCTACGCCCCTGGTATGTGCAAGCGCAAAAAATGTATTTATTTAACCCAGAAGTACTTATGGTTAGTTAAAGGCTATTCTGATATTATTAATTAAAAGTAATAACAACGTAATTATTATTTTTCTCGAAGAATATTAAGATACTAATTAAAAGTTCTGAACGGAAATAAATCATATTGGACTAAAACGTTTAATTAGAGTTTCATCTGTCTTCGGGAGCTCTTACCCACTTAAGGCAATGCGTTGATGAAATTAACCTTAAATGGGAGGAATCTCTATCGTAAATACCTAATTATTACACTATTCCTTGGCTGTATCGTGAAGCTGGAGTCAACCACACTGCTACGTTGACAGGAAGTATTTCCTGCAAAGGACAGCTTAATTAGCCGCGTACCGCTAGAGCACGAGACCTTCCAGCGGAAATTAACACGGGGGTTTGGAGAACACCTGAAGATGACAATGGAAATGAACAAGCTATGTATAGCTTGAGGTCATATTTCTGAAAATTGGAAAGAAAATTAAAATTGGATACTTAGCGATATAAAACACTGATGGAATGTATGACTACCTGCTTTTCAGGGTAAAATGGTGATTACATTTTACATCGGAAATTATAAGGCATTGCATCGAACATATTATTTCATATAAAGATTTTATCTCTAGGCTTGTGTGATAGTTGTAATAAAATTTAACGTCACTTTTTCAGCTGTATGACGGCGTCCATTTTTTTTATTGCGGAACGAATCCGGAGGTCGGGTAAAAAAACCCGACCCCTGCAGAAAAACTGGCAATCCGTGTGTTTTTGTTTGTGGATGTTATACTCTGCACTTAAAATATTAATATTAATATTTCAGTGATAAATGCTAAATAACTAAAATTTCAGTAATATTTGAGATGTAAGTGTAAGAATGCCTAACTATAATTAGACATTGGCAAGAAACATAAAATAACTCTTTAAAAAAGTCTTATTTTTTTAATATGTTATCGTTCTGTTGCACTCTAGACCAGGTGTATTATTATTATAACGTCTTAAACGGTATTACTCTTAAAGATTTTGTTTAAACACTTAGTGATGTTTTAAAACGTGTTATCCCGCTTAAATTTTATATTTAAAAAGTTTAAAATTTAATTAAAATTTCGGTGATTGTCATCTCATGTTTTTCAAGTTGGTGGTGTTTTAATGTTGTGGTTAAAAGTAAGAATTTATAGCAGAAAAGCACACAGTTGTGTTGTTTTAAAGTATTCTTTGTTTATTTGGTAGACGTGAATATTGAAAACAGATTATATTTTTTGATATTTTGCTGATGAGGTCTCTGGACAATTGCTGACATCTTAATTACACACGAAATACCTGTCTCGGATCAGAAAACTGACCTGATATTATGGAGAGCGCTTCTTTGTAAAGATAAGATTAATTTCCGTTCTGATGACGGAGAGGCAACGAATTGAATAATCGAATACCTCCATTTTAATTGTTCTGTTAACAATGGTGTCCAGAATCTCCATCTATCTGAAGAGTCTGTTATATAATGGACTCTCCACTTACAAGTTATTCCATTGTGCACGTCTGTAAAGTCCCCACTTGAAAATATCTCAACTAGAGACGTCACATCAAATATTTAAACAGATTTTAATCCTTTCCCGAGTCAAACTGTGAAGATTTTCATTAATATTGATGTGACTGTCAACCCTAGGATTATAAATAGAATATTTAATTATCCCCTTTCTTCATTTGTACTAACAGGCTTCTTGTATTGATTCATTTATTTTTGTGACCCTTACAGAAAATAGTATAAAACATAGGCAACTGCAAATATTGTATTTATTTTAACTTCATTATGTAAAATATTTTGTAAATATTATACGTTGGTTTAGTTTCGATTATTTAAATATTTTGATCGTTCTATTTTGATGGTTCTATTTCCGCACTGTCTTCAAAGTAGAATTAAATTATTCCAGCAAGAGAAATTGTCTCTCGGCTTCCAGTCTAAGTTCATTTAAGATGTCTCAAACATATGTGAAAATAATGGCCATTTCCACGTTATTATCGACCTCTGTAATTATCGAGTGCAAGCTGTTACGACCTATTTGATTGGTCGATCATTAAAATGTTCTTATAAACACGATATTTAACACCATGCTTAATTTTACGAATTGCCCGGAGTTCCAGTGATATTGATGGTATTAGATGAATAGAGAATGAACAAGTTTGGTCCTTTTAACTACAGATGCTACATTATTCTAACATAACCGTAATTTATCCTACTTGTTGTTTCTAGTTCAAAATTAAACTTGTTTCATAAGACGACAAAGTAGATTTTATTGTAATGTAAATGTAAACATATATTTACTGGGATCAGTTTGTAACACAAGCTTAAGTTGCACTTTCACATTGAGTTCACGATTATTTTCCTTTTCGAAACGTTTATATAACCAGTAAGTTTAAAATTCATTATTGTTTAATTTTCGAGTTTTTACATAAGATGTGAGCGTTCTTTTACATGTCAGTTACAAAATTTTAACAGAAGGAATAAAGAATCGGATTATGTCTGAGCACAATTACACAACAATCTTCTATATACGGTCGTCCAAAGAGTTTCTTAATTTACACTAGTAGTTGGACAGCTATCGGTCTTTCCGTCACGTGTGTTTGGACCATAGGGTAGGTGGACAGCTAACGGTCTGTCCGTCAGATGTGTTTGAACGTAGGGTCTGGCTTCTCTGGCTTCCTTGTTCTATTCTTATAAACAATTACATGTATCCAAAGACACTTACTAACTAGGATATTACGGAAAAAATAATGCTTGTTTACAGCCTCTGTGTTCCACCAAGATAACTTCCTTTAACAGCGCATGCTCCGACAGAGGACAGTTGTCATGTTGGTGGAATTTTATGTATTAAATTATGAATGATAATGTATTAATAATGTCTAGTAATTGTTTTGTTTTGTCGTGTTTCTATGTCAATTTATGCGACTGCTGCTCTTGTTTCAACGATATACCGACGATCTTCTACATATACATGTATAATGCAACAAAGCTTTTATTGATACATAACGTGTAAAATGGAGCAATGACACAGTTATAATATTTACGGGACAGTCTCCAAAGCGCTTCCTGGTAGCGGACAGAGGATGACATCTCTATTCAGGGAGTTTTAGCTTATACAATCGAAAGTCTGACCGCAGGCAATAATGGGTGACATGCTTTGGGATGCCTCGCGCCTTGCACGTTATAGCAGATGACCTATTTTGAATGCCTTGTTCCTTGCATGTTATCGCGGTTGGCCGTTGTGGGATGCCGCGAGTCTTCCACGTTAAAGCGGATGAACAAATTCATGTTTGGGTACTTAAGCACTTGAGCACTTGTTGGCCGCAGGGTGAAGCTAATGACCTGTTTTGGGATGTCGTGCGCCTTGCAAGTTACATGTTTAGAAATATCTTATACATGTTGAAGCATATTGTTTTAACTCGATTTTATGTGCTTTTATTGTGCGGTTGAAATTCCACAGTATTTTTCATCTGATGAAGAGTTTATCTTATTCAAATCCTGAATATAGCGGAGGTACTTCTACTGCGCGTTATAAATCAATCAATCAATCAATCAATCAATCAATCAATCAATCAATCAATCAATCAATCAATCAATCAACACAATGACAACTTGTATTCAGCATGAAGTATACAAACTGCAAATTGTTTCGACCTATTACGTATGTATATATCTTAGATTCATTGGATATCGGTCTTGTAATTATCTTATCCAAGTCAACAGATGATAAAGATTATGAATAAAACTCCTGTCATTACAGAAGCAATATATACATAGAGTTAGTATACTGCTGTGATCTCATTTGTATGCATAGTAACATATGGAATATTAACAGCCACGCTGTTATGAATACATTTCTATAACGATATGTATGTATAAATATAATTCATTGTACAACTGAAAACCTAATATTAAGATAACAAGGGCAAAACAATCCCATAAATTTGTATAAAGTGTAACGGTATGCAATACCAAGTCAAATCCATTTATAAGTCTGTCATATATTTTCACTAATGTTGCTTCATGTTTTGTTCTTGTCTGTAGGGTCACTCTTGTTGACAGCCGCACAGCAATAAAATCACTGCTTGAATGTGTCCAAACAACTCAAACCGTGTTTTATTTAATTTAATTATTACTTCGACAAAATATATTTTATATTTAATAAAATTTCTACATGACATATTATTCCTGTGATGAATGTTACCTGATATGGTAACAGTTAATTATTATAAACATTTATTTTTTTTGTGAATTCATGTCGTTACCCTGAATTCCTTGTATTGTGCGATGCTTATACTTCACATCACGCTATTTATCTATTTCTATAATATGTATATAACGGTTGTATTTATTAGCTTTTAACCAGTTCTTACAATGAAGTTTTGGTCTAATTATAAAAAAATACATATGTTTATGGAAAAATCTAATTTTACGTTTGTGAAAGGAAAAAAATCAAATCACCTTCTTATGTAATAGCCTTAATGTTAAATTAATAGAATCATTATTTAAATCCAGTATTACGTTGGTCGATTTAATAAAGATATTTGTTTCGACTAAAATCTCTAATGTAATGCAAATATTTATTTGATTTCGCTGCTCTCTGAGTTCCACGATCCATTTACAATTCTATATGTTTATAAGCTTCATTAAATTTCAGCACATTTTCCTTAATTTCTTTTTGTATTCGATATTAACATATTTTATTTTATGCTTTATTTAATAATTATTTCCACATGTGATTATTTAATAGTATTTGGTCATAGTAGTTCAGTTTCTAAATAAGGCGTTGTTAGACATAAAACATTTGGTAGTGACGTTTACAACTGTTGTATTTGTCTCCTTGATTCTTTAATATTTATGAACTATTCGATGACATTTTCATTATCAACGATGGTATTATCACAGAACTCTCATATCGGCCTGCAGGTCTTTAGCAGTCTAATACACACCTTTCGTATCATTATCTGGGTTGATTTGATATTTTAATAAGTTACCCATATCTGCTAGACATAACATCATTTTGGGTTTTACCTAGTTGGGAACTAAGTTGTGCTACAGATATACCCTAGATAGGTAATTCTTGAGATATAGTTACTCTAAAATCTTCAAATCCATAAAATATGTCGTTTTGTAGAGCCATCATCTCCTAAATAGCCCACATATTATTTCTACTAGACTTACGGATGACTAGATATGGAATCTATTTTGTGTAGCGTTTTAAAGGTATGTGTCAACTTTGTACAATAGTCGAATATATACAACAGTGATGTTAATTATCCTAGTCACATTAGTAATAAAAAGATACATTACACACCCAGTCATAATACTTTATCACGTTTATTTTGTTTGTATACTGTGATTTTCATTGTTATTACATTTATCTGCTCTTGCTTGTTAACATACACAGTTTGTTGTAATCGTCTTTGTAATGTGGAACAGATTAAATGTAAGCAATATCAGACAATAATATGTATCTCAAAGCCACAATTTTAACTGCACATGTTTATTTGCATATACATTTCGATACTTTGTAAAGCAATAAAACCCCATTAAGGCATTTTAGTAAGTTTCTTTTAGTTGAGTTTCATTTTGATAGACATTGGCTAACAGGGAGGTAAACTCATATCTGTTGAACAACTTCAATATAACTGAGTTTATCCATTATGACAAATGTTGTCAACCACCATGTTTTCCCATTCTACACATTAGTAGGATTGAAGATACGAACAAAACACTCATATTTCACATGCTCCATGAGGCATTATGTCATCAAGAAACATCGTCATCCTCGTCACGGAGAGATTCCGTGTGCCAGAAGTGCCCGAAGAACATAATAGAAAAGAAACAATTCGAAAGCACTTGGACATTATCCCCTTGAGAGTCCTCTCAGAGCGCTCTACCGCTGTAGTACAACGAAGATTACTCCTTAATTGGCAAGACTTAATGAAATCACGGCGATATAAAAGCATTTAAATAGAATTTCGCGTGACGATGATGAAAATAAAGTAAGTTAGCTCCGACCCATATCGCTGTTACTGTGTCTTTTATTTATTTCATTTGCCTTCATTTGTAACTTATTCATTTCAAATTTAAAGATAATTCATTCACCGGTCAACTGATGACAGCGTTTCTGTAGTCGTATTTGAGGCAAAGTTATTTTCCTGGGATCACGAAACATGAAGTCCAATTAAGATTTACGAGTTGATTTTATTATCTGTCGTTATAATTGTAATGTTTCCTTATACTTGTTTGTAAAACGAGAGAAAACTGTATTTTTTACTCTGCAATTGTACAACCTATTCATAGACAACCCCAAAATTGATTTGTGTAGTTGCTTTATTTCTGATTGTTTGGTTCTTCAGTTTGCTGGTTTCTTGGATTTTGTATACTGTCTGTTTGTCAGTTTCCTAGGTGTTCGGTATTTTTTTATTGCCTTCATTCATTGAAAACAACTTTCTTCAAAATATTTAACAAGTAAAAAGTTATAACCCATTCGTTCATTAGATGGCATGGTTGACTAAGGAATACACCCAATTTAGGGCGCTGTATCAGAGAGTAGAATTGTTAGAATGTTATATTTTGAATCCTATATGGTATGGTTCATATTGTGCAATATAGCTATATAGCTGTACACTATATATGCTACAAAGACGATTCAATAAATAAGATATAGTTTACAAAATGTTTTTTTATATTGTACAATCAAATTCAAATTTACTTTTGTGGTTTTATATCTGAATGACGCTACACATTCATGCAATTACATAGTCCTGCATTTCACTTGAATGAGCTATTTCATTAGCCAATATTGAATTTGTAACAAGACGGTTATCAAAGTCCATCATATTACATCAGTTACATTTAATTTACAGACAGATGATTAGTCCCTTAAATGACCCAATGCTGACCTCAAATCAATTATCCTGATTAATTACATAATATGATTAAGTTATTTACATTAATTGACCATAAACAAAGATGCTATTATGATTCTCCAGATAGACTTACAATGGCGCTAAATTGTTTGCATTTTCTTTAAGAGACGTTTAAAAATTAGTCAGAGAATTTTATAAAGTAATAAAACAATTTTAGTTTAGATTCATTAGGTTTAAATATTACATAATGAAAGCCGCAAACAATTAATTATTTATCAAATTTGAAACAAAGTTGTGCTCGATACATTAAATAACTAAATGTTTAAAATCATTATTATGACGAGTTTAGATAGAATTACAGAAAAAAACCAGTAAAATTAATTCTTTATTGCAACTTATCTGACGCAATTTGAAACTACACAACATATCGGATGATGAAAGCATTTTGAATAATTAACAATAATTTATAATTAATGATTCATTTCAATAAGACATTTTTTTAAATCACAAAAATGTCCAAAACCTTAAAAAATAAAGAACAATTTCCAAATAAAAATATTAAACACAAGTTACCTAGGAGACTTAAAATAGTGCTAAACTCTGACACATACTATATAATCCGATTTACTCAGCTAACATGACTAGAGACAGATATTGGTAATCTCCAGAATAAATTAATAAAACTCACACAGAAAAGATGTCTAATTTATTAGTGCATATTCTAAAACTAAAACATTCTACCCTACAAAATGTAAACATATATAAATTAAAAAAAAATAAGTTCATACCAGAGGCGTTTTTCATCCAATTATCGACGTGCTTAACCAAAAATAAATAAACAAATCATCCCACCCCCACCCAAAAAAAATGCGACATAACTTCTAGGAAATAAAACATGGACAATAAAAATGGAATTGAAATTCATTATAATGTACCCAACTGATTATTATAATAAATACAAATTTATTTCATATACAGTTTTACAATGTATAAGTAAACATATAAAAATACCATTTTTAAACATTCAAAATATTTAGTTTTTTTCTTACGTTTGAAAATAACAAATGCAGTTTTCTGTACTTGCATAATGTATTGAATTATGTGATATGTTAAAATAAAAACCCTTTGCATAAAAGGTAGGCACATATTGGCAAGATCTCATTCAAAGCTGACTCCAAATCTAATGTAACTCATATTCTATATAAATGGTATTGCTTATACATGATACGCACCATATTTAATGCAATTATATCTTCCGAGGAATGTTGGTCATTTTCAAAAGAATAAATATTCAAGTATACTAAAGTTACATTTCTACGCTAGACATGCGTTTCCTCTATCGAATATGTATCAAAGGGGTATAAACAAAATAAATAATAATAATAAAGACCAAAGCCAGTAAGATGCTGAAAAGATTTATTATTAAAATGCACCTTTAAACAACGACTATATCAGCTGATGCATCATTGTGTATTATATTATTAGCATAGTGTGACTACTAGGCTGTGTAATACTCCCGGGGACTAACAGTACATCAGCAAAGGTATCGGCATAGTCTATGAGGTAATTTTACTAGTGGATGAAGAAATTTCAATTCAAGAAGATTTCCACAAAATAGAATCTTACCAAGAAGCAAATAGTGCAAAACAATTTGACCACAATTCAAGCAAATAAGTAAAACAGTAACTTTGGTTATCATGAGCTACATTATTATAACAGGAAATGGGGCTAACCAGAGCTAACTATTAATTAAATATAAGGAAACTGGTGGGCAAGAACACATAAAAAGTTGAACTTTTGTACCATGGCAATTATTCAACAATTTATTATTTGTGGAAAATAGAAAACAATGTATTTTGTTATATGACCATAATCTTTTAATTATTGAGCCAATTATTATTTCTGGAATACAGAAACCAATCCTAGCTAAGGACGATGGGGGGTTAAAAGAAACAAATGTGAACTTCTGTGATAGAATTCGTTATATGTTTACTTGCATAACATGTGATAATAGATCTTTTGAATAATTATTGAGCAAATTATTATTTTTGGAATATGGAATATCATTGTAAACATGAAATATTTATGTGATGTTTTATAGTGTGTATGAAAGACTAATCGCTTTATTGAAAGCAGACCATAATTATCTCACTATTGGAAATCTGTCAAAACTTCAACAACAATTCTTTTTATCATTTCAACATAAATTTTATGGCTGACAAAATTCAAAAGGGATTTCTTTTTGAATCCTTGACACCATAAAGACGCATTCAGGTGTTCGTTCGTAATCAGCTAAGCAGTCTTGACAAAATAGGATATAATTTTATTTTTCATATAAGAACAATTAGTTCCAGCAAAAATTATTTTTATTTGAAGATTTAATATTGATTTGATCTATTGAAATCAAGGCGTTCGGCTTGTTTTATGACATGTGTTTGTCTTATCATTTTTGATAGCATCATAAATTGAAACAATGACCGACACAAAATATTTTACAATAGTTAAAATAATAAACTTTTATCATATATGAGATCAATACCTCTCATACAAGGATGTCGGTGAAAACAAAATATTTATGAATATATGTATATTTATTTGTTCAAAGTTTTCTGGAAATCCAGGTCATTTTTTCTCCCGACATCCTTGTAAGAAACTGCTTTAATTTGCAAAACAATGTTTATTGTAATTGTGATATAATCAGTTTTTTAATCGGCTTTTATCCCTAAGAGGTTAAAAATGCACTTATTTTCGTTTACTTTTAGCAAATTAATATTACAATGTAGTAAATATAATAATAATAATAATAATAATAATAATAATAATAATAATAATAATAATAATAATAATAATAATAATAATAATAACAATAAAAATAAAAACAATAATTAGAGGAAGAAGAGGAAGAATGTTTTACAAAACAAATTACCCTTTCACAGAGAAGAATTACCTTTCTATGTTTTCTTCTATTTGTATATTAAACCTATAAGTTTTGAAAATGCCAGATCCTTCTTATAAACTATTTTAGGTATATATTTATGTGTTGTTTTACATAACTCTAAATAATATTTCGTTATTTTTACAGCAAATTAAAAAATCAAAATGATTCAAAAATAGATCAAGTTTATTTTTTAACAAGTTATAGGTCTTTCAATTGTGGTAGATGCAAACGGAAGAAAATATATGATGATCCATGATGTGCACTCAGAGGAAAGATAAGGGTCTATAGGGTTGAAGGTGTTATGCGTAATAAAATCAATTTTAATAAAATGTACTAATACATCTATAAAACTGTAGGACTTCAAGCAATACAATATATACCTAGTCTTTTAATTCTTGTTAATTTTTAATAATTCACCAATTGTTTTAAATGGTTTCAAATCGCACAAAAACTTGGCGAAAATCCTGAATGCGCAAAGAAGTAAAAGAGTAATATCTGGATAATCAATTTAATATCTGAAAAAAAAAGAAAATTGTTTGATATTTTACGAGTATTTCTACTAAATAATAAATCAATTATATATTCAACGTTTAATTTGAAATTCTAAACAGAGAATAATCCAAAGTCATTATTTACTAATAAAGATTTATGATATTTGAACTTTGACGGGTCGCAAAAATTTCAAAAACAATTTAATGACTTCGCGGGTCTACTGTTCAACCTTTGTTCAGGAGGATTCTCACAAAATTATCAGAGACAGGGGTTAGCCTCCTGCATTCTTTCTAAGCTGTTCTCGTTTCACCATGGCGACAACATTAATTCAGGGATATCTAATAAGCGTGATCGGCTGAAAATGACAACCGGAAGTACTGTAGCGTTGACATTGATAGTTAATAAGTCATTTGGATAGCTTCAAATTGTTTTCTGTCGCTGTAAATCTGCCGATCCTGAGCTTGCTTGAAACATTCACAAATGGAATAAATTTGTGAGTTACAGTAATTATTCAGCCATCAATTTGATCTGGGAACTTTTACAAATCTTTACTGCTGTACATCTATATGTGTGTATCAATATTGTAATGATAGTATATCTGTGTGCTTAATGTTTATAATTAAAAATAAAATCTTGTAGAGATATATTTATGATAAGTTAACAAATGAACATTTTTTAAATGTTCAGGAATTATGACCATGCCTAAAGAAACCGTTTTATAATATCCTTTTTTTTCTACAGTAGATAGTAAAATTAACGCGGGTTGTAGCTGAAGTAATATTTGACCCATGTAATCGACCCAAAGCAATAATTAAGCGAACATCTGTTTTTATTCTGTAAATTTATGTGATCTCATTAATTAACAGTGTTGTTTCGTTGCATCCTTTCCTTGTTTTCTGCAGATAAACGTATTTATTTTTATTATTTATTATTATTCTTTGCTTTCATGTCATCATATTTGAATGCGTTGGCATTTTTCAACAAATAGTATGAACAGAAAAATCAGCTGAACCAGGAGATATTTCTTTTATGACAATTTTCAGAAGACTAAAATGTATCATTAACTTTGTATATCGAAAGGCAGTCAAGTGTTGTTTTGTTTATTCAGAAACTGTGTTATTGTATATAACGAATTATAATGTTTAACAAACTATATGTCATTATTTGTCAACGCACGGATTTTTTTCTTATCCTGTTTCTATTTAAAGTGTGTTATGCAAGACAATGTTCATGCATATAACTGTCCTAAAACACTGTGTCCTAAAACATGAAAGAGGACATAAACTAAACATCACAATTTAAATTACTAAAAGACAAGACAACAATCACTAAGAATTCAGGCACATAAGAATTTTGTGGTAAGGTTGCCCCGGTAAAAGACATCCGTTCATTATTGGGGTAGGGTTGCATATATTACATACATGTTTTATAAGTGAAAACTTATTTGAACTTCAGTTATTACAAATAATAATGTTTGTATCTTAAACGACATCGGTGTTAGTTCAGCGTTAATTAAAACTATATAAAGTACAAATTAATTTTGAAATTTATAAAATCTTAACTTTGTCACGATGAGAAAACACCTTTTTATAGTACTGTCATCGAAAAGAAGAAAATGAATAAGTATATTATTAAATAACTGTTGTTATCTGCTTTTTTAATAGAAGGACAATGAAAACAAGAAATTAAAAGAGTGTAGTGGTGAATATTTTAGTTTGCAGAAAAAATCCCTTTTCACTTTTGAAGAGCATTGTCAGTGACCGAATGCAGTATATGTTGAACCGTTTTGTCAAATATGATATTGAAATCTTGATTAATAAAAGTTCAAGATGTTATCTAAAATTATGATATATGTTTTCACCTAAACTTTCGTCTTAATAAAAAAAACAAATCGTTCATAAAACTCATATTCCATGTGTCAAACTTTTGAGAGATAAAGTCCTTGAATAGGAAATTTAATTCTGTTTTGACGGCCGATGGAAAAACTGATTATTAACAAAACCATTTTACCACAATATACCAATAGCAATAATTGCTTTAATTATCTACAATTCTTAACTAAGACCTAAGAATTTTCACATAATTTAAATAATAAAGGAAAACATGCTTAGAAATGAACAGGGTGTAATGATCAAACTTTTTGTCAATTGAGTGAAAGAGTTCTTGCATGCCTTCTTTGTCATATTTTAAACAATTGCCATAAAATTTCTGAATTGGTATTTAGTACAGCATTTAGTATATTTAACAAAATAATAAATGGTAATCTAAAAATTTTAAAATATACTCAAACAAACAAACAAACAGTGTTAAGACAATTATTATATATAGTACCAAATTTATAGTCTTCACATTTTTACAGAGAAAAAATCCTGGAGTTGTTCTGTTCAAGAGAAATGTAATAAACATATGTATGTGGTTTAAAAATAAAAAAAATATGTGAAAATGTTCAAAAATTCAAATTTGTAATAAATAATAAATATTAAATGTTGATGAACATGCAGTAAAACATGTATATTACAAATAATTTTTACATCAATCAAGAAAAGATTACCTAGAATTTATTGTAAAGAATATAATTAGAGAATTTATATTTGTTTAAATATAGATAACACATTTGGTAGACTTACAGTATGTACATGTGTATTTTCTATATTTGGCTTTGACTATCATCAATGTGAAATAGAATAGTTGATATTCGAAATGCATATATGTATTATTTACAAATTGATTAAATGCAGCCATCAAACAACCATGATATAAAAATTAACAATACATTTAACGGTTTAAGAGGTCATTGAATAAACATCTGTCCAAAATAGGAATATTATTGAAATAACAGATTATGACAAAACCTTTTTTAACGTTATTAGTTAACAAAATATTATATTTAAATTACATTTCTTGATTTAAAACTGTGTTTAAAGTATGAAACACTTATTTGAATTTGGTAATTTTCAACAGTGCAATATGATTACACCAATCCTTAGAAACATGAAAAACTTGAAATAAATATATGTAATGTATGTAACGTGTTGTTTTTTTTCTCAAAACAGTAGCAGTCGGTTTAAAATATTGCCGAGTATAATTTGTTTAGTAGATTATGCAGAAACATAGCTAGATGTGAACTGTATAGAAGATTATCCGGTTTGACAAATGTTTACTGGGCACATATGGTAAGGGAATTAAGGTCGCATTGCTAATAGTAAAGGTAAATGCCGAATACAAACATATTTATTTACCTACGTTTAAACTCATTGTCAGAACACAAAGACTTTCACATATGAGTAATTAAGCAGTAATGTGACACGGTTGTAAGACCATCGATGACAAAAATATATTTATTCAAAATGTTCAATAACTCTTGATAAAATAGAATCTTTTTGTAAATGTGTCCCTTTAATGTTACATTGCTATTGTGAACCACACTAGGTTTATATACATCGTTTAGTTCAATAGATTAGTTATATTGTGTAGTGCAACATTGTTGCAGTATTTTTGAATAATAAAAGGTATAATGTAATTTTTATTTAGACTGGTTGAGCGTTTGTTGTATCTATTATCACAAATAGTTACTTTTTACAGGATAAGTAGCACGGTTACTCTTAACATATTGTTGCACAATGTTTAAACGGTATTATTTCTTTATTCAATATTAATTTATTGTATTTGTATTTTCTTTGGTCTGTATTTTAAATACTTGAAAGAAAGAAAAATATAACATAACATAACATAGGTTTGACCATAACTTCATTTATAATGTTTGTGATGGAACATTATATGTATATTTGAAACACCATATTTTTCTTGAATTATCACACACATAAGCATCGTATTTAATATTTTAATTTGTCTAACACTTACTTTTCTTTTTCTTTATATAAAAGTACACTCTAAAATAAGAAATATTTGGTGTAGTTTTTTTAATTGTAAATTTTAGTTTCGGATTCTGCATATTTTTAGTAATTTTGTTAAAAGTTCATTTTTAAATGACGCTACAAATTTCAGACTGAGAACGACAATATATTAGTAAAAAAATCTCTGCAAAATGCACCGAGTTCAACTACCAAAAGATGACACTGACAAGAAAATGAGAAAATGAATATTCAAAAAAATTATTATAATAACAGGAAATTACCCCAAAGCATATAACTGATAATATCATTATACACCTCCAAGATTTGCAAAGATGGATGTCTGTATCAATCAAATTGAACTGATTACAGGTAACGAAAACAAGAAAATTAAGTCAAAATATAATTCAATTTGTTTGACAGCATTGACAACCTAAGTTCCCAACATCTATCTAAATTAGTGCCTTTGAGGGTAAAAGATGTTAATACTCTATTGCTATAATTAGGGTTCAATAATTTGCAAACCTTAGAGATAATGCTAGTCTAGCGACTGATTTAGCGCCTCTAAATGTGATAATTATAATTATATTCTAGAATCAATCCCTGCCGCGTAAAACATGTTTAAGGGTATTACTGCATTATCTTGTTGAAAAACACTTAATTTGTCATAATCTATATTGGTTGGGGAATGATGTCATCAAAGGAGAATAAATTGAATTTGCTTTTGTTCTCAAAGACTTAACAAGATATTTACAGAATTTTTCAATATTAAAAAAATATTTGTTATAAAAATGCATATAGAAATAAAACTGTAAAAAAACACAAAAATTACATCTATAGGCAACAAAATTCCCTTTTGTAAAAAACATGGAGTTTAGAAGTAATTATGTCATATTTGTGCAATGATTATTACAGCACAAAAACAAGTACAAAAGAGAAAATATTATTATGTAAATTACTGTTTAGATTTAAATACAGTTAACACATATTTGGAAAAGTGATAGTAGTACTACTTCTAAAATAACAAAAATCTTGATCATTGTCAAAAAATAACCCCAATAAATTCAATTTTCGTTGTGTGGTGATAAAATCAAAGAATAAAATTGAGAAATAGTCGTATAATTTATGGATAATTAAACTAAATAACATAACTTCATTAGTTTATCCCCCGGTTCAATTTCTGATAAAAGATTCCTTTTATAAGACCACATTCGGAATCAAAGGATACCAGGGTCAACCAACAGAGTTAATCAGAGACAGTATTTGTCTTCTGGCAATGTTTTCACATTTTTTGTTGCCGAAGAATGATTATGTTTTACCAATCAACCCTATGTCAACACCATGATGCATTTTATTAAAATGTATCGTTTTGTAAAATTTCACCACCTAATGACTTATGGTTAGAGAGCAATGATCAGTAATAAGGACATTTGATGAAATCTTGTCCAGATCAAATATATGACACGATCAGATTTCGTCTCCTTTGTTGAAGAGCGTCATTTACCCTATTCACTGAGGAATATTATCCGAGATTTGAATAGTATAATTTTCGGAATAACGGTGGACACAAAGGCCATAGGCGAGATAATCTTGGTAGTTTTTACCGTCACAATGTAGCTGTGGTGATAGATAGATGTACGGAATTCATAATAAGCGATTTTCATCAGTTTTTACCATCTATTTAGCTGATTAGACCAGCTCTCCCTTTATGTGCAAGAGATCATGTCTGATGAATTCTTACATCTCAATTACTTGTGGTATCAATCATGACCTTATACTAAATCATATCACACTGCAAAATATTATTTATATTTGTTTTATTTTAGAAAATTGATTAATGTAAAATTTGTAATTTATCACAAAATCAAACATTATTTTCACTTTAATTTAATTTGTTAATAAACTATAAAAATTACTAAAAAAATCCAAGGAAAAATATAATAAATATTGTTTTGCATTTGTAAGTCATTAAATTAAGAAATTGTTATATTAAATTCTACGGATAAAAAATTTGACCAAAGTATTAGAAAAATTCATCACAAATGTAAAAAACAAATGGCAGAAAAAACTGACGTATTATGAAAAACATATAATTTTATATATAAATACTTTCAGTTTGTAAGTCTTTGACATTTTCCGCATGATTAATATGTGAAAAGAGACAGGTAAATCAAACTGTGAACGTGAACAGAAAAAATGTTATTTTATGCGAATTTTCGTACTGTAAACAGAAAAAAACGCAAGAAAATGCTAGAAATGGAAAAAATAAATATAACATTGCAAAAGTAATATGTAATACAAATATAACAATAATGATAAGAAAAAAAAACAAATAATCATCAATCAATAGAATAAATATTTAAAAATAAAAAATAGGAAAATTATTTATATAGACATTATAAGTACTATTTTTGACGAATAGTGAAAGCTTTCATATAAAATTAGAAACCGGACAAGATTGCGTTGGCAAAATAATTAAGGAGATCTCTTTAAAATGTAAAAATATGCCTATTGTAAATCCAATAAAGCTTAATATATATATATATTTTTTAAATCATTAAGAAATCACTGAATATTAATTTTGTTTTGCAGAGACCTTTGCTATCAGATAGCATTAAACTATGTATTGCAATAACAATTGTAAAAACAGCTAATATAATACTTATAATTTTAACATTTATGTAGCAAACTTCATTATTAATGAAAAGTATTAAAGTATGTACAATAATGGAATCTGACAAGCCACATAATGAACATCTCTGTACAAAGTTTGTCTATAGTGAAACCACATAATGAACATCTCTGTACAAAGATTTCTATAGTGAAACCTTTTTCACCCTGTTCAACTTTCAGATATTGAATTAGCTGAAATTTAGAAGCCCGACTTTTTTGGCAAAAGTTCAGAGTAAATTCAGAAAAAGATTACTATACTGTAGAATTCTTCTCCTAAGGTGCAGATAGAATTATTTTGGTTCGACTAGTAAACGATGAACGCCACTGGCATGAATGATGCTCACTGAAGCATGAAATGCATGACATCACTATTTGATATACCATGATAGAAATATACACCCGACGCCCCGAAATTCGTTCATTCATAGTAAGTCGTGCTGGATGCTTACAGTTAAAATATACATAAAGCGTATGCAATGGTAAATATAAAAAAACAAGAACAAATGATTTTTTAAACATATAATTCAAAGTACTTTTGAGACAAATTGTGACGTTGCAACAAAAAGTACGAACAATACTTGCTTTTATCATTTCAAACGTAGTCTATACAATACCCGGACAACGAGACCAGAATTCTGGATTTCGTCTTTCTTACCATCTATGTTTGCAAAAAAATGGCATACGGTCTTGTATAATGACACAAATAGAATCCACATAACACATCAAAATATAAGATAAAACAAGGCACAATCCACTTTAATAATTCCATTCCTTATAAGCAGAAGTGTGGCAACTAAATGAAAACGTTAGACTTTGACGACTTAAACTTATTAATAGAAAAACCAGGATTCGATCGAAAGATTTGAAAAACAGGATTTAGCTTTTCAGCTGTAATGAAAGGGCTATTATAGTAGAAAACCTCATCAAAAGCTATATGGGCATGTATAGTATAGAAGTAAGGATTTTCTTTCATTGTGACTGTCGCTTGTTCAATTGAAGCATAATCACGGTTTGTATGACAAATAAAAACCCAGCTGACGTTTGCCAGCAGGTTTAAGTCTAAAACAGAATTAAATCTTCCAATGAAATTACAACCTATTTATGCCTACACACAATAATTCATTCAAATAACGCACACAGCGAACTGAAGTTTTTTCTCTTGACAATAACTCCCATCGCTCTGTAAATTCATTATCTGATTGAAATTATTGGCTGATGCACAATGGTTGCTATGGTCTTCCTGATCGGTGTTATTCTGCCTCACGTCGTGTCTCCATTGAATTAAGACGATGCAATATTCATTCATATCCATAAAAAGTAAGCAGTCGACCATTTCTAATGGCAATATTTCAATTTCATAAAATAATATATTCAAAAACCACACATTAAGACGCTGTGCAATACACCGCCGAATTTTGTGGAGTTAGATATATATTATTACTAAAGAAAAGTAGTATTAAACGAATTAGGGGGGGGGGGGGTTCTAAGTATGTATATATATATAAACACTGTATGAATTAAAGTTGTGTACTGTCAATCTTTTGCTTACTAACTTTCGGTAATTAAACTTGATGTGATTAAAATGAAGAAATGAACATATTTTATTTGTAATAGAACAAAATGGATTGGACACAAGTAAATTCATACTTACAGAGTCCTCTCCTCAATACAATAATAGACATTACAATGAAATATATAATAATAAGATCGTGCATTTTAAACGAAATAGAAAAAAAAACAAATTTACGAGCTACACGCAAATAATAAAACAAAAATAGAAGTATACAAAATGATGAAATTTCACAAAAAGAAAAAGAGAGAGTGAGTGAGAGAGGGAAAAAGACAAGGAAAAAGACAAAGTACTGATGAAATGATTGTTCACTTGGAAAAATTAGGTAATTGTAAATCTTTTGGATCGTTTAATCAACTCAAAAACATTTCTAAAAATGAGAATATTTTCATCATAGGAAAGATCTTTACTTCCTTGGGTAAGCGTATTAATATCAATGTTGATTCCATTCGGAAGCCAAGTTAGGTTATTTAATAGATTCTGTCATTGTTATATATAGGACAGACAAAAAAGTAATGTTGTTTGTTTTCGATAGGGGCAGTGCATCTGTAAGTAGTGTTAGTAAAAAGATTTGCTCTAAAAAGATCATAGTTCTGAAAGGAGGCAGAGCATCTAAGTTGTGCTAAAATTATATTGAGTTCTCGGGGACCATATGAAAAATGTTTTGGCACTTCTAAACTGGTTAGACCGGATGCTTTCAAGGCATTCTTGAAGGCACAAATAGGGGGTGCTTTCCGAATACTTAGATCAATATTATTCCACTGCCTTATTGTATTTGGAATAAAAGAGTTCATGTGTTAGAAGGCCAAAAAATTAAGTTGTTGAAGAGCTTTACTGAAAAATGAAAAAAAATTATAAAATATTCAAATATGGCCATCTCTCCAGTGGGAATTAAAAAGATGAGAATTTAAAGCATTTTTGACGTCACTTACCTCAAGTTCTAATAAGTTAGTGTAGACATTTGTAGTATTCAAGTAAATGTTACTCTAAGAAAAATTACTAAAAGATAAGTAAATCAAAACGATCACATAATCTACAGAGGTATTAAATAATGGTCTCTTCTCGTAAGATCTATTATAACTACATGTACTTCATAATAATTATGCTTCATGAAATATTACAATAGAAGGTTAAAAGATTTAGGAATAAACAACATGAAAAATATCTAACCGACTCTATTCCAACAGGACACAAAAACCTGGAACATATCCAACCGACACTATCCCAACAGAACACACACAACCTGGAACATATCCAACCGACTCTATCCCAACAGGACACACATATCCTAGAACATATCCAACCGACTCTATCCCAACAGAACACACATATCCTGGAACATATCCAACCGACTCTATCCCAACAGGACACACATATCCTAGAACATATCCAACCGACTCTATCCCAACAGAACACACATATCCTGGAACATATCCAACCGACTCTATCCCAACAGGACACACATATCCTGGAACATATCCAACTGACTCTATCCCAACAGGACACACACATCCTAGAACATATCCAACTGACTCTATCCCAACAGGACACACACATCATGGAACATATCCAACCGACTCTATAACAACAGGACACACATATCCTGGAACATATCCAACTGACTCTATCCCAACAGGACACACACATCCTAGAACATGCCCAACCAACTCTATCCCAACATGACACACATATCCTAGAACATATCCAACCGACTCTATCCCAACAGGACACACACATCATGGAACATATCCAACCGACTCTATAACAACAGGACACACACATCATGGAACATAGCCAACCGACTCTATCCCAACAGGACACACACATCCTAGAACATATCCAACTGACTCTATCCCAACAGGACACACACATCCTAGAACATATCCAACCGACTCTATCCCAACAGGACACACATATCCTAAAACATATCCAACAGACTTTATCCCAACAGGACACACATATCCTAGAACATATCCAACCCGACTTTATCCCAACAGGACACACACATCCTAGAACATATCCAACCGACTCTATCCCAACAGGACACACACATCCTAGAACATATCCAACCGACTCTATCCCAACAGAACACACACATCCTAGAACATATCCAACCGACTCTATCCCAACAGGACACACATATTCTAAACCATATCCAACCGACTCTATCCCAACAGGACACACACATCCTAGAACATATCCAACCCGACTTTATCTCAACACGATACACACAATCTGGAACATGCCCAACCGACTCTATCCCAACAGGACACACATATCCTAGAACATATCCAACCGACTCTACCCCAACAGGACACACACATCCTAGAACATATCCAACCCGACTTGATCTCAACACGATACACAAAATCTGGAACATGCCCAACCGACTCTATTCCAACAGGACACACATATCCTAGTAAATATCCAACCGACTCTATCTCAACACGATACACACAATCTGGAACATGCCCAACCGACTCTATCCCAACAGGACACACATATCCTAGAACATATCCAACCGACTCTACCCCAACAGGACACACACATCCTAGAACATATCCAACCCGACTTGATCTCAACACGATACACAAAATCTGGAACATGCCCAACCGACTCTATTCCAACAGGACACACATATCCTAGTAAATATCCAACCGACTCTATCTCAACACGATACACACAATCTGGAACATGCCCAACCGACTCTATCCCAACACGACACACACATATCCTGGAACATATCTAACCGACTCTATCCCAACAGGACACACATATCCTAGAACATATCTAACCGACTCTATCCCAACAGAACACACACGTCCTAGAACATATCCAACCGACTCTATCCAAACAGGACACACATATCCTAGAACATATCCAACTGACTCTATCCCAACAGGACACACATATCCTAGAACATATCTAACCGACTCTATAACAACAGGACACACACATCCTAGAACATATCCAACCCGACTTTATCTCAACACGATACACAAAATCTGGAACATGCCCAACCGACTCTATTTCAACAGGACACACATATCCTAGTAAATATCCAACCGACTCTATCTCAACACGATACACACAATCTGGAACATGCCCAACCGACTCTATTTAAACAGGACACACATATCCTAGTAAATATCCAACCGACTCTATCTCAACACGATACACACAATCTGGAACATGCCCAACCGACTCTATCCCAACAGGACACACATATCCTAGAACATATCTAACCGACTCTATCCCAACAGAACACACACATCCTAGAACATATCCTAGAACATATCTAACCGACTCTATCCCAACAGAACACACACATCCTAGAACATATCTAACTGACTCTATCCCAACAGGACACACACATCCTAGAACATATCCAACCGACTCTATCCCAACAGGACACACATATCCTAGAACATATCCAACTGACTCTATCCCAACAGGACACACATATCCTAGAACATATCTAACCGACTGTATAACAACAGGACACACACATCCTGGAACATATCTAACCGACTCTATCCCAACAGGACACACACATCCTAGAACATATCCAACCGACTCTATCTCAACACGATACACACAATCTGGACCATGCCCAACCGACCCTATCCCAACAGGACACACATATCCTAGAACATATCCAACAGACTCTATCCCAACAGGACACACATATCCTAGAACATATCTAACCGACTCTATAACAACAGGACACACACATCCTGGAACATATCTAACCGACTCTAACCCAACAGGACACATATCCTAGAACATATCCAACCGACTCTATCTCAACACGATACACACAATCTGGAACATGCCCAACCGACTCTATCCCAGGACACACAACCTCAAGTACAACGCAAAAATCCTAGAACATATCCAACCGATTCTATTCCAACAGGACACATCATGGAACATATCCAACCGACACATCATGGAACATATCCAACCGACTCTATCCCAACAGGAAACACACATCCTGGAACATATCCAACCGACTCTATCCCAACAGGACACACATATCCTAGAACATATCCAACCGACTCTATCCCAACAGGACACACAACCTCAAGTACAACGCACATATCCTAGAACATATCCAACCGACTCTATCCCAAAGGACACACATATCCTAGAACATATCCAACTGACTCTATCCCAACAGGACACACATATCCTAGAACATATCTAACCGACTCTATAACAACAGGACACACACATACTGGAACATATCTAACCGACTCTATCCCAACAGGACACACATATCCTAGAACATATCCAACCGACTCTATCTCAACACGATACACACAATCTGGAACATGCCCAACCGACTCTATCCCAACAGGACACACATATCCTAGAACATATCCAACCGACTCTATCCCAACAGAACACACATATCCTAGAACATATCCAACCGACTCTATCCCAACAGGACACACATATCCAAGAACATATCCAACCGACTCTATCCCAACAGGACACACATATCCTAGAACATATCCAACCCGACTTTATCCCAACAGGACACACACATCCTAGAACATATCCAACCGACTCTATCCCAACAGGACACACACATCCTAGAACATATCCAACCGATTCTATCCCAACAGAACACACACATCCTAGAACATATCCAACCCGACTTTATCTCAACACGATACACAAAATCTGGAACATGCCCAACCGACTCTATTTCAACAGGACACACATATCCTAGTAAATATCCAACCGACTCTATCTCAACACGATACACACAATCTGGAACATGCCCAACCGACTCTATCCCAACACGACACACACATATCCTGGAACATATCTAACCGATTCTATCCCAACAGGACACACATATCCTAGAACATATCCAACCGACTCTATCCCAACAGAACACACATATCCTAGAACATATCCAACCGACTCTATCCCAACAGGACACACATATCCTAAACTAATCCAACCGACTCTATCCCAACAGGTCACACACATCCTAGAACATATCCAACCCGACTTTATCTCAACACGATACACACAATCTGGAACATGCCCAACCGACTCTATCCCAACAGGACACACATATCCTAGAACATATCCAACCGACTCTATCCCAACAGGACACACACATCCTAGAACATATCCAACCCGATTTTATCTCAACACGATACACACAATCTGGAACATGCCCAACCGACTCTATTTCAAAAGGACACACATATCCTAGTAAATATCCAACCGACTCTATCTCAACACGATACACACAATCTGGAACATGCCCAACCGACTCTATCCCAACACGACACACACATATCCTGGAACATATCTAACCGATTCTATCCCAACAGGACACACATATCCTAGAACATATCTAACCGACTCTATCCCAACAGAACAAACACATCCTAGAACATATCCAACCGACTCTATCCCAACAGGACACACATATCCTAGAACATATTCAACTGACTCTATCCCAACAGGACACACATATCCTAATACATATCTAACCGACTGTATAACAACAGGACACACACATCCTGGAACATATCTAACCGACTCTATCCCAACAGGACACACACATCCTAGAACATATCCAACCGACTCTATCTCAACACGATACACACAATCTGGAACATGCCCAACCGACCCTATCCCAACAGGACACACATATCCTAGAACATGTCCAACCGACTCTATCTCAACACGATACACACAATCTGGAACATGCCCAACCGACTCTATCCCAACACGACACACACATATCTAACCGATTCTATCCCAACAGGACACACATATCCTAGAACATATCTAACCGACTCTATCCCAACAGAACAAACACATCCTAGAACATATCCAACCGACTCTATCCCAACAGGACACACATATCCTAGAACATATTCAACTGACTCTATCCCAACAGGACACACATATCCTAATACATATCTAACCGACTGTATAACAACAGGACACACACATCCTGGAACATATCTAACCGACTCTATCCCAACAGGACACACACATCCTAGGACATATCCAACCGACTCTATCTCAACACGATACACACAATCTGGAACATGCCCAACCGACCCTATCGCAACAGGACACACATATCCTAGAACATATCCAACCGACTCTATCCCAACAGGACACACATATCCTAGAACATATCTAACCGACTCTATAACAACAGGACACACATATCCTAGAACATATCCAACTGACTCTATCCCAACAGGACACACATATCCTAATACATATCTAACCGACTGTATAACAACAGGACACACACATCCTGGAACATATCTAACCGACTCTATCCCAACAGGACACACACATCCTAGAACATATCCAACCGACTCTATCTCAACACGATACACACAATCTGGAACATGCCCAACCGACCCTATCCCAACAGGACACACATATCCTAGAACATATCCAACCGACTCTATCTCAACACGATACACACAATCTGGAACATGCCCAACCGACTCTATCCCAGGACACACAACCTCAAGTACAACGCACAAATCCTAGAACATATCCAACCGATTCTATTCCAACAGGACACATCATGGAACATATCCAACCGACATCATGGAACATATCCAACCGACTCTATCCCAACAGGAAACACACATCCTGGAACATATCCAACCGACTCTATCCCAACAGGACACACAACCTCAAGTACAACGCACATATCCTAGAACATATCCAACCGACTCTATCCCAATGGACTCACATATCCTAGAACATATCCAACTGACTCTATCCCAACAGGACACACATATCCTAGAACATATCTAACCGACTCTTTAACAACAGGACACACACATCCTGGAAGATATCTAACCGACTCTATCCCAACAGGACACACATATCCTAGAACATATCCAACCGACTCTATCTCAACACGATACACACAATCTGGAACATGCCCAACCGACTCTATCCCAACAGGACACACATATCCTAGAACATATCCAACCGACTCTATCCCAACAGAACACACATATCCTAGAACATATCCAACCGACTCTATCCCAACAGGACACACATATCCTAGAACATATCCAACCGACTCCATCTCAACACGATACACACAATCTGGAACATGCCCAACCGACTCTATCCCAACAGGACACACACATCCTAGAATATATCCAACCGACTCTATCCCAACAGAACACACATATCCTAGAACATATCCAACCGACTCTATCCCAACAGGACACACATATCCTAGAACATATCCAACCGACTCTATCCCAACAGGACACACATATCCTAGAACATATCCAACCGACTCTATCCCAACAGGACACACACACATCCTAGAATATATCCAACCGACTCTATCCCAACAGGACACAAATATCCTGGAACTTATCCAACCCGACTTTATCCCAACAGGACACACACATCCTAGAATATATCCAACCGACTCTATCCCAACAGGACACAAAAACCTGGAACATATCCAACCCGACTTTATCTCAACACGATACACAAAATCTGGAACATGCCCAACCGACTCTATTTCAACAGGACACACATATCCTAGTAAATATCCAACCGACTCTATCTCAACACGATACACACAATCTGGAACATGCCCAACCGACTCTATCCCAACACGACACACACATATCCTGGAACATATCTAACCGATTCTATCCCAACAGGACACACATATCCTAGAACATATCCAACCGACTCTATCCCAACAGAACACACATATCCTAGAACATATCCAACCGACTCTATCCCAACAGGACACACATATCCTAAACTAATCCAACCGACTCTATCCCAACAGGTCACACACATCCTAGAACATATCCAACCCGACTTTATCTCAACACGATACACACAATCTGGAACATGCCCAACCGACTCTATCCCAACAGGACACACATATCCTAGAACATATCCAACCGACTCTATCTTAACAGGACACACACATCCTAGAACATATCCAACCCGACTTTATCTCAACACGATACACAAAATCTGGAACATGCCCAACCGACTCTATTTCAACAGGACAGACATATCCTAGTAAATATCCAACCGACTCTATCTCAACACGATACACACAATCTGGAACATGCCCAACCGACTCTATCCCAACACGACACACACATATCCTGGAACATATCTAACCGATTCTATCCCAACAGAACACACACATCCTAGAACATATCCAACCGACTCTATCCCAACAGGACACACATATCCTAGAACATATTCAACTGACTCTATCCCAACAGGACACACATATCCTAATACATATCTAACCGACTGTATAACAACAGGACACACACATCCTGGAACATATCTAACCGGCTCTATCCCAACAGGACACACACATCCTAGAACATATCCAACCGACTCTATCTCAACACGATACAGACAATCTGGAACATGCCCAACCGACCCTATCCCAACAGGACACACATATCCTAGAACATATCCAACCGACTCTATCCCAACAGGACACACATATCCTAGAACATATCTAACCGACTCTATAACAACAGGACACACATATCCTAGAACATATCCAACTGACTCTATCCCAACAGGACACACATATCCTAATACATATCTAACCGACTGTATAACAACAGGACACACACATCCTGGAACATATCTAACCGACTCTATCCCAACAGGACCCACACATCCTAGAACATATCCAACCGACTCTATCTCAACACGATACACACAATCTGGAACATGCCCAACCGACCCTATCCCAACAGGACACACATATCCTAGAACATATCCAACCGACTCTATCTCAACACGATGCACACAATCTGGAACATGCCCAACCGACTCTATCCCAGGACACACAACCTCAAGTACAACGCACAAATCCTAGAACATATCCAACCGATTCTATTCCAACAGGACACATCATGGAACATATCCAACCGACACATCATGGAACATATCCAACCGACTCTATCCCAACAGGAAACACACATCCTGGAACATATCCAACCGACTCTATCCCAACAGGACACACAATCTCAAGTACAACGCACATATCCTAGAACATATCCAACCGACTCTATCCCAATAGACTCACATATCCTAGAACATATCCAACTGACTCTATCCCAACAGGACACACATATCCTAGAACATATCTAACCGACTCTTTAACAACAGGACACACACATCCTGGAAGATATCTAACCGACTCTATCCCAACAGGACACACATATCCTAGAACATATCCAACCGACTCTATCTCAACACGATACACACAATCTGGAACATGCCCAACCGACTCTATCCCAACAGGACACACATATCCTAGAACATATCCAACCGACTCTATCCCAACAGAACACACATATCCTAGAACATATCCAACCGACTCTATCCCAACAGGACACACATATCCTAGAACATATCCAACCGACTCCATCTCAACACGATACACACAATCTGGAACATGCCCAACCGACTCTATCCCAACAGGACACACACATCCTAGAATATATCCAACCGACTCTATCCCAACAGGACACACATATCCTAGAACATATCCAACCGACTCTATCCCAACAGGACACACACACATCCTAGAATATATCCAACCGACTCTATCCCAACAGAACACACACATCCTAGAACATATCCAACCGACTCTATCCCAACAGGACACAAATATCCTGGAACTTATCCAACCCGACTTTATCCCAACAGGACACACACATCCTAGAATATATCCAACCGACTCTATCCCAACAGGACACAAAAACCTGGAACATATCCAACCGACTCCATCTCAACACGATACACACAATCTTGAACATGCCCAACCGACTCTATCCCAACAGGACACACACATCCTAGAATATATCCAACCGACTCTATCCCAACAGAACACACATATCCTAGAACATATCCAACCGACTCTATCCCAACAGGACACACATATCCTAGAACATATCCAACCGACTCTATCCCAACAGGACACACATATCCTAGAACATATCCAACCGACTCTATCCCAACAGGACACACACACATCCTAGAATATATCCAACCGACTCTATCCCAGCAGAACACACACATCCTAGAACATATCCAACCGACTCTATCCCAACAGGACACAAATATCCTGGAACTTATCCAACCCGACTTTATCCCAACAGGACACACACATCCTAGAATATATCCAACCGACTCTATCCCAACAGGACACACACATCATGGAACATATCCAACTGACTCTATCCCAACAGGACACACACATCATGGAACATATCCAACCGACTCTATCCCAACAGGACACATACAACCTAGAACATATCCAACCGACTCTATCCCAACAGGAAACACACATCCTGGAACATATCCAACCGACTCTATAACAACAGGACACACATATCCTAGAACATATCCAACCGACTCTATCCCAACAGGACACACAACCTCAAGTACAACGCACAAACGAATTTATTGGAGAAGTCCCTTCTATGGAATAAGGTATTACTCTCGTGGAGTTGTCGCTTTCATGGAATAAGGTATAACTTACTTATTGAAGGAGTCGCTTCCTTGGAAAAGTTTTAACTTACTTAAAGACAGAATAGGAAAAAAACTTTAAGCATTTACAATTGACAAATAATGATTCGTTAAACTGAATGCTAATTAAAATGGTAATATAGTTTTTAGTATGATATCGAGACTAAGTTATACGTCTTAGAGTGTGAATCAAATGTCAACCATGTACCTGGAGCTGTCATAACAGATTGATATCGCCTCCTTCTGTTTACTGGAACTTGCTGATATGCTTTTACAACAGATTTAAACAAGATAAATCTACAAAAGAAGCTACAAATAATAGCACGCACTGCGAGATTTGTTCTTATTTATATTGAATCGATATTAAATTACTGAACGATTACAAATAAATACAAACACACTCAGTTTTAATAAGGATTTAACTAGTATAAATCACAGCAAAAGAATCAATGCTATCCTCCCCAAGGATAATCAAGAAAAATCGCAGAGCCAATCAAATACTATTTACTCAAAAACAGGAGCGGACTGCATCGATTATTGATTACAGACAATAAATCCGTAATCTGACAAAAAATTAACACGACTATGGTTTTAATTTAAAAAATTTAAAAAAAAACCAAAGTGTAACATTTCCTAATTATGAAAACACCTTTTAATACTAAATAAGTGTTGTCAGCGTATATTGTATTCGAATATTGTAGTTATTAGTTTGAACATCATTCTTATAGTTTAGGTTTTCGCGGTGATTTTTCTTTCATTATTCGGTGTGACGATTGTTTCTCTTTATGTGTTATACTCTTAAACACTGGGGGTCCAACGAATGATGACCAAACAAACAGATATTCTGAAAATGGCAAGTATTTTTTGTCATCGTATTGTGAATGTTTTGTTTTTATGTCGATATTTGATTTTCTTCTACTGGAATTCAGGGTAGCCTATTTAAATTTAAACAATTATAACAACATATGACCTAATTTGTTAAACCACAATTTGCACTTAGTTGATATTTTCTTTCGCTGTTTAAATCTTCGTATACCATAATTTAGTTTTTAATTAAAATGCGGAAATGAGAATAAAAACATCGAATTTCTCTCATGACTTGCTACAGGCGACATAGTCTAATTATAAAAACTTCCTAGGGTCGGGTATGAGTGGTTCTTTGTTGGACATTTTCCAATTTCTTTGATATAAAGTGTAATTATATTTCCACAGTGCGATAGCATGGAGTTGTTGACACACTTGATATTTTTAATTTCTACATCGGGTACACTGTGCCGGAAGGCAGTGATATTTGAAACAGTAACGTTCACTAATAGACGAGTGGGACAGAAGACACTCAAAATCACCACTTAACTGCTTGTATAATTTTGATGGGACGTCTAAAACAAACTACAGTTGCCAAATTAAAGAACACGAGTTTTTAGAGGTCATTTGTTTTGTGATGATTCAGACACCGTGTGCAATAAGATGCAATATTTATGCTAATACACGTTTTCGTATCATCTGCTTTTTTCCTTGCCATGTTTGCTAGTTGCTCAAGCATTTTCCCGGTTTTTTAACAGGTAGACTATTTGTTTACCGTTGCTGCCACAATGTTGTCTATATTTTTTTTATCCTTGTATGATTTGCTTGTTAAGTCTGAATGTTGCCCCTATATTAAACATATTGCTTTGTCTTTTACGTTTGATAGTTGTTGCTTACGTTACTTATTACAATGTCTCCTGCATATCTTTGCTATATCTATATATCAACCAACAAGTCTTTGCTAAGATTGCTGGTTGCAGCGTTAATGTTGTTTGCTTTTCTTTTTACATATATTGTCATGGCAACGTTTGCTTCTCTTCGCTTGAATTTTGCATGCTTGCAGTGTTTTGTACATTCATTGTTTTATTGTTTTTACGGGTTTTAGGTGGCAGAAAGGTTACGGTAATAAATCTATATATACGACTTGGAGTTTAGGTGTGTCCATGAGTATTCTCATCGTAATCGTATATATTTATATATGCACTTAATAATAAACATTATTAAATAAGTGCATTGTGTGAAAAGAAGGGACAAGACACGAATTTTTTGTTATTTTCAATTATCTGTATTTATTTATATCTCTTTTATCAACTTAAGATCTGCCTTGACAATAATCAAATAAATCAGTTATATTTTCTTAGAATATTTCAAAGCACACTGATACAGTATCAATAAAAAAACCATTTCTCATTCATATTCATATAATAAGAAGTGATGTACGCTTTGTTGTTCAACAATAAAGTACACGCTATAAAGTAGTAAATAAAGATAGATATCCAGACAACATCAGGAGCAGTCAGTAACATCTGGTCGGAAATTGATCGTACCTGTTCCGAAATTGATTCGAATAATCAATTTAAGAGCTGTACTTTTTTCCTGTTGACGTCAAAAAATCATGTTATATGAATATTTACTATCAGATTTCAAATGCAACGGTCTTAGGCGTTTTAAAACGAATTTTTGTATATCATAATTTCTTTGCAGTATTTCAATACAATATAACTTTTATTTCCTTCCTGAACAAATACATCAATCGAATTAATTTATCCCGGGCCACGTGTATACTCAGTCGGGGCACTTGTATACCGAGATTGTTCTTTGCCGAAATCTTGATGTACATTGTAGTGACACTTTTATTATTTACTGTCTTTTTATATACATGTTACCTACGTGAGACTCAGTCACTTATATGACCGCTAACTTTAAACAATAAAATTATAATCATAGTTATAGTTTCCATCAAATACTTTTCTTAGCAAGTAAAAGTTTTCAATTAACGTTATAAGAGGAACGAAAGTCTGAGTTTCAAAATAAAGTGGTTTTACAAACGATTTATCAGTGTACAAAATAGAAAGAACTATTATATATTTATAAATTGCGGGAAAGTCAAGTCGGTGAATTGTAAGGAATTATTCAACAGCGTTAACGTGATTCCAGAGTATCAAAGAAGGGGCCTTTGTTACAAGAAACACAAATCAACATACACATATAAAGAAGCTTTAGAAAATCCGATTTTCTAATATAAATATTCAGTCTTTAATCAGAAATTGTTCAAATATAGAAAAATAAAAAGGACCAAATATTTGAGGAGTTTTGTCACTGTTGGACAATGGGTAATAGAATAACTGACAAACATTTGGAAATCTCACCATTTTTATTTTTCTTTACCTCAATAGTAAAGAATTGTTGAAAATTATACCATTGACAGACTATTGTTAATGAATCTAACGAGTAGATATCGTCTGAATGAGAATTAGTTAACGAGTAAACATATTCGCTTAAGTAATGATTACTTTTTTTTTGAGGATAAAGAAGCCGGTGTGAATCGTACGTTATAATAAACAAACACTTGTATCGTGAGACCTGTTGATTTTTACAGTTCAAGTGTCGCGAGATTTACAAATGCAATCTCTGGTTGTAGTCAGATTAAGACTGCAAATAAAAACGTAGGTAAACACGTTATGTAACTTCTACTTATCTTATTATTTATTTGGAAAGTAAACACTTGTCTAACATACTAAAGGTGTGAATTTGATGTACGACATTGAAAACATAAATAGTCACGGCTTAATCTGTTTTTTGTATTATAATCCATTCACTAAATCGTCCTATAGATGTATTGTACGTAAATCAAAGTACAGTTAAAGATCAGCTAATACAACTATATACTCTTTGTAATCTATTGTTGTCTGTATTTATATCGTTGTTCACGATATCTATACCTAAAACTTTCATTTTCATTGCATTGCTTTTGACGAGTATTATCAGTATCTTGGTGTTCATCATGCAATACCTATTTTTCAACAAAAATCTTCACTGAAGTAAGTCTGTGTATTGCATTACAGTTCTTTAAATTTCGCACATTGTATTATTTCTGGTTGTCCTTTTCATTTTATACGAATCCGAAATTATGAAATCTTGATATGTGAAAAAAAGGATTTTTAATCTCGTTACAAACTTGTGTCCACTTTCTTTTTAACTTTTTAATTGTATGACGTTGCTATAGCATGAAAATTAGTCTTTGGGGACGGAGCGAAAACAATGTAAACTAAGTCACTAAATTTATTGTATGGACAATCTCTGCTGCAGTAATTAGGAAATATAAAATAAACATGAAATTTGGTCTCTCAAGGGAAATGCACGTCTTGCGTAGTATATTTTATAATATTGTTATATTTGATGGTATTTTTAAAGTCAAATAACTAAAAGTAATATGTATTCGGTATTTTGTTATTACCTTTATTTTAAAAATGCATCCATAACGTTATTGTTAAGATATTCGAAATATATTAATTTTTAGGGGCTATAATTTGGCATTTTCACTTTGCACTCTTTAGACATCATGTAGAATTTCTATTGACTCCAATGTAACATATTTTTTTTATAGCTGATTGAGTTTTTTCCGTTGTGTTTGTACACTGAGGAAAAAAACTTCCATAGAATGATAGAGGTACAACCGGAAGTTAAAAATATCAAAAGTCTGCTTAAGGTGATTGAATAATATTTGCTGTCTTAGGTTTCACATTCCTTTACAGTTATTAATTAATCCCTACATAAACTAAAGGTGCATATATTCACAGGTGTGGAGATGATCACAAAATAAATAAAAATGGAGATCTTAGAATTTACCATTGACATTACATGGGTATCATTTAGCGACAACTTCAAACAACAGGTGTTAATTACGTTTAATTTAAGCTTTAAACGGACGGACTCCCATTGCTGAGGAGGTTGTATCAATATTTGGTCTGTGTCAACAAAATGCTTGTATCCTTTGGCAAGTTTGGCTTGTCCATGAATACAAATATTAACAATTCTTTTAAATGAGGGTTATTCCATTAGCTTCCGTCATTGTGTAAATAATACAACGCTTCATTGCTTGTCAATTTACTATTTATATATTTACCGATTAAGTGGCAACTTTAGAGAACAGTATTGAGGTCAACTCGTGTTTTGGCGGGAAAAAGAACTAAGAATATGTCAACAGAATAAAGATCAATAAAGATGGCACGTAAAATACTTTTAATATCAACACAACAAAAAATTAGATGACTTTGTTTTTACAAGTACGTAAATCTAGGCAAATATTTGTATCAATAAACTAATAGAACCTCTTTTATAACATGGAAGTTGTTCGTTTTCAACACTGACCTGTCAAAAGATTCCAAGGCTGTGACATTAAGCAACGTTTTGATCGACGCCAACTTTAACTGACAAGGCTGATTTTCATGCAGAATGTCTGCGCGTTCTAAATGGGCACTCTAGCAAACTGGACTCCTTAATATTGTTGAAAGCGGAGTAAAAACTAAAAAATCAAAACAAAACAAATAATATCATCAAACTTTTGCAAAAAGGCTACAATTATGTCATTTATCCTTAATTATTCAGATTTGATAAGTTTCCTTTCTGCATGACGTTAATCCTCAATCTAAACTAACTTATCTTCAGGCATTGTTCAATTTGGGTAATATTTATGATCGCCAAATTCTTTAATAAAAATATTTTGGAGGTGTATGTATATTTTAGTTTTTGGAAGAATCAGTAATTATCTATACAAGAAGTTCCACACAACTGTTATTCTTTCCAATACCAGTTAAGGCTGAATGGTTACGTAGAAAGGGAGATAAGTATAGAAAAACGTATATTATACGGTTAGCCGTTCACGTCTTTAACATCTAATTTGAATTTAAACTGACCAACCACACACAAAAGTTTATCTAAGAAACTAGGATAATAAAGAAATTTGCGTTAAAACAAACGTATTGTGTTTATGTAAATCATTTGCTTTAGATAAAACTAAACAACTTTGTTGTTTTATTTTTAAACAAATTCCTAGGATGCTGACGAAAGAAACAAATCATCGATAAAATCAAGAAATAATGAGAAAAAATGTCCAATGAGAAAAGCAATTTATCTTTACGCTAAAACAAACAAACAAGGTGTGACCATGTAAGTCTCTAAGTCTCTACTCTGTAATTTAAAATCCAACTTTTTATATCCGAAAGGCAAGGACACAAAATGGTAATTTCTAATCGTATTTAATTAGCCTGGGTCATACAGGACAAATACTCTTCTATAGCTCTCAGTCGTCTCATATGGTGCCTATTATTGTCAAGATCCATATTCTCTTCAAGCATATAAAGGGCCTTCTGTACGGAACACCATTCAACAAGTGTTTAATGAGAATTCGATCTATTAAACCACATTTTCTTTGTATTTCGACAGTTTATGATTATCTAATAACTACTTGGGATAATTGATTTTTGAAATAGTGCCTGTTCATATTAATTTCATACAAAATAAATATGGAATAATGAGATTTAGACGCATTGACTTAAGCTATAATTATTGGCGCTGTTTCTTTTTGATTCTCTGTGGTCCTAGAGCAATTAACATAAATAATAATTGAAGACACGAACAATATAGAATGTATATATGTTAGACCTCCTACATCTGAAATGATGAAAAAAAATATGACAAGTATGATCAGGTGTAGACTAATTTTCTGGGGAGGGGCTTTGTTCTGATTTCTGAGGATTTTCTTTAATTTGCAGAAAAAAATGCTTTCGATATTAACTGTAAGCTTCGCCAAATTTATTTCTCCTACGAAAAACACCAATGTACTGTATTATAACTTCATGAACTGTTTTGACCGTGGACCATAAGGTGTTTGAAGGGCTCACCATTCCCTGCATGATAAAGTCCACATTTCTAAATTACGGAAAATACAACACAGCGCTTTACATATCCCAATTCCGTGTCTCTTCTATTTCTTTTCGTTTAGTCAAAATTAAATCCATAATTATTATATAAACATGTCACATTTCACGAAATGAGGTATTGTTTCTTTGATTGTTCTAATATTCGTGTCCTGAACAGAGCTTAAATACTGCTTGCTTAGAATCAATCAATCAATCAATCAATCAATCAATCAATCAATCAATCAATCAATCAATCAATCAATCAATCAATCAATCAATACATTTATCATAAATTATAAATACGAACTCTGTATTAATGGTTTTAAAAAAATCGTACAGAAAGTTTTGATTTCCACAAAATGATAAGCATTGTTATATATTAAAAAACAATGACCATATTGTCGACTGAGACAGCTAAGGCAGCCTTGACCATATTGTCCTTTGAGATAGCTAAGACAGACTTGACCATTGTGTCGACTGAGACAGCTAAGGCAGTCTTGACCATATTGTCCACTGAGACAGCTATGGCAGACTTGACCATAGTGTCGAATGAGACAGCTAAGGCAGTCTTGACCATATTATCCACTGAGACAGCTATGGCAGACTTGACCATATTGCCCACTCAGACAGCTATGGCAGACTTGACCATAGCGTCGACTGAGACAGCTAAGGCAGTCTTGACCATATTGTCCAGTGAGACAGCTATGGCAGACTTGACTAATTGTCCACTGAGAAAATTAAGGCAGACTTGACCATATTGTCCACTGAGAAAGATAAGACATCCTTGGCCATATTGTCTACTGAGACAGCTATGGCAGACTTGATCATATTGTCGACTGAGACAGCTAAGGCAGACTTGACCATATTGTCCACTGAGACAGCTAAGGCAGACTTGACCATATTGTCCACTGAGAAAGCTAAGACAGCCTTGGCCATATTGTCTACTGAGACAGCTTATGCAGACTTGACCATATTGTCCACTGAGATAGATAAGGCAGACTTGACCATATTGTTCACTTACAAATCTAAGGCAGACTTGACTAATTTTCCACTGAGAAAATTAAGGCATACTTGACCATATTGTCCACTAAGACACCTAAGGCAGACTTGACTAATTGTCCACTGAGATAGCTAAGGCAGCTTGACCATATTGTCCACTGTGACAGCTAAGGCAGCCTTGACCATATTGTCCACTGAGACACCTAAGGCAGACTTGACTAATTGTCCACTGAGATAGCTAAGGCAGACTTGACCATATTGTCCACTAAGACACCTAAGGCAGACTTGACTAATTGTCCACTGAGATAGCTAAGGCAGCTTGACCATATTGTCCACTGTGACAGCTAAGGCAGCCTTGACCATATTGTCCACTGAGACACCTAAGGCAGACTTGACTAATTGTCCACTGAGATAGATAAAGCGGACTTGACTAATTGTCCACTGAGATAGCTAAGGCAGACTTGACCATATTGTCCACTGAGACACCTAAGGCAGACTTGACCATATTGTCCACTGAGATAGATAAGGCAGACTAGACCTTTTTGTCCACTGAGAAAGCTAAGGAAGCCTTGACCATATTGTCCACTGAGACAGCTAAGGCAGACTTGACCATTTTTTCTAACTAATGAGACAGCGTGGTACTTATTTTTAGCCGGTTGAGCTATCCTTGTCTCAACCCGTGGGTGAGATAAGAATTTCACGCTCCTTTTTCCGTAAAAATGTATTGTGACGTCAACTGTCGGTTCAGCAATAAAAAATATAAATATTTGATTTAGTTGTGTTGGTTTACTGTGCCTTTTTAAATATTAACACGAAAACAACACATATGAGCTTCCATGACCCAATTTATGCCACAATATGATAGCGGTAAACATCAAAACAAAAACGGTGACGTAACATGTGTGCACTGGAGATTATGTTCAGGGTAGATAACTCTATTTGTTGCCATCTTCTAACAGAAAAGAAAACCGGATTTTTTTAACGAATTAGTGAGAAATAGAATCAAACACCGGTGGTTGGGCAAGACGGGAAAATCTCAGACACCCACGTAAAAGATTTCTTTTGGTCTCCAACTCGGCATAGCCTCGTTGGAGACCAGAAATCTTTTACGTGGGTGTCCGAGATTTTCCCGTCTTGACCTCTCACCGGTGTTAGATCCTATATGTCTACTTAGACTCAGAACCCCCGGCTTATAGCTGTGTACAACGTGGACTCGGAACTCTGGCTTATACCTGTGTACAACGTAGACTCAGAACCCTCGGCTTATAATTGTGTAGAAATTGGACTCAGAACCCCTGGCTTATACTTGTGTACAACGTAGACTCAGAGCCCCTGGATTATACCTGTGCACAAAGTGGACTCAGAACCCCTGGCTTATACCTGTGTACAACGTAGACACAGAACCCTTGGCTTATATTTGTGTACGACGTCGATTCAGAACCCTTGGCTTATAGCTGTGTACAACGTGGACTCAGAACCCCTGACTTATACCTGTGTACAGCGTAGACTCAGAACCACAGGCCTATAGCTGTATACAACGTGGATTAAGAACCCCTGGCTTATACTTGTGTACAACGTAGACTCAGAACCCTTGGCTTATACCTGTGTACAGCGTGGACTAAGAACCTCTGGCTTATAGCTGTGTACAACGTGGACTCGGAACCCCTGGCTTATAGCTGTGTACAACGTGGACTCGGAACCCCTGGATTATACCTGTGTACAACGTAGACTCAGAACCCCTGGCTTATAGCTGTGTACAACGTGGACTCGGAACCCCTGGATTATACCTGTGTACAACGTAGACTCAGAACCCCTGGCCTATACCATTGTACAACGTAGACTCAGAACCCCTGGATTATACCTGTGTATAACGTGGACTCGGAACCCCTGGATTATACCTGTGTACAACGTGGACTCGGAACCCCTGGATTATACCTGTGTACAACGTGGGCTCAGAACCCCTGGCTTATACTTGTGTACGACGTGGACGCAGAACCGATGGTTTATTCTTGTGTACAACGTGGACTCAGAACCCTGACTTATATCTTTGTACAACGTAGACTCAGAACCCCTGGCTTATAGCTGTGTACAACGTGGACTCGGAACCCCTGGATTATACCTGTGTACAACGTAGACTCAGAACCCCTGGCTTATACCTGTGTACAACGTAGACTCAGAACCCCTGGATTATACCTGTGTACAACGTGGGCTCAGAACCCCTGCCTTATAGGTGTGTACAACGTGGACTCGGAACCCCTGGCTTATACCTGTGTACAACGTAGACTCAGAACCCCTGGATTATACCTGTGTACAAGATGGGCTCAGAACCCCTGGCTTATACTTGTGTACAACGTGGACGCAGAACCCCTGGATTATACATGTAACCAAACGTAGACTCAGAACCCCTGCTTATACCTGTGTACAACGTGGACGCAGAACCCCTGGATTATACCTGTGTACAACGTGGGTTCAGAACCCCCGGCTTATACCTGTGTACAACGTGGACGCAGAACCCCTGGATTATATCTGTGTACAACGTGGACGCAGAACCCCTAGATTATACCTGTGTACAACGTAGATTCAGAACCCCTGCTTATACCTGTGTACAACGTAGGCTAAGAACCCCTGGCTTATACCTGTGTACAAGGTGGACTCAGAACCCCTGGATTATAGCTGTGTACAACGTAGACTCAGAACCCTTGGCTTATAACTGTGTACAACGTGGACTCAGAACCCTTGGCTTATAGCTGTGTACAACGTGGACTCAGAACCCTTGGCTTATAGCTGTGTACAACGTGGACTCAGAACCCTTGGCTTATAGCTGTGTACAACGTGGACTCAGAACCCTTGGCTTATAGCTGTGTACAACGTAGACTCAGAACCCTTGGCTTATACCTGTGTACGACGTAGACTCAGAACCCCTGGCTTATAGCTGTGTACAACGTGGACTCAGAACCCGTGGCTTATAGCTGTGTACAACGTAGACTCAGAACCCTTGGCTTATAGCTGTGTACAACGTGGACTCAGAACCCTTGGCTTATACCTGTGTACGACGTAGACTCAGAATCCTTGGCTTATAGCTGTGTACAACGTAGACTCAGAACCCCTGGCATATAGCTGTGTACAACGTGGTCTCGGAACCCTTGGCTTATACCTGTGTACGACGTGGACTCAGAACCCCTGACTTATACCTGTGTACAGCGTGGACTCAGAACCCCAGGCTTATACCTGTGTACATCGTGGGTCAAAGAGCTTCCACAAGGGTTGATATTCAAACATTTAGATATAAATTTATTTGTTCACCTTTTTGCAATTAAAGATGCTGAATGGCCCTTAATATTTTTATAGTTTGCAATCTGTGCATGAAATTCGTTCAATCCGTCAGAGGTTTTAATTGATGTTTGTATTTATATAGAGTTAACAATTTTAATAGAAAATAAATCGTGTAATATATTTATAAACTGCGCTGTAAAAAAATAATAAATAATTCAATCATATAAAAAATTCATGTATAGCGTGGAGTTAGCAATCCGAATAGAAAATTATATTATATATTCATATATGGTGTGGAGTTCAAACAGAAAATTAAATTTAATCTTTGAAATGGCAGCCAGTACTATATGTATTATTGAAATTCAAAACATTATCTATGCTCCTTTAAGATGAAAGGTCTTTTAATGAAAAGGTGCCGCTCTATATTAAAACAATTTGTCCAATTACATAGAAATGTTAAAATCGTTTTTGTGTTGTGTATTATCTTTGTATTATATTTAATATGCACGGGTTATTAAAAGCGACATCGCATTAGGTGCCTGATCTATGGACTATGGATCTGTGTGTACGACTATGTTTCTACAATGAAAACCGATTGAGAAAATTTGAGTCACAACTTTACCTTAAGTAGTTTTGTTTTCACGATAATGAAACTATTTAAATACTAACCCAAATTAATTAGAATTCTCTAATTCAAGTAATTTAGTTATTCTAATAAATTTTGTGGTTAATTAGGAAAATTATGTTTAATTAAAGAAAACTTTTCTTAAAACTGAAAGACGTTTATGCTGCCTTTTTATGTATGTTCTTACGGTGTACTCGTATGTCTATATTTATCTTCCGGTGTGTTTGTATTTTTGTCTTGAGATTACATATAGTGTGTGTTTTATTTTATTTTGCAGTTGCCTCTGCAATATTGCTTGAAAAGAATATGTTTGTGATTGTAATGTGTATTTGCATTTTTGAATATAAGCATGATCAAATTTGGTATACCTTACGGTAAACGTGCAACCAACAAAATATTTAAATTATTTTTTTATGTTAATTACTGGATTCTGTATTCCATTAATTTACCGGGGTATACAAGTACTTAAAGAGACCAGAGAACTGTCGTCATTACCATTCCCTTACCTATTAGGTTTTTAATTTATTAGGTGACGTGAGTAACGAGACTTTGATTAACTGTATTTTTTGTACTGTTAACGATGACATAATAATTCATAATGGTCTATAGATCTCTGCGTAAACGTCTTGTCATTGACATTTACAGTCCTTGATGTTCTCTAATGTTTCCAAGCTGTACGTATCAAAGCAAAATTTAAAGTATCGCGAAATTTTGTGTAAAATAAGAATATTTCCAAATGGCCATCAATGCTTTTTACAAACAATTGCATGCTTCTAATAGTTTTTATCAGAACATATCAAATGGTCATAAAATGTGCCACTCTTTTGACAACAGTGAAGATGGTCAGGTTTTATTTTTGGTCTTAATGTTTTCTCAGTGTTTTAAGCGTTAAATGAGCAGTTATCAGAAATCAATTACATTTGAATTAACACCAATGATTTTTCATTTAAAAACCTTTTATCTCTCATACAACCGCCATTTAATATAACATTATTTGTATAAATAAATCTAAAATGTACATTTAATACAAACCAAACATCTTTGATGGTATCTATTCGAGGTTGAGTGGTAGACATAACTCATTAACGCTCATTAATTATCGCCTCATAAACCACCAATCTACCGAGTTTGATTAATGTTCAATGCTGATGGCTTAGAAGATATGCAAATGATGCAAGTTTTATGAACTTTATTCCGATGTCGTTCCGGGTTCTAGACACATGTTTGTCAGACGTCGTTGAATCTTTAATAATGAGGGTATCAAGGATACATCCTGTGGATTCTAAAAATTTTGACCGACCTATAAGTATATACAATAGCAATAAATATGGTTCTTATTGATCTGTACCAGAACTCTGTACCAGAAAAGTAAATTGCAAAATTTCACAGATTTGTACAAGTTAAAGTCGATTTATACATTTTTATTGATATTGACACATGTCAGATAAACACATAAATATACATCTAATTAATAAGAAAATAGATAAGTGAACTAGCATTTCCCTTCTCATGTGGTTTGACTGGGGTCATATGAAATGCAAACAGATCCTACTAACAAATAGGCTTCGAAATCCACGAAAAACTTACTATTTTGTGTGTAGCTCAAAAGTAGTGTTTTATACTCAAATTATATTATATTATATTATATTATATTATATTATATTATATTATATTATATTATATTATATTATATTATATTATATTATATTATATTATATTATATTATATTATATTATATTATATTATATTATATTATATTATATTATATTATATTATATTATATTATATTATATTATATTATATTATATTATATTATATTATATTATATTATATTATATTATATTATATTATATTATATTATATTATATTATATTATATTATATTATATTATATTATATTATATTATATTATATTATATTATATTATATTATATTATATTATATTATATTATATTATATTATATTATATTATATTATATTATATTATATTATATTATAGCTACAACGTTGCACATCGTGGAGAAGGTTAAAAATAAAAACTGTTGAAACATTGCTTTACAAAACTAAACAGAACCCTAAACATTCCTGCATATTCGCAGAAAGAGCTTGCCTGAAATATGGCCAATTGTGAAATGGGTATATGTTCGTTGACTTTCAAAATTTAAAAGTTAAAACTTTTATTTAACTATTCAAAGAAGCAAATTTGTTAATGACTCTATGTACTTTAACTGAAGCGTTGGATCAGTACACGTTTTGAGTTTTTGTCATTAAAAATATTCCCTACGCCCCGAAGAATAACAATTTGCTTAAAAACAGTTTAAAACATATGTATCATCAAGAGCTTTAAAATGTTAACTTAATTTGTTTATTTTTTATTTTTATCATACGTTCAGATAATTTTGTTTACCTAACAAGTTCAACCTAGTGAGCCTCCATGATAATATTGATGAATATCTGTAGTATATAAATGTTAAAAAATCATATATTATTAATTTTAATGCACAAGACGTATAGAATTCATTTACGTCACTTCAAAATGATTAATTTTTCTTACGTTTTTGTTCGAATTCTTTCATTTCTTTCCTGTAAATTATGGGATCTTTGAAGTCATCTAGAAATGATGCCGTGTACACGTATCATGTTTAATGCTGATAGCGATCATTGTCTAGAAATCAGATTATAAATAATACCAAAACACGTAGATTTACAATCCTAGTTTATACAAATTCTCAAAATTGTTTGTTTGTTTGATTGTTGATTAACGCCATTTTCAGTAATTTTTTTTAGCTATATCATGGCGTCCAGGTTTTATAAGGGGGAGGAAGCAGGAGTGCCCAGAGAAAACCCCCCGACCTTCGGTAGGAAAACTGACAATCCTTGTCAATTAGGACAGCAGAGTGACAATTCTCAAACTGAGATTTTCCTAACATTCTTAGTTTTTCCTTAAAACTAAATTTACCAGTAATCCGATTGGTCAGTATTTTAGTTGATAATTTTAGGAAATCTTCTAATAAGAGATGCTTTACCAGATCAGTAGCGTAATTCACTACAGCAGGAGTTGATATACATTATGTCCCATTGTAGTTACATATCGTCCGTATTTTCGATATAAATTCTTTGAATTTACGTTATCAATTTAACGGTATAATCACCACAAACACCAATTATCACACATCATCATTTCCACATTATACATTAGTTTATTCTATAATCTTTCCTATATAAATTTTTCCCTATATATACATGTATGCTCCATTAATTTTTTTTCTGTACTGTATATCTTAGACATCGTAAGTTTGTCTAGCTTGTACTTGCTTATCCTATGTGTATGTTTAGCAAATAAAATATGTTTTAACTAAACTAAAAAATAGATAGGGTTTAATTGAAGACAACGTCAGCCTAATTTTTACTTTATTACAGTATAATAACAAAAACAGTTAGTTATATGACAGAATAAACATTTCTAATGTATATATATATATGTATATATATAAAACAATACAGCAGAATGAAAATTAAAATCTATGACAAAAACTATTTAAAAATAAATTTGTAAATTACATATAAAATGTAATTACATAAGTATATATATATGTATGTATGTATAAAACAATACAGCAGAATGAAAATTAAAAACTATGACAAAAACTATTTAAAAATAAATTTGTAAATTACTATAAGGACTTAAGCGAAATATTTTACCCTTAGAAATTATTTGCGTTTTGACTAGAGGGCTAAATTTCTAATTTAGATTCAAATAATAAATTTATAATTAATATTCAGAATTTCAATAAGTAGTATATTCTCATTTTCTTGAGCAAACAGATTAAGCGCTCTCTATTATGAAAATCTCGTCAGATATGAATTATTGAAGAGAAGCTTAGAGAATTAAAATCACAGATATCATTACAGACTTTACGTTGACCATTGTAATATTCATACGCTAGGTTGACCTTTGCTAATACCTCTAGATTTCAGAGCACTCGGAAACCTCTGTATTAGAATAACTCCATCTACTCATATTAATTTCACCATGTTTAGATTCGGTACGCGAATCAAATGTGCAGTTATATGGAAAATTCTGCGTTCCCCGAATTTCATCTGTGTTATCTTCATTTTGTTATTAGATTTACAAGCAATTTTATTTTATTCGTGTTATGGGGTATGGGAGGAGAAACGAAAATTTATTAGTTTTCGCTTCATTAATGGAATTTTTCATTATAAAAAGAATGCAAACGTTTTATTGGTATAGCGGAATTCCACCACTCGAATATATTTTGTTTATATGTCATTTATTATACAAATAATGTAAATAAGTCTAGAATCTTTTCGCGTATAAAATGTTAGGATTTTCTTATGTTTGAAAAAGCTTGACGTCCAGATTTTCTTATGTTTGAAAAAGCTTGACGTCCATAACATAGTAAGATATGTTTTATGTGGAGATGCAGTCATTTAGAATATGTGTTCTGGTCGTGACCATAGTCCTGAATATAGCTGAAATACTGCTCGCTTGACTTAAAGCCACGGGGGGGGGGGGGGGGGTAAATGTCCGTCCGCACACCTGTACCTAAAAATCAATCAATCAATCAATCAATCGACGTGGTTGCTGACTAAACTTTCAAAACTAACATGTTGACGCGATTAGCTTGGTGCATGGCCATATGTAATATATTTATACAGGCGGTTTCAGTATGAAAACATCTTTCCAATATTCTATAAAATCATGAGTGCTTGCTTCTATTTATTGGATACGTCCACCGGAAGTCCCCGTGTTTACCTGACGTTCCCTATTTGTTTGTTGTGGAGGAAAAATTTTTTAATTAGATTTTCACTTCATCAAACTTCGGTTAAATCTAGTGGAACGTACGCGCAAATACCCTGTTAATCTAAGGAATTATAAGGTTATCCAGTGTGGAGGGAATTTATCACTGAAAAAAATGAATATCATCATTCCAAAGAAATGTGTCAAGATATTAAAATATTCTAAACATACCCTCGCTTCATTACTTCAACGCAGTAAACGATACTAATACTGAAGTTTTTTGAGCAACTGTTGGTAGGTCTAACATGTACCAATCACATAAGTGATAAGACTGTAAAATAGCTCTGTACATCAACGTCACATTAACTTCGTGTCTATACGCTTTAAGAATTGAATCTTCATTAAAACTATAAACTTTGAAAAGAAGCGATAAAAAAACTAGAAATGTAGGTGTATATATTATTTGCATTGAAATTCTTACTGAAAGAATTGTTGGTTTTTAAACGTCTATATTCAGGATGAGAACATCTTAACAGACAAAAATCATTGTAATGTACTTGCAATGAACCAATGGACAGGAAATTTCGATAGTCATTGTAAAAGTATGAAAAGTTGGATTAGGATAACATTTTGTATTAGCAGCGATTACGATGAATCTACTCTTTTGCCACAACGACACGTGTGTCTTCAATGGCACGTGGCACCCTCAAGACACGTCAACTATGACTATCAGTATTATTACATGTACTCAAATCGAGTAATATTACTCCGTTTGGTCCCGGTTACGTCTACTTCAGCCACCAACGAGTTTAAGTTACTGCTAAAAATAACACCACCCATTTCCATTTTGTGCGGTATCGCATCTAGCCTCTATGTGATAAATAGCCACAGACTTTAATAGTCATTCTCTTTAAATATAAATCAATCCTTTTTAATACGAGAAAGATAAAAGCGCAAAGCTATACTATTGTCATAAATAAATACAATATGCAAGATAGTTCAACTACTAAGTTTTAAATTTAAGTCTCATCCTATAAGCTGCTTGGAAGTTTTTGGTCTAATGTTGTATATTTTTTTGTCTAATGTTGTACATTTAAGTATAACACTAGTTAAATACAAAATATATAATTTTCAATTAAACTTCTAAGCAGCAAATACACAGTAAGATTGTCTAGTCAAATTATTGGTTCTTACATTGACGAAAATTGAAAAGTCATAAGAACGTTGTTACGTAAAATGGAGGCGTGATCCCATTCCGGTGGCACATGCCAAACCGAACAATAGTTATCGAACCTTAAGCATACATTTACAAATAGAACTTTTTTAACACAACGAACACTGTCAAAACCATTGATTATTCTTGTCATATTCCACTTCGAATGACGTGAAATACATTTAAAGCTAAAATTTTATTTTCACACGGTCTTCGTGGGATAAGGTTTCCTTGACTTAACATTTTTTACTAATTGATTGATAATGGACTACGCAGTCTATAAGGCTAATGAAAGCCATTGCATTAATTTAAACAATAAAATCAGTAAACTGTTTGGATTGATTTTGTCATCAGCGATCGTTATCTTTGAGATCCGCCATTATGGCGGTATTATTTCTGATCGAGGTCAGCATTAATTAAACGTATGTGAACGTTCCTACTAATTTTTACTTTCAAAAATCGTAAAAATTACAAATTTCCCATATTCCAGTTGTACTTTTGTATATAATTACCATAAATATTAACATTTCGTGTCCAATTTAATTTGGTTAATATTAAAACTATAAAAAGACTTGGTGCACTGTTACGCCGAATCAAATGTTTATGAGCAGTGAGAAACACATTAAAATATATGACGGAAGTCACTTACTCTAAAATATTATTGAAGTATTATTTGTATATCCGGGTATCTGTGATTCATTTTAACATCATTTGCATTGGGTAATAGCATTAAGAGTCAAATTGAGGTACTTAATACAAAAAAAAATCGATCTAAATATGCTATACCGTCGAAACTGTGTGAAGCTACAGTAATAAGCCTTTAATAAAACACCAATGCTAGACTGTTAGTTCTGAATTTCCAAGAAGCTACAATATTGGACTGTTAGTTATTGAAGTTTTGTCTTCATATTCGTGCCTAATTTACGGTGTACTGAGAATTGTGAACTATAACTTAGGCCAACTATACCATAGGGAACGAATGATCCATTTACCAAGCAGTTGTACTGGTAACAGGACCGATTTGACCCTCTAGCTAATGGTCCCTCAGGTATTTGTACCAATTACTGGGTCGGACTTCCGCTCACCCTCCAGCTAAAGGTCGCCCAGGTATTTGTACCGATTATTGGGTCGACTACACCCTATCGGACATCCCATTACCCTCCAGCTAATGGTCCCTCAGGTACCCTATTTTTTTCAGATTACTGGGTCAGACCACACCCTATCGGACTTCGGTCACCCTTCAGCTAATGGTCCTCGTGTACCATATTAGTACAGAATACTGGGTCGATGATACCGACTACACCCTATCAGACTTCCGCTCACCCTTCAGCTAATGGTCCCTCAAGTACCGAATTAGTACAGATTACCGAGTTGGTGATACCGACTACACCCTTTCAGACTTCCGCTTACCCTCCAGCTAATGGTCCCTCAGGTACCATATTAGCTCAGATTACTGGGTCGCACTATACCCTTTCGCACTTCCGGTCACCCTCCAGCTAATGATCCCTCAGGTACCGTATTAGTACAGATTACTTGGTCGGTGATTCCGACTACACCCTATCTTACTTCCGGTCACCCTCCAGGTAATGGCCCCTTAGGTACCGTAATAGTACAGATTACTGGAACGGACTACACCTTATCTTACTTCCGGTCACCCTCCAGGTAATGGTCCCTCAGGTACCGTATTAGTACAGATTACTGGAACGGACTACACCCTATGTTACTTCCGGTTCCCCGCCAGGTAATGGTCCCTCAGGTACCGTATTAGTACAGATTACTGGATCGGACTACACCCTATCAGACTTCCACTAATATTGCTTTTTTGCTATTATTGTAGATTATTTTATTTACAGTCCAAAATAAACATAGAAAACATCGGAATATTTCTAATCTACGCGTCGTTCATAATAGACCCCACAATTAAACCAAACAAACACACATGCACGATATTGTGGTGGATATAGAGTATACTGGTAGAAAGATTTGGTTCAGATTTGTTCTCTGAAGCAGTTTCTTGCCTCAGGTTTGCTCATTTTCTGAATTGTACGTATTTCAATAAAGTCTGAATCATAAATTAAAATAGAGAGACTTTACAAATATTGGGAGGATGCTTTTTAAAGGATTGTCACAATCTCTTAAGTTTTGTTCTTGCAACTTTGATGTCTTTACCATGCATACAATACAATCCGTCATTCAAAACTTTTTACCAACTACAAGTAGTTAATACATGTATATAAAAAAGATACTCACCTATAGAAATACAGTAGGGAAATTTTTCTGAAAAACCACACCGCTTCCCAAAAGATATTACTAAGAAAACATAATCAACTTGCTGTACGGCAATAAATATATTGTCAAATTTGGTATAGGTGACTATTTAACATCTTCATTCCTATGGAAGGTAGTTGTGAACAAGATCTATGATGTGTTTTTATATTCATATGAAGTTTTTTAGTATGAAAAGTTAGCACACTCTGCACATTCCGGTATTTATAATTAATGAATAAGTGTCTTTTTCCTAAAATGATAGTAATTACAGATGCAAACGACAGTCTAGTTCAGTTTATCAATTGGATCTATTTCTTAAAAATTCACGACTATGTTAACTAAAATGCATTACGAAATATATATATATTTCCCTATTGTAAACTTCCCCTTCCCGGCAGGAATATTTCCTTCTCACTTAATAAGATGCTGTTCACAGAGCTTCCTTCGGACTTCACCAAAACAGACATTGTGTTGTAAGCAAACGACCGAAGAATGTAATGCTAAAATTAAATTTCTATCTAAAGAAAGTTCATCGTCGACTTCTTGAACTTGTTGATAGATGCAAGGTATATTGTACACATTTATTTATGTCGTCCGTTAACAGTTGTTCATGTCCCGAAATAAACTTGTCACATAAAAGAAAACACGTCTGCTGAACTACATGATGCACGAAATGCATACATTGCCGAAGCATATATATTTTTCCAGAGTTTTGTAGGAGTTTGTCGTTTTTTATTTAGTTTTATCTGTTTATTTTGTTTGTATGACACTTTGCAGATAGATCATGTCGTTCACTTTTTTGTAGGACAAAAAGTTGCAGTTTGTTTCCTGTCAACCCCTTCCCTTTTCTAAACTTGATTCAAGCGAAGGAAAAACTTGAAAAGCACTCCAACGCTACATGTTAACACTCAGGTTCAACCCTTAATGCGAACTGGCTGTGCTTTCTTACAAGCTTAACTGACAAGGATTTCCAGTGTTCCTGACGAAGGTTTGTGTTTTACTGGGTACTCTGTCTTCCTCTCCCAGTAAAAACGAGCCATGATAAAGCTGAAAAATTGCCGAAAGTGGCGTTAAACCGCATTCTAACAAACAAAAACATATGCAAAATCCGTAATTATTGCAAACAGCCGATAATCTGTACAGTTTTCACTCTAACTACAAGCATTTTCCCAAAAGAATCAAGTTAAATCTTTGCATGGTGCAATAATCAAATTATATGTAAGATTCAGACCCTTCCAATGAATATTAATGCTAGGGATAAGTTTTACGGTGGTATTTGTATTGTATTCCATTTTTACTCATATAAAGACTTCTGTTTATCGATGTATTTATTTGTGTCTACTCTTCACTGTTAAAGTCTCCATTGCAACGAGGTAAGTCATGATTATCTTTGGCGCAAGAACCTTTCGCTGTCATCAGGTAAGACATGAGTAAGTTTGTTGTATGAACTCTGTCGAAAGTCTTTTTTGTCACAAAGTAAATGATGTATAACAATTGCTATAGAAACTCGTCATTGTCACCAGAGAAGATATGACAAGTAGGAGCTTTGTCAGGAGGTCAGACCTGATAACCTTTGAGGTAGAAACTGTGAAAGCTTCTATGCTGTAGGAACGAGGCCGAAGTCTTCATTGTCACAAGATGACATAATAACCTCTGTCGTAGGAACTCTTCATTGTCAAGAGGTGACATAATAACCTTTGTCGTAGGAACTCTTCATTGTCACGAGGTGTCATATTAACCTTTGTCGTAGGACCTCTTCATTGTCACGAGGTGACATAAAAACCTTTGTCGTAGGAACTCTTCATTGTCATTCTTCATTTTCACGATGTGACATAATAACCTTTGTCGTAGGAACTCTTCATTTTCACAAGGTGTCATATTAACCTTTGTCGTAGGAACTCTTCATTGCCACGAGGTGACATAAAAACCTTTGTCGTAGGAACTCTTCATTGTCAAGAGGTGACATAATAACCTTTGTCGTAGGAACTCTTCATTGTCACTCTTCATTGTCACGAGGTGACATAATAACCTTTGTCGTAGGAACTCTTCATTGTCACTCTTCATTGTCACGAGGTGACATAATAACCTTTGTCGTAGGAACTCTTCATTGTCACGAGGTGACATAATAACCTTTGTCGTCGGAACTCTTCATTGTCAAGAGGTGACATAATAACCTTTGTCGTAGGAACTCTTCATTGTCACTCTTCATTGTCACGAGGTGACATAATAACCTTTGTCGTAGGAACTCTTCATAGTCACGAGGTGACATAAAAACCTTTGTCGTAGGAACTCTTCATTGTCACTCTTCATTGTCACAAGGTGACATTATAACCTTTGTCGTAGGAACTCTTCATTGTGACGAGGTGACATTAAAAACCTTTGTCGTAGGAACTCTTCGTTGTCACGAGGTGACATAATAACCTTTGTCGTAGGACCTCTTCAATGTCACGAGGTGACATAAAAACTTTTGTCGTAGGAACTCTTCATTGTCACGAGGTGACATAACCTTTGTCGTCGGAACTCTTCATTGTCAAGAGGTGACATAATAACCTTTGTCGTAGGAACTCTTCATTGTCACTCTTCATTGTCATGAGGTGACATAATAGCCTTTGTCGTAGGAACTCTTCATTGTCACGAGGTGACATAAAAACCTTTGTCGTAGGAACTCTTCATTGTCACTCTTCATTGTCACAAGGTGACATTATAACCTTTGTCATAGGAACTCTTCATTGTGACGAGGTGACATTAAAAACCTTTGTCGTAGGAACTCTTCGTTGTCACGAGGTGACATAATAACCTTTGTCGTAGGAACTCTTCATTGTCACGCTTCATTGTCACGAGGTGGCATAATAACCTTTTTCGTAGGAAATCTTCATTGTCACGAGGTGACATAATAACCTTTGTCGTAGGAACTCTTAATTGTCACGAGGTGACATAATAACCTTTGTCGAAGGAACGCTTTATTGTCACGAGGTGATATAATAACCTTTGTCGTAGGAACTCTTCATTGTCACGAGGTGACAAAAAACCTTTGTCGTAGGAACTCTTCATTGTCACGAGGTGACAAAAAAACCTTTGTCGTAGGAACACTTCATTGTCACGAGGTGACATAATAACCTTTGTCCTAGGAACTCTTAATTGTCGCGAGGTGACATAATAACCTTTGTCGTAGGAACTCTTCATTGTCACTCTTAATTGTCACGAGGTGACATAATAACCTTTTCGTAGGAACTCTTCATTGTCACGAGTTGTCATATTAACCTTTGTCGTAGGACCTCTTCATTGTCACGAGGTGACATAAAAACCTTTGTCGAAGGAACTCTTCATTGTCACTCTTCATTGTCACAAGGTGACATAATAACCATTGTCGTAGGAACTCTTCATTGTCACTCTTCATTGTCACAAGGTGACATAATAACCATTGTCGTAGGAACTCTTCATTGTCACAAGGTGACATAATAACATTTGTCGTAGAAACTCTTCCCTGTCACAAGGTGACATAATAAACCTTTGTCGTAGGAACTCTTAATTGTCACTCTTCATTGTCACAAGGTGACATAATAACATTTGTCGTAGAAACTCTTCACTGTCACAAGGTGACATAATAACCTTTGTCGTAGAAGGTAAAGCAAAATGACATTTGATGAAGAAAATGTATAATTAACAAGCTAATTAACATATTCTTTGGTAGATTCGTTATAAACATAATTATGTTTTGTTATAGTTAATTATATGTGTATCTTGTTTAATAGCGCTGAGCCAGTAATATTTGAGTCTTATATATATAAGGTGTAACGGCACAATTTTACCAGAGCATTATAGCACCACATCAACTCACTCCTAACTTCATGAATATATAATGTTTTAGTTTTGCTTTTTACTTTTTTTTCAGTCAAAAATTATGGCCCAGCAATTTTGGGGACTAGAGAGTTTCCGGCATTGCGGCAGTCCAGAACCATGCCATGAGATTTCGGGAATCGGAAAGTATACTCCCAACGTTGCAGTTGCATGTGACAAGGGTTGGTAAGATGGATAAAATGACAGAATTAATAATATAAAGTCTTCTACTAGAAGGTAGTCATAAAGTAGAGGACTGGAGTTATCAGAAAATGTTAAAAGTTTACAATATGGACAGATTTTCTAATATTAATGAATATATACTGGATAAAATTACAACATGTCAGAAAAGTTGTTTGATAACTATAAACTGACTTGTTTAATAGACTTTATCATATGGCCAAGGAAATAAATTCAGAACTTATAAATTGTGTACATCTTTATGCTGTACTGAACAATAATTGCTACAAAATCTATCTATTCGTTATAAGTTCATCTGCTAAGTTCAGATGTGGATTAACACCTTTAAAAATTGAAACTGAACTTTATGAATAATTACAAATAAATAATATACTTTGTTTTAACTGTAATAAAACTGAAGATGAAAAACATGTTTTGTTAAGATGTTTTATTTTATGAAGATTTAAGACAATCATTATTGGTTGATGTATTGAATGAGATAATAATTTTTCATCCATACAAGATGATGAAGAATTTATGTCCTTGTTCAGTAATGAATATGTTTGTAATTCTGATGCAAAAACCTGCCATAATATCCTAATAAGACGAAATAGTATTTTATATCACTCACATTGTTTATTTGATAGGTTTCTTTTACGTTGGAAGTGTACATGTACCTCTCTTATGCGTAATGGTTTTTAAATAATAGTATATATTTTATTTCAAAGTTATATTATTCATGAATCGTACATTTTTTAAGGTTTAGAACATTTTAATAGTCTTTCATAATTCGTCAACAATGGCGCATGCATTTCATTTATATACTGTCATTTTTTTAATTGTTTATTTTTTTTTTAATTCAAAAATCTGTATGTGGGGAGTCTTTAATAAACTATTGAACTTGGACTTAAACAATTAAATATTGTTTTCATAGCTGTCATCTCCTCTGTATTGACGTTGATTGAGTAGTTTCGAATATTATATTAGATTTTATTTGTTGATTTTTTTTTATACACTTTAATAACGTTGTGATTTTAGTTTTTCTTTTCTTTTTTGTATCTTCATAGTATAGAGTTACAGTTACAGTCAAAATATCTATTAGTTTCACTACTTATTTCTTTGCAAGACTTCTTGTAGTGATCCGACTTTTGTTTATCGTGTAGAGGAGCTTCGAGACGAGTTTTGTGTTAAAGTAACCGTATTTATATCCATAATTTGTTTGTTTTTTGTTTACATGGTGTTTAACGCAACTTTGAGCAATTTTTCATCTATATCGTGGCTTCTAGTTTTAATTGGGTACCCAGAGAAAACCCCGGACCTGCGGTAGGAGGCCGAAGTACCCGGAGAAAACCCCAGTCGTGCGGTAGGAAAACTGGCAATCCTTGTCAATTAAGAGACTCGAAACATTAACCTCAGTTTTGACATACTATGTGATCAATAGTATAGACAAACCACCTTACCACTAGGCCACAACTATCAATAATACATCTTAGTTCTATCATTGCAATTAATACCCTAAACTTTTTTTCAGTTGAAGAAATGGGTAAAGAAAGACAACTCGGATTAATTTGCTCTACATTGTATCGTTCTAGCTGTATTCCATTAAGTAAATAAGTAATTATAGGAATGCTCGTATCTCATTTGAGCTGATTTTACATTTGTTTTTCAACCTAAGTTAGTTAGTTAGTTAACCTCCTCTCTAATAACAGTTAAGTAATTCGCACGAATAAATTAAGAATAATTTCAGCTATGGTCCTTTGCACTAGCTAACTGAAGGATATTGGTGCCGCTTATGCGTCCTTGAATGCTTACATTGAATAAGCAAGTATGCTTACCCCTAATAACCAGTTGATGTCGACTTGGGAAAGAGATGACTGGTGATACTACAGGACCTTTAGGGTAGACTAGAGATGACTGGTGATACTACAGGACATTAAGGGTAGACTAGAGATGACTGGTGATACTACAGGACCTTTAGGGTAGACTAGAGATGACTGGTGATACTACAGGACCTTAAGGGTAGACTAGAGATGACTGGTGATACTACAGGACCTTAAGGGTAGACTAGAGATGACTGGTGATAATACATGACCTTAAGGGTAGACTAGAGATGACTGGTGATACTACAGGACCTTTAGGGTAGACTAGAGATGACTGGTGATACTACAGGACATTAAGGGTAGACTAGAGATGACTGGTGATACTACAGGACCTTTAGGGTAGACTAGAGATGACTGGTGATACTACAGGACCTTAAGGGTAGACTAGAGATGACTGGTGATACTACAGGACCTTAAGGGTAGACTAGAGATGACTGGTGATACTACAGGACCTTTAGGGTAGACTAGAGATGACTGGTGATACTACAGGACCTTTAGGGTAGACTAGAGATGACTGGTGATACTACAGGACCTTAAGGGTAGACTAGAGATGACTGGTGATACTACAGGACCTTTAGGGTAGACTAGAGATGACTGGTGATACTACAGGACCTTAAGGGTAGACTAGAGATGACTGGTGATACTACAGGACCTTTAGGGTAGACTAGAGATGACTGGTGATACTACAGGACCTTAAGGGTAGACTAGAGATGACTGGTGATAATACAGGACCTTAAGGGTAGACTAGAGATGACTGGTGATACTACAGGACATTAAGGGTAGAGTAGAAATGACTGGTGATACTACAGGACCTTAAGGGTAGACTAGAGATGACTGGTGATACTACAGGACCTTAAGGGTAGACTAGAGATGACTGGTGATAATACATGACCTTAAGGGTAGACTAGAGATGACTGGTGATACTACAGGACATTAAGGGTAGAGTAGAAATGACTGGTGATACTACAGGACCTTAAGGGTAGACTAGGAATGACTGGTGATACTACAGGACATTAAGGGTAGACTAGAGATGACTGGTGATACTACAGGACCATAATGGTAGACTAGAGATGACTGGTGATACTACAAGACCTTAAGGGTAGACTAGAGATGACTGGTGATACTACAGGACATTAAGGGTAGACTAGAGATGACTGGTGATACTACAGGACATTAAGGGTAGACTAGAGATGACTGGTGATACTACAGGACCTTAAGGGTAGACTAGAGATGACTGGTGATACTACAGGACCTTAAGGGTAGACTAGAGATGACTGGTGATACTACATGACCTTTAGGGTAGACTAGAGATGACTGGTGATACTACAGGACCTTAAGGGTAGACTAGAGATGACTGGTGATACTACAGGACCTTAAGGGTAGACTAGAGATGACTGGTGATACTACAGGACATTAAGGGTAGACTAGAGATGACTGGAGATACTACAGGACATTAAGGGTAGACTAGAGATGACTGGTGATACTACAGGACGTTAAGGGTAGACTAGAGATGACTGGTGATACTACAGGACCTTAAGGGTAGACTAGAGATGACTGGTGATACTACAGGACCTTAAGGGTAGACTAGAGATGACTGGTGATACTACAGGACATTAAGGGTAGACTAGAGATGACTGGTGATACTACAGGACCTTAAGGGTAGACTAGAGATGACTGGTGATACTACAGGACATTAAGGGTAGACTAGAGATGACTGGTGATACTACAGGACCTTAAGGGTAGACTAGAGATGACTGGTGATACTACAGGACCTTAAGGGTAGACTAGAGATGACTGGTGATACTACAGGACCTTTAGGGTAGACTAGAGATGACTGGTGATACTACAGGACCTTAAGGGTAGACTAGAGATGACTGGTGATACTGCAGGACCTTAAGGGTAGACTAGAGATGACTGGTGATACTACAGGACCTTAAGGGTAGACTAGAGATGACTGGTGATACTACAGGACCTTAAGGGTAGACTAGAGATGACTGGTGATACTACAGGACATTAAGGGTAGACTAGAGATGACTGGTGATACTACAGGACCTTAAGGGTAGACTAGAGATGACTGGTGATACTACAGGACATTAAGGGTAGACTAGAGATGACTGGTGATACTACAGGACCTTAAGGGTAGACTAGAGATGACTGGTGATACTACAGGACCTTAAGGTTAGACTAGAGATGACTGGTGATACTACAGGACCTTAAGGGTAGATTAGAAATGACTGGTGCTACTACAGGACCTTAAGGGTAGACTAGAGATGACTGGTGATACTACAGGACCTTAAGGGTAGACTAGAGATGACTGGTGATACTACAGGATCTTAAGGGTAGAGTAGAAATGACTGGTGATACTTCAGGACATTAAGGGTAGACTAGAGATGACTGGTGATACTACAGGACCTTAAGGGTAGACTAGAGATGACTGGTGATACTACAGGACATTAAGGGTAGACTAGAGATGACTGGTGATACTACAGGACCTTAAGGGTAGACTAGAGATGACTGGTGATACTACAGGACATTAAAGGTAGACTAGAGATGACTGGTGATACTACAGGACCTTAAGGGTAGACTAGAGATGACTGGTGATACTACAGGACATTAAGGGTAGACTAGAGATGACTGGTGATACTACAGGACCTTAAGGGTAGACTAGAGATGACTGGTGATACTACAGGACATTAAGGGTAGACTAGAGATGACTGGTGATACTACAGGACATTAAGGGTAGACTAGAGATGACTGGTGATACTACAGGACCTTAAGGGTAGACTAGAGATGACTGGTGATACTACAGGACATTAAGGGTAGACTAGAGATGACTGGTGATACTACAGGACATTAAAGGTAGACTAGAGATGACTGGTGATACTACAGGACATTAAGGGTAGACTAGAGATGACTGGTGATACTACAGGACATTAAAGGTAGACTAGAGATGACTGGTGATACTACAGGACATTAAGGGTAGACTAGAGATGACTGGTGATACTACAGGACATTAAGGGTAGACTAGAGATGACTGGTGATACTACAGGACCTTAAGGGTAGACTAGAGATGACTGGTGATACTACAGGACCTTAAGGGTAGACTAGAGATGACTGGTGATACTACAGGACATTAAGGGTAGACTAGAGATGACCGGTCATACTACAGGACATTAAGGGTAGACTAGAGATGACTGGTGATATTACAGGACATTAAGGGTAGACTAGAGATGACTGGTGATACTACAGGACCTTAAGGGTAGACTAGAGATGACTGGTGATACTACAGGACCTTAAGGGTAGACTAGAGATGACTGGTGATACTACAGGACATTAAGGGTAGACTAGAGATGACCGGTGATACTACAGGACATTAAGGGTAGACTAGAGATGACTGGTGATACTACAGGACCTTAAGGGTAGACTAGAGATGACCGGTGATACTACAGGACCTTAAGGGTAGACTAGAGATGACTGGTGATACTACAGGACATTAAGGGTAGACTAGAGATGACTGGTGATACTACAGGACCTTAAGGGTAGACTAGAGATGACTGGTGATACTACAGGACCTTAAGGGTAGACTAGAGATGACTGGTGATACTACAGGACCTTAAGGGTAGACTAGAGATGACTGGTGATACTACAGGACATTAAGGGTAGACTAGAATAGCTGCCAACGCATCGGAGCAAATTGTAGCAAAGAAATAAACAATATTATGAATACTAACATTAAAGGAGATGACATCTGGAAATGTGATTTAGTACTGGTGAAGATTGCGGCATTTGATGGGAGGCATAAATTATCTGACAGGTGGCAAGGGGATCCACACATTTTACTTAATCCTAAAATACCGGTCTTCGCTACACGTAATTTTCGGGTAAATAAATCTTTGGTGGAAAAATCAGATTTTAATATTATTGGCATTTGTAACTTTATATCTTTAAAACTGTAATAAAATAAAATTTCTGACATACATCGCTGAACAACTATGTTTTTAAGTGACTGTTTTTCATTTATTTTCCAGATTTTTCAAGATTTCAAGATTTTCAAACTAAGGAACAGTGTGCAGCATGCATGAGAAAACAACAAATATTGAAAATAAATATATACATAAACATACAAGCAAATATTACAAGCCCCAACCTACCTTAAATTTAATACCATAAAATATAGAAACTATTCACAGCAATAAAATAAAAAAGAAAAAAAACCCACTTATTTCCTACAGAACAGGTCAAACAAGCGATCAACAATACTAAATAATATAAACAAATAACACTGAATACCAAATAGGTAAAAACAAAACACAAAGTAATCAAGACTTACTTCATCATTTGTAAAGACGGCATTAGGAGATGACAGAAATTTCAGCTACATCATAGCGTTTTTCTTTGGGGATGAAACCGAGGTTCCCAGTAACTTTTCACCGTAGACAGCTTAGCAGTTAGGATTAAGTCGAGCCCTACTCGCAGTAAGGCTCTAACTGCAACTTCTGTGCTGAATGGAACGTGATCAAAAGTATCTTCATTACAAGGCCGCTGAAGTCTGTAGATGGGATTGCTAGCCACACATTATGATCTAATTGTTATCTATGTGTATACAAGAAACGTAAATTTAAACAAACAAATGACGTGTTTCTTAATTTTTTTTCTTAATTGTTTTTCTTTATTTAAAACTTATCAAAAAGGTGAATTAAACCAAATAAAGCATATATGAAAAGGTAGCTTTTTCATCGGAAAATATATCATTGGGTACTTGTAAATGATCTAAATATTTCCATTCCTTAATTCTCATTTTAAGCCCATGTAAACTAAGGTGATTTTACAAAGTGTTCCATTAACATCACTTAATCATTTTTGTAGTGACTATTTTGTCAATAGGGGTGTGCACAAAAAATATAAATATGTCTGGTTAAATTATTAAGTATATGATTAGGTCCGAAAATATATGGATAGGGTGGGTTTTCAAATATCAGTCCGTAGACCTGTACCTACAAGTATCCCTAGGTACTAACATCCCCCCTCCCGTGGTTGAACCAAAGAAAGCATGTTCAGTGATCGTACTAGGAATACTCTCCAGAACGTTTTATTATCGCCGCCCTCTTGACTTTCGTTGCTTAGGATGTCAATCATTCAATTTGAGTGAAAAATCAAGAAAATATATCGTTTGCCTGCAAAAGATGCTTCGGTTATATCAAATTTTTAAGGCAATGATAAATATTTTTGGTATTCACTTTACGGAAGTTAATAATAGAGGGATGGTCGGCGTTATTTGTAACGCGGTCCTGCTTTCTAAAAATGGATTTGGGGACTCCTCGGATATATCTGGTAACACAAACACTAAAATATCGACACCGACGTAGAAATATTAAATTTCCCTCTAACTTGAAGAGTTGACAGCTACCATTGCTTGATAGAAAATATGGAAGAGTTAGCAGCTGAGTTTGAGGAAGCTTTGATAGGTTCAAACAATACATTCATAATCTTTTAAACGCGATAACATGCATGTATAGTTTGGTTGTGTTTATTTGTTTGTAGCCCATCAAAGTCTCACGAATGTCGATGTCAGCGGGAAATTAAGGTAGTGTAAATCAAACATTGCACAGTTAAAGTCAAGCCCTAATCATCGGCGGATCATCGGAAATATTTTGATAGGGGGATCGACGCCTCGAAGGGGGATTTACTATATATTGAAAAAAAATTTATTTCATAAGGCAGGTGAGGGAGGGCAGCCCCTCTGATCCTCTCTAAATTCGCCAAATGCCCTATTAAAAAACTTAAATGTCTTTTCTAATATCAAAATAAGTTTTTGCATTTTCCGTGCATGAACCACAATGGTTTAATAAAGGTTACACACAAAAAACTGCACTCATTACAAATTTATGTAATCGTGTCTTTAGTCACAAAGAATAGAAATATTAATACCTAGTGGTTTTTGTTGGTTTGATGGTGTTTAACGCAACTTTCAGCAATAATTCAGCTATATCATGGCGTCCAGTTTTTATTGGGGAAGGAAGCCGGAGTACCCGGGGAAAACCCCCGACCTGCGGTAGGAAAAATGGCAATCCTTGTCAATTATGATTGGAGTCGAGTACACCCTGCCTGCAGTGAGAATCGAACCCGCAATCTCAGTGTTGACAGACCACGTGATCGATAGTAGATGAACAACCTTGACCACTCGGCTACCGAGGCCTCTAGTCTGTAGAGTACGACTAGGTGATATACAGGGCGTGACTAGGTGATAGACCTATTATGGATATAGTAGGTGTGTGCACAAAGTTATCTGTACACACGGACTAGTGGATATACAGAACGTGACTAGGTTACGTCTATTGGTTTAAATTAACATGTAACGTTTTGATCGGTACATCAAGATCGCTCAATACATTTTCACCTGTTTATAAATCATAACAACTTTTTCTGACCTTTACAACTAAAGAAATACGAGCCAGAAACACATGTACATGTATCGATGTGCTCTTATCAACATCATGATATCAACCGAATAAAATAAAGGAGCCTAAAATAAAATAACTAGTTTAAACGTGATGCGTGTCGTGGCAGTCTAAAAGATAAGTACATAAATTATTAGTTTTTTTGTTGTTTATTTATATGTATTTTCTAATCGACGGGGGAGAATGTTATTTTCAAATATGCCCAAGATTTCTTTGCATATGTAGAGATACATCATTTCGGTGTGCAAATCTTTTTATCCCCCCAGTTCCTTAACAACTAAAAAAACCCCAACACCCAACGTATATTAAAAAATGAAATAACTACTGCAGTAATACATTCATTTGTGAAAATTCCTTATGTGCAGTTGGCAATATATTTTCCAAAAAAAAAAATAAAGACATTGATCCATCATTCAAAGACCGGTGATAATTGTTTTATTACACATCATTGATTATACAATTTACACTATATAACTTAATAGATATTTATTATATAGATAGAGATGAAATATCGAATTTTCCGAGTGACAGAAATCACGGTAAATCACATGTGAAAATTATCGTTTATTTTCACTCTCGGGTTTTTTCCCGCCAAAACGTCACAATAGTTTTGTGCTATACAGATATTCACCCGCCGTTCATAAAATTTAGGATTTGGCATTAAAATTTTACGAAAACAATTTTGATCTATTTAATAAATAGGATAATCAATTGGGCATCGTGAATATCAAAAATATGATCACTCGTGCCGCATAAAGCATCAGATTAAACTCGTGCGCGGAACAAGTTCCGCGCACTCGTTTAATCAGATGCGTTATGCGGCACTCGTGATCATATTTTGGATATTCACTCCGCCCAATTAATTATCCTATAATTATCATATTGATACTGTTTTCCTTTTTTACATTATTTTTTATAGTGAAAATTGCGCAGTGATATATTACTTTCTTTTCGGTTATTAGATATATCCGAGGACTCCCTCAATTCTATTTTTAGAAAGAAGGCTGCGTTTTGATGTTTGATTCATTCAACGATAATCTTTTTAAAATTGATGGTTATAAACTTTTCCGTAGAGATAGAAATAGTAAAGGTGGTGGTTTGATGGCATTATTAAACTCTGATTTCCCCTGTAGTAGAAAAAGCAACTATAGATCTTGAAAACATGTGTATAGAAGTTTATATTAATGATTAACCATTTTACAAAATCATTAGATAAATGTATGATTAGTTATGAACATATTGTTGTTTTATGTGATATGAACTACGATATGCTGATCAGCGAAAAATGTAACACTCTTATGACATATGTGATGTTTTTAACCTATCTCAACTTGTAAGTAATGCAACTTGTTTTATGAAAGGTGCTATACCATTAATAGTAGATTTCATTCTTACAAATCAGAAAAATCTGTGTTTTAACATTACAAACATACCAACTGGTGTAAGTGACTGCCATAACCTGATATCTGTTACACTTAAAGGTCATGTTAATCCACCCAAACAAGAATACATCAAGTACCGAAGTTACAGAAACTTTGACATCAATGATTTCAATAACAATATAGCAAAAATAAACATACAAATACCTCACAACATATCAGAACAAGAACAGTTGCACAAAGTCTATGAAAACTATGAATCGGAGTTTTAAAATGTTCTAGACAAACATGCACCCATCAAAACTAGGAAACCTCTGAAAAACCCACTTCCATGCATGAACAGCGAACTCATGTCTGCTAAACATATGAAACACATGTATTTTTCCAAATTTACTAAAAACAAAAACAACAAAACTTGGGAAAAATATAGACGACAACGAAATTAAGAAAAAATCCATGAAAAACTACGTTCTAGAACGCTGTACAGGTGGATGTAAAAATAACAATTTTTGGACAACAATGAAACCTTTTCTTTTCAAACAAATGTCATGGGGGTGAACAAAAGATTGTTTAATGTGAGGATGACAAAATTGTAAATAATACTAAAGATGTATGTGAACATTTTAATAGTTTTTTCTCAACTGTTGCAAATAGTATTGGTAAGGATGTGGCTTATGACCCAGTACAACACCCAAGTATACTAGAAATAAAAAATCAAATGGATGTAAACAAACACTTTAGCTTTTCAAATGTAAATGGTAATGATGTTGAAAAGATTATTAAAAAAAAATAATATCAAGAAGGCAACAGGAGTTGTTGGCATACCTGCCAAGATTGTCAAAAACTGTAAAGAGGCTATTATTCCAAATTTAACTTTGTTAATAAACTTATCTATAAATTATTCTGTTTTTCCTGATCGGCTTAAAGAAGCTCAAGTTACCCCTTTATATAAGAAAAATAATCCTTTGGAAAAGTTAAATTATAGGCCGGTCAGTGTGCTGTCTATTTTTTCAAAAATTTTTGAAAAGGTTTTAGAAATTCAACTTGCTGATTATTTTAATGGTATTTTTAATCCTTATTTTTGTGCTTTTAGAAAAAAAACCTGGATGTCAAACTACACTGCTAAGACTTCTTGAAGATTGGCGCTCTGCTTTGGACAAAAATCTATATATTTTGGCTGTTCTTATGGATCTGTCCAAGGCTTTTGACTGTCTGCCCCATGAAATTCTGCTAGACAAATTGTCAGCATATGGCGTTTTGCCACATTCAGTTTCTCTCCTTAAATCATATCTTACAAATCGAAAACAAATTAAAATTAACAACATAATTAGCAGTTGGGCTGATATCCATAAGGGTGTACCCCAAGGATCTATATTGGGACCCATTCTATTTAATGTTTTTATCAATGATATATTTTCAGTTGTTAAACATGGATCCCTATATAACTATGCTGATGACAATACTTTATCTTTTTGTAGTCCAAATTATGATGAGTTGATCTCTGCTTTACAAACAGATTCTATAGAACTTATAAATTGGTTTAAAGTAAATAAGATGCAAGCTAATCCAGAAAAATTTCAAGTTCTAGCTGTAGGAAAGAAGACGTTTTCAAAAAATCCATGTATAAATATCCAAAGTGCAACCATATCTTGTGAATCAACTGTCAAATTATTGGGAGTAGATATCGATTATCAGTTAAACTTTGATGTTCATATAGGCAATATCTGCAGGAAGGCATCACAGCAACTTAACATTTTAAAACGTTTAGGACCAGTTTTGGACAGACTCAGCAAACTCACCATTTTTCATACTTTCATTCTCAGTAATTTTAACTTCTGCCCTTTGGCATGGCATTTTTGTACTGAAAGGAATTCAAAAAAAATTGAAAAAGTGCAAGAAAGGGCACTACGCTTTGTTTATGAGGACTATTCAAGCTCATATGACCAACTTTTGGAAAAAGCAAAGATGCCTCCTTACAGATTCGTCGTCAGCGAGCTATGGCTTTGGAAACTTTCAAAATAATAAACAAACTTTCACCAGTGTGCTTACATAATCTTGTAAATGTAAAACAGTCCAAATATAATTTCAGGTATAACAATATTTTGGACATACCTCATGTAAAATCAACTACATATGGTAAGAAAAGCTTTCGTTATGCTGCTGCTGTATTGTGGAACAGCCTTCCAGACCATTTCAGGACTGAAAACAGTTTTTCTCAATTTAAGTCTCTCATTCAGTCCTGGAATGGAACGGAATGCCGCTGTTCCATTTGCAAGTAAATAATTTTATTGTTTTATGCTACTCACTTATATATACATATATATGCTCTCATGGTACATTTTAGAATTTTAACAGCATGTTGCTAATATCTACATAGTGCTTTCTTATGTGTGCTTTTAGTTTATATGTCATAAACACTTTTAACTTCTGCTAGTTTTATGTTGCCACTACTTTTTATGTGCCTAAAATGTAAACGTATGTTTTGGTGTTTTCATTTATACTTATTGTCGTATGTCTTATTGTCAAATTGTCATGTCATATGTATATGTATGTCTTGCGCAAATTATTATTGTTATGTATGCCTTATGTCTCTTTGTATAGTTTGTTGTGTGTTCTTATTCGGTAAACAGCTCTATAGAGCTTACCGGTATGTTATATTGTTATACATTGTGCCGAATGAAAATAAAGCTTTCTTATCTTATCTTATCTTATCGCTATCGAAAACCAGAATTAAAGGTTATTTTGTGCACACAATTTCGACCAGAACAAAACTCCGTATTTTGTCAAATGATATAAAAATAAATGTTGTCATTTATTTATTTAGTTGAACCACTTGGGCACATAGGACCTCATGAGTGAAAAGTTCAAATTCCTTCTTTTCATAATGTCTTGACTTGACTTTGGGAGTTTTTTACGTCATACACCGCCAGACTCAAGCCAGCGAACAATTGTAGCGAACAATTAGCTAGCGAACAATAAGGAGGTATAACTAAAAACCAACGAATGACATAAGGCTACCACAAGATTTTAAACGCTAGCGAACAATTAGGAATAGGTAGCGAACAAATACATCTTATATTGTTTTCTATATGATAAAAGCGAAACTTAAACATGAAAATAAGTACATGTTAACCGGACTTGTCCCTATAGGCAGTGTTTTAATGTAGACATCAAAGTAGTGGATTCAGCAACACTTTATATTAATCGTACAACTTAAATAAGAAAATACCCTAAGCTCAAAATGAAATATCAATTCAAAAGAAAAGAAGAAATCATGTTTGCATATCCTTAGTTCGAATAAAAAAACCAATTTCGAACCAATGCATATAGGGGGGGGGTCTTTATATGTCTGATTTTGGTCAAACTTTTGAGATCGTGACGGGGACCGACTATATAGGCGTTGTAGAGGAGACACAGGGGCATCGTTAGCAGAAGAGAAAAGTAGAGGTCATGTTCGAAAATCTGAAGTTCGGAACGAAAAACCAATTGCGAACCTTTGCATATAGGGTGGGTCTATATATGCCTGATTTTGGTCAAACTTTTGAGATCGTGACGGGGACCGACTATATAGGCGTTGTAGAGGAGACACAGGGGCATCGTTAGCAGAAGAGAAAAGTAGAGGTCATGTTCGAAAATCTGAAGTTCGGAACGAAAAACCAATTGCGAACCTTTGCATATAGGGTGGGTCTATATATGCCTGATTTTGGTCAAACTTTTGAGATCGTGACGGGGACCGACTATATAGGCGTTGTAGAGGAGACACAGGGGCATCGTTAGCAGAAGAGAAAAGTAGAGGTCATGTTCGAAAATCTGAAGTTCGGAACGAAAAACCAATTGCGAACCTTTGCATATAGGGTGGGTCTATATATGCCTGATTTTGGTCAAACTTTTGAGATCGTGACGGGGACCGACTATATAGGCGTTGTAGAGGAGACACAGGGGCATCGTTAGCAGAAGAGAAAAGTAGAGGTCATGTTCGAAAATCTGAAGTTCGGAACGAAAAACCAATTGCGAACCTTTGCATATAGGGTGGGTCTATATATGCCTGATTTTGGTCAAACTTTTGAGATCGTGACGGGGACCGACTATATAGGCGTTGTAGAGGAGACACAGGGGCATCGTTAGCAGAAGAGAAAAGTAGAGGTCATGTTCGAAAATCTGAAGTTCGGAACGAAAAACCAATTGCGAACCTTTGCATATAGGGTGGGTCTATATATGCCTGATTTTGGTCAAACTTTTGAGATCGTGACGGGGACCGACTATATAGGCGTTGTAGAGGAGACACAGGGGCATCGTTAGCAGAAGAGAAAAGTAGAGGTCATGTTCGAAAATCTGAAGTTCGGAACGAAAAACCAATTGCGAACCTTTGCATATAGGGTGGGTCTATATATGCCTGATTTTGGTCAAACTTTTGAGATCGTGACGGGGACCGACTATATAGGCGTTGTAGAGGAGACACAGGGGCATCGTTAGCAGAAGAGAAAAGTAGAGGTCATGTTCGAAAATCTGAAGTTCGGAACGAAAAACCAATTGCGAACCTTTGCATATAGGGTGGGTCTATATATGCCTGATTTTGGTCAAACTTTTGAGATCGTGACGGGGACCGACTATATAGGCGTTGTAGAGGAGACACAGGGGCATCGTTAGCAGAAGAGAAAAGTAGAGGTCATGTTCGAAAATCTGAAGTTCGGAACGAAAAACCAATTGCGAACCTTTGCATATAGGGTGGGTCTATATATGCCTGATTTTGGTCAAACTTTTGAGATCGTGACGGGGACCGACTATATAGGCGTTGTAGAGGAGACACAGGGGCATCGTTAGCAGAAGAGAAAAGTAGAGGTCATGTTCGAAAATCTGAAGTTCGGAACGAAAAACCAATTGCGAACCTTTGCATATAGGGTGGGTCTATATATGCCTGATTTTGGTCAAACTTTTGAGATCGTGACGGGGACCGACTATATAGGCGTTGTAGAGGAGACACAGGGGCATCGTTAGCAGAAGAGAAAAGTAGAGGTCATGTTCGAAAATCTGAAGTTCGGAACGAAAAACCAATTGCGAACCTTTGCATATAGGGTGGGTCTATATATGCCTGATTTTGGTCAAACTTTTGAGATCGTGACGGGGACCGACTATATAGGCGTTGTAGAGGAGACACAGGGGCATCGTTAGCAGAAGAGAAAAGTAGAGGTCATGTTCGAAAATCTGAAGTTCGGAACGAAAAACCAATTGCGAACCTTTGCATATAGGGTGGGTCTATATATGCCTGATTTTGGTCAAACTTTTGAGATCGTGACGGGGACCGACTATATAGGCGTTGTAGAGGAGACACAGGGGCATCGTTAGCAGAAGAGAAAAGTAGAGGTCATGTTCGAAAATCTGAAGTTCGGAACGAAAAACCAATTGCGAACCTTTGCATATAGGGTGGGTCTATATATGCCTGATTTTGGTCAAACTTTTGAGATCGTGACGGGGACCGACTATATAGGCGTTGTAGAGGAGACACAGGGGCATCGTTAGCAGAAGAGAAAAGTAGAGGTCATGTTCGAAAATCTGAAGTTCGGAACGAAAAACCAATTGCGAACCTTTGCATATAGGGTGGGTCTATATATGCCTGATTTTGGTCAAACTTTTGAGATCGTGACGGGGACCGACTATATAGGCGTTGTAGAGGAGACACAGGGGCATCGTTAGCAGAAGAGAAAAGTAGAGGTCATGTTCGAAAATCTGAAGTTCGGAACGAAAAACCAATTGCGAACCTTTGCATATAGGGTGGGTCTATATATGCCTGATTTTGGTCAAACTTTTGAGATCGTGACGGGGACCGACTATATAGGCGTTGTAGAGGAGACACAGGGGCATCGTTAGCAGAAGAGAAAAGTAGAGGTCATGTTCGAAAATCTGAAGTTCGGAACGAAAAACCAATTGCGAACCTTTGCATATAGGGTGGGTCTATATATGCCTGATTTTGGTCAAACTTTTGAGATCGTGACGGGGACCGACTATATAGGCGTTGTAGAGGAGACACAGGGGCATCGTTAGCAGAAGAGAAAAGTAGAGGTCATGTTCGAAAATCTGAAGTTCGGAACGAAAAACCAATTGCGAACCTTTGCATATAGGGTGGGTCTATATATGCCTGATTTTGGTCAAACTTTTGAGATCGTGACGGGGACCGACTATATAGGCGTTGTAGAGGAGACACAGGGGCATCGTTAGCAGAAGAGAAAAGTAGAGGTCATGTTCGAAAATCTGAAGTTCGGAACGAAAAACCAATTGCGAACCTTTGCATATAGGGTGGGTCTATATATGCCTGATTTTGGTCAAACTTTTGAGATCGTGACGGGGACCGACTATATAGGCGTTGTAGAGGAGACACAGGGGCATCGTTAGCAGAAGAGAAAAGTAGAGGTCATGTTCGAAAATCTGAAGTTCGGAACGAAAAACCAATTGCGAACCTTTGCATATAGGGTGGGTCTATATATGCCTGATTTTGGTCAAACTTTTGAGATCGTGACGGGGACCGACTATATAGGCGTTGTAGAGGAGACACAGGGGCATCGTTAGCAGAAGAGAAAAGTAGAGGTCATGTTCGAAAATCTGAAGTTCGGAACGAAAAACCAATTGCGAACCTTTGCATATAGGGTGGGTCTATATATGCCTGATTTTGGTCAAACTTTTGAGATCGTGACGGGGACCGACTATATAGGCGTTGTAGAGGAGACACAGGGGCATCGTTAGCAGAAGAGAAAAGTAGAGGTCATGTTCGAAAATCTGAAGTTCGGAACGAAAAACCAATTGCGAACCTTTGCATATAGGGTGGGTCTATATATGCCTGATTTTGGTCAAACTTTTGAGATCGTGACGGGGACCGACTATATAGGCGTTGTAGAGGAGACACAGGGGCATCGTTAGCAGAAGAGAAAAGTAGAGGTCATGTTCGAAAATCTGAAGTTCGGAACGAAAAACCAATTGCGAACCTTTGCATATAGGGTGGGTCTATATATGCCTGATTTTGGTCAAACTTTTGAGATCGTGACGGGGACCGACTATATAGGCGTTGTAGAGGAGACACAGGGGCATCGTTAGCAGAAGAGAAAAGTAGAGGTCATGTTCGAAAATCTGAAGTTCGGAACGAAAAACCAATTGCGAACCTTTGCATATAGGGTGGGTCTATATATGCCTGATTTTGGTCAAACTTTTGAGATCGTGACGGGGACCGACTATATAGGCGTTGTAGAGGAGACACAGGGGCATCGTTAGCAGAAGAGAAAAGTAGAGGTCATGTTCGAAAATCTGAAGTTCGGAACGAAAAACCAATTGCGAACCTTTGCATATAGGGTGGGTCTATATATGCCTGATTTTGGTCAAACTTTTGAGATCGTGACGGGGACCGACTATATAGGCGTTGTAGAGGAGACACAGGGGCATCGTTAGCAGAAGAGAAAAGTAGAGGTCATGTTCGAAAATCTGAAGTTCGGAACGAAAAACCAATTGCGAACCTTTGCATATAGGGTGGGTCTATATATGCCTGATTTTGGTCAAACTTTTGAGATCGTGACGGGGACCGACTATATAGGCGTTGTAGAGGAGACACAGGGGCATCGTTAGCAGAAGAGAAAAGTAGAGGTCATGTTCGAAAATCTGAAGTTCGGAACGAAAAACCAATTGCGAACCTTTGCATATAGGGTGGGTCTATATATGCCTGATTTTGGTCAAACTTTTGAGATCGTGACGGGGACCGACTATATAGGCGTTGTAGAGGAGACACAGGGGCATCGTTAGCAGAAGAGAAAAGTAGAGGTCATGTTCGAAAATCTGAAGTTCGGAACGAAAAACCAATTGCGAACCTTTGCATATAGGGTGGGTCTATATATGCCTGATTTTGGTCAAACTTTTGAGATCGTGACGGGGACCGACTATATAGGCGTTGTAGAGGAGACACAGGGGCATCGTTAGCAGAAGAGAAAAGTAGAGGTCATGTTCGAAAATCTGAAGTTCGGAACGAAAAACCAATTGCGAACCTTTGCATATAGGGTGGGTCTATATATGCCTGATTTTGGTCAAACTTTTGAGATCGTGACGGGGACCGACTATATAGGCGTTGTAGAGGAGACACAGGGGCATCGTTAGCAGAAGAGAAAAGTAGAGGTCATGTTCGAAAATCTGAAGTTCGGAACGAAAAACCAATTGCGAACCTTTGCATATAGGGTGGGTCTATATATGCCTGATTTTGGTCAAACTTTTGAGATCGTGACGGGGACCGACTATATAGGCGTTGTAGAGGAGACACAGGGGCATCGTTAGCAGAAGAGAAAAGTAGAGGTCATGTTCGAAAATCTGAAGTTCGGAACGAAAAACCAATTGCGAACCTTTGCATATAGGGTGGGTCTATATATGCCTGATTTTGGTCAAACTTTTGAGATCGTGACGGGGACCGACTATATAGGCGTTGTAGAGGAGACACAGGGGCATCGTTAGCAGAAGAGAAAAGTAGAGGTCATGTTCGAAAATCTGAAGTTCGGAACGAAAAACCAATTGCGAACCTTTGCATATAGGGTGGGTCTATATATGCCTGATTTTGGTCAAACTTTTGAGATCGTGACGGGGACCGACTATATAGGCGTTGTAGAGGAGACACAGGGGCATCGTTAGCAGAAGAGAAAAGTAGAGGTCATGTTCGAAAATCTGAAGTTCGGAACGAAAAACCAATTGCGAACCTTTGCATATAGGGTGGGTCTATATATGCCTGATTTTGGTCAAACTTTTGAGATCGTGACGGGGACCGACTATATAGGCGTTGTAGAGGAGACACAGGGGCATCGTTAGCAGAAGAGAAAAGTAGAGGTCATGTTCGAAAATCTGAAGTTCGGAACGAAAAACCAATTGCGAACCTTTGCATATAGGGTGGGTCTATATATGCCTGATTTTGGTCAAACTTTTGAGATCGTGACGGGGACCGACTATATAGGCGTTGTAGAGGAGACACAGGGGCATCGTTAGCAGAAGAGAAAAGTAGAGGTCATGTTCGAAAATCTGAAGTTCGGAACGAAAAACCAATTGCGAACCTTTGCATATAGGGTGGGTCTATATATGCCTGATTTTGGTCAAACTTTTGAGATCGTGACGGGGACCGACTATATAGGCGTTGTAGAGGAGACACAGGGGCATCGTTAGCAGAAGAGAAAAGTAGAGGTCATGTTCGAAAATCTGAAGTTCGGAACGAAAAACCAATTGCGAACCTTTGCATATAGGGTGGGTCTATATATGCCTGATTTTGGTCAAACTTTTGAGATCGTGACGGGGACCGACTATATAGGCGTTGTAGAGGAGACACAGGGGCATCGTTAGCAGAAGAGAAAAGTAGAGGTCATGTTCGAAAATCTGAAGTTCGGAACGAAAAACCAATTGCGAACCTTTGCATATAGGGTGGGTCTATATATGCCTGATTTTGGTCAAACTTTTGAGATCGTGACGGGGACCGACTATATAGGCGTTGTAGAGGAGACACAGGGGCATCGTTAGCAGAAGAGAAAAGTAGAGGTCATGTTCGAAAATCTGAAGTTCGGAACGAAAAACCAATTGCGAACCTTTGCATATAGGGTGGGTCTATATATGCCTGATTTTGGTCAAACTTTTGAGATCGTGACGGGGACCGACTATATAGGCGTTGTAGAGGAGACACAGGGGCATCGTTAGCAGAAGAGAAAAGTAGAGGTCATGTTCGAAAATCTGAAGTTCGGAACGAAAAACCAATTGCGAACCTTTGCATATAGGGTGGGTCTATATATGCCTGATTTTGGTCAAACTTTTGAGATCGTGACGGGGACCGACTATATAGGCGTTGTAGAGGAGACACAGGGGCATCGTTAGCAGAAGAGAAAAGTAGAGGTCATGTTCGAAAATCTGAAGTTCGGAACGAAAAACCAATTGCGAACCTTTGCATATAGGGTGGGTCTATATATGCCTGATTTTGGTCAAACTTTTGAGATCGTGACGGGGACCGACTATATAGGCGTTGTAGAGGAGACACAGGGGCATCGTTAGCAGAAGAGAAAAGTAGAGGTCATGTTCGAAAATCTGAAGTTCGGAACGAAAAACCAATTGCGAACCTTTGCATATAGGGTGGGTCTATATATGCCTGATTTTGGTCAAACTTTTGAGATCGTGACGGGGACCGACTATATAGGCGTTGTAGAGGAGACACAGGGGCATCGTTAGCAGAAGAGAAAAGTAGAGGTCATGTTCGAAAATCTGAAGTTCGGAACGAAAAACCAATTGCGAACCTTTGCATATAGGGTGGGTCTATATATGCCTGATTTTGGTCAAACTTTTGAGATCGTGACGGGGACCGACTATATAGGCGTTGTAGAGGAGACACAGGGGCATCGTTAGCAGAAGAGAAAAGTAGAGGTCATGTTCGAAAATCTGAAGTTCGGAACGAAAAACCAATTGCGAACCTTTGCATATAGGGTGGGTCTATATATGCCTGATTTTGGTCAAACTTTTGAGATCGTGACGGGGACCGACTATATAGGCGTTGTAGAGGAGACACAGGGGCATCGTTAGCAGAAGAGAAAAGTAGAGGTCATGTTCGAAAATCTGAAGTTCGGAACGAAAAACCAATTGCGAACCTTTGCATATAGGGTGGGTCTATATATGCCTGATTTTGGTCAAACTTTTGAGATCGTGACGGGGACCGACTATATAGGCGTTGTAGAGGAGACACAGGGGCATCGTTAGCAGAAGAGAAAAGTAGAGGTCATGTTCGAAAATCTGAAGTTCGGAACGAAAAACCAATTGCGAACCTTTGCATATAGGGTGGGTCTATATATGCCTGATTTTGGTCAAACTTTTGAGATCGTGACGGGGACCGACTATATAGGCGTTGTAGAGGAGACACAGGGGCATCGTTAGCAGAAGAGAAAAGTAGAGGTCATGTTCGAAAATCTGAAGTTCGGAACGAAAAACCAATTGCGAACCTTTGCATATAGGGTGGGTCTATATATGCCTGATTTTGGTCAAACTTTTGAGATCGTGACGGGGACCGACTATATAGGCGTTGTAGAGGAGACACAGGGGCATCGTTAGCAGAAGAGAAAAGTAGAGGTCATGTTCGAAAATCTGAAGTTCGGAACGAAAAACCAATTGCGAACCTTTGCATATAGGGTGGGTCTATATATGCCTGATTTTGGTCAAACTTTTGAGATCGTGACGGGGACCGACTATATAGGCGTTGTAGAGGAGACACAGGGGCATCGTTAGCAGAAGAGAAAAGTAGAGGTCATGTTCGAAAATCTGAAGTTCGGAACGAAAAACCAATTGCGAACCTTTGCATATAGGGTGGGTCTATATATGCCTGATTTTGGTCAAACTTTTGAGATCGTGACGGGGACCGACTATATAGGCGTTGTAGAGGAGACACAGGGGCATCGTTAGCAGAAGAGAAAAGTAGAGGTCATGTTCGAAAATCTGAAGTTCGGAACGAAAAACCAATTGCGAACCTTTGCATATAGGGTGGGTCTATATATGCCTGATTTTGGTCAAACTTTTGAGATCGTGACGGGGACCGACTATATAGGCGTTGTAGAGGAGACACAGGGGCATCGTTAGCAGAAGAGAAAAGTAGAGGTCATGTTCGAAAATCTGAAGTTCGGAACGAAAAACCAATTGCGAACCTTTGCATATAGGGTGGGTCTATATATGCCTGATTTTGGTCAAACTTTTGAGATCGTGACGGGGACCGACTATATAGGCGTTGTAGAGGAGACACAGGGGCATCGTTAGCAGAAGAGAAAAGTAGAGGTCATGTTCGAAAATCTGAAGTTCGGAACGAAAAACCAATTGCGAACCTTTGCATATAGGGTGGGTCTATATATGCCTGATTTTGGTCAAACTTTTGAGATCGTGACGGGGACCGACTATATAGGCGTTGTAGAGGAGACACAGGGGCATCGTTAGCAGAAGAGAAAAGTAGAGGTCATGTTCGAAAATCTGAAGTTCGGAACGAAAAACCAATTGCGAACCTTTGCATATAGGGTGGGTCTATATATGCCTGATTTTGGTCAAACTTTTGAGATCGTGACGGGGACCGACTATATAGGCGTTGTAGAGGAGACACAGGGGCATCGTTAGCAGAAGAGAAAAGTAGAGGTCATGTTCGAAAATCTGAAGTTCGGAACGAAAAACCAATTGCGAACCTTTGCATATAGGGTGGGTCTATATATGCCTGATTTTGGTCAAACTTTTGAGATCGTGACGGGGACCGACTATATAGGCGTTGTAGAGGAGACACAGGGGCATCGTTAGCAGAAGAGAAAAGTAGAGGTCATGTTCGAAAATCTGAAGTTCGGAACGAAAAACCAATTGCGAACCTTTGCATATAGGGTGGGTCTATATATGCCTGATTTTGGTCAAACTTTTGAGATCGTGACGGGGACCGACTATATAGGCGTTGTAGAGGAGACACAGGGGCATCGTTAGCAGAAGAGAAAAGTAGAGGTCATGTTCGAAAATCTGAAGTTCGGAACGAAAAACCAATTGCGAACCTTTGCATATAGGGTGGGTCTATATATGCCTGATTTTGGTCAAACTTTTGAGATCGTGACGGGGACCGACTATATAGGCGTTGTAGAGGAGACACAGGGGCATCGTTAGCAGAAGAGAAAAGTAGAGGTCATGTTCGAAAATCTGAAGTTCGGAACGAAAAACCAATTGCGAACCTTTGCATATAGGGTGGGTCTATATATGCCTGATTTTGGTCAAACTTTTGAGATCGTGACGGGGACCGACTATATAGGCGTTGTAGAGGAGACACAGGGGCATCGTTAGCAGAAGAGAAAAGTAGAGGTCATGTTCGAAAATCTGAAGTTCGGAACGAAAAACCAATTGCGAACCTTTGCATATAGGGTGGGTCTATATATGCCTGATTTTGGTCAAACTTTTGAGATCGTGACGGGGACCGACTATATAGGCGTTGTAGAGGAGACACAGGGGCATCGTTAGCAGAAGAGAAAAGTAGAGGTCATGTTCGAAAATCTGAAGTTCGGAACGAAAAACCAATTGCGAACCTTTGCATATAGGGTGGGTCTATATATGCCTGATTTTGGTCAAACTTTTGAGATCGTGACGGGGACCGACTATATAGGCGTTGTAGAGGAGACACAGGGGCATCGTTAGCAGAAGAGAAAAGTAGAGGTCATGTTCGAAAATCTGAAGTTCGGAACGAAAAACCAATTGCGAACCTTTGCATATAGGGTGGGTCTATATATGCCTGATTTTGGTCAAACTTTTGAGATCGTGACGGGGACCGACTATATAGGCGTTGTAGAGGAGACACAGGGGCATCGTTAGCAGAAGAGAAAAGTAGAGGTCATGTTCGAAAATCTGAAGTTCGGAACGAAAAACCAATTGCGAACCTTTGCATATAGGGTGGGTCTATATATGCCTGATTTTGGTCAAACTTTTGAGATCGTGACGGGGACCGACTATATAGGCGTTGTAGAGGAGACACAGGGGCATCGTTAGCAGAAGAGAAAAGTAGAGGTCATGTTCGAAAATCTGAAGTTCGGAACGAAAAACCAATTGCGAACCTTTGCATATAGGGTGGGTCTATATATGCCTGATTTTGGTCAAACTTTTGAGATCGTGACGGGGACCGACTATATAGGCGTTGTAGAGGAGACACAGGGGCATCGTTAGCAGAAGAGAAAAGTAGAGGTCATGTTCGAAAATCTGAAGTTCGGAACGAAAAACCAATTGCGAACCTTTGCATATAGGGTGGGTCTATATATGCCTGATTTTGGTCAAACTTTTGAGATCGTGACGGGGACCGACTATATAGGCGTTGTAGAGGAGACACAGGGGCATCGTTAGCAGAAGAGAAAAGTAGAGGTCATGTTCGAAAATCTGAAGTTCGGAACGAAAAACCAATTGCGAACCTTTGCATATAGGGTGGGTCTATATATGCCTGATTTTGGTCAAACTTTTGAGATCGTGACGGGGACCGACTATATAGGCGTTGTAGAGGAGACACAGGGGCATCGTTAGCAGAAGAGAAAAGTAGAGGTCATGTTCGAAAATCTGAAGTTCGGAACGAAAAACCAATTGCGAACCTTTGCATATAGGGTGGGTCTATATATGCCTGATTTTGGTCAAACTTTTGAGATCGTGACGGGGACCGACTATATAGGCGTTGTAGAGGAGACACAGGGGCATCGTTAGCAGAAGAGAAAAGTAGAGGTCATGTTCGAAAATCTGAAGTTCGGAACGAAAAACCAATTGCGAACCTTTGCATATAGGGTGGGTCTATATATGCCTGATTTTGGTCAAACTTTTGAGATCGTGACGGGGACCGACTATATAGGCGTTGTAGAGGAGACACAGGGGCATCGTTAGCAGAAGAGAAAAGTAGAGGTCATGTTCGAAAATCTGAAGTTCGGAACGAAAAACCAATTGCGAACCTTTGCATATAGGGTGGGTCTATATATGCCTGATTTTGGTCAAACTTTTGAGATCGTGACGGGGACCGACTATATAGGCGTTGTAGAGGAGACACAGGGGCATCGTTAGCAGAAGAGAAAAGTAGAGGTCATGTTCGAAAATCTGAAGTTCGGAACGAAAAACCAATTGCGAACCTTTGCATATAGGGTGGGTCTATATATGCCTGATTTTGGTCAAACTTTTGAGATCGTGACGGGGACCGACTATATAGGCGTTGTAGAGGAGACACAGGGGCATCGTTAGCAGAAGAGAAAAGTAGAGGTCATGTTCGAAAATCTGAAGTTCGGAACGAAAAACCAATTGCGAACCTTTGCATATAGGGTGGGTCTATATATGCCTGATTTTGGTCAAACTTTTGAGATCGTGACGGGGACCGACTATATAGGCGTTGTAGAGGAGACACAGGGGCATCGTTAGCAGAAGAGAAAAGTAGAGGTCATGTTCGAAAATCTGAAGTTCGGAACGAAAAACCAATTGCGAACCTTTGCATATAGGGTGGGTCTATATATGCCTGATTTTGGTCAAACTTTTGAGATCGTGACGGGGACCGACTATATAGGCGTTGTAGAGGAGACACAGGGGCATCGTTAGCAGAAGAGAAAAGTAGAGGTCATGTTCGAAAATCTGAAGTTCGGAACGAAAAACCAATTGCGAACCTTTGCATATAGGGTGGGTCTATATATGCCTGATTTTGGTCAAACTTTTGAGATCGTGACGGGGACCGACTATATAGGCGTTGTAGAGGAGACACAGGGGCATCGTTAGCAGAAGAGAAAAGTAGAGGTCATGTTCGAAAATCTGAAGTTCGGAACGAAAAACCAATTGCGAACCTTTGCATATAGGGTGGGTCTATATATGCCTGATTTTGGTCAAACTTTTGAGATCGTGACGGGGACCGACTATATAGGCGTTGTAGAGGAGACACAGGGGCATCGTTAGCAGAAGAGAAAAGTAGAGGTCATGTTCGAAAATCTGAAGTTCGGAACGAAAAACCAATTGCGAACCTTTGCATATAGGGTGGGTCTATATATGCCTGATTTTGGTCAAACTTTTGAGATCGTGACGGGGACCGACTATATAGGCGTTGTAGAGGAGACACAGGGGCATCGTTAGCAGAAGAGAAAAGTAGAGGTCATGTTCGAAAATCTGAAGTTCGGAACGAAAAACCAATTGCGAACCTTTGCATATAGGGTGGGTCTATATATGCCTGATTTTGGTCAAACTTTTGAGATCGTGACGGGGACCGACTATATAGGCGTTGTAGAGGAGACACAGGGGCATCGTTAGCAGAAGAGAAAAGTAGAGGTCATGTTCGAAAATCTGAAGTTCGGAACGAAAAACCAATTGCGAACCTTTGCATATAGGGTGGGTCTATATATGCCTGATTTTGGTCAAACTTTTGAGATCGTGACGGGGACCGACTATATAGGCGTTGTAGAGGAGACACAGGGGCATCGTTAGCAGAAGAGAAAAGTAGAGGTCATGTTCGAAAATCTGAAGTTCGGAACGAAAAACCAATTGCGAACCTTTGCATATAGGGTGGGTCTATATATGCCTGATTTTGGTCAAACTTTTGAGATCGTGACGGGGACCGACTATATAGGCGTTGTAGAGGAGACACAGGGGCATCGTTAGCAGAAGAGAAAAGTAGAGGTCATGTTCGAAAATCTGAAGTTCGGAACGAAAAACCAATTGCGAACCTTTGCATATAGGGTGGGTCTATATATGCCTGATTTTGGTCAAACTTTTGAGATCGTGACGGGGACCGACTATATAGGCGTTGTAGAGGAGACACAGGGGCATCGTTAGCAGAAGAGAAAAGTAGAGGTCATGTTCGAAAATCTGAAGTTCGGAACGAAAAACCAATTGCGAACCTTTGCATATAGGGTGGGTCTATATATGCCTGATTTTGGTCAAACTTTTGAGATCGTGACGGGGACCGACTATATAGGCGTTGTAGAGGAGACACAGGGGCATCGTTAGCAGAAGAGAAAAGTAGAGGTCATGTTCGAAAATCTGAAGTTCGGAACGAAAAACCAATTGCGAACCTTTGCATATAGGGTGGGTCTATATATGCCTGATTTTGGTCAAACTTTTGAGATCGTGACGGGGACCGACTATATAGGCGTTGTAGAGGAGACACAGGGGCATCGTTAGCAGAAGAGAAAAGTAGAGGTCATGTTCGAAAATCTGAAGTTCGGAACGAAAAACCAATTGCGAACCTTTGCATATAGGGTGGGTCTATATATGCCTGATTTTGGTCAAACTTTTGAGATCGTGACGGGGACCGACTATATAGGCGTTGTAGAGGAGACACAGGGGCATCGTTAGCAGAAGAGAAAAGTAGAGGTCATGTTCGAAAATCTGAAGTTCGGATCGAAAATGTGCATAAATGTCAACACACTCGAAAATCGGCAGAAAACAAAATGTCCATACCCCATCGGGACCACCTAGATTTCACGGGTTGCAGTTTAGTGTTTTAATTTATCCTTGAAATACACATCTTTATCGTGTCTTGTTGTTGTTCTAACTGTAACAAAGGTTTTTTCACATGCGTTTAGTTTGAAATGACAATAAAATTAAATCGATACTGTCGTCTGGTACGGACGATTTGTGCATTGCACAGAACACAAAATGTTTCATTCACAATGGATTGAAAGTAGCATTACTTTGAAATACATTGTCACAACTGCATCGCTGTTGACGTCCTGAAGCGTGATTTTTATGACACATTCATATACAACGCGCTACGATGTAATATACGTGTGTACTCTACGACACCTCCGTTGCAAAAGAAAGAATAATACTAAGTCCACGATAATATCTATCAAAGTCACGTGTCGTCAGACGCTGCAACCATTCAGATCAACGCGTTCTGTATGTATTTTGTAAATAAAAATCATATATTTTTGTTGTCTTTTTTTTTTATTTCATTTGTAAATTTAAAAAAAAAAACATTACAAACTGTCTTTGTATTTAAAACAAAACAAGAAAACAAAACGACTGGTGTCCGGTTTTCTATTGCCGCTAAATCAAGGGACATGTTTATTGATGCAAATAATATAATTGTAAGAAACCCACTGGCCCGAGATCGATGAGTTTTTACTTATTTGTATTTCATTCTTCTTTTTTTTTCTCTTTTTATTTAAAGGTCAATAACCTCAAAATATACGTAGAAGACAAGACTAATAAACAAACAGGCACGGAGGGGGGGAGCTGTATCTGCCAATTCATTTTAAAGCCTTTTCTTTGAGCATTTAAATGGGAAATAACTGGAGAATCTAATCTCATTCAATCAACACACCGAAACATACAAATGGGTGTTTGCTCCTAAAGATGATGTGTGCCATGTTTCAAAGCAGTCCTTTCATTGGCTAAAGAGGAGAAGATTTTTTTAAAATCAATAACAATTCATTAAAAAAATGTTCAAGAATAATTCCTAAACAGTTCATCAGACAATCTTGACCCTAAGTTATTTTTGTAGCTCTCATAAGCAGAACAATTAAGCAATGCTAACTTTTTCTCGAGTTCTAATAATTTTCAAGATTTTGAGGCAAAAATGGCAAAAATCATCAATTTCGACAATTAAAGGGCAATAACTCCTACAAGGAGTCATCAGACAACTTCAACCCAATGGAGTGTTTCGTAGTGTTTTCATGCTGATGAAGGCATGTCTCTACTGTTTTCCTGTATCTGTTATACTTTTTGAACTATAAGCCAAAAACTGTATTTTGACCCCTCCCCCCGTTCTATTTTTAGACATGGCGGCCATGTTGGTTAGTCTGAGGCCATGATTTGTACAAACTTGGTAGAAGACATTTTACTAATAATGTGTGCAAATTTTCAAAGCAATCGCTTCAGTGGTTTTGGAGAAGATTTTTAAAGAAAAGTTAACGACGGCGACGGACGCCAAGTGATGGCAATAGATGAGAACTGGAAAGAATAAATAAATATTCGACTTTCATGAATGTCAACCATTTTAATGTGGGGAGAAAAACAAAATGTTCATTCCTCTATTGTTGCCCCTATGTGTCGGCTGTTGCTTTGGAATTTATTGATACTCTCTCTCTCTCTCTCTCTCTCAAAATATAAATGCTTGTCCAAAGTTCTTTGTGGAATTCTCTCTGTCACAGCAAATTTTAAAGCCCATTTGCTATATACAGTTTGTGCAATAGTGATGGCAAGAGCTAAAAAAGACATGGTATGCTACTTCTAAAAACTCTTACACATGACATACATGTACATTTAACTTGAAACATATTTGAATAAGTTTTCAGTATTTTGGGGCGTTTACCCAATGCAGGCTTTCAACTGGCCCTAATTTTCCTCCTTTTTTTATCACTATTTTGATCTGTTTAAAAATGACAACAAAAGACCAATTATGTCAATTATATAACTTTTTAAAATTTTGATAAAAGTTATATTATTGACATAATTGGTCTTTTGTTGTCATTTAAAAACAGATCAAAATAGTGCCTGTTTTATACTAGACTGCTAGATCCAAAATGTTTACCCACTGGTATACATAAAGCGAATGTATACCAGTGGCAGGCTTTCTACTGGCTTTCAGTGAAAAATAAGGGCATTTTTAGGGAGTATTTTTTGAAAAAATATAGGTTTTTTTTAGGGATAAATTAGGAATTTTCCTAATAGAATAAGGGCTCTCTTCAAACTGTTTTCAGGGAAAACCTATAAATTCAAAGTACAATAACTTTATATCACACTTATACTGAATATTAAAAGATAAATCTCGGTTTCTAATTGATTAAAGCTCCAACTTCATGTTTGGAAGATGAGAACAAATGCCGAGCGAAGCGAGACGTAAAAATTTTTGGTAAAATTTTCGGTCGTTAGTTTGCTTATAAAAAAGTGACATTCTGTTTGGGCAAAAATTAGGAATATTTATTTTATCGATGTCTCTGTTTAGAATCTCTGCTGATTCACAAGATTTATCGATTATTAAATAAATACTTGGATCATCAGCAAACATTCTAATAGAGGCATCGATATCTACCACGATGTCATTTATAAACAATAAAAACAAGAGAGGTCCAAGTATAGATCCTTGCGGTACCCTTGACTTAATCTCCATCCAGTCAGAGTTCTGATAAATCACAGCCTCCGTGAATTATTTCTATTCCAATAAGACAAGTGTGGTACATTTATATATTTACGTACCTATAGAAAACATCATTTCCGCCATAAACTGGTTGTTCCGTCAATGTAACACTCTATTTTGCAACGGATAATTATAGCGCGTGTCGCTATTTATAAGATTAATACGTCATACGCAATAGCTTTCCGGTGGGAGTTAAAGTTTTGTAATTGGAACAGCCCTCGTCGCGTGTTGCTCATACATAAATATTTTTTTTACCACAGGTGTGGTCTCAAAGCTTTTAAGGCACATCATATTAGAATAAGCTATAGACAAGGGACTTGTTTTTCGGTAATGTTATGAAGCCTCACAAGACCCGGGGCTATCTTTTCCTGACGTTTCTTTTATTATTTTTATTAAATTTTTATTAAAAAACACATAAATCTAAATAACGGGTGATAAGTGGTATTTTTAAATCTTTTATAGCATGTTTTGGTACATTTAAATCAATAAAGGGAGATTTTATTCTCTATCAATAACCATAACCTCTCTGAAAGAAAATAATTATGAAGTCCTCCGCCAGTTGTAGACTAAAATTTCTATTGTGGTTCCTAATTTTGAATATTGCATCAGCTTCACAAAGTGTAAAACATGCATGTTTGTGGCATTTAATCATTTGTATGGTAATCTAAGGTGCTTTCGATAGTTTATTTGTCAATGAACATGGTGTATTGGTAGATCGACAAACAAAATAATTTTTTCTACTGAATTCAATAATTACCCAAGGTAATGTTTTCACCAAGTTTTTTTAAACGATCCCTCTACTTTTTATTGTACCGTACATACTTGATTGAACATGGTGTAAAAATGTATAAGAAATAAACATAAGGTATTTTTCTCGTCTCGCATGCGAGACGGGATCAATACTCAAAAGCGAAACAGCGAAACCAGTCGTACCTCAAGGATAACAGATAAACATTGATGTGTCTTGATTGGCTGCTAAATCGGGAGATAGCTGCCGATTAGCCAACAAATAAGCAGAGCTAAGTTAGGGATGAAAACCCCGCATGATTACCGGGCGGTAGCAATCAAAATAGGCCGACCACCGTTCGTATATATAGCCACTCGAGAAAAGCCGAGCGATCACGAATCAGTTACGATGAAAAAAAGGAAAAAATATGCAAGATAATGTTTTAAAACGTGGCATTGATTTGTGTATGTTTATCATAAAACTTAAACAGAGAAACACGGAAATGTTAAAGACCATTACCATTTACAGACCAGGTCTACATCAACTATATTGGTGAATATGATGCATCTAGGAACTAACCCCAATGCCTTTTTGGATACTGCCTCTGATCTGTATTTTATGGACAAATGACCCCGGTTAGGAGAAAATTTTGTATTCTTTTCCTGATTACTGACAAGGTTCACATCAACTATCTTACCACGTATAATGCATTTAGAGATGCTTAGCACAGTGCATGCTTCAATTGCTGCCTCTGACCTATATTTTGAGGTTGCCTGATTGTGTACTTATAATTAAGTGATGTAATTAATAACAATACATATTTTTATTTAACATAAAAAACAGAACG